>JBCNJP010000009.1:42461195-42509533 GCA_039602395.1 Deinandra increscens subsp. villosa
TGCCTGCATGATTTCCAGACCTGGGCTTATAGCGATTACTCCGGTGAAGCAAAGATTCTTTGCAAGTCAAAGACTATTGATGTCATGGAAGTTCATGATCTGATGCGATTCCATAAGAAAGACATCATGGTTTTAGCTAAACATCAGATTGAGTGTAACCCAGACACTGAAGAATATGCAAAGTGTTACACTCGGGCAGTAGCTGAGATTGTAGCCAAGGAGATATGGTATGATCCAAGGAACCTGAATTTGTCAAAGAAGTTCAGGATGTGAAGACAGTCTAATGCTAAAGCCTAGGGGAAGATTGTAGAGACCTGAAAATTGAGGCTTTTGCATTAGATGGAAAAATCCAACATTTTTGTGTTTGTTTGGAATCAAAATCTGTTTGAGAATGTTAACTGTGATGCAAACTCATAGATTGATTGAAACAAATTGCATGTTTTATGCTATGTAGGTTGTTTTTGATCTTGATGCTTTGTTTTGAATAATTCTCTGTTAACATCTCCAATTTGTTGAGATTCTGAACTGTGAATGAGATGTTTTGATGATGGTTGTTCCAAAACACAGATGTGTTGCATTTAGGATGTTTCTAAATGCAATCCGGGTTTCAAAAACCTCAAAATTGAAGCTAAACTAAACTTTGCTTTAGTTTGACCCAATAAGGAAATAAGCTGAATTTTTAGAACCATCCATGTCAAAATTTTAAAATTCTTGAAAAAGAAACAAAAATGATGAGTTTAGCTAACAGTTTAAGTCCTAAATGAGATGAACTTGAAGTAAATCTTATTCTTTTGGTCCTAATGGTAAATTTTTGTCAATTTTTTCCGCATGACCAAATAGGTCTTTCTCAAGTTATATGAGTCAAAAGACTCTTATTAAATTGAGTTTAGACCTTTTAAAGTCAAGCCTTTGATGTGAAATGATAACATTGGTCGCTTTCATGTTGCTTTAAATAAAATTGACCAAATAGTGCAACAATAAGGCTACTTATGACCATTTTACTGGTTTTCTCCTTCTCAAATTGAAATTCACTGGATATGCAACCAAATTTGTTAAAATAAGTCAAGTTTAGTACTTTAACTTGTCTAACATAGGTTTGAACTTAATTTAGGTCAAATCTGCAATGTTTTTAACTTGTCTTGACTTGGTTTTTGATAAATGCTTGCATAGTTGACTTTTTAAGTCAAATATGGTGTATTCCACTTCTGTTTGATGAATCTAATCCTATTTTGGCCGTGTGTGGCTATCAATCAGTTGTTTAACAAATTTTGCCTGATTTAATAACAGATTCTGCCTGAAACACTCCAAGATCTTCTTATCTCTTTCAATTGATCTTAGCTCAATTTTAGATCATCAAAGAGGTATGTTTCATGAATTCTCGGCAATACTTGAGATACAATTATTGAGCTACAGAGGGGAAATTCATTAAACTTTTTCAATCTACTTGAATAACCTTAGTCAAATTCCTAATTTGTGAATGATTGATCACAAACATGATCAAGCTTTGAACCTGTTGATTTCTTGATATTTCTCAATTAGATCTTAGTAAACTCTAGATCTTCGTTGAGGTATGTCATCTGATCTCAAAATAAATTATTGGATATTTGATTCTTGTCTATTCAAGTGGTTTGTTCTACTTACCGCTTATGCAATAAACTCAATAAATCTCATGAAATATGACTTTGCATGTTAGATTTCTAAAATTGTGTGTATGGTTCATAAACATGCTTGATTTAATGAAATGACATGCATATTAGTCATTATTTTATGATTCTTTATTTTTTATTCTAAATAAATAGTTAGGTTAGGAACTTTTGAAGCTCATATCACACTTATAAGAATATAATTGATAGCAAGGTTAGAATTTAGGACTGATTGCTCCTATATTTCTCTGATCTTGATATTTGATACTCATGTCTGATGTTAAATGCTTCTTGTTCCCTCACTTGACTCTGCTTGACTTTGGTTGTGTGATTTAAAGCTTGTTAGAACTTCATGCATATATTCTGGTTCATCATTTGACATCTTGTATATGCTTATGTGAAATATTTCATCTTGGTTCTGTACAAGTAGTTAAATAGAATATATGTGTAGGAAATTGTCTCAAATTGCTCAAATCATGTTGGATTAAGAAAACTTGGTTCAAGAAACCTGTTTGACCCCAAAAAATTAATAAACCAAAATTGTGAAAAACTTAAGTTTAGGGGGAATCACTTCTTGATTCCTTCTAAATCTTTTGAGTCATTTGAGTCAAAATGTTGACTTTTCACAAGAGTCCACTCATCTGAGTGAAAGTTTTGAACAAATTTCTCAAATTCTATCACAAGGTGTGATTACTTGTGTTTTTCATCAAATAAACGTCAAGCGGCATTCTTGAGTCAAAAATTCTCTTTGTCCTTCACCAAAGTCAACATCTACAATAAAAGTTACCATTCCAAGGGAAATTACAGGACTTTGGGTAAAATTTCCCTAATGAAAACCTGTTGAACAAAATTGATTGTATTTTGAAGAAATTTGAGCCTATGCCTTGAGTGAATTTCTTTTATATCTTTGTGGGTTAATTTAAAAAGCCCTGTCACTATCACGAATTTAGTGTGACATGACATTCATTTTAACTTATCAAATTTGATGTAATCATGTTATTTCTTATGTGCAGATGGCTCTTACACTGGAAAGAGCAACCAATGCCCCTCTAGATTTCTCAAAATCTGACAATCAATACTGTGAAATCAACAGAAGCTGGACTGATGCCGGTCGTTATGAACAAGCTTTCAGAATCCTAGAAAACTCAAATTAGATCACAAGTATCCGGTTGGAGCCTGTCATAAGCTCGGATATAATAAATGATTTCTGGAACAACGCACACACGTTTGTGGCTGATAATGGTTCCAAATCTATTAGATCATTGATTCAAAGGCAGTATGTTGAAATAAATGAAGAAAGAGTCAGAGAAGTGCTGCAACTAAATGATGCACTCTGCCCCATTTCCTTTCCTAAAGAAGAATGGCAAGATACTCTTCTCATGATGGGATATCAAGGAAATCTCTCCGTGCACTCGAACGAAAAGATAAAGAAGACACTGTTCCCAGATAATTGGAGGTGTATCATCACCTTTTTCATATCTGCTTTCGCTCCAAGAAAGTCGGGAACTGATGACTCTGTGGAAGAGACAGCCTGGGCACTACATGGTTTAGCTTCCGGTGCTGGCTTCAATCTTTCAAGACAAATAATTGAATGGATGAACTACAACCTTGAAAAACCGTATACGGATCGATTCTATGGATGAGACGGAAGTTTTGTCATTGAATCATGTTGAATGATTACATAACGAAGGAGTATACAACAATTAAGCTCTGGGGGAGGTCGGACAGAACCTCCCCTCTCAACACACAGACACAAGACAGAAACTTACAAAGAAATACAAAGACAAAACTATTTATACTTCTTCATTCTGTCCGAACTGGGCACCTCCGAACTCTGTCTGAACTCCCTCCGAACTTGGAGTTCGGCCATCAAGGTTCGGCCAACACCGAACCTGGAGTTCGGCTGAGTTTTGGACCTCAGTTCATGTCTTCGACAAATCAGTCTGTTTGACAATTCGAACAGTAACGGCCACACAAGGTTCATGCATCAACAAATTCCCCCTTGGACGTTACTGTCGAATCCAGACATTGATCTTCTAGCAATCTTCAGTCAGCTTGCTGCAGACATCTCTATCTTTAGCAAACTCCCCTTGACCGAATCATCAGGTATGTAGGAAACGGTTCGAATCTTGTACAATCTCCACAACCAATAAAATTCCCCCTAGCTTCAAGCACAACCATCCAATTGGAACCGGCATGTATGATAATGGTTCACTTCATAAGTTGTATCCGGAAATTGTAAAGACACACGAACATCACTGCATCTTCATAATAATCTTCAATCTTCACCGAATTGTAACACATTCTGATCTTTATGAAAACAGACACGATCAGCATCTTCAATCACGGAAATTCCCCCTCAGCATCAAATCCATCCCAATATATTACTCCGGTAAACGTATATCTCGTTGCAGACTGGAATCTGACCAAGTCTGTCGACAACTCAAAAAAGTATCGGGCATATGACAGAAAGTTCCAAACCATAATTGAAAACTTTGACATATCGGTTCGCACGAACATCAGAATATACCACATTTCCATGAAGATCAAAAACCACCATCATCCCTGAACTGATTGCTTTTGAATATTCACTTTTTTAATTATAAAACTTTGAAAGTTTTAGGGTCCCCAATTTCCCCCTAAATAAGTGACATATTCAAATCTTCAATTTCTTATTATTCCAACCCCGCGTTCTTGTAGTGGAATGATAAACTCAATTAGCCCACAACGGAATCTTTAATCTCATTCAATATTCAGTTTGTGTAAAAAGATAATCTCCGACAAACGTTCCCAAGTAATCATAACCATGTCTTCGGATCTCTGTCCATCATCAGAAACACGTATTCTTGAATCTCTGTCCATCATCAAGAACAATGACTACCCACAAACACATTTCTTGTAATTCGATCACTAACTCGTAACAAGTATCGGAATCTAGATTTTCTTCAAACCTAACACCCTATAGCGGGGTCCAAGGGGCGGCAGCCCCTGGCGGGGTCCAAGGGGCAGAGCCCCTGGCTGGGGCCGTCTCCGAACCCTCTCCGAGCTCGTCCGAACCTTGTCCGATCTACCTCCGAACCTGATCCTCCGAACCCTCTCCAAAACTGACCTTCGGACCTAGTCCGAACCTGATCTTCGGAACCTCCTCCGAACCTGACCATCGGACGTCCGAACCTGGAGTTCGGAGCGGTTATTTTTCAGATCTGTTCTTCGGCCGAACGTTGTCCGAACTCGAACTAGAAATTTTTGAAATCGCACCAGATTCAGAATTTGATCGAATTTAGACATCCAGATACTTCTGTTAGGTAAAAACATGACTTAGGAAGACTCGATTGATTAAAAACCAAACAGAAACACTTCCAATCATCCCTAACTGAAGGTTTAACGTCTCGAAATGAAGAAAACGATAGATTTCGACCATAGAAAGAGCCAACAGCTCTGATACCAACTGAAAAACCGTATACGGATCGATTCTATGGATGAGACGGAAGTTTTGTCATTGAATCATGTTGAATGATTACATAACGAAGGAGTATACAACAATTAAGCTCTGGGGGAGGTCGGACAGAACCTCCCCTCTCAACACACAGACACAAGATAGAAACTTACAAAGAAATACAAAGCCAAAACTATTTATACTTCTTCATTCTGTCCGAACTGGGCACCTCCGAACTCTGTCCGAACTCCCTTCGAACTTGGAGTTCGGCCATCAAGGTTCGGCCAACACCGAACCTGGAGTTCGGCTGAGTTTCGGACCTCAGTTCATGTCTTCGACAAATCAGTCTGTTTGACAATTCGAACAGTAACGGCCACACAAGGTTCATGCATCAACAAACCTTCATCCCACTAGAAAGTCTGAGAAATTGCTGATGCCAATGCTGAAATGGCAGATGTCAATGCTGCTGAACCTGAAAATAATGCAGAAAATCTTCAAGATGATCCTAATGCTGAAATGGCAGATGTTAATGCTGCTGAACCTAATAATGATGCAGCAAATCTCCAAGATATTCAACAAATCAATTCTCCAATTCATAATGACACTATGCCATCTGAGCCTGAAGACAGATCAGAAGATGAAGATGATAGGTCTAATAGTGAAGATGTTGCTTCTGGAAATAATGAAGAAGGTAACTCAAATGCTTCTGTTTCCAAACCTGAATCAGGGTCAAGGTTCCAACCTGGATCAGAATCAGGTTTTGACTCAACTAGTTCAGATGCTAGGGGTCCCAAAAAGAAGAAACCGAAAACAAGAGAAATAACCAAAGTTAGTGACAAACCTGAAGCTTCAAGTCAAAAGAAGCAGAAGAAAATAAAGTCAAGGCCGACTCAAGATGACGTCTCTTCAAATGACTCAAAATCTGATTCACGAGAACCAGATTCAGCATCATTTATGTTTGATGGTCATATTAGACCAAACCACAGAAGAGAGTCAAGATCCAAGTATGCTCAGGAAAGAAAGAAACTTGAAATAAGAAGAGGGCCTGTTTCTGGATCTGGAACTGCTGCTGCTTCACAATCTGCAGCACAACATGAACCAGAAGACATTGAGCATCAAAAGGCTCAATCTGCTCCTGTCACCACCACTGAAGCTACAGTTCAAGAAATTGACGCCTCTGCTGAAATCATCATCACAAGCTTGGAACCGGTAACTCAAGTTGAGACTCAGCTCATTTCAACTGCTCCAGCTCAAGAAGTGTTCTTGGAGCAAAATCTTGACGTCTCTAACATTTCCTCTGACGGCAAGCTTAAAGAAGCAAATAACAGAATAAAAGAACAAGATCAAGAGCTTCTTAAAGCCAATGAGAAAATAAGAGAGCAAGCAGAAGAAATTGAAAGACTGAATAAGCTATTGGCTGAAGCTCTCCAAAATAATCAAACTACCAGAACCAATGATGATGAAGCTGGTGGTAGTGGAAGTGGTAATCAAGGTGACGATCGGATGTTGGATCAGCCTCCCTCAACTGAAGACACTCAGAAAAATAAAGAACCAAGTCCTAGCCTGCCTGGCAAAGCTTCTGATGTAATAACTCTTACCGTTGTCACAGAACAAGATATAGATGACACTCATCTTGCTGATTTTCAATCTGATGACAACGAATCTTCCGAACCTGATGTTGACATTTCCTATGGAGACACCTTTCTGAATGATGAACTGAATGATGAAGAAGAAGATGAAATTTATCAATCTGTAATAAGCTTAGTGCCACCTCCTGAGAATATCAAACTTCCAAGATTCTCAAGGGCTGCATTTGAAGCAAACCAATCGTCTTCGGGAGAGGTACTTGCTTTAACCATGGGTGAACCTAATGAACCTCCTGTCATACCTGAAGCTTCATTACAACTCTAGTTGGCTCCTCCAGTACAACAGCCAATAAGCATTGTTATGCCTGAAGCTGCTATATCTGAGATTTCTGAACAGCTGAAACACTTACACGTTGAAAGTGAGTTTCTGGATCTTGGAAGAACTGCATTTTGAGAGTTCTAGGCAAGCACCTTGGCTACTGATCCAAGTAGCAGAAGTGGGGTAGTCGTTACTGAGGTAAACATTAAAGCCGGAGAAGCCTTGGAAATTCAACCTCTCAGCATGATTCTAGATGAGATCTTCAATGATATAAGCTTGGCTGAGCGTCTAAATAACCTCATTTATCACTCCAATGCAACGAACTTCATAAATTTGGAATTCACTACTGACGATGAGTATGACGAGGAGATAATTTATGAGATCAAAGATGAACCGGTTGAGTTTACTTCTCCAACTCATCCTAGATCTGAGCTAGTGGAAAGCGAACCTCAAAATGTAGATGGTGCTATCGGATCATCAATTCCTTCACCAGTCCTTCACTCAGAAGAACAAGCAAACCCCGAAGGAGTCCCAACTCAACCTTCAACGCCAGAGTCTACTGCAACCACCACTGGCACTGTCACTGAACATATTCAGTCTCTTCCAATAACAAGTGCAAGTGTTGGTCAGGGTGCAAATAATCCAGTCTCATCACATGAAGCTGGTCCTTCAGTTAGACCTGATAAAGGCAAAAGAAAGCTAACTCCTGAAGAGGTATATGCGCAGGAAATGGAGAAACAAAAGAAGAAGGAAGAATCCATCAGGGCTGCTAAGGATGAAATACTTCTTGAAAGGACACTGGATGAGATTGCAAGGCAAGAGGCTATCAAACAATTGGAAGAATCCATCCGTCCTCCATCAAAAATTGGCCTTGGATCAGAATACTCTGAGCCAGAAGTTCACAACTCTGAAGAGAGAGAACCCAGAATTAGAATAATCCCAAACCTAGCTGGAGATAATGTTGATCCATCTGACAAGACAGAAATTACAAATTATTTCAGAGAGTTAATCTCTCGTGGGATTCCCTTATCCTACCTGATGAATCTCACGGATACACAACTAGTTGAACTGTATACGAATGAGCTAGAAATGGATAAACATCTGTACAACTACAAACTTGCAGAAAAGCGTACTGATCCTCGTGCAAATCCTTTTGCTGATACTGACAAGAAATTTAAATATGTTCAGTTCAATGATAATCTGCGGGAGAAGATCTGAGAGATGCACACACAATATATGCCTCCTCCTCCGGAGACTTTTGATCGGTTTTCACCTCCACCCAGTCCAACTACAGCTACGCTTGAAGTTAATAAAATGAACAAGAGAGAATTACAAGACATTCTAGACTTAAGGGGATATGCTCGCAAAAGCTACAACAGAAAGCAGATCCCCGGTCTACGAACTATGGTCAAAGAACATATAATTGAAGAAAATAAGAAAATAAAGCGTCAGCAGGACGATCGTGAAGCTAAAAGAGTGGAGGAACACCGAAGGAAAGACGCTCCTACTTTGGTTGACGAATGGAAAGAAATGGAACCATATCGGAAAGCCTTAGTGCAGTTTACTGCTAAAAAGCTTAAAGACATGCCTCCATACGTCGAATCAGATGATGGAATGAAGATCCTTGGGTGGAAATATGATCATGAATTTAAGGCATTCATTGTCAAGCGCAGAAACGGTTTCGTTCAATTCTTCGCCAAAATAAAGGATCTTCTAAATCTGTTTTCTTGGGAGTTGAAGCAGCTCAGATGGCGTCCACTGATCAATCACTCAAATGATCCAATAGGCAGAGATGCTGAAGAACAAATAAGAGCTATCTACAATGTGAGCTCAACTCGTTCCATCAAGACTGAAAAGAAGAAATACAAGACATTCAGAAGGCGGAGAGCTGAAGTCCCTCACAAGGTTATGTATAAAAGTATCAGCAAAGATTTGGTCACAAAGAAAATAAAAGGCGATCAGAAAAGCAATCCTATAACTTGTTGGTACTAGAGTGGGGATACTCATGAGCTGGTAATTGAAAGGGAAGATGGCAGCACAATAAGACTCTTCGCAGCAATCGAACTGAGACTACTGCACAGAAGCTACCTAAAATGGTTATTCTACAGTCGCCTTGACACCATCCCTCGAAGGCTTAGGCCATACGAGATAGTGGATGCAAACTACTTTGGTTTGTTTCTAAGATGGTGGTGTTGGGAGTGTATTGCTGCAAAGAAGATGAAGACAGAAAGCCTAAGTACCTTGAAATACTGGGCCATGGGTGGTCTTGGGATCTGCTATCTCTCTCGGGGTAGTGAAAGGGTGATTGAAATATGGCACTATTCTGACTTAAAGAAGTTTGCACGAGAAGATCTATGGATTCTGTACGATGCTCAGATCGTCTTCCTAGATGATCGTTACAGAAACCTTGCCCGAAAGTACTGGAGATTCTTGCTGAAGCTGCTTGGTCAACTCAGATAGTTGTCTAGTTTTCTTTTTATGTTTGTATTACCACCAAAGGGGGAATTTGTAAGAAGTTTATAGGGTTGGTGGAAACTCAAACATAGCATCCTTTGCTTTTGTGCTCAATTGTATATCTTTCACTTTACTTGTATCTTGTACTTGGACAATTATCTTGATGTTTGTATTAATCACTCAAGTGTTTGATGTTTTGTATGTCATGTTTAATGTCTTAACTTGTGTTGATTATTGATATTGGAGAAATTGCCCTTGTACATTTCAATTGCAGTGTGAATGCCTGATTCCAAGTTCTGGGTCATTTCATGATAACTTGCTAGGCAAATGATAATAATTGAATGTGTCTTTGTAATAACAACCCTTAATGATTCAATAATGATAATTGACATTTCCGGAGCGTACTTAGTGATTTCTGAACTTTCTTGGCGACTTGGGATTAACCCTTGGCGATTTGGGCTTTGCCCTTGGCGATCTCACCAGGCTGGCGACCTCACCAGATTGTTCTTGGCGATCTGGGCAAGACTCCTTGGCGACCTCGCCAACCCTTGGCGACCTCACCAAGGTTGGCGACCTCACCAAGCCTTGGCGAGGTCACCAACCAGTCTTGGCGACTTCAGATTTGCTCTTGGCGACTTCGGAGTTGTTCTTGGCGATCTCGTCAGTCTGATGTCATAAATTTCACTAACTTCAATAACATTCTCTTGATGCCACAGTAGAATAACCCTAAATAACCTTCTGGACGGCTGTTTGAAGAGAGAGAGAGCACTTGTGTGTGAAAACCCTCAAGTTCTTGAGTTTCAGAGGCGAAATCTAAGGATTTCAACAAGCAAACACTATGATTTGATCATGGATTCATGATTTCCGCACTTGAATCTGTGTATTGGATGAGTAAAGGCTCAAATTTGGTCCTGACACTTATCAGACTTTTCTGACCCAAACCCAGTTTTATATTTCCTAACTTGACCAGTCACAACAGCATGTGACAATTCCTTTCCAACATCGAGCATTCACTGATTTCTTTCTTGATTGCAATCATACTTGACATGCAGCTCATCATATTTTTGCTGTAGTTCAGTTAATTTCTGTGTTAGCTCAGATATCTCAATCCTAGCCCGATCATATAAAATAGTCTTCTCTGTTACTAGCTTTTGATATTTCTCTATTTCCAATTTCTGAGCTTTAACTTTCTCCTCACTCTTTTCCCATCTACCCTTAAACGAACTTCTAGAACATTGCATATCAAATAATTCTATCTCACTATTCTTCCAAAGTTGTCTAAGGCCAGGAACTAATCGAGCACAAGTAGGATTGGGGCATATCTTAGTTTTGTCAACTTCATCTGCGAAAGCATCCTTGTCCTCAACCATATTCTTTTCTTCAACAATTGAAATCATTTTCTTTCTTTAGATATGCAGCCTTTGAAAATTTGAAAAATCGGCAAAAACGGCAAAAGTACTATTCAAAGAATAGTGTCAAAAACTTAAAACGCGAAAACGGAGGCCTTCGGAGTGGAATTCGGGGGTCCAAACGAGCTCTCCTAGACAATAATCTTGGGTAATTCTGGGGTTCGGTGTCACGAACGTCGTGTTAAAATTTGAGCCTCTAACTCCAAACGAGTCAAAAGTTATGTCCGTTTCCGTGAAAGTGTGAAATAATGACTTTTTGCCGTAAACCAACCATGTTTCCGATCGTAATCACTGTTTACGATCATAATCACCTGTTTACGATCGTAATCACCTGTGGATCGTAAACTCCTCTAGTCATAAACACCTTCAGTCATAAACTCCTTCAGTCGTAAACACCTTCAGTCGTAAACACAAGTCATAAACTCAGAATCAGAATCTCAATCAAAACACCGCGAGTCATAAACTCAATCGTAAAATCATAAAAATGCTATCTTGAAGTCGTAAACAGCCTGTTAATGAAGAACACGAAGAACACTAGATCGTAATCACTAAGAAATGCCCAGAACGAGTCGTGAACACCTCAACCAGCCCAGAAACAGATCGTAAACACTGAAGAACAGAACTGAAAAGTCGTAATCTCCAAGAACAGCCCAGAAATATAAAAAAATTCGAACTTTTCCCATTACAAACCCTAGTCTTAGTCATAAACACAACAAAATCGGCCCATATAAGCCCAATCGTAAATACTAAGCCCAAACCGGTCTAAAACTAAAGCCCAAAGATCTAATGTTCATGCCTCTTAAGTATAGCCCAACAGGTGTTCCCCAACCTGTCTCTAGAGATATAATAGGTATGATTTATGAGGAGGATCAGGTAGATAGATCTGAATCAGAAATGCATGAAGCAGGACCTCCCATAGATAGTGTTTTGGTTGGTGTGAAACCCATGACTGAAGAGGAGTTAGAAAATGAGAAACATATGACCTATGGTTTGGGTAATCAGGATAAATCGGTGACATTCACTTGTGAACCGGGTCCATCCCAGGAATCTTTAAACGATAATGTTTGTTCTTCTTACGTTTTTGTTTCATGTGCAGATGAAGTAGGGATCAAAGATGTGTCTGGGAAGGATGCCGAATGCTTGAGAGTTAAAGAGTGTCATGAGTCTAGTAGTTTAATTTCTGATTTACCTAAGGACGATGTTTTGGCATCTGTGTCTGAACTTAATGCATCCAAGTCAACACAATTGATGTTGTCTATGTCTTCAAAACATTTTTCTAATTCTAATGAAGTAGTTAATGGTTTTAAAATTTGTGTGCCCAATACTAAAGCTGGTCGTGAGTCTAAACCCAAGGAATGTGTTCCTTATCCCCAGGTTGTGTCTACTTTTAATAGAACGAACAAGTCAATATCAAAACAGTTTTGTTTAATCACGCAACCTGAAAAAGTGACAAAACATTTGATACACAGATGAGATGATAAGCCTGAATGGAAGTCATCATACCCAAGACGTTCGTATGTTTGTAGTCATGTGAATGGGCCTAGACTTATGAATTGTTTTCATTGTGGAAAACCAGGGCATTTTGCTACAAATTGTTTAAATAGACCTTATCAACCATACTATCCGCAAAACCCACGGACTAGTATGTTGCAGAAAATGATGACAGGTGGAAATCAAAATCAGAAACAACAAGCTTTGTCTCAGGGGAAGCAGAGTTCAAAACCAATGAAGACACAACAGTCTAAGGTTTTAAACACTAAAACTCCAGTGACAAAGCCTGTTGATGAAAAATGGAATGTGGCCAAAACTCCAAAACCAACTTACAAACCTAAAGGAGTTTACCAAAGAAAAGATAAGATGAAACCTGTACTTGTTGAAAAACAGGTACCTAAAACAAAAAGGATTTCTCAACCTAAAGGTAAAACAAAGGTTAAGAAACAGGTTTCTACATCAATAGATGTTTCCCAAATAAAACAAGTTGTTCAAACAAAATTGAAACTTGAGTGGACACCTGTCAAGGAACCTGCAGGTAAAAAGGTCACATCTCCACAGAAGAAACCTGTAACAGTAAGGAATTCTAACAATGTGTCAAAACCATAGAAACACATTTTTTGGAAACCAATAATCAACACTCAAAGTTTGAGTGTAACTGAATCAAAATCTGGAATGTCCCTTAAATTAGTCAACTACATTGACTCCAAGGGAGTGCCCAGATCTGTTATAGCCTGGATACCCGACTCTAACTGATCTTTGATTCATGTAGGGACAACCAAGAAGAACTATCAACAATCTCTGGTACGTTGATAGTGGTTGCTCTCGACATATGACCGGAGACTTATCACTTCTGGAAGAGGTTCAAGATTTCAATGGAGGAGGTGTTTCATTTGCTGGTGGAGTAGGTGGCAAGATCAGCAAGAAAGGTGTGGTGAAGAATGGCAGTTTAACGCTCTCTGATGTGCATTATGTGGAGGAGTTGTCACATAGCCTGCTCAGTGTTTCGCAGATTTGTGATAGAGAATATTCTGTTTTGTTCAAGAACAAGGAATGTATTATTCTCAAGCCTAGAGTCAAGATTCCTAAGGAGTGTGTCTTGATGCGTACACCAAGACGAGGAAATCCTTATCTTCTTAACATGGGAAATCCTCCGCCATCTGATGTGGACTGTCTTATTTCAAAGAAAAATGAAAATCTGGCTTTATTATGGCATCGTCGTCTAGGACATGCCAACATCAAGAACCTAGCCAAACTGGCAAAGGGAGAGCATGTTAGAAACCTCCCTATCAAGGACTTCACGTCAGTTGAGAAGTGTGTTGCATGTGCTAAGGGGAAGCAGCACAAGTTACCACATCGTTCTAAAATGACAAACTCTATTTCGTCAGTGTTGCAACTACTTCATATGGATCTCTTCAGCCCAATGCAAGTACAAAGCATCAACAAGTTCTCATATTGTCTGGTGATAGTGGATGACTTCTCTCAGTTTACTTGGGTTTTCTTTTTGTCAAACAAGCATGAAACTCCAACTCTTGTGAAACAGTTTGTTACTCTCATAGAGAATCAGATGAGCAAGAAAGTGAAGGCAATAAGATCAGACAACGGAATAAAGTTTAAGAATGGTGTTGCATAAAGAAGAAAGTGAAGGCAATAAGATCAGACAACGGAAATACAGTACACCGTACACACCTCAACAGAATGGTGTTGCATAAAGAAGAAACAGAACACTCATTGAAGCTGTAAGAATTATGCTGTGTGAAGCGGGATTGCCAATTTTCTTTTGGGCCGAAGCAGTCAACACTGCTTGTTATGTGCAAAATCGGGTACTTTTAAACAAGCGGCATGAGAAGACGCCTTATGAGATTATTTATGGATAAAAACCAAAGGTGTGGTACTTTAAGACATTCGGGTGTCCTTGCACAGTTCTAATTCAATCTGATGTGGGGAAATTCGAAGCAAAGACTGATGAGTGCTACTTTGTTGGGTATTCTGCAAATTGTTCTTATCGAGTCTATAACAAAACCACCAAAGTGATAATTGAGGCATTCAATGTTGACTGGTTGGAAGACAATCATACTGATGCTGGAAATGGGCCAGACTGGATCTTTGATTATGGGTCATTGCTTGAAGGTTTCAATTTCTCAAATATGTTTCCTAGTCTGGTAGAAGAAGAAGAAATTATTGCTCTAACTCCTCAAGCAAGGCCATCTGTGGAAAATGTTAGTGATAATGTATCAACAACAGCTCCTAAGGATGATAATGCGGATGTTCCAGAATCTTCAGGAACTCATGGTGATTAGAAGGAGACAGAAACCCAAGGTATGAATGATAATATTGACGATACTAATCTGCCTGTCTCTGTTTCAGTACCAGATGTTCAAGCAACAAGAATCAACAGAGATCATCCTCTTAGCAATGTGGTTTACCAGTGTCAGCAGGTGTCACTACTAGAAGCCGCATGGGTGACATCAACTTCTACATGTTCTCATGTTTTATCTCTCAGTTAGAGCGTCCAAATGTGATGGTAACACTTAAAGATCCGAGTTAACTGGAGGCTATGCACGATGAATTAAATCAATTTTCAAAATTAGGTGTGTGGCATCTAGTGAAAAGACCGGAAAATAAGAAGGTTATACCCACAAGATGGTTATATAAGAACAAGAAAGATGATACGGGTGTAATTGTGAGGAATAAAGCCAGGTTGATTGTCCAAGGTCATAGACAGGTTTACGGGATTGATTATGATGAGGTGTATGCACCAGTGGCTAGATTGGAAGCAATTCGAATATTCCTTGTAGTAGCAACGTATCTCAACTTCACTGTGCATCAGATGGATGTAAAGACAACTTTTCTTTATGCTGAAATGAATGAAGAGGTCTATGTGGCTCAACCTCCAGGGTTTGTGGATGAGGAACATCAAGATCACGTGTATCTTCTGGATAAGGTTCTATATGGTTTGCATCAAGCTCCACGCACGTGGTATGAAACTCTATCAAAACATTTGGTGGAGAATGGTTATACAAGGGGAGTGGTTGATCAAACCTTGTTCATAAAGAAGGTGAAAGAAGATATCATTATGGTGCAAGTTTATGTGGATGACATCATCTACGGGTCAACAAATGAAGAATTATGCACCAAATTTGAAGATATCATGAGACAGAAATTTGAGATGAGTGATCAAGGGGAGATGTGTTGGGTTTTACATTGGGTATCCGGGTTGCCCGTTTTAATTTTTACCGAATAAATTAACGGGTCAATTAATCAAATTAATTGCGCAACGGAAAAATAAGTTTTATTACGCGAATAACGTAAAAATCGTAGACGGGATCTGATCACCGTGTACGCGTAAATACTGAAAAATAAATTAAACAATTTAATTTAAATATCTAACAGTTTAGATATACCTTGTCGGAGTCCGAACAACCATTCGAGACACCGGGGTTCGACAAACTGGCACTAGGGCAAACGGTAACGCCCGACTCGAATCTGCGAGTCAAGTCTTCAACCGACTTTGAGGACGGCATCTCGGACACCACAGGCGCGTTCATCTCATGAACGGGCGGTGGTGGCGGTAACGGAACCATGCTATGTATCATAGCATTCCAGTCGAACTATTCCGTCGTGCATGACGAAGTACCGATGCAATATCGATTTCGTCCAACACGCGTGGAAGCGATGAACGTAGTGGCGTGACGGCGGCGGCATACAATGGCGCCGGCCACTTAGCGTTTTCACCCGGTTCGACGGTGGCGACACAAGACGGTTCAAATAACGGTCTCGGTGGCGCGGGTAAAGCGAGAACCACCTCGCGGTGATCCTCGCCGAATACGTCGGCGGCGACGGCGGCAGCGGCGGCGGCGGCGGCAGCGGCTCGGGCGGCGGCGGCGGTGATCTCGAGCTTCAATGCGGCGGCGATCAAACGTGGGTCACGTTTCACCATCGTATGCGTCAGAAAAAGCGACGGAGGGAGGTGGTGGTGGTGCGCCGGAAACGAGAGCGAGAGAGGGGAAGGGGATCGCGACGGCTCAAAGGGGAGGAGAGAGAGGTTCGCGATTAGGTCACTTTCTAATCCCTCCTCCCTCCCTTTTATAGATTTTCCTTGACTTCCTTTCCAAGCAAGGCCCATTGCGATCACAAAACCCTTAAGCCCAATGATTTAATTAGTCCGTTAACCGTTAACGACCCAATAATCATTCGCTGACAATTCCCGTAAACATTTTACGAAAATAATAGTTTCGTTACATTTAAATAAATAACCATTATTTATTTAAATCCGTTTGATAATTAATTAACCGGTAATTAATCTTTTAGTTCGTTGACACCGGTGTAACCCTTACGGGTCGAAACCGGGTCGGTTATGCTAAGGGTCGGGTCAGGACATCTAATATCCAACAATCTCCCACTTGGACTGATCGCGACACATTAGCGTTGTAGTCAGAGGCACTCTAGCTATTCATGGCTACACCAACCAGTTTTGACACTTTAAGTCGACAACCAAAGTATATCTAATTGTAAAGCAAGCAGATAGAGGACTTATGGTAACCGTTGTCATATGTTCCTTTCCATTCTAGACATAGATGAAAAATGAGACATGGACTCTCATGTATTAGTTCATCGATTACATTCTCGTTATCAGATTCGAAGTGTACCAATCAAACACACAGTAAGTTTGGGTGAGGCCTCACACTTCACACTTGGAATCAACGAGGGTGCCTTTATGTCTATCTATTGCCGAAGCAATAGTACAAAATCCCATCTTGAGGCATACAACTCCCACTGAACATTAGATCCATTCCCAAAAGTAGCCCTATTGATGGCAGTTACACGACATCGAGAATCTACAATCAAAGAACAGTCCTCGGTAAACGAGAGTTCTAGTATGCGTCTCAGGTCTAAGGAAACATTAGAGCATACCATTAATCAAGCAATCAAAGCTCCCATGATTGAATTGCTTGATGCGAGTTACGTCCAACGTCATTCTCTAATGAGGTCTGTGACTTTGAACGTTAAACCCTTTTAAGGTTCAAAATCAGAATATTCTTAATTTAGAGTCGTTCCCACGTCTCTAATCGACTACGGACTTTTTGAACAATATCAATAATTGTTCAAGGATGATTAAACGTATTAACATCGAACACAGTTATGAAATTCCATATTGCATTTACCGATGGAATATGAATAGTATAGATAACTGTTATATGTTCGTACACCCAAATACTAAATCAAAACATGTCTTTATCTAATCTAAGCCCTATCACTTCTCTGTGACGATCATGAGTCTCGTGAGTCATGGGCTTTGTAAAGGGATCAGCTAATTTTGATCTGTGTCTACTTTCCATATCTTTATTTCCTTTCTTTCAACTACTTCTCTTATGTAGTGAAATTTCCTCAGAATGTGCTTGGCCTTCTTATGAGACCTTGGCTCTTTGGCTTGAGCAATAGCGCCTGTGTTATCGCACATCATCTCGATGGGTTGCTTGACTCTTGGAACCACATCGAGATCTGTGATGAACTTCTTCATCCATACTACTTCCTTGGCAGTTTCTGAGGCGGCTATGTAATCAGATTCAGTAGTAGAATCAGCTACCACTGACTGTTTGGTGCTACACCACGAAACAGCTCCTCCATTTAGGGTGAATACATATCCGGAATGCGAGCGAGAGTCATCTCGGTCAGTCTGAAAACTAGCGTCGGTGTAACACTTTACAGTGAGCTCATCATTTCCTCCATATACCAAAAAACATCTCACGTGTGTTTCTCAGGTATTTCAGGATGTTCTTTACAGCAGTCCAGTGAGCTAGACCGGGACTCTGTTGGTATCGACTTGTCAGGCTCAACGCAAACGAGACGTCCGGTCGAGTACAGAGCATGGCATACATAAATGAGCCTATAGCAGAAGCAAATGGGATCGAAGCCATTTGGTCGATCTCCTTCTCCGTTCGAGGAGATTGAGATTTGTTCAAGATAACACCCTTTGTCATAGGGACGACTCCTTTCTTGGAGTTGCTCATGTTGAACCGTGCTATAATCTTGTCAATGTATGTACTTTGACTGAGACCCAGAAGCCGCTTCGATCGATCTCTGTGAATCTTAATTCCCAGAATGTAAGCGGCTTCCCCAAGATCCTTCATAGCGAAACAAGATGATAGCCATACCTTAACCTCGTTAAGCATGGGGATGTTGTTTCCTATGATCAGTATATTATCCACATACAATATGAGGAATGATATAGTGCTCCCACTTGCCTTTCTGTAAACACACGGTTCATCTTCGTTTTGAGCAAAGCCAAACTCTTTGACTTTCAGGTCAAAGCGAAGATTCCACCTTCGAGATGCTTGTTTAAGTCCATAAATGGACTTATTCAGCTTGCAAACCCTATTTGGATATTTAGGATCAACAAAACCATCAGGCTGAACCATGTAGACATCTTCAGTGAGTTGTCCGTTAAGGAATGCGGTTTTGACATCCATTTGCCATATCTCATAGTCATGGTATGCGGCTATGGCAAACAATATCCTGATCGATTTGATCATGGCCACGGGCGAGAAGGTTTCGTCATAGTCAATCCCTTGGGTTTGAGTAAAACCTTTCGCAACAAGCTGTGCCTTATAGGTTTGCACATTTCCATGCATGTCAGTTTTTCTTTTAAAGATCCATTTGCTCCCTTCTGCCCGAGAACCGGGGGGTAGCTCAATCAAGTCCCATACTTGATTATCATGCATGGACTGCATCTCGGCATTCATGGCTTCAAGCCATTTGTCAGATTCAAGATCTGACACATCAGCTTTGTAATTAGTAGGTTCGTCATCTGAGTCAGCTACTAATAGGACATCGGGACCTTCTAGATGCCAGAGGTATCTATCAGGTGCCCTATGTGTCCTTTCGCTTCTGCGAACGCTTGTGTTTTGGTCTGATGGGGCGACAACCACTTGTCGGTCAGACCCAGCGACCGTCTCAGGGTTTTGTGTTTCTCGAACTTCTTCGAGATCCACTGGATCACTATTGGTTCCTCTGTTGAGAAACTCTTTCTCAAGGAGCTTACCCTTCTTTTTGATAGAAACATTGTTTCCATCAGGATGGTAAAAGTAATAGTATTACTATAGTATCCGATGAAAATCACCTTTTCACCTTGAGGATCAAGCTTGTTGTCAGATTCGCTAGTGACATACGCCTCGCATCCCCATACCCTGAGGTAAGAAAGATTAGGAGAAGAATTATGCCATATCTCATATGGGGTCTTATCCACTTTCTTGGTCGGTGCCAGATTTATTAGTCGAGCGGCGGTCAAGAGAGCATAACCCCAAAAGGAGTGGGACAAGGTAGTCCTGCACATCATCGATCGAACCATGTTCAACAAGGTTCGATTCCTCCTTTCACTAACACCATTCAAATGTGGTGTACCAGGAGGAGTGGGTTGTGAAATAATTCCACAAGCCTTGAGATGATCGAGGAATTCGTTGCTAAGATACTCACCACCTCTATCTGGTCGAAGTATCTTAATAGTTCGAATCTAGTTGATTTTCTACTTCGTGTTGAAATTCTTTGAACTTGTCAAAAGTTTCATGCTTATGTTTCATTAGATAGACATAAGCATATCTGCTATAGTCATCTATGAAAGATACGAAATAGCGTTCACGATTTCTCATTTCGGTCCGAAAGGGCCCACACACATCAGTGTGTATAAGTCCTAACAGATCATTAGCCCGTTCACCAACATGTGTGAAGGGTGACTTGGTCAGTTTTCCAGATAAGCATGATTTGCATTCACCGAAGGTATCTGCATCAATGGATTCGAGAATCCCTGCAGATTGAAGCTTCTTAATGCGAGCTTTGCTTATGTGACCTAGTCGATGATGCCACAACGAAGAATCGTTATCAACCTTGTTTCGTTTAGAAACATGATAAAGTTGTTCTTGCGTTTGAAAAATTATCTCATATATACCATGTCGAGGTTTAGCCTAGAAATAAAAGATATCGTTAAAGTAGGTAAAAATGGAATTTCCATAAAACTTGTACATAAAACCTTGTTCAAACAGGGAAGCGACAGAAATAATGTTTCTGGACAATCCAGGAGCATATAAACAGTTATCTAGAGTAACTACAAGACCGGTAGGACATGTAAGAGAATATATGCCGGTAGCCAAGACCGGGACTCTTTTTCCATCACCAACAATGAGCTCCATACCGCCTTGTTCTATCTTCTTCCACTTCTCAGGTTCCTGCAAAACATTTACAATGTGAAAACCACATCCGGTATCAAATACCCACGTATTGGAGGAAACAGTGAAAAGTTCAATAACATTTATTGACATACCTGATGAGCAACCCTTACCGGGGTTTCTAGTCATCTTGATCTTAGCAAGGTAGACGGGGCAGTTACGTTTCCAGTGGCCCATCTGATTACATTCAAAGCATTGACGCTCCTGAGGAGGAGGCGCCAATGATTTCTTGCCCTTGGTCTCTTTGACCTTGTTCTTGGTCTTGGTGATACCTGTATCAGCAACTCTGAGCACAGCCGGTGTGGTCCTGATCTTGACATTTGGAAATAATGTCAGAACCTCATCTAAAGTCTGAGCCGAGCAATTCACCACATGCAAGCGATAATGCTCGGGTAAAGATCCGAGGACTACATCAAGAGCCATCCCCTCAGGAATGGAGTAGCCGAGGTCGATCAGTCTGTTGCGATACCCCTTCATCATCATGACATGATCATAGGCAGAGGAATTAGGTGACATGTGGCAGTTCACAAAATGCTGAAGTGCTCTACATCGTTCACCCATCTGGCTCAACTCAAACATATCTCTGAGTTTTCCCATGATCTCATACGCTCCCATGTCGGTAAAGTTATACCGAAAATACGGTGTCATGCTAGATAACATAAGCTCAGTGACTTCCCTAGAGTCATCATTGTGCTTCTGGATTTCCATCCGCGAGCGGTCGTTTAGCAAGTAAGACGGTGTGCTCGGGATGGGTCGGTCAAGAACATACAGCTTTCCAGAAAAACTTCAAGATGTTCCTCAGGAGGGTTTGCCATGACAAGAAGTTCGTCTCAGTGAATGGGTCCAGAGATACCATTGAACTTAGAGGAACTGTGTTTTCAATAGCCTTCTGAAATAATGAAAAGTAATTTTCAATTAGTATTTTCGGTGTAAACCATTTTCTTATATAAATTGGTAAGATTTATTAAATAAGAAAATTGAGAATTCGATTAGACGATTTTACTTGAGACCGCCAAATGAGCCTCATGAGCAAACTCGTGTAACCAAACTGACAACGGTTGTCAATCGCGAAGATACAGTCACGACTCTCGTTTATGAGGCCGCATAATATAATAAATTTTATTTTGCGATACTTTTAGCCTCATCCATGCCCACTTTGTCTATATACATTTATAGTGCGGTGTTGAAATACTCCAACACTACAAACATACATAAAGAAAGCGATAGTAATCCCAAATGGTCAATGTGGCTGGCACAGTGTTGAAATACTCCAATGCCCCCACCCTGGAAGGTACCCTCAGCACCAAGTGCGGTGTTGAAATACTCCAACACTGATGCTTTGGTCAATACGTTCCAAGTTAGACTTGATTTTGGAACGCATGAACTATCAAATTTATATTTACCAGATAGGGATATTAAAACCAATTTTAATATTTAGTGATCGTTAGACACAAACGATAAACCCTATCATCACTCGGGACAATTATTTTAAATCACCTATTTAAAATATCTAAGTGTCGTGAATGGTCAATTGTGTGTTAACGGCATAATGGCATGGTCTTGCTAGAGCTATTTAGCAAGACCAATAGGGACATGAAAATATATAAAAGTGAACAACCACAATGAAGGCATCTCTCTGCGTTCGTGGATCCGGTTCAGCTCCCACTGGCCTTCCGACTCCTTTTGGCGAGTTTTTGATCTTCGGTCTTGGTTTTTACAAAATTATTAATTTACTAACAACTTAGTAAACCTAGCTCTATTACAATTTTGAAACCTGAAAACAGCGGGTCCACCAAAACCAAATAAAGATACAATTGGGCTAACAATTGGGCCAATCAGAGAAAAATAAAACGCGCCAAACATATAATTAAATTAAAGGGGTCGGCCGTAACACACAATTAATTAATTAGAATTAATCAAGTAATTCCGTTCGCAATTTGGAAATGAATCGAAATTGCGAACCACCGGTTACAAAAAGACCGGTTCAGATTTACGCGCGGTGATCGTGGCTCTGCTACCACTGTTGGGTTTTACAGTGGGTATCCGGGTTGCCCGTTTTAATTTTTACCGAATAAACTAACGGGTCAATTAATCGAATTAATTACGCAGCGGAAAAATAAGTTTTACAACGCGAATAACGTAAAAACCGTAGACAGGATTTGATTACCATGTACGCGTAAATACTGAAAAATAAATTAAACAATTTAATTTAAATATCTAACAGTTTAGATATACCTTGGCGGAGTATGAACAACCCTTCGAGACACCGGGGTTCGACGAACTGGCGCTAGGGCAAACGGTAACGCCCGACTCGAATCTGCAAGTCAAGTCTTCAACCGACTTTGAAAATGGCATCTCAGGCACCATAGGCGCGTTCATCTCATGAACGGGCGGTGGTGGTGGTAACGAAACCATGCTATGTATCATAGCATTCCAGTCGAACGGTTCCGTCGTGCATGGCGACGAAACCGATGCAATATCGATTTCTTCCGACACGCGTGGAAGCGACGAACGTAGTGGCGTGACAGTGGCGGCATACAATGGCGCCGGCCACTTAGGGTTTTCACCCGGTTCGACGGTGGCGGCACGAGACGGTTCAAATAACGGTCTTGGTGGCGCAGGTAAAGCGAGAACCATCTCGTGGTGGTCCTCGCCGAATATGTCGGCGGCGGATCTCTCAGCGGCGGCGGTGGTCTCGAGCTTCAATGCGGCGGCGATCAAACGTGGGTCACGTTTCACCATCGTATGCGTCAGAAAAAGCGACGGAGGGAGGTGGTGGTGGTGCGCCGGAAACGAGAGAGAGAGGAGAGGGGATCGCGACGACTCAAAGGGGAGGAGAGAGAGGTTCGCGATTAGGTCACTTTCTAATCCCTCCTCCCTCCCTTTTTTAGATTTTCCTTGACTTTATTTCCAAGCAAGGCCCATTGCGATCACAAAACCCTTAAGCCCAATGATTTAATTAGTCCGTTAACCGTTAACGACCCAATAATAATTCGCCGACAATTCCCGTAAACATTTTACGAAAATAATAGTTTCGTTATATTTAAATAAATAACCATTATTTATTTAAATCCGTTTGATAATTAATTAACCGATAATTAATCTTTTAGTTCGTTGACACCAGTGTAACCCTTACGGGTCGAAACCGGGTCGGTTACGCTAAGGTTCGGGTCAGGACATCTAATATCCATCAAGATGAACTTTTTCTTGGTATTGCAAGTTAAACAAGATGAATCTGGGATTCTCATTCATCAAGCAAAATATGTGAATGAAATTCTGGAAAAGTATAAGATGCAGGACTCCAAGCCCATCTCTACTCCCATGGCATCCCGAACTCTACTGACAGCAGATGCAGATGGGGAATCAGTGAGTGAATTCATGTATCGTTCAATGATCGGGTCACTCATGTATTTGACAGCAAGCAGGCCAGATATCATGCATGCAGTGTGTTTGTGTGCACGTTACCAGGCTAATCCTAAACTCTCTCATTTAACTGCTGTGAAACTTATTTTTAGGTATCTGAAGGGCAGACCTCGGATTGGGCTTTTGTAGAAGCATATTCCTATGCTATGAGTGTCTCGTGTATTGTATCTACGTGAGCGTGTCTAAATATGAGTTGTGGTAGAAATGTCTTTAGTGGCGTACCACATGGTCCGGCGGACCATGTGGTCCGGCGTACCAGTTTGGTACGCTGGATGGTTAGTCACTTAGTATAAATAGGTAGTGTTAGAATGAGAGCTTAACACTTCTGAACGCTTCTGTTATTTCTACACTTTTTGTGTGTGTTTCTAGAGAGAGAAACTAGAGAGAGTTCATTGTAATCTCAAGTGATTCAATAACAAATCTCTTATTTACATCCGTGTTCATTACGTTTGATCAAAGCATGCAGTAGTAAGATCGTTTCTCGTTTCTACAAGTGGTATCAGAGCTATTGGTTGCTCTATTGCTGTGTTTTTGATCAATTTTCGGATTTTTAGAGAGAGAAAGTTTGGGTTTCTTCACGTTTTCATCAAATTCTTCCAATTCCAAGTGTTTCTGAGATGAAAAATGATTTCTAAGTGTTTCTGGAGTGATTTCGCACCTCACTGAATCAAATTCAAGCTTCAAAAGTCGCAAAATCGAAAAATCATTCGATTACAGCTTGGTCCGCAGGTCGAAATTCTGGTCCGCCGGATGAGTTTTCTGGTCCGCTGTTTGGTCCGCCCGTGTATCTTCATCGAAGATCTGATCCGCTGATCTGGTCCGCGCATGCAATCTTCATAATTCTGATCCGTGGCAGTTTCAGCGTATCATCTGATCCGCGGCAGTTATTTCAGCGTACCAACTGATCCGCTAGTATAATTCTGATCCGCTAGTTCATCTGATCTGGAATCTGGTCCGCTAGTACAAATTTGATCCGCGTGATTGTTTGGTCCGGAACTGGACCGTCGATTTGTATTGATACGCTGGCAGAATAGTGACCTTCACTAAAACTGACGTAACTTGCAAACCGTTTGGAGTTACGGAACCCAATACCAGCCAAAACGTTCGTCTTTCCGAGATCTAGGACTTGTACTGGCCTATGGCCAGTACCGTTCAGTTTTGACCCCCAAAATCCGCTTGGAAGACCTTCGTTTTTGAGTTCAAAGTTTTTGAAGTATTATTTTCGGTGAAAAATGTCCGATTTTCAAGCGTTTGCGGCTATGCAAAGCACGGTACAAGCTATGCTCAATTTTGATAATGAAATAGGAACAAGTCAGAAAGTTCTCAAGTTGTTAAAATTGGAAGATTATCAAAATTGGAAGCAACGTTTTTCTGCATACATCAGCACAAATGATATTGATTTGTGGATTCCGATTCGAACGCTGTATGTGCGTCTAACTGACAATGGAGAATATAAAGAGATTCAAGATTTTGATAAGGATGAAAGAAGAAGTTATGAACTTGAACAAAAAGTTTATGGTTATCTTACCATGGCTTTACCTACTGAGTTGTTACATCAATTCAGTACTTGCAAGAAGGCTAAACAATTATGGGATGCTTTATCTGCTCGATGTGAAGGCAATGATCAGTATAAGAAGAGTCGAAGGAAAGTGTTGAACAAAGAATTTGAAAATTTTCAACAATACGACAAAGAAAATATTTCTGCTCTTGTTTCAAGATTTTCACATCTAATTAGTGAGATGAAAGTGGTCAAGATTGAAAAGATCAAGGAAGAATTGAAAGAGAAATTGATGGAAGCATTACCAGAGAAATGGGAAAATTATGTGTTGTTGATTACTCATGACAAAGACTATTCCACATTACCATTTCATGATTTGACTGGAAAGCTTCATGCTCGAGAAATGGAAATGATGAATTCAAACAAGTCCACTGCTTAATTACAAAATCCTGAATTATATCATGGACAAAATTCTGCAAGTATCAATGCAAAGGCAAAATCATTCAGTGTTAATTCATCAAATCCACCTCAAACTGCTTTTGTTGTTGGTCATGGTTCAGGAAATTCTGGAAATTCTTCAAGAGGGTGTAACTTCACTGTTCCAAATCAGTCAAGTTCGACTGTATATTCAGCAAAAACACCGGATGAGCACTTGGCATCAATCTCAGCTTTGTTATCTTCATATTATGGATTGTTGAATGGCGGGTTGACAACATCTAATCTGATTGAAGAAGATTTTGATCAGATTGATCCTGATAATCTTGAGCAAATGGATATCAATTGGCAACTGGCAATGTTAGCTCAACGAGTTAAAAGATTCAAAAAGAAAACAGGTTTTCAAAGTTTAAATCCAGATGGCAAGGTTGGAATTGATAAATCCAAAGCAAAATGCTTCAAATGTTCTAATTTTGGACATTTTGCTCGTGAGTGTTCAAAATCAACTGCTTCTTCATCAAAGTCTTCAACAGCCTTGGTGTCTCAAGTTGATAAACAATATGATTGGGGGCAAACTTCTAATTCTCCAGTTGCTTTAACTGCCATTGCTCTTGCATCCAATGAAGGTTGTGATTGGGATGCTAATGTACTTGAAGCATTTGAAAAAGCACGAACATCGAAGCAAGGCTATGATTGGGCTACTGATGACATTAATGATGAGTCTGCATGGACTGGTTCATCTGCGATGATTGCTCAAATTGTTCATAGTGATAATGAAGTAGAGATAACTGATTCTGAATCTGATTCAAGTGAATCTGGAAATAGTGGTTATGAATCCGTTTGTGAATTCTGTTCTCAGAAAGATAAGAAGATTCAAAGTCTGATTAAGGAAAATGAAGATTTGGTTGCTGATAGAGAAAAGTTGAAAGGTGTTGAGCAGGAATTTGAAAAGAAATTTACAAAATTATCTGCAGAAAAGGATGAATTAGTTCAAGAAGTGAAGAAATGGAAAGATGAAGCTGAGGATACTGCAAAAGATTTTCAAAATCTTTTTGATAAATCAAAGTCAAGACTTGATACTCTTACTCAACTTTCTGGTGATCAAGCTACTAAGATCCAATCTTATCAGACTGACATGGAAAAGTTACTTGATGAGAAGAGGGAGTTGGTTAGAGTGAACAAGTTGCAAAATGCAAATTTGGATATTCAGAAAAGAAATGAAGATAAACTCGAGAAGGAATTGGTGGCCGGATTAGATGAGTTAAGATTGCAAAAGTATGAAACTAACAAACTGGCAAAGAAGCTCATTGCAACAGAAAAAGAGTTGGCTGAAGCTCATCAAAGAATTTCTAAATTAAAGATTGAAGTCATTGATTCAAAACGTCTTTTGAACAATGTTACTAACTCACAATCTTTTACAAATTTTCTGGCCAAAGATGAAAATATGGAGAAGATGTTTAACAAGACAGTCTCGCCACCAGGAAGTCTCAAAGAAGGAGTTCATGATTTGAAAGACAAGGTTGAGACCGGTGATTATTCTGAGTTTGTTGGATCCAAATCTATTGAAGAAAAGCAAGAAGACAAAGGCAAAAGTACTGAAGCTTCTGAAGCTCAAAAGGTTGTGTCTGGGTCTTCGTCTTCAAAAGCTGACATTGATGAAACAATTCTCAATGCTCCAAAAGATCTCAAGAAAGTTAAAGCTGAATTTTCTAGGTTGGCAAAGAATGGGCATAAGTCTACTGGAATGGGGGAAAAGTGTTCAGGAAAAAGTGTTGGATTGGGATTTGAAAGAAAAGCTGATAAAGGTGGTAGTTCACAATTTTCAAAACCACAACAACTGAAAAAAGTCAATGTGAAGCAGGTGCGAAAAGATGTCTTCAAAGCTGAGAAGGTTCAACTCGAGAGGTTCTACAAACTCAAGGGTTCGGAACAAATATTTTCTGATAAAGAATTCCCGCTTCACTGCGTGGATGCTCAGAAAATTGCTAAAGTATTTGTGAAGAATACTGATCCGAGGAACAAGAAGAATTAATCTGCAAAATTTTCTTCTGGAGGATCCAATTCTACTCCAAAGAGCCCGAATTCTAAATGGGTTCATGATCATCGTTGTCAGGTATATGATAATTTTTATGATCATTTTGGAGATGAATATGTTTGTGAAGCTATGCAGGTTTCAAAGAAAAGAAACATACACAATCGTTTGTGTTACAATTGCCGCCAAAAAGGGCATATGGCACAAGAGTGTCATGTCACTGCTGCTTCTAGTTCAAGAAGAGAAAATGTTCCATATGTTGGTAACACTGCCAAACCGCGATTCATTGATAAATATGGCAGAGTGTTTGATGAATCTCCACAACCTACATTTTTCAAAACTCAAGGAAGATTTATTCCGCGTTTTCAAAATGTTTCATATGTAGGTTGTTCGTCACAATCGACTGTGACTGGTTCATCATATACTGACTTACCAAAACAACAACACTGGAAACCTAAAGTGGTTTCAAAAGGAAATCAAGATACTGGTCGACCAGAAGCGATACTGGAAGACCTATCGGTGATTGAAACGTTGCTGATGGAGGAGTATTCTGCTGATTTAACTTAAATTACATGCGATATCACATTTCAAAACTGAAATTTTTCTGAAAGCTAAACCTGAAAGGTATCCATGTCGAACGGTCAATTTTCTTTCGTTTTACATTCCGTATGTAGTTTAGGGGGAGAAAATTGAAAAATCACAAATAGCGTCTTTGTGTTTTTGTTTGTATTAAAATGAAAATCCAAAAATAGAGTTTTCATTTTAAGGGAGAGAAAAACAGAAAATACAAAAACATTGAAAAATGAGAAATTGTATCCAACATGATTGGGAAATGATGGTACATTGGCTTACGTGTCTGACTCGTGGATAAATTAGATGAAAAAGCCATAAGATCATTGCTCGATGTGCTTGGTAGGCTCGGCATTAAATCAGAAAGTATACAGATGTGATAAACACATTAAATACTCATGCTTGACCAAGTGGACAACATCTTGATGCATATCTCACGATATATCAAAGAAAAGATATGTGAAAAAGAAAATGAGAAGTCACTGTGTATACATGTGTTCATTTTGCAAAGATTTAAATTTGTTTGATTTTCTTTATTTTGTCAAACGATCGGACTTTCTTTGCGTATCGAAAGATCGACCTGATTGTTGTTCGTTTGACGTTCTGCTTTATTTTCTTTGGTGTTTCGTATAACTCATCAGACTTTCTCTGCGTGTACGGAAGTACCGACCTGATTGTTGTTGGGTTATACAATTTCAACTTGGTTTATTTTCTTATTTTGTTAAATCTGAGGCCTTATCTGCGTATCGAAAGATCAACCTTAAGGTAGACGATTTAACGTTCTTATTTCTTTTTGCATGGAACACAGTTGACTGAATCATGAATACAATCATTATGTGATTAAATCACAAATGAAGTCACAAAGTGTGATAAGTAGATACATATCTAAGTATGTCTGATAGTGTGGGGTACACTGGTCGATGCAAATCTAATCAATACATTAACATATCCAGATTTTATGAGTATGATTTTGCCTGAGTTTAAAATGGACAAATTATACCAGTAATCGACATGACTTGTGTGCTGAAGTAATTGAAATTGAAATGTAGTTCAGCATGTTATGTTCAATATGATCCAAAGTTGTGATCTTTCTCACGAAAGACAAAATAGTGTCTGATTCTATATTGCATTTATGTTTCATATCTGAAAAGTTCAAAAAGATTTTAGGTGTGTTTTAGCATAAACTTAGAAAAATCAAAAAGATTTTAGGTGTATTTTGATATAAAATTTCAAAAAGCCAAAAAGATTTTGTTTCTTATTTGTTTTCGACCGATTGACATGTGATACAAAATCAAAATTTAAAATCTATCTTGGATTCTCGAAGAGAAGTTTTGCGCTAAGATTAAATTAATTTTCAAAAGAAAAGGAAACCGCGTTTCTGTCTTCTGAAATTGCAGGTTATGGATATCAAAGACTCAACCATGGTGAGAGGGGGAGTTTGAAGTATTTTTCACAAATGGATCTTGAAGTTCAAAGTTGATTCAAGAGTGATCCAGCCATGCAAGCTCTATTTCTGACAAGCTTTCAAGTCAAAGATCGGATGCAGCAATGTTGAAGATTGAAGACTGAAGTTTAGTTAGAAAATAGATACACTACACGTTAGGGGGGAGTCTGTAGAAGCATATTCCTATGCTATGAGTGTCTCGTGTATTGTATCTATGTGAGCGTGTCTGAATATGAGTTGTGGTAGAAATGTCTTTAGTGGCGTACCACATGGTCCGGCGGACCATGTGGTCCGGCGTACTAGTTTGGTACGCTGGATGGTTAGTCACTTATGTAAGTCCCGAAACGGTCCTAACACGATATCGTTTAATCTATAGAAGTGCGGAATCCAACTATAGACTAGATTCAAGAACAAGGGTGAAATAAAGATATGAAAAACGCAAAGATAAATGCAATAAAACCTCAAAGAGTGCACACGATTAATAATCGTCTGGTACACAAGCTTGACACAACCCGAAAAGCCTCCTTGTATCTCTCTCTACTAGCTAACCCCTAATATGAGTATTAAGATTTGTTTATATAGATAAACAAATCTTAAACCTAATTTCGGATTAGGCTAAACAGGCCCACTAAACACCCCTTAAACTCTTTCTAATTGGGCCCAAACATGTTTAAATTGGCCCAATCACCCAATACAATGAAAACCCAGCTATTTTACACCTATTCTATCACATAGGCCTTCAAAATAGTCCGCCAAGTGATGATTTAATACACAAGCCACAAATTATTCCCTTACAATCTTCCCCTTGGCTTGTGCTATTAAATGTCTTCTACTTTCATTCTTCAGACTTGCAGTCTTCTCCTTGGCTTGAGCATGGGTTGATGAAGATTCTTTTCTTTAACAATATTCAATGGGCAGCATATGGGATGTTAGATGGCTCTCTCTCTTTATCAGCATCAGCTTGAACTCCAAATGATAAACAAGTAATGAAAGGAGGATTCTCATGTACTTGCTTCTTCTTGAAACATGGCGAGTCCTTGCTAAAGCATCAGTAACTGTCTTGACTTGCATGAGACTTCAGAGGATAAATTTTGAACAACCTCTGTCTTGGCATTCTTGAATTTCTTGTTGTGAGTGCTCTGCATCTTTTCTTCAATCAGCTTCCCCTAAACTTGAGAACGGTATCTTTTGAGTCTTAAGAAGCTTCACTTGAAAAACCAACAAACTTCCCCTGAGCATAGGGTAAGTCCTTTTCCGGCTGGTTCTTCAACACGAACAGTAGCAACACTCATTGACTTTTCTTCTCCATGACATCTCATTTAACCTGTCATGCACAACATGGAACAAACACTAACCAGACACTGATGACTGGTTATTGAGTTAGCATTATTTAACCAAACAAATTCCCCTGAACCCGAGGACTCTTCACATTATCTCCCCCTGAGATTCTGGAGGGGTGATACTTTTTTGCATAAAACCCATAAAACTTATTAAAACCTTTAAATTAACCTGGCCATGGTTGAAAAATAAAATAAACAATAAAAACTTAAGATAACTCAAAAGAAGAATAAAAATAAAACAAACATACCAAATTACTAAATGAGAAGATTTCTATGGGATCAAACCGTATGAATCTGACTGAGGAACCCTTTTCAGCTTCTGTTACTCGAACACGTCCAGACGATTGCCAGTATATTGGTCCTTCTTAAACCCATGTTCCTCATTTTCCCGGCTGTTTGTCACTTATTTATCTTTTAGGTGCATTAATTATGAACATCCGACAGTCACACACAAATCCTAGGTAATTAATATGTGCAGTCTATCAAGCTTGATCATTCCCTACCACATATTTTCACATTCCCATATCCAGAGTTTTGAATCTTTTCTCGAGACTTGGTTGAGAAGAAAAAGAACAGATCATAAAAGTGATAGGAATAATATACAAAGACTTATATGATTTCAACTCAGAGGCGTTTATCAGTCAGGTGGTAACCTTTCATCAAACACATAAGCCTAGTAACAAAGTCAGGGCTAAAGGGTTTTGGACGCTAGAGGGTCTCTTTTGTTGTGCACATTGGCATCTTTTGCGGTGTAAATTATATACAGTGATCTGCAAGCACGTTAATCCAGACTAACCAGGTCTTTGCTCACGCAAAACAGAGGAAAATCTGATTAACTCGTCAACCATTCTACACAAGGTCATTGCTCACGCAAAGCAAAGGCAAGACTTGACTGACGGCTTTGACATCCCCAGATCTTTGCTCACACAAAACAGAGGGGACGCCGACTTTTTGAGATTTTCGATTCAACACTTTGGAGTCCGGCGTGTGTATCGGGAACAATTTCGCAGTCAAATAGAACAAGCACATAACCTAAGTGTGTGTTTCCCGTCAAATGACATACTTTATCTTTAAGTGTTGTGACCCATACCTTCGTTTTTGGAACTGAGCCTACCGAGCACATCACCTTGGATCATGTCTTTCACTTTTGCCTTACGCGTGTCAGTCATTCTGAGAACGGAAATATTTCACTTCCCTCCTTCTCAAGCAAACAAAGAAAGTATTAAACATTAAAAAGCACAATTTTTTGAGGGGTCTACTATTTCATCTTTTCTATTCTTCCCCTTGCTTTTTGATTTTTAATAACAACACACACCTTTTTTTTCTTTCTTTTTTTTTCTTTTTTTTAAACACACACTGACACAAATAACGACTAAAACTGGCCAAGCTAACCTTCAAAGTTTTTTCTTTTAAAAATTTTTCAGAACTGGGTTTTGTTTCATGCATAACCATACATCAACTTAGCCAAGAAACAACAATTCAGACAGTGTTACCTTTGTTGCTGATTTTTTTTCAGATTTACCTCTCACAAGGAGACATACCCTCCATTGAAATCTTCATGTCATGTAGTTGAGAGATGCCTCCTATCCTGTGCCTGGAACATTCACTTTCAAAAAAACAAATAAGTTAATGGAAGTCCTCCTTGACTGTTCCTGCACACTGTGAGAGATTAGTTAGCCATAAGTACCCAGGCCATTGTGGTTCTGGGTATACCTGAAGAATCGGTGAAAGAAATTTCTTTTAAGAACATCCCCTTTGTGATATCAGGAATTGGGGGTGTGGCTGCCTTTGATTTTGGTTTCCAAATTCCAGGTGATTTGAAAGTTGTTTTAGTCACCTTTGAAGTAGGGACTTTAGGTATTTCAACCTTCTTCATTTCAGGTTTCCTTTTCAAAACAGTTTTAGTTACCTTTGGAGGAGTAACTTTAGGTTTGTCAACTTTGTGTTGTTTTGAAATCGGTTTCTTCACCTTTTTATGAAAATTTTCAAAATTTGGAAAAACATATTTTTGATTCGAAAATTTTCTTTGCTCTTTGGCAGCTCCCCAATTTCCATCAGAAGGTTTAACCTTAGGATTAACAGTCTTCATTGCCTTTGGTGGTTGCACCTTCATCGGCTTAGACTTTATTGAATCCTGAGACGAAACACTCCGACTTTGCGGATAATATGGCTCATAGGGGCGATAGAGACAATTTCGGGCAATGTGACCAGGATTGCCACAATTAAAGCAAGTTTGCTTCTTCAGGTAGAAGTCAGAAGTGTGACCGTTTGAGCTGCATGGCTTTGATGGAGAGGCATTGAGATTCGGTTGCATGTTCAGAAAGACTCCAGATCTCCAGTTGTCCGATCTTTCTGACCTTGATCCATTTCCATTGAATCTTTTCTGGTTCGTTGAAAACTGAGCAGAACCAGACATTTGAACTTTTGGGCCCACTGGTTTCTTTGAGACTGTTGTGTTGCCACTGCATGAGCCCACTGATGAGTTTGGAGACTTGATAGTAGTTTTGGGCCTTTCAATCTTGATAGGAACAGAAGTTGGAGGCTTGATGGTGATCTTGGGCCTCATGCTCTTAATGTTAGATGATAAACCGCCATCATGACCCAAGCCTTTGAACTTGGAGGAGAAGGATGGTAGTTCATAGCCAACATTTGGTTCTTGGTCAAACATAGACCCAGATGTCATGAATATCCTACCATTGGGCCTTGTAGTCATCACCACACGTTCCCGCTTTACCTCATCCACCACTTTCGAATAAGGAGTCTCGATCTTTGGATAAGGAGTCAACTTTTCTTCATCAGCTCTGTTCACTTCACTAGAGCTTGAACCAGCACACTCAGTAGTGTTATTAGACTGAGTTGCTTCAGTGACTGTCTTTTCATCTTTCTGCACTGGTTGAGTCCCATATACCATGGTTGCTTCATTCAGGGACTCCTTCAACAATTCCTCTGCAGTTTGGGGCACTTTGATGTATTCATGTTGTAATGGGGGAGGAAAATTTCCATCCCCGAGGCCAGATGTTTCTTTTACATGCTCGAGTCGCTCCTCTGATTTGAATAAAGTACGATGAGAGTCCATCATTTTCTTTTGAATAACTTGATGTTTCTCAAGGGCAGATTGGGAAGTGTTAAGTTTTGCTCTTAGTTCCTCAACCTCCTTGGTTAGCTCTTCTACCTTAGCGTTAGCAAGCCTAAGATATGTGCTTTTATTACTCACCTGAGATTGAAGATTCTTAACATCAACCTGAATGGCCTCAAGTTTCTCTCTAAAAATTTTGGTCTTTCCTTTGGACTCCCTAAGGTCTCTAGCAGTGATTGCATGATTTTGACATTCATTTGTAAACTTGCTCTCCCATTCTTTAATCAAAGCACAGCACGTGGGGTTTGAGCATTCCTCGCAGTTACAGATCCAAGTTCCATCAGCACGATTGATCTTCCGTTTTTCCTCCTCTTTTTCACGGAATGTTCGGAAAAGATACTTCTCCTGACTGAGTTCGTTACCTAAAGACTCTATCCTCTTTTTGTAGGGTTCGACTTGTTTTAGATGATTCTTTAGTTTGTACTTTGCATTGAGACGGTCTCTTTCTTCAGTTCGAAACAATTGCTTATAATGTTCGATTGATTTGGAGCAAGCCGAGTTCGAACATATCTGAGTTTGATCACTCACAGGAGGAGAAGCAACTTGAGTACTTGTCATTGCCGTCTTTGGATGAACTTCTGGATAAAATACGAACTGAAAGACTTGAATGGATTGAAAAGGGATGAATCGAAAAGTCTCAACTGGATCGGAAAGTCAGCTTTTCGATCGCGCAGAGTTTCGGCTCGATCAAAAAGTGTAGGCTGGATCGAAAAGTCTCAAGGGGACTTCTCGATTGAAAGGGTTGGATCGAAAAGTCTCAAAGGGACTTTTCGATTGGTGTAACTGATCGAGAAGTCACAAAAGGGGACTTCTCGATTGGGCAGGCTGGTCGAAAAGTCACTTAGGGGACTTTTCGAGCAAGAGGAACGAATCGAAAAGCCACTGAGGGGGCTTTCTCGATCGGAAAGGGTCAACAGGAGGGACTTTTCGATCAGACAGACCGATCGAAAAGCAGAAAACAGGGTCGAAAAGCCAAAAATTTCGATCGAAATAAGGGTCCAAGCCACAGATTTTCGATCGAATAGCTTATAGAACACGAGCTTCTTGCTTCTGCAACACTTGTAACCTGCACAACAATCCCAAGAAACTCACAAACAAAACCGTTAGTAACACCGTGAAACACTTAAAGCAAAATTTTGAATATTAAAAAAAACGAATTGGTCCACAATGTGCAGAAAAAATCAACGATCAAAACCCTGTCAACAATAATTTGCACCAACTTAAAATGAGTGGCCGTTTACTGCTTAAGAAACCGGTCAATCTGGGCCACTTATTCCAATTAAATCACAATGGCAAACTTGTAAATTATGAGAACTATAAATTCAAATGCAAGATTTACGTGAATAAAATGGCACAATCGAAAATAATAATTACGGCCGAAAACCCCAATTAATTTTTTTTTTTAAAGAATCGAAAACCTTCTTTCTTGTAGCAATTTCGAGAATCACGTGAATTACGATGCAATCTTTTTGACCAAGTTTCCTTCAAAAAACAATCAAATTGAGAAATAGGGAATTGAGAGCAATTAAGACCAACAAACCTTAATATAGAAACTCAACTCTAATTCGGAAGTTCTTAACCGATATCTCACGAGCACAACATCGGAACACCAAAAATTAGGAATCCGATATTAACAAAAACTCAATTTCAAACAAACTAAAAATATAAAACATGATCAAACAAGAACTTTTCGATGAACCCTAAAATAATCTTTAGAGCCGTCATACAAAAATCATCCAAAATTCAATTAGAAAATGCTAGAAATCTTGAATCTGATATCGTGAGAGCCTCGAAACACTGTTTCTTGGCTCTGATACCAATTGTAAGTCCCGAAACGGTCCTAACACGATATCGTTTAATCTATAGAAGTGCGGAATCCAACTATAGACTAGATTCAAGAACAAGGGTGAAATAAAGATATGAAAAACGCAAAGATAAATGCAATAAAACCTCAAAGAGTGCACACGATTAATAATCGTCTGGTACACAAGCTTGACACAACCCGAAAAGCCTCCTTGTATCTCTCTCTACTAGCTAACCCCTAATATGAGTATTAAGATTTGTTTATATAGATAAACAAATCTTAAACCTAATTTTCGGATTAGGCTAAACAGGCTCACTAAACACCCCTTAAACTCTTTCTAATTGGGCCCAAACATGTTTAAATTGGCCCAATCACCCAATACAATGAAAACCCAGCTATTTTACACCTATTCTATCACATAGGCCTTCAAAATAGTCCGCCAAGTGATGATTTAATACACAAGCCACAAATTATTCCCTTACAACTTAGTATAAATAGGTAGTGTTAGAATGAGAGCTTAACACTTCTGAACGCTTCTGTTATTTCTACACTTTCTGTGTGTGTTTCTAGAGAGAGAAACTAGAGAGAGTTCATTATAATCTCAAGTGATTCAATAACAAATCTCTTATTTACATCCGTGTTCATTACGTTTGATCAAAGCATGCAGTAGTAAGATCGTTTCTCGTTTCTACAGCTTTGGTACTGTAAGAATGCTGATTTTCAATTATTTGCATTCACTGACAGTGATTATGGAGGTAGTGATCTTGACAGCAACTCTACTACTGGTGGGTGTCAATATTTGGGAGACACGCCCATTTCATGGCAGAGCAAGAAGCAGCATACCGTTTCCAAGTCAATTGCAGAAGCTGAATATGTGGCAGCTTCAGCTGGATGCTCACAGGTAGTATGGATTCAGAATCAGCTCACTGACTACGGTATGGAATTCCTTAATACTCCAATTTTTTGTGATAATGCTGCTGCTCTACAAATTGTCAAGAATCATGTTCAACATTCCAAAACAAAGCACATAGATATCAAGGTACATTTCATTCGTGATTGCTATGATAGGAAGTTGATTCAGCTCGAAAAGGTAAACTTCGATCAAAATGTTTCTGACCTTTTCACAAAACCCCTTCCTCGTCAAAATTTTGAAATGTGTGTTGAAGGCCTGAGGATGATTGCCTTCGAGGAATGATCTGATCAAAACAGTTTGTACATAGTTTTTGTTTTCAATTTCTTTTGCTTTATTCAATTAAAAAAATGTGTGTGTTTATATCTCAAAAGTCTCATAAAAACAGGGTAAGAAATGTTATAGTTACAGAAAATATGAAAATATGTATGAGGTTTTTATGATGTCTTTTGTGTTTGTCGTGAGTTGGTAGGAAGTGATATAAATGTCTAAGACAATCGGAGACTGACACGTGTAAAGCTGAAGTGAAAGATTGCTCAAAGATGATATGTCGGTAAGTTCAACCCAAAAACTATGATCACCAATGTAAGTGCAGTAAACTGAGTCCCAGCAAAAATGGGTTGAGAGTGGTAACTACCTAGTATTCACTCTCTCACACACCATGTTTCTGCTGTTATGACAACACCACAGAAAAGAAAAAGAAAAATGAAAAGAAAAAGAAAAATGAAAAGAAAAAGAAAAATGAAAAGAAAAAGAAAAGATAATAAAATAATCAATCAGTTTGGTCTTCTTTGCGTGCTTTCAGTTTGGTCTTCTTTGCGTGCTTATGCGGCCGACCTGATCACCGACAAATGATTAATGAAATAAGTGGTAGTCATAACGGTGGTGCTTGGTTCCTCAAGTTGGGGGTTTGTGAATCGTCAATAAACTCTGAGGTTGGGTAGGTTTTTCTATGAACAATTAGGTGTGGGGACGATTAAACATGACAGTAATATTGTACCATAATCAAGCATTTCATGACTGGATGTGAGTTTATACGGTCAAATATACTGGCAATCGTCTAGACCGTCGAGTAACGAAAGCTGAAAAGGGTTCCTCAGTCAAAGATAAGTCTTGTATGATCCATGAAAAACATCAGCTTCAAGGCAAGTAAATATTTAATTTCTGTATTTGGTTATCTTTGTTTTATGTTTTTATCGTTTTTCTAAGTTTCTGACTGATTAAAATTTCATTTTTTATGATCAAGATCAGGTTCTCGTGGTATGAGTCTGAGGGGAAGTTTTTGTAACTCTCAAAAATTTCAAAATTCACATTTGTTCAAGTGAGTTATCATTTAAATGAGGTTTGGGCATATTTGAAATGTTTCAAAAACATGAGGGGGGCTTTATGAAATTTTTTCTTAACAAAACTCTCAAAACCCCTCATTTACGATCCTAATCTTCTCTGCGTTTACGATTGCCGCCTCCTCCTTCCCTCTCGGTGTTTACGACTCCGTCTCCCGAAACCCTAACCGCCCCCTTTCGCCGGAATATCAATTTTCGGCTAGCTCCGACTGTTCACGGTTGAAATCGAGTGCACCACTGCCTTCGCGTTCTTATTCCGACCATAAAAACACACTTCAATCAATCGTTTCTTATTTGAATCTTCACCAATTCTGCTTCTCTTGTCTCTCGGTTGATCACATTCCTTTTCTTCGAGTTTTTTCACCGATTCTTAAGTTTAGAAGCCGTTTCTATGTTTGTGGTAGTTAAAAGGTAGTGTTTGATGTTTATTTTGCGCTGATGTCAGTTTTTGATGGGTATGTGAAGATTTGCAGGTACAACAATGGTGGATCTCTGCGTTTACGATCGTCGTAAGGAACAAGACGACATTTCAGTGTTTCCGATGATCTTTACGATTTTTCGATGATTACGATGGAGTTTACAATTAATCCATGTTCAAGATCGACGGCGTTTACGATCGGACGTTGTTTGCGATTCTGTGTAATTACGACCTAGGGTGTTTACGATTGGACACATGGTTTTCGACTGGACTCACTTAACCTGAACGTAAACCCAATTTCGGATCGTTAACCCAATTTCGGATCGTAAACCCGTTAAGAGTTTGAATTAAAATCATAAACGGTCACATAATCATAAAATGATTTTAAAATTTTATCAAACTTAATTTTTTTTAAGTTAAAATTGAACAGTTAATTTTAAGAGTGTGTTGTGTTAATCTTTGAGACAAAATCAATTTCCTTTCAAAGTTTCAATTGAGATTTTAGAACTTAAAAGTATAATGTGATAATCAATTGAGCTTCAAGATGGTTTTAAAAAACATAATTGCTCAATGATGTGATTAAACATGATGCACGAGTCTCGATTTCTCAGATGGCAGAAGAGATGATTGAGGAAGAAATCACTTTGAAAGAGATCACTGCATACCTGCTTATCTAGATGACCCTTCAGAGAAACACATGCAGTTGTTCTACTCTCTAGTTGCAGGGATGAATGTTTGCAAGATCAATCATGCTCTCAGGACGCATATGCTGATAGATGAACAATTGGTGAAAGAATTTTAGGGAACTGCCAGGGCGAACGCTGACAAAACAAGGATCACTGCGACTGTTCAAAACCGCAAAATTGAGATCCTTGAAGAAGATATTCGCCAGGGGTTGAATATTACTGATAGAGCAGAAGATAAAATGGAATATTCGAAGAATGAAGTGTTAGAGGGTGCACGTCTTTTGGGATATGAAGGAAAATTCCCACTAATCTTCAAGAAGCTATTGCCACACTACTAGAGGTGTTTGGCTCACTACTTACAGAAATCATTCTTGGGAAAGAGAATAAACTTCGATCAGTTGAACAAGGTGCATGGCACAACATTTGTTAGACTTGCATTGGATTGGGAATACAACTTTTCAAAGATGATGCTCTTAGATTGGGTGGGTAATGCTGACTTGAGTGCTAGAGAGCAATTTCTCATGACTCCAAGATTTGTACACATGGTGGTGATGAGGAAGTATCCAATGATACAAGAAAGGGTTGAGAAACTAGATGTAAAATTCATGGATGATAGTGTGTTTGATCTACAAACTCAAGATAGAAGGGGAAAGAGCACTTTTCAAAGAAGACTTGAGTGGGCTAAAAGAGGTGCTTTCCCTGAGGTTGCAAGGGAACAAAAACTAGAAGCAGATCCGCAACCTAAAGAACCTGCGGCTAATTATTTTGTTGCTGAAGATCATGATGTTCCAGTGGCTGTTCAGGGGGAACCAGAGAATATACCTTCAGATGAGGAGAATGTGATGGATGATATTTTCCCAGAGGATGAGAATTTGGCGGATGACATTTATGGTGATCTGGAGCCAATCAGTCACAAGAGAACAAGGGATGACTTAAGTTCTTCTTCAAGTGGTGGTTCAATCCCGCGAGAGTTAGATGATAATGTTGCTAATGATGATGCGTTTGCAGAACCTAATCATGTGCCTGAACCCTCACCAAGAAAGAAATCTGATCCAAGATCTATCAGGTTCAAGTTTCAGAAGACAAGCTCGAGTCTGATGGTGTTTGAATCATCAGGTGCAAATGATCAGAATGATGAGGTGTCTGAGCCTTCAAATGTTGAGAGCACATTTTAGGTTGATGATTAAGTTGATGCCCAAGAAACAACACCAATTCAAACTGAAAGTCCTATTCTGAATGAACAAAGCCAGTTCATAAGGAAAGGCAATTCTTTGAAGTTGATAGCTCGTTTGTTGAGCCCAGTCCCGTGAGGATAAATTTTTCTACTGAGTCAAGCCAGTCCCCAATCGTTCCATCTTTTCGTCCATATCAAACACTTGTTGGAGAAAATGTTCAAGCTAGTGATCTCCCTGTAGACCTTCGGATAAGTGTTGATCCTCAAATTAACTTTCTGTTATCTCAAAATAGGAAGAGAGAGGGAGAGATAACAGAACTTAAGGAAGAAAACAAGAGGTTGAAGGAGAAGGAAAGTAAGAATGAAGCAAGTATTGGGTATTTATATGCTGGGTTTCTTGAATTAAGGAAGAATTTAGAAGAATTAAAGGAGACTAGTACCCAAAATGCTCAGGGTGACTCAGGGCAGAGTTCTTCACAAGGTGCCCAAACTGCTAAAGTAATGCCAGAAGATGAAGGTGATGACTCTATAGAAATCTCTGATTATGTTCGAGGAGGAATATGCATCTCAAAGGCACCGGAAAGTCATGATAATTGGTTCAAAGACTTTTTCCAAGGACCTCCCCCTAAGTTGTACTCAATTGATGTGGGAGAAAGTGAAATCGAAAAAGGGGGAGTCGTGAACCTATCATATGTTGGCATTATGATGGGGAGAAGAAACTGTTTGTTGTGATCAGAGACGGGTACAGTCTAGTAGAGTACTACAGAACTCGGGGTCAGTTTCACTCCTGGATAGAGACGGATATGAGAAATTTGTTGAGGGCTCCTTTTATCAACAGATGGAGGAATGCACATGGAGATCTAGTTCGTGACAATCTGATGAGCCATCTTGAAGAAAACTTTGCAAACTTTGACCTCAAGCAAACAAGATGGGTCCAGACTGGAACTGATCCTGTCACAAATGAGCCTGTTGGAGAAGTGAGGCGTCCTCCCACCAAAAGAACTCGAGTGATCAATATGCTCGATGAGGTTGAAGATGGTACGCTTGTGAGAAATTTTGATGATTGGTTTTATGATTTGACAACTCATGAGGTGGTGGTAGTTTGCAAAAAGATGCGAGAATTTCGCTTCTATGATCTAGTCGATTTGCTGAGGTTTGGAGAATGTGATATCAAGCTCCTGGCCACCCAACCTATTCTTGGTGATGAACTTGGTTATGAAAATGCTATAAGGGTGGGAATTTTTCATGGAGCAGCACATCGGATTGTGGAACGTGAATGGTGGTCAAGGAAGGAGTCTCACACCTTCCGATTTGATTTGCTTCTTCCTTAGACAGTCTAATGGTTCATGCCTAGGGGAAGATTGTTGGGCTATACATAGTGAGGCATGAACATTAGACATGTGGGCTTGCATGTGGTTGGGCTTAAGGTGTTTACGGTTTGGGCTTCATGGGCCGGATTCCTTCTTAGGTTTATGATTCTAGCTAGGTTTTGTGTATGGGTAGTATAAATACCCTTTAGTTTATGATTAAATCTAGCCTTCTATTTACGATTAAGGTGTCCATCTTTGTATTCACGATCGTAAACACATATCAATAGAAGATTGATCGGTTTTCATTCAAGATTTGATTGTTTTGCTTTGTCTTCATCTCATATCAAGTCTATTTCATCTTCTTCTAGCTCGAATCAATCACAAACAAGGATTCCGCACTTGTTTGTGACAAAGATATCGTGAATAGATGTTGTTTCGGGACCAACAGTTACATTATTTATTTGTCACTAGTTACTAGTTGTTGGCTATTTACTAGTTTGCCATTGTTAGGTTAGTATATATTGTGAGTCTTTCTCATGTGAAACACAAGCTAGATGAGTGTATGTATGAGAGAGAGAGCATGATGCTTTGAAGTTGTGTGGGTTCATGAACACTTGTTCATGAACCTAGCATGAGTGGGATAGGTAAATGAAAGCATTCGATTATATTTATTCATTTGTCTTCATCTTGTTCATTACATCTTCTATATTTATTCTCATCGTCATCATCACATCTCAAACACCCAAGTAGAAGATCCCGTCCTTTATGTTCTTCTGGGTGTTTATATTTGTTCTACAAAGACGAGCACACAATGTCTCCTGTGACAACTGTAACCTCCCAAGTTAACTCCGTTAAGTTTTTCCGTTAATTCCATTAGTTCCGTTATGCAATCTCCGTTAGTCACATTACAAGTAGTAACTAATACTTAACTAGACCGGATACGTCCACGACCTTTGGTTGATCACCGAACCCGTCCATATGTGTTATATGATTAGTTACTTATTACCACTGTGTGAAGCGATGCAACATACTTATTTAATTAATTGTGTATTTATGTGATTTATCGAGAAATCGTGTTCATCTTACTTAGAATGTAAATTGGCTCCTTTTTGGTGGCCAGCGAAACTACTGAGCGAAATTATAGATTCGCCCGGTAGCTAAGACGTTTGGTTTTCGGGAACCAGTTTCGCGTGGCTAGCGAAACAGCCAGCGAAACAACCAGCGACACTGCCGGCGAAACTAGCACCCAATATATATAAACCCCAAGGCCTAACCTTCTCATTTTTTTTATTACTCACACCTCACAAGACACACACTCCTGCACTCTCCTTCTCTCGAGCTTTCTGGCCAGCAAGGAACCAGCACGAACCGCCGTGATCCCAGCCCCAAATCATCATCCATTCGAGCTTGGAGATCAACCGTGAGTCCCCAAGACCACTCTTTCTATGCTACTCTTTGTGCTTTGCTTAAAAACATGACCAAACCTACATGCAAATGTGTATGCTTCTGTTATAATGCTTAGGGATGCTAGACATAACGTAAATTCTGTAACTTGCCATGTCAATATGAAGATCGATGCTAGTTAGGTCACTTTATGTAAAAATGCGTTCTTGATGATTTGATGACTAGAAACCATGTTTAAGGTGTTAAAATTGCTCGCATGATGTTGGTAAACGTTTAGGTATGCTAGATATCGAATTGCATGAGGTATAGAAGCTGTTAGAAAGATTTCTAGTCAAATTTACGGGTTTTTTTAGCGACTAGCGAAACTGTGCCTTCATCAGGCGAAATTATGTAGCGAAATTACGTATATCTTCATCCAGCGACACTATGTAGCGAAACTGTAGTGTCGCCGGGAAAACCAACCAGACCTGTCCGAACGAAACTACCAAGCGAAATTCCCTGAATGAAAGTTCAAATCAGTTTCGGGCGAAACTAGGCTAGCGAAACTGTGCCAACAGTTTCGAGCGAAACTAGCCTAGCGAAACTGTGTCATCGGGTATTGCCTAGCGAAAGTGCTGCCCGTGTACACAGCGAAACTGCCTAGCAAAACTGCTAGCGAAATTGTGACCAGTATCCAAACCTGTGCAATTTACTTGAATGTTATGCCATGACTTGCATGATTATACTATGATGATGCATGCTTTGACTTCTGATGTATATGAACCCTTGTGTATGATCAACCATCGGTGTCGTGTGTCGTTATGTCGTGTCGTATTTTCCACCGTGCTAGTGTTACGGTCTTAGCGGCGTAGCTAAAAGTTTAAACACAACCTTACACCTAAGACCTTAATGTGATTATTAGGTCCTCGTTAGCAATCATAATCGGATTTATTGAAGAGTAAGCCGAGCAACCTAAGGTGAGTTCATTTATATTATTGTTATGCCCATTCAGGGACGATAACGCGCAAGTGGTTACTTCCGGTAAGGATGGTGACCCAAACGGTAAGGTGTTTCTTACTGGGTAAGTTTCCGACATAATATCATATGTGGCACTGGATTGAACTTATTTACTAAAAAGTCCTTACATTCGAGCCGTTAATATACAGTAGCGGGGTAATATTGAGTAGTACTACTGGGGATTGACACCCCCGCTCAGCGGTGCACGGGATGCACCCTCCCGACTGGCGGTCGGACTGAGACCAATGTTAGCCTACCCTCCGTGATCCTTCAAGACACGGGAAGGCAAGGTTCATAGGGATTTCCTATCAAAACATTGTCAGCTTCGGTTACGAACAATTCAGGTGTACATAACTATAGGCTAGCTACATACGATATGGAATTTTACTGGTCTTATGATATTGATTGTGTTTTACCTGACTTTACTCATAAACATTAGGTCTACTTGTGACGGGTAGACTGCTTTAGTGAACTCACCAGCCTTGGCTGACACTTGATTGTTTCTTTTCAGGTCGTTAGGTGGATCATGGACAGCACCGGAGGCGGTAGTACTCCCCATGGATACCTTTCGAAAAACCCGGAGTTTCAAATATTTAAATCCATCGTTTTGTAACACCATAACTGCAAACTTTATTTATGTTTCCGCTGAACTGATAAACTTACTATTTTGGACTGTAACTTAAACTTTATGATTTGCCTATAAACTCTGTTATGGTTTGGTTGTAACTAAAGTCTGGGATCCTGGTCTGGATCACACCCCACACGGTTATACTCCGTTTGTGGAAATTGGGGGTGTGACATCTCCGATCCCGCTTCCGCACCGTGCCACCGGGGTTAGCTTGGCTCACCGACCCCGGTTTCTACAATGGCTTATTGCTGTTTCTGTTGGGAATCGACGACTCGTTTAGGTCAAAATTAAAATTTTGACTTTTAATGTAAAATCATATTTTATATTTATTCATTTATCAGATATTATTACAACTAATAATATAAAGCGGAAGCGTTGAGTTTCATAACTTTTCTACTCGAGTAAGGTATGGCACACCAGTGATCCATTTACAATAAATTTAGCTAAAAGTATATATATGTATATATAAACAACCATATGGTGTTTAGAGATTGACCTTGACGAGACCGAGACGAGACAATTTGAATCGACAAACGGATTCGCTAGAAATCCTTTGATCACTTGTTCAAGAAATTTTGAATGACCCGAACTCGTCACACTCGAGCTAATCTAAGCACTGAGCGAGAATACACGACAATAATCGCGCAGGTCACCGTACGGGACAGTGTTGGCAGTGGTGGCGCTAGAGAAGTAGCGGCGGCGACCCGACACTGATGGCAGTCCGGTCGCGGACGGTGTCGGAGGCGACTGTCCGATGGTGAACAGCAACGATGGACGGCGGTGCCCGAAGACGATGGGGCCGGCGGTGGTGGTGGTGTCGCAGGGGTGGTCTGCGGGGGCGGGGGGGGGGATTAGAGAGATTTCAGGGTTAAACTTTTAGGATTCTGATTGTGTAATTGGGGTTGAAATCAGACCTGTATTTATAAGAATATAAATTACAGTCTGATCCCTAAATTACTGTCTTTTTCCAAAGAAAACATCCTAATAATAACTGTTAATATAGTTATTACCAGTTAAAGTTTATATTTTTGAAACATACCCAATATACCTGATAGATATATATTAAATCAAGCTCTATGTTTTAGTCAACTAATTTATCTAAAACATTTTCATTCGGATTACAATTATATTAACGTCTTAATAATTTTACTTTATCCGATATTTAATTTATCACTATAAATTAAATCCACATGTACGTTATAACCGAAATAACATCTCTTATTTTCTTTATTAAATTGTTAACCGCTTTAACAATTTCATCATCGTTTACATCTTAAACGATTACCGTTTATTTCGTCTTATTTAATTATTTCTCTAAACAATTAAATTATAATCATTGTTTCGATAAACAACAATTTGCCTAATATCCAACAAACTCCCACTTGGACGTGATTTCTTTCGTCAACTCTCTCTCTCTCTCTCTCTCTCTCTCCAAACTTTATAATCATTTTACTGCTTCTGTAGAGTTAAGCCATGGTAACCTTATTGTACTTCTCTTATGTTTAGAACATCAGTTGAACATAAGACATGGATTTGTAATCATTCTTAAATTTTGTCCAACCATTATTGTTTTCGTATCAGACTCAAAGTGGATGACAAACTTGTTGGTCTATATAACTATTTATCAGATTATTCACGAGTACGCAGCGGATCGATCCTATGATTTAACCTAACTAACCGGATAGAACACATTTACCTTATGAGCTCGGATTGACTTGATCTCTTGGAGGATTTAATGCAAATCCCTCTACGATCGCACACACGACACACCAATGTTATGTGTACTAGTACTTGATCACGAACTCTTCTCCTTGATAAAGCTTGGTCGAACCACAAGGAAAATCGAACCCCTAGGGTTCTTTTCCTTTGACGTAAATTAGAGAGAAGAAAGAGAGAGATTAGGGTTTGCACCTTTATCAGATAAAAGCAGCACTAAACCTTAAACACATAAGGTTTATTTATAGGGTTAAAAGACTTGGAAAACAAGATAGGGATTGGCATAGGAACCCTAGCCGAATTCGGCCTAGAGGCCCTATCCAAAACCTTTCCTTAATTGTAATCCAAATATAACTCTCCCTAATTACAACTAACCCCCTTATTAACAATTAACCGTTAGTTTTTAACGATTCCTCGTTAACTGTTCGTGATAAATATTAATTAACCAATTAATTAATATAAATACATAATTGTCGAGACGTGTAACCCCGTAGGCTTAAATACTTTCCGGACATACGTTTATTAATACGTGATCATATCCCTACAGCTCCCACTTGAGCTCGTAATAATAAAGGTAATAACATTGGTTAGCGTCTAGCAACACGCCAATGCTCCTAGAAATATTTAAGTACAGTTTCTCAAAGTGTATTTAAATGGTACAGTCATTTACTATCCCTTTGTTACCGATACCGTTGTTAAATATGAATATGGATCAGGTCATTTCATACTTTAACGATTCTGTTTCTCATTCCATAACTAATTAAAGATTACCAAATTCAAAACGAGACACATCTGGATTTCATTTGGGCATGTCCATGAAAACATCTTTATTAGTCCCAATGAGGGGCCCAGTGGTATCTGCTTCAACCTTTAGGCTGAAGGAACAAATCCTCTTGACTACACGTGTCAAGTCACATACTTCACTACACTTACTGAGAATAGCCCTTTTGTACTACCTTATTCAGGATAGTTAGACCTATATCAAGTAGGTGCAATCCATACATGCATGACCTGCTTGTATCTCAAGTCTAAGGATAAATAAAGCAACCATTTACGAATTTCACTTAATGACGCCGATCCATAAAGTGACAATTCGTTAGTGGGTCAGTCCAGTATGCATCCAATGAATACCATGTGAGTTTGGTGGGACCATCCTAACCAATCACTCAGATTTTGTCTTAGTTTAACTATGCTCCCACATAGTTAATTGACAATGGACAATTTAGAATACTTAGTAAGTATTCATGGATTAAACATGCAAATATAGGACACAACTTAACCATTAAATGAAATCAAACATATCAAGTACTTTATTTCATTATATAAATAGAAATTGTTTTCATCCTTTATCCAAATATTGAAACATCAGACATACATGATTTAACTAGCTAATTTAAGTCCCATGCCCTCGGCATGCCTTTCAAGTTTTGGTCTCGATAGAGCTTTCGTGAAAGGATCAGCTAAGTTAATATCCGTGTGAACTTTGAGTAACTTTATTTCACCAAGTTCGATCT
>JBCNJP010000009.1:42510033-42526897 GCA_039602395.1 Deinandra increscens subsp. villosa
TCCCAAAAACCTATTTAGTCGGTCTTATTTAATCTCGGTTGAGTAGAATATTATGGGTAAGTGTGCGCCGTAAAAATCACCCGACATGGTTAGTTGGAATGGTATTAGTGACCAAGGTTTGGGTGGGCAATGAATTAACCATGGAAGTAAAGGGGGTTGGATGTATATTATTATTTGTGGCAAAAATAATAAAAGCTAGAAACTAGGAGGAGCACTAGTGTAATTTGCCAAGTAAAACAAGTCTGGGAAATTATCCCAGACACAAGAATCGCGACCAAGGAAAGGAAGAGAAGGGTGAGCCCTAGTTCTTGAGCAATTCACGAAATTAAGCTTGTTGATGGCGGATTTGATGAGGGGGAGGCCGAAATATGATATAAGGGGCTTCCTAGATCACGAAATTCCTCTCAAATCTTGGTTTCATTGTCAAGTAAGTTGCCTAATAAGTTGTATAATTTTGTGAACTTCATCTAGAGGTCAAATTGTTGGGGAAATTTGGTTGTGTATGGATGTAGTAGTCTAACTATTACATAAGACTTTGTTGCATGCTTGAATATATATGATTTCCTTGTATGTGTTGAGTTGAGATGGAGGTTTAAACCCATGGGAATGGGATTTTTGAAATTTAGTATGTACACATGGGTTTATGTTGTTTCAAATTGGTTGGATGAATTTATTTCTTGAATCAAGAGGATATTTGGTGTTAAGCAAGTGTATGCGTATGTCATGAAACTTAGGTTGGGTTAACCTAATGAGTAATATGATAATTGGTGAATGGATTTTAAGTATGCACTCTAGGTGTTTGATAAAATTTCTATGAGAATAATTGAATTGAAAATTTGTGGATTTTTGTGTCAAGTTGTGGAGTATTGGGTTGTGGATGTTTAGGGTAATTCATATTGTGAAATTATATCCTAAACGTCTATATAATTATAGGTGAAGAATGCGGAAGCTCGAGTCATCAACGGGAAGGAAGAAAAAAAAATCTATAGCCTACACTTTTGAAGTAACGTAAGATGTGTTTTGATTATTCATGATAAAATGTGAGTAATCTTATCCTAATAAGCAAGTATGGTTCTGGTTATCTATAAACCATATATTATGTTAGATAAAGAAGGTGGGTCGGGATGAACTCCCGAGGATTTAGTGTGGTTATAAAAAGATGTAGATATTGACCATTAGGGGTAAGACGTAGATATTGACTCGTTTGAGTAAGTGTAGATATTGACCCGTTTGGGTAAGATGTGGATATTGACCCGTTTGGGTAAGATGTAGATATTGACCCGTTTGGGTAAGACGTAGATATTGACCCGTTTGGGTAAGATGTGGATATTGACCCGTTTGGGTAAGATGTAGATATTGACCCGTTTGGGTAAGATGTAGATATTGACCCGTTTGGGTAAGATGTAGATATTGACCCGTTTGGGTAAGATTGTAGATATTGACCCGTTTGAGTAAGACGTAGATATTGACCCGTTTGGGTAAGATGTGGATATTGACCCGTTTGAGTAAGATGTAGATATTGACCCGTTTGGGTAAGACAGTAGATGATTGACCCGTTTGGGTAAGATCGTAGATGATTGATCTCGTTTGGGTAAAGATGGTTGAAATGACCCGGTTGGGTAGGATGTATGAGCCAAAGTACGCTAATATAGTGTATGTTGAATGAACCCGTTTGGGTTAAGATGAATAAATTAAGGTGTGTTTAGTTAAGTGTGTAAGTTGACCATTGAGTAAAAATGGATAAATTATAGTATGATCACGTAAGTTGTGTAAGGTGATCCGTTTGTGTGAAGATGGAATGACACCAATGTGTGTTATACAAAATGTGTATTATGACCCGTTTGGGTAAGATGGAATAGAACCTATGTGTGTTATACAAATTGTGTAAAATGACCCGTTTTGGGTAAGAATGGAATAACACCCATGTGTGTTATACAAAGTGTATAATAAAACCCGTTTGGGTAAGATGGATAGACCAACGAATGTGTTATGTAAAGTAGTGTTTTATGACCCGCTTTGGGAAGTGGAGATTTCTAACCCGGTTGGGTAAGAAAACAAAACGGATTTAAGATCCAATAAGTATGACCTTCAGGTAAGACGGGAATCGTATTGAATACGATTCCAAGTATAAACCCTTTGGGGTGTAGGTAAGTTACTAGATTGCAACTATATGTTACATTGCAATGGGTAATAGGTGGGAAACAAGGTGGGTGAAGGAATTGATGATTTCCTTGTTACTAGTGGGGGTAATGGGTCAAACGGGTTGGAATGGGTTCACTAACACTTTCCAACTTGTTATTTGACACTTAGTGCAAATGGAAATTGAAGTCTATCTTATAGAATGATTTCATGATTGTATGACATCTAAAGTAGGTGGTGGAAATTGAGATTTATGGAAGTTTGGGGTAAAGGGGGCAGAATCTGTGATTCGTAGGCTACGAATCAGGGCAGCCTACGAATCTTGAAAGCTGTCTTTTTATGGAAGCATGGGATGAAGGGGGCAGAACTGTGATTCGTAGGCTACGAATCAGGGCAGCCTACGAATTTTGCAAGTTGTCTTTTTTTTTTAAAGAAATTATGTTTCGTGCTGATTGGTTACTATTATGCCATTAATACTAATACGTTACTAGTATTGGTGACAGGTAATAAGAATGAAGTGCAAGCGGGTCCAGGTTGAGCATTTTGAAGAATGAACCGAACACCTAAGGATGGGTCGTATTAGATGGAGAAAATCGTCGTCCTATTTTGATATTCGACTGTGTACTCTGATATGATGTTTTTAAGATATCAAACTTATAACTTTATGAATGCTAATGGTTTGATGGTCATGAATGGACCCGATTTAAAAAAAAGGTTTCGGGGACTACTTTTTTATATAAGAGAACTGATTAAAGAGAAATTTATTTCATGATTCTCTGGGTACTGGGAATAAGCGTTTCGGGAAAAATCATGTTTTATACTTAAACTAAATTTTGTGTTCCACTACGTGTTATCTAAATATTGATACAAAACATGTATTTAATTACTAATGGATTTTAGTAATTTATTTCGTGACTTTATTTCGCGACTTTATGTGTTATTTGTAAAATTTACATTTTCGGGTGAAACCGGACTTCGTGCGTAAATTGGATTTTTTATGTGTAAATGATATTTATACTTGTCCCGACTAAACATTGCATGTTAAATGAGTTAAAAATATTTAGAAACATTTCTAGTGTTTTATTGTACAAGTTTTAGGTTTAAAACCCAAATATTAGTTGTTTTGGGGTTTATGTGTATAAAAAGGTATTAGAGGGACCAATAGTGTCATTCTTCAAACCTCAAAAATCTGCCCTAACCCCCCCCCCCCTCCTCCCTCATTCACGACATTTCTTCTTCCTCTCTTCTTCCTTACAGTTCCACACACACAGTCACACACACTTGGAGATTTTCGAAATCCACCATCAAACAAGCAAGGATTAGAGTTTCTAAGCTTTCTTAAGCTTCAAGAAGACTAGGAAAGGCTCCATCTCCATCTCATCTTCTTCAATCCGCCATTTTTCTTCCCAACTTGAAAGCCCTAGAAATCTCTAACTCGAAATTTGTAGGTTGCATGTGTTAATCTAGTGTTTATGTGCAATTTGATATGTGTAAATGCTCATAGAACATGATTTATTTTAGGTTATGATGATTTATGATTTGGGGCTGTTTTTGAGGCCGGGTTAAGGGCTGTAACTGTGATAAAAATTCTGCCATGTAATGTCCTTGTGGAAAGCTTGTTGTGTTTAACACAAATTTTGTTGGAATCAAAGATTACAATTCTGGTTTTGAACAACAAGATTTACTAATGAACTTTCAGAGATTTTGATGAAATCTTGAGTTGGTTTGTACAGACACGATGAGGGTATATAAACCCTCGTACGACAGTTTTTAACTTACAAATATACATACTAGACCCTTCTACTATAAACAAATACATAACTGACACAAATTTTAACTATCTAATATTGACATAATATACCCTATGTTTAGTTTAATCCTAACAATCTTCCCCTTAAACTAAACTTGGTTTAAGTGAGATATTCAGGTATTCTTGTCTTGCTTCATAAGAGTGCTGGTTCTTCATCATAGACGAGATGTGATTCTTGCTGATTGTCTTTCGGCTTGTCTTTCCATTTAGTACATTCTTTAGCAAAGTGTCCAAAGTTGCCACATGCATAGCACCTAAATCCACTTTTGTCTTTGTTTGCTTGATTCATGCTTCGTTCACGTCCTTTTCCTTCTTTGTTGAAGCTTTTACCTCGTCCTCTTCCTTGATATCCACTTTTCGGATGACTAGTTGAATTCGTCAACAAGAGCTTGCTTATATCATCTTCTGGTTCGTCCTTACTCTTGATGCGTTCTCCAAATGCCATTATTCTACCAACCGCTTCGTCAAAAGACATTGTATCAACATCGGAGTATTGTTCAATAGTTGCCACGATCGGTAGAAATTCCTTTGGAAGTGAGCCAAGTAGCTTTCTTACGATGGCCTTGTCTTCTAGATTTGTGCCGAGACTTTTGAATTTAGCTTTTATGCTTCCTATTTTGCCTGCGAAGTCACTGACACTTTCTTTTGGTTTCATCTTTAGCATTTCTAGTTCGCTCCTTAGAGTTTGTAGTCGTGCCTTCTGAACTAGATCTGCTCCTAAGTATCTTGTTTTAATTGAGTCCCACACTTCCTTTGCCGTTGAATATTGTGCAACTTGCATTAGAACATCTTCAGGCAATGTTTGTAGGATCATTGCTTTTGCAGTATACATCTTCTTATCTTCTACTTCCTCTGTACCGCTAATTGCTTCCCAAAGACTATATGCTTTCAAGATCGTTTCCATTAATAGTGCCCAAGTAGTATAGTTTGTTTCCGTCAGTTTGGGGCACTGAATTGTTACGTTTCCTTGCTCACGAACTTGAATGGATGTGCTTCCTTCTTTCTCTTTCTCTGTCATTCTTTAATATTGACTTTTGCGAAATTTTCTTGCTTATTTTGTTGTTTGATCTTGCTTACTTGCTACTTACTTGCTTTCTCGGTTCCCCTTGCTTGCTTGATTTTTCTTTCTTGCTTGAGTTTTCTTTCTTGCTTGAGTTTTCTTTCTTTGACTTGCTTGATTGCACCACGAAGGTTTTGTATATATGCACCACGAAGGTCTTTCTTGCTTATATTGCTTGCACCACAAAGGTTTTCTACCACTAAGGTCTTGCTAGATTTTACCACGAAGGTTTGTGTTATACCACGAAGGTCTTGCTTTTCACCACGAAGGTCTTGCTTTTCACCACGAAGGTCTTGCTTATAGTTTTACCACTAAGGTCTTGCTTTAATATTTGAGTGATGCAAATTCGTATACCGGATGTTGAATTTTTCTGATTTCTGAGTTTGACTTTCATAAAGCCTTCTGTTGCTTTTGACTTTTGGAACTAAGGTTGAATTTTTTGGATTATTTTCTTCAATGTAAAAACCTTTACCTTTTAGAATCCAAAAATCAAATGGTATTTCTTTTCTTCTGGCCGATTTCCATATTGTTCACCGAAGTCTGATTTTCGATTTTGATTTGCGGCCTTCTTAATTCTAACCGTTCTTGCGATTCTTCTTGGCCCTACTTCTAATTGGAACACGAGTAATGATTCGATTTTTCAAGTTTCTGATGTCCACCAATCTAAGAACCGTCGCCCCTTCTTCCATTCTTTCGATTGACAATCGCAGAGAAGCAAAAAATCGTCCCTATTCTTTGATTTTTTTTCCCATGCGACCAATTTCTATTTCTGAATTGATGTGATGATCTGCGAGTCTACTTTTCTGCCTATCGTTACTTGCGAAATTTCAGATTGTTATTTCCTTGCTTTCGATTTGAAGTCGATTAGGGTTGGAATATCAGATTTTGTATCACCCACTGGTGATCGCTGCCCTTATTCTTCTTCGATTTTGATCATAATTTCTTCCCTCTGATCGATAGCCTTGCTCTGATGCCAAATGTTGGAATCAAAGATTACAATTCTGGTTTTGAACAACAAGATTTACTAATGAACTTGCAGAGATTTTGATGAAATCTTGAGTTGGTTTATACAGACACGATGAGGGTATATAAACCCTCGTACGACAGTTTTTAACTTACAAATATACATACTAGACCCTTCTATTATAAACAAATACATAACTGACACAAATTACAACTATCTAATATTGACATAATATACCCTATGTTTAGTTTAATCCTAACAAATTTTAGGTGAAATTGCTATGTGCAAATGCTATGCTCAATTCTTGCTATGATTTGGGGCTGTTTTTGAGGCCGTGTTAAGGGCTGTAACTCTGAAAGTGCGTGTTAAATGGTTGTTTATGATCTTATAAATCTGTACAAGGAGAGTGATGACCAAATTGTTGCTCAAAGCTTTCAAAACCAAAATGGTTGCAAAATCCAGTTTTCGGACAGATTCTGTCTAGTTTTTGGGTTGATTTGCGCAGGTCATAACTTGCTCAATTTTTATCGAAATCAGTTGATTCTTTCGCCGTAGTAAAGTTCCATATCCTAGCTTTATCTGGGCTACTTACACGTTTTCTAAAACCTCCGTTTGGTCATCCAAAACACTGCTGCAAGTTAGGTGTGCAGGACTGTGTTTTTCTGTGAAAAGTAGACTTTACATTTTGGTCGAGCATGATAACCTTGATATAATGAGGGGTTTGTTAAATGAAAATAAGGTTTATATGTTAAAAGTAAGATCTGGAAGGTTTGGTTCCTAAACTTTAAGTTTTGAATGAGTTATGCAAATTTTAAACCTACTTCGACTATTTTGCAAAAAGCTGAAAATGCCAACTTCCGACGCGCGTAACTTTCTCAATACTTAACATTTTGACTTGATTCTTTTTGCAACGTGTCCTAAATGATATGTAGTATGTGCCTGTAAAATTTTAGGAGTTAACCCCAAGAATTGAGTAATTTAGGTATGCCACCAAACTTGTGCTTCAAATTTGACTTTTTGTATGCAATTTGACATGGAATGCAAATCCATGATTTTCTCCTAAATTGGAACTTGTGTGTGTATTGTATGACTTGTATGAATGCATGAAACTTGTTTGGGTGCTTATATGCTATATTCGTCTTATAGACAACCTCTAATTTGGTTAGGCCATATTTACCCCAAAATAGGTCATTCATAGCCAACCTTTAAAGTCAAGTGCCGCGTACCAGTGCACCCTAAGGTGAGTTTCACTACTTCTTCTAGTTTCATCCGGTAAGGGATGGCAATGCGTAGACAACGGTATTTTGTCTGTTTTTATGAATATCCGGCAAATATCACATGATTCACTGAATTGCGTTTTAATTAGAAAAAGTCCTTACTTTCTCGGACCGTTAATATAGAATAGCGAGGTAATGTTGAGCAGTACTACTGGGAATTGACACCCCCGCTCAGCGGTGCACGGGATGCACCTTCCGGACTGGCGGTCGGACTGAGCTCAATATTAGCCTAGGACTCCGTGATCTGGAATGACGCGGGAAGGCAAATCACATAGGTAAATAACTATCAAAAACATTGTCAGCTTCGGCCGCGATCATTCAGGTGAACATAAGCATAGGCTAGCTACCTAACGATATGGATATTACACATAGATTACGAATTGGTCTTTCTTTATTCGTATACATACTTGGCCTACACAGTGAACTGTAGACCGCCCTTGTGAACTCACTAACTTTTGCTGACACTTGGTTGTTGAATGCTTTTCAGGTTGCGTGGAGGATCTTAGACGCACGGGCGTTGTCAATACTTATCTTTTGGAACCCTTTTGGGACTTGTATTTCAAATACTTTAATAATTACTTTTGCTAAACCAAAACCTTGTAAACTTTTAATGCTTTCACTGAATTGAAATTGTAAACTCTGATTTATTAAATGTAATACACGACTGAGTTACCCTTTTTATCTATGGCTTGGTTGTAACTAAAGACTTGGATCCTGGTCTGGATCACACCCCACACGGTTATACTTCGTTAGTGAAAATTAGGGGTGTGACATATTGGTATCAGAGCCCTTGGTTGCAGCGAACCAGAACATTTTAAAAGTAAAATTTCTGAACTGTAACTGTTTTTGAAAGCTTTGGTTACAACATATCCCCAAAAGTATTGCCCCGCATGCCGAAAATGATCCTCACTTAGAGTTCCTTGTTTATGTCGGTGTAGGAATTGAAATTTTTGGGTAGAAATTTTCTTTCCCGAGATTTAGAAATTTTGGAGATTTTTGGGTCAGAAAATTTTTCTAAGTATACGGTTAGCGAACTTGTTGATTTCTTCTTAGCGAAGTTGATTTGTTCCTAGCGGACTTCATGTTAGCGAACTTGGACCTTGTACTTAGCGAACTTGCAATCGTTCTTAGCGAACTTCCCTTTTATCTTTGCGAACTTCATTGCACTATTAGCGAGCTTGATTTTCCTCCTTAGCGAACTTGATTGGATTTTGTTCTTAGCGAACTTAGTTTTGTTCCTAGCGAACTTGAACTGGTCCTAGCGAACTTCTGGCTAGCGAACTTCTGGCTAGCGAACTTCAGTAGACCTTAGCGAACTTCACATGTTCTTAGCGAATTGATTCCTTCTTAGCGAACTTAAGCACTTCTTAGCGAACTTCAAGGGGACACTTGGAAGAATTTACAAGAATTGGTGTAGCAATTGTTTGTACCACGTGTTAGAATGCACATTGCTCTCTGTGTGGTGTATATAGGACCATCGAGAGCCCTATTGGGGTAAGACCCACCTAAAATGCAATCAGAGAGGATTTCCTTTTAAGCATGTATTCACCATATTTTTACTTGGTTACATCAACAAAACTTGAATGATTAATCGTAAGTGTTTGTAGTTATGCACTAGCTTCACGAATAGGGCAAGATCCATTATTTAGGATCCTAATATCTTTACGGACTTGTTTAACCCTTAACAACATTATTTATTCTTAACAACCTTGGTAGGTTTACTTTTAGGCCTAGATCATGGTAATCTAGACTCTAAGACAATGATCCAACATATCCTCAACTTAACTGGTCATACTCTCTTATAACATAAATAGGAGTCGTAGTAGATCCTATTCGGGTAAGACACCCATTAACACACACCGAGAGTACCTTTAACGTAGTGCGTTAGTAAAGAACGCTGTTTAGCCTCGTATAGGGCAGCACTGTATAGAATCAGATGATATCTCATGGGATGCTTGCAACTGCGTCTGTTACCCTAAGATGTTGACACTTTTTTTCCTTGGTCAGTTTAGAGCTTGCATTTTAAATCGCTTAATTTTTGTGTGATAATTCAGTGTGAATGTGACTCTAGTAACATAAAAGTAATCAGGCATGTGATGATTAAGTATAATATGATATATTCTCTGTATATATATAAACATATGTGTGCATAACGGATACGTGATCGAGTCGGACAATAACTACTCTATATCTTTAGGTTAAGTCGGGGGCATTATAGCATGCCCTGCCCATACTCCTACTGACCACTTGCTTACCAAATCGTACCTACGGTAAACTTTAAATTAGATGAGCTGTTATTCTCAGAACTTGTCTCCTTGGAAAATCCCAGTCAGTTACCTTTGATTTAATAACCACATCCTTGATACTTACCCCCCCCCCCTTGGAAACCACATACTACCCCACCGAACCTGGTAGCTAAAGTAAGAGGAACCAGCGTGACCATACAAGGTAAATTACCGTTACGGGTGCACACGTAAATGTGATTTACAGTGTATGGAAGCCCTGGGGAAATCCTACTCGGCAAACCATCAGTTATAAGGGATACGACCTTTCATTTCAAAATCTCATGACATCCATTTTCAAGCTTATGGGACTCAACTGTATGGTTGAGGACATCTAGCAAAGTTCATTTCGCCATCACACTTGTTCTCGTCTCTCTTAGCTATGGCTTCCAACCTATCAACTCCTTTAAAAATGCTTGTGCGAATGATTACACCAATATGACATCCTATTACCCACACCATCCGACGATAAGATCTCCCCTCGCTGCGAGCGGGCCATGGTTAAACTCTTCACTGATTCTAATTTATCTGCAATCCTAACTCTACCCCTATGACGTTAACTGCTATAACCCTCCTTCAAGCTCTCTTAATTGTACAAACATTAATCTAATGGAAACCCAGACATCTTGAATGGACAATTACACCTCAACTGGAACCAACCTTTCGGCAGGAAAATCTTGTGAAGTACTCCTCTCTTGACTAGTAGTCTCGTCACGATTTCAAACACTTCATACCTCACTACAAATACAGTTTCACCCAACAGAGCGATGTTGGTTACTTCTCGAACCCGTACGATCTGCTTTATCTTCAAACACACGATTCGTCTGTGAACTTGACTACCAAGGAACCTTCTACTTATATTCTTGTGTGACTTGGAAGGTCTTCAAGCCTTGAGCCATCACGGCTAGTTAACCTCATCAATGACATTTCCATGCACTTCTTTGTCAGAAGCTCCCATACGACAAACAGTGACAGCCAGCAATAGGCAGCAGTATGCTAGGAAAGTTCCACAACATCATACATTGATACCCATTGTCCTCATTCCTCTTTCTCTACGAAAACTGTCATTGGTAACCCCTGCTTCATAGCTAGTGGTGACTGGTCAAATGGTTGACCCAAACTTTTGAGACACGCGTAAGGAAGTAGATTGACTTCAGATTAGACGAAGACGCATTTAAATTAATCGTATATGCGGCGAGCTACCCGAGGATCACTAAAAGCGACCCAAGTACCTGATATTTCTACATCTTATATGCAACGTGACTTTTCGATACGCAGTAGACCTCGCGAAACCTTAGCTTTAATTCGTATTTACACTCATTGAAAGCCATGTAGTATTTGAATTCGTCAGCACTTGGTATTTCGGAAACCCACTCTTACTACACATTTGCACTTTTACTTACTCTTGAGGGCCGATATAAACTGGTGTTCTATTCTTCTGTACGGTACCACCGTCGACACAATCGCATTGATATCGGTCAACCCAAATCATTTTTCTCCAGACTCGTGTCAATTGTACTGGATGACTTTCGTTGAAACGAGCATTTGCAACTACCCTACACTAGCTACCTCGCCCTTCATCCTGAGTCTGTATTTCCATATTTGACATCATTCATGCTTCTATAGGGAACCTTTCAGTCATTATAACGTCACTCTTATTTTGGATCTATACCGGAGGGTAATATGTGTAACAATATATCCCATGTTGGCGAACCTCATTTTAAACCTATACGTGCAAGACTACCTTATCTTTTAAATCCCCTCAGAAACTCAAATTGTATTCGCGTTGCGTCCGCTAAACTCTTGATAATCCTCACCATGGGTGAAGACCCCATTGACCGAAAACGTGGAAAAACCTTTTTGTCGCAAAATTCAAAATTTTCACATGATTGCATGGTTTCAAATCTTTCACTCTCATTTAGCCCAAAAGCATTGGGGAAAAACATAAGATACCTTATTTTTAAGTATATTATCTAACATGATTTGTCAAATAGCCAGGAATGGCATGGAAAGTGGTACACCCTCAACGTGCTGGTAATGTGGTGGGTTAGTTGCGGTATACCATATACATAAGCACTATCGGCATGTGGAAGGTGGGATCAGTGCTGAACCACAAATTTACCTTGAAATCATAGACAAAAACCTTATTATGAGAAACTTCATTTAATGGGACAGTGCCCACAATAAAGAAAAATCTATGTTATTTCTGTTGTGATTTCCCATGTCCCTCATGCATACTTTCACTAGAAGGGACATACACAGTTTAATCAAATAAAACTTATTGTTTTTCAACCCTCTAGATTGAGAGGAAACATCCTGATATAAATTTCCTACTAAGGGTCAAATATAGATTACGACCCAAATGAACAACATCGTTTTAACAACTCAAGTTTTATATTATAAAGGAAAAATCACATGTTCCTTGGAGCAACCCCATGACTTTTCCAGGACCCTTATCAATGTTTACTCGTCCCAGATCCGTACTCGTCTTGGTTCACCATGGAAATTGGTGAAATATTTCAATTGGTCCTCTAGTTATTGCATACCTGACATACCACGACTTGTTGACCCCGCGTACGCCTAAATTATCACCGGCTTGGTGAAGCAGAGCACTTCTTTATGAGATTACCACGCTTACTCGCTATGCTATTGGTACTATGATACCCTGTAGCGTCATCTGCCTATACATTTTCTGCAAAGAGTATGAACCACCCGATCTTAACCAAATTCAAGGATGCATACCCACCCTCCAGATACGTTAACATTCGAACCTTTTTGCAGCACTTCTTGCCTCTACCGTGTCATTTGACACAATACTTTATGTTATCTTATTGGATACTATAGCTGAAGGCTACTCAGGCATATGGTCACTTCGTCGCATATAACAGAGAATTTGGATTCTCTCATAACGAGCCGTGAAACGATTAGTACTAAGGCGAATTTCGGGACGAAAATACTTTCAACTTGGTGATGATGTGACAACCAAAACTTTTCTTATTTCCATTCTCCTTCATCCCATTCAATTGGCCAACGCACCTTGAGCACTACGACAAAACGCACCTTGAGCACTACGACAATTTTTTCGGGAAGAAAATTCTTTCAACTTGGGGATGCTGTGACAGTCGTCAGTTTCACCGTTAACTATTTCCGTTAAGTGTGAGGCGCTACAAGGCATTTAGGTTCCAAAAGCCAATGTGCAAGGTGAGAGACACTTTCGTGTCATGTTATTGTCACGTGCGTTTACGTGACCGAGCCCGTCTCCGCTCACTATTTGATTTGTTGCATTATGTGAAATAATTATCACAACGTAAATAAGTTTTATTAATTTATTATGTGTCACGAGGTGTTATTTGAACGTTCACAAAATATAATATATTTAATTTCAAAGTTATTTTTAGAAACTTATTTCATGATTCTCTGGATAGTGGGAATAAGCAGTTCGGGAAAATCATGTTTTTATACTTAAACTAAATTTTGTGTTCCACTACGTGTTATCTAAATATTGATACAAAATATGTATTTAATTGCTAATGGATTTTAGTAATTTATTTCGTGACTTTATTTCGCGACTTTATGTGTTATTTGTAAAATTTACATTTTCGGGTGAAACCGGACTTCGTGCGTAAATTGGAATTTTTATGTGTAATGATATTTATACTTGTCCCAACTAAACATTGCATGTTAAATGAGTTAAAAATATTTAGAAACATTTCTAGTGTTTTATTTTACAAGTTTTAGGTTTAAAACCCAAATATTAGTTGTTTTGGGGTTTATGTGTATAAAAAGGTATTAGAGGGACCAATAGTGTCATTCTTAAAACCTCAAAAATCTGCCCTAACCCCCCCCCCCCCCCTCCTCCCTCATTCACGACATTTCTTCTTCCTCTCTTCTTCCTTACAGTTCCACACACACAGTCACACACACTTGGAGATTTTCGAAATCCACCATCAAACAAGCTAGGATTAGAGTTTCTAAGCTTGCTTAAGCTTCAAGAAGACTAGGAAAGGCTCCATCTCCATCTCATCTTCTTCAATCTGCCATTTTTCTTCCCAACTTGAAAGCCCTAGAAATCTCTAACTCGAAATTTGTAGGTTGCATGTGTTAATCTAGTGTTTATGTGCAATTTGATATGTGTAAATGCTCATAGAACATGATTTATGTTAGGGTATGATGATTTGTGATTTGGGGCTATTTTTGAGGCCGGGTTAAGGGATGTAACTGTGATAAAAATTCTTCCATGTAATGTCCTTGTGGAAAGCTTGTTGTGTTTAACACAAATTTTATGTGAAATTGCTATGTGCAAATGCTATGCTCAATTCTTGCTGATATTGATGTGATTATGTTTAGAACTGAAAGTGCATATTAAATGGTTGTTTATGATGTTATAAATCTGTACAAGGAGAGTGATGACCAAATTGTTGCTCAAAGCTTTCAAACCAAAATGGTTGCAAAATCCCGTATTTGGACAGATTCTGTCTAGTTTTTGGGTCGACTTGCGTAGGTCATTACTTGCTCAATTTTTATCTAAATCAGTTGATTCTTTCGCCGTAGTAAAGTTCCATGTCCTAGCTTTATCTGGGCTACTCGCACGTTTTCTAAAACCTCCGTTTGGTCATCCAAAACACTGCTGCAAGTTAGGTGTGCAGGACTGTGTTTTTCTGTGAAAAGTAGACTTTACATTTTGGTCGAGCATGATAACCTTGATATAATGAGGGGTTTGTTAAATGAAAATGAGTTTTTTATGTTAAAAGTAAGATATGAAAGGTTTGGTTCCTAAACTTTAAGTTTTGAATGAGTTATGTAAATTTTAAACCTACTTCGACTATTTTGCAAAAAGCTGAAAATGCCAACTTCCGACGCGCGTAACATTCTCAATACTTAACATATTGACTTGATTCTTTTTGAAACGTGTCCTAAATGATATGTAGTATGTGCCTGTAAAATTTTAGGAGTTAACTCCAAGAATTGAGTAATTTAGGTATGCCACCAAACTTGTGCTTCAAGTATGACTTTTTGTATGCAATTTGACTTGGAATGCAAATCCATGATTTTCTCCTAAATTGGAACTTGTGTGTGTATTGTATGACTTGTATGAATGCATGAAACTTGTTTGGGTGCTTATATGCTATATTCGTCTTATAGACAACCTCTAATTCGGTTAGGCCATATTTACCCCAAAATAGGTCATTCATAGCCAACCTTTAAAGTCAAGTGCCGCGTACAGTGCATCCTAAGGTGAGTTTCACTACTTCTTCTAGTTGCATCTGGTAAGGGATGGCAATGCGTAGACAACGGTATTTGTGTCTGTTTTTATGAATATCCGGCAAATATCACATGATTCACTGAATTGCGTTTTAATTAGAAAAAGTCCTTACTTTCTCGGACCGTTAATATAGAATAGCGAGGTAATGTTGAGTAGTACTACTGGGGATTGACACCCCCGCTCAGCGGTGCACGGGATGCACCCTCCGGACTGGCGGTCGGACTGAGATCAATATTAGCCTAGGACTCCGTGATCTGGAATGACGCGGGAAGGCAAATCACATAGGTAATAACTATCAAAAACATTGTCAGCTTCGGTCGCGATCATTCAGGTGAACATAAGCATAGGCTAGCTACCTAACGATATGGATATTACACATAGATTACGTATTGGTCTTTCTTTATTCGTATACATACTACACAATGAAGTGTAGACCGCCCTTGTGAACTCACCAGCTTTTGCTGACACTTGGTTGTTGAATGCTTTTCAGGTTTCTTGGAGGATCTTAGAGGCACGAGCGTTGGCAATACTTATCTTTTGGAACCCTTTTGGGACTGGTATTTCAAATACTTTAATAATTACTTTTGCTAAACCGAAACCTTGTAAACTTTTAATGCTTCCGCTGAATTGAAATTTGAAACACTGATTTATTAAATGTAATACACGACTGAGTTACCCCTTTTATCTATGGCTTGGTTGTAACTAAAGACTTGGATCCTGGTCTGGATCACACCCTACACGGTTATACTCCGTTACTGGAAATTAGGGGTGTGACATTGTTAGACTTCAGTGAAACCTACACTGGACTAATTCTATTACATTTCCTATTGTATTACGGGTGTTTATATATAGGAAGTACCGCAGCGTATCCACCACACCTTAAATACAAAAAGATATGATATAGAACCATCCCAGTATAGATTACATATTACAATCACAACAAGGCTAATAAGATCATATTTACCCGACACTTATTCACATACATAAGCTTAGACCAAACATTCACATTTTCCATTTCTAAAAACTTTATATCAAAGTTTTATCCTTTACATTACCCGTTTATTATAACCTTCCCAAAAACAGTTTATAACAGGTAATCATCAATTATAACAGTTATAGGTCTTAAAACATTTCACGTATGTGTATCGGCACAAAACATGTAAAAGGCATTTTAACGCATTTCCTTAACATTTCTCATATATATCATTCCTAAAGCAATTTAGGAGTTTAACAGTTTAGGACATTTCACCCGTAAACACTATCATAACCTTTTTACGTATATTTCAAATCAACCGTCATTTAATAGCTTAATGTTGTAAAGTATTTCATCAATAATCATTTCCATAACATTTTCATAACCTTTCACGTGTATATCAATCAAAAACATTTTAACAATTCTAACAGTTAAAATAGGCAATATTTCGGTTATAAACCATCTGAACATATTTTCATAAGATTTGTATGTATATCAGCCCGAAAACATTTAAAACATTTAAAGAGTGGGCTCATAGAACTCACCTTATTCTCTAAGGCAGTTAATTCAGACAAAGTCTCCGCAATGCCTTCCAATTGAACCTAATCGCGTATTGTACGGCGTTAACGCATGGTTTAATATTATAAACACTTTCTATATTTATTTTAATACTTCATTATCTTAATAATATTAAATTATTAAGTTCATTCCTATTAAAAGGTCAAAATGACCAAAATGCCCCTAGAGGCATATTTTTTTTATTGATAATTATGAAGACACGCCTTCCTATAATTAACGCTCACTCCGGGATCGCCCAGTGAGGGATGTCATTTCCCAGTTCGGATTTATGCGACAACCTCGCTTTTGCCAGAAACCCCAGTGTACAGGCGATTACCCTTCCGGTCTGCGCCAACTTCTAAATATCCGATTAACTCAGTATTTTTAATACTTTATCATTTATCCATTTTAACTTCATATATATCTATTTTATATAAAGACATGTTACCATACAAAAATTCAAGTCCCCATACCCTCCGGATTATTTTATATTAAATAATCATATTCCAAAACCCTAACTTCCCGTTTTCTCATTTCT
>JBCNJP010000009.1:42527397-42649397 GCA_039602395.1 Deinandra increscens subsp. villosa
AGAACTCGATGAATGTTCAGAGTGTGGGTAACAGCACTGGGAGGTCTTTCAACTCCCAAGGCCAAAGCAAGAGGTCCGGGAATAACAGTGGTAACTACCGCCAGGGCGGAAATGGTCAGAGCAACTACAAGGGTAACCTGCCCTTGTGCAACAGGTGTGGAAAGCATCATGCTGGTAATTGTAGGAAGAATATGAGCTGCGAAAGGTGTGGTAAAGGGGGCCACGAAGCGAAGGACTGTTGGGCGACTTTACCCGAGCATCAAAACCGCCCCAGGAGGAACAACAACTATGGGAACAATCGGGGTAATGGAAACAACGGTCAGAACCGCAATAATGAAGCTCCCAGGGGTAACGGTAACGGGAATTGTTATGAATGTGGTGCTCCAGGCCACATTAAAAGAGACTGCCCTCAGCTAAGAAGACAAGGTAATGGCAATCAGGGAAATAACGGTGGGAATGGTAACGGCGGAGGTAATGGTAATGGGAATGGCAATGGAAATGGTGGAAATGGTAGAGGTCGAGCTTTCGTCATGGGTCAGGGTGAAGCTCGCAATGACGCCAACGTGATCAATGGTAAATTTATTTTGAACGGTTTCTTTGCTACTGTTTTATTTGATTCTGGTGCCGAAAGAAGCTTTATTTCCACTAAATTTGCTAGAATAATTAATGCTAAACCAATCGACTTAGATGCTAAATATGTGGTAGAGCTAGCTAATGGTAAACTTCATGATACGACCCAAATAGTTAAGGACTGTAAGTTGGAACTAGCTGGCCATACATTAGGAATCGATCTTATGCCTTTCCCGATTGGTAGTTTTGACATCATAGTAGGAATGGATTGGTTATCTGAGAATCGGGCTGAAATCTTATGTAAGGAAAAAGTGGTTCGTATCCCACTCGAAGGCGGTAAAGTGTTAACGGTTCAAGGTGAGAAAGGTGGAACAGTCACCGGCATTATTTCATTCCTTAAAGCTCAGAAATGCCTCCGTAAGGGTCACTTCGCGATTCTTGCAAACGTCACCGACACGACACATCCCGAGCGCAAAATTGATGATTACCCGATAGTTCGCGACTTCCAAGATGTATTCCCTGAAGATCTGCCTGGCTTGCCTCCATTTCGACAAGTTGAGTTTGGAATTGATTTGGCTCCAGGTGCCGCTCCAATTGCACGCGCTCCGTATCGTTTGGCTGTAAGCGAACTCAACGAACTCTCCGCGCAACTACAAGAGCTACTCGACAAGGGGTTTATTCGTCCAAGTTCGTCTCCATGGGTAGGGGTGTCGAAAATACCCGAACCCGATTAACCCGACCCAACCCGAACCCGAATAAGATAATTCGGGTCGGGTCTAATAGGGTCTAACAGGCTTAATAGGGTCAATCGGGTTAACCCGAAAAACCCAAATTGTAATTAGGGTCGGGTTTCGGGTTAAATTTAGAAAAAAAATTCGGGTTCGGGTTAACCCGAATAACCCGAACAATGATATGTTAAGCGGTAAATCGTTGACTCAATATATTATATATATTATGAATATATCAAATGTTATAAAATAAATATCTTAAATATGTTCGCTATCCCTGTTATAACATTTTTAGTTACATAAGCCATAAGCGCATCACCATACATGCACTGTCCAATTTTTTAGTTTTATTTAACATTATGTCGTTTGCAATTTCAAGGCTCATTTGCATTTTTTAACAAATAATCAGTGATAAAAAAATAGAATACGAGCATTAATTGTTTTATTCGATATACAAGTTGTGACGTTGTGTTAATGATGAAAGTGATATCAGAACTCCACCTCTAAGTTATAGTGAGAATGTGTTTGTGTGTAAAACCCGAGTAACCCGATTCACCCGACCCTAATAACCCGAAACCCGACTAACCCGAACCCTACTAACCCGAACCTTAATAGGGTCGGGTTGCGGGTATGATTTTTTATTTAGAAAACCCGACTAACCCGACCCTAATAACCCGAAACCCGAACGGGTTAACCCGATTAACACCCCTATCCATGGGGAGCTCCGGTACTGTTTGTTAAGAAGAAGAATGGAACGTTCCGCATGTGCATTGACTACCGAGAGCTTAACAAAGTTACGATCAAGAATCGGTATCCACTTCCTCGAATCGACGATCTCTTCGATCAACTACAGGGTTCAAGCTACTTTTCAAAGATTGATCTACGGTCTGGATATCACCAGCTTCGCGTTCGTGATGAGGATGTACCCAAGACAGCTTTCAGAACTCGGTATGGACACTACGAGTTCCTGGTTATGCCGTTTGGGCTAACCAATGCACCTGCCGTGTTTATGGATCTGATGAATCGAGTGTGCAAGCCGTACCTCGATAAGTTTGTGATAGTCTTCATCGACGATATTTTGATCTACTCCAAGTCAAAGGAAGAACACGAGGAACATCTGCGTCTTATTTTGGAATTGCTTCGCAAGGAACAGCTCTACGCCAAGTTTTCAAAGTGTGACTTTTGGATCCGCGAAGTCCAGTTTCTTGGACACATTGTTAATGAGGAAGGAATTCATGTCGATCCGGCCAAAGTGGAAGCAATAAAGAACTGGTCTACCCCAAGAGCGCCAACAGAAATCCGACAATTTTTAGGACTTGCCGGATATTATCGAAGGTTTATTAAGGGTTTCTCTCAATTGGCTCAACCCTTAACAGCCTTAACGCACAAAGGAGTGCAATACAGATGGGGTGAAAAAGAAGAGCGCGCGTTCCAAACGCTTAAAGATATGTTATGTTCGGCTCCAATTCTTGCGTTACCCGATGGAGTTGACGACTTTGTGGTTTACTGCGATGCATCGATTCAAGGACTTGGTTGTGTGTTGATGCAACGAGACAAGGTAATTGCCTACGGGTCCAGGCAACTAAAGGATACTGAAAAGAATTATACAACGCATGATTTGGAAATGGGAGCCGTTGTTCATGCACTCAAGATTTGGAGACATTACTTATACGGAACAAAGTGCACAATATTCACTGATCATAAAAGTTTACAGCACATCTTTGATCAGAAAGACCTCAACATGCGACAACGACGGTGGGTCGAGTTACTAAATGACTATGATTTGGCCATTAAGTATCATCCTGGAAAAGCCAACGTTGTGGCTGATGCTTTAAGTCGGAAAGAGTATGAAAAGCCTCGTCGGGTACGAGCGCTCCAACTTACAATACATTCAGGATTACCGGATCGGATCCGTGACTGCCAACGAGAAGCTTTGAAAGCAGAAAACTTCGCAGCTGAAGCACTGCGTGGTGTAGATGGCCATTCCGAAGTTAAGTCCGATGGACTCACGTACTATAATGACAGAATCTGGGTTCCTTTGTTTGGGAATCTCCGTGAGCTCGTAATGGACGAGGCTCACAAGTCAAGATACTCGGTACACCCCGGATCAGATAAAATGTATCAGGACTTGAAAAATCTTTATTGGTGGCCGAATATGAAAGCCGACATTGCTCGATATGTGGCTAAGTGTCTTACCTGCTCAAGAGTCAAGATTGAATACCAAAAGCCTTCTGGTTTGCTGCAACAGCCAAAGATCCCAGAATGGAAATGGGAGGATATCTCAATGGATTTTGTAACGGGATTACCTCATCGATCAAATCAACCGGATGCGATTTGGGTTGTCATCGATCGGTTAACCAAATCTGCACATTTTATTCCGATGAAGGAAAGTGATAATATGGATAAATTGACAAAGCTGTACATCGACAAAATTGTGAAGCTTCACGGTGTGCCTAAGACTATCATTTCCGATCGAGATCCTCGATTTACTTCCCGATTATGGCAATCAATGCAGGAAGCATTGGGAACCCGACTAGACATGAGTACAGCTTATCACCCGCAGACTGACGGTCAGACGGAACGAACGATTCAAACCTTAGAAGATATGCTCCGAGCTTGCGTCCTTGACTTTGGGAAAGATTGGGAGACTCACCTTCCACTGGTGGAGTTCTCTTACAACAATAGTTATCATTCAAGTATCAGTGCTGCACCTTTTGAAGCACTGTATGGCAGAAAATGTAGATCGCCCGTGTGTTGGGCTGAAACGGGTGAGAAAGGACTCACTGGACCGGAAGTTATCCATGATATGACCGAACGAATTATTCAAATCAGGCAACGGCTGGCTGCAGCGCGTGATCGACAAAAGAGCTATGCCGACAAACGCCGAAAACCTCTAAAGTTTGAGGTGGGTGACAAAGTATTGTTGAAGGTATCTCCTTGGAAGGGAGTGATACGCTTTGGGAAGCGTGGAAAGTTAAATCCTCGCTACATCGGTCCGTTTGAAATTATTGGGGAAGTAGGCCCGGTGGCCTATCGATTGCAACTCCCTGCTGAACTCGATGGAGTTCACAACGTGTTTCACGTTTCCAATCTAAAGAAATGTCTGGCTGAAGACATCGAAATAATTCCCTTGGAGGAATTGGAAATCGACGAACATCTGAGATTTATTGAGCAACCAGTAGAAATCATGGGACGCGAGGAGAAGGCCCTCAAACGTAGCAAGATTCCGATCGTCAAGGTGCGATGGAACTCAAGGCGTGGACCTGAATATACTTGGGAACGTGAGGATCAGATGAAGAAAAAGTATCCTCACTTGTTCGAGCAAACATCCACGGAAACTCATGGTATGATTTAATTTTGGGGACCAAAATTCCTTAACGGGAGGAGGATGTGACAACCCTAAAACTTTTTGCTTTCTTTCCCCAGCGACGATAGCAACGACGACAGCTGATGCTGCGAACGCTACGACACAAGAATAATTTTCGGGACGAAAATTCCTATTTCAGGGGAATGATGTGACACCCGAGAATTTCAAGGTTAACTTCCGTTAGACAAACCCGTTAGTTACGTTATAAGTGTTAACTTAGTAGCTAATGCATAACTAGGCCGAATACGTCCACGACCTCTGGTTGATCACCGAACCCGCCCATATGTGTTATGTGTTCATCATTGATTGTCTTTATGTGCAATGTGATTTAAATACATGACTTATTATTGTGAATAGCATGATTAATTGTAAATACTTGATTATGTGAAAATTGCCCAAATTTGGTAGTCAGCGAAACTACCGAGCGAAATTACAGATTCGCCCGGTAGAAGGCTAGACTGATCAATGTACCCGAGACCGGAGCTAGTTTCGCCTGGCCAGCGAAACTGCCAGCGAAACTAGCCTCTGATATAAATAAACATTATAAACCCTAGTAGCCTCATTTGCTCAAACCACACAACAACACACACACACACTCTCCTGGTCAGCCGAGAAGATCACCTAAGGACCAAGACCCCAGCCTCAATACCATCATCTCACCTCATTCATCGATCCTAGAATCATCCGTGAGTCCCAAAAACTATGTTTTATGCTTTTCTATATGTTTTCTTCTTAAAGCATGCTCAAATCTTCATGTAACTGCTTGATCTGCTAGTATATTGTTTAGGAATGCTAGATCTATACTAAAGTTGATAACTTTACGTGTGAAATCCATCCATGTTAGAGATTTGTGCAAATTAGGTCATTTTAGGGTTTTGAACCTATTTTAGAGATTTGATGATCAAAATGCATGTTAAACATGATAAAGCTGCTTGATTTATGTTGGTAAATGCCTATGGATGCTAGATAATGAATTGCATGTATGATCAGAAGCTGTTAGGTTGATTTTTAGGCAAATCCGTATGTTTTTCGCGACCAGCGAAACTGTCTGTTCTCTGGGCGAAACTAAGTAGCGAAATTATATCTCCTTCCTGCGACACTGACCAGCGAAACTATAGTGTCGCCGGGAACCTGACCAGACCAGCTCGAGCGAAACTATCGAGCGAAATACCTGAACGAAAGTTCAAACCAGTTTCCCTGCGAAACTAGGCTAGCGAGACTGCGTCAGCAGTTTCGGGCGAAACTAGCCTAGCGAAACTGTGTTACCGGGCATTGCCTAGCGAAAGTGCTGCCCGTGCACCTAGCGAAACTGCCTAGCGAAACTATGCTAGCGAAACTAAGACTTGACCTAAAAACCAAACTTGTGAAATTTGCTTAAGTGTTATGCCATGACTTACATGATTATGCCATGATGAAACATGTTTAATATCTGATTTATGTGAACCCTTGATCAACCATTGGTGTCGTGTGTCGGTATGTCGAGTCATAGTTGCAACGTGCTATGTTATGGGCCATAGATACGTTAAGTAAAGATTAGACACGAAACTAATACTTAAGACCTAAACGTGTTCTAGGTCTTCGTTAAACAACAATATTTGGATTACTTGAAGTGTAGCAGTGCAACCAAAGGTGAGTGTCACTAACCCGCTTACCGTGAGTCCGTTTGGGCCACACCGAATAACTTAACGAAAACAATGCTGATAAACTCTAGAGTGCTAGGCACCTACTGATGAACATGAGAACACGGGATGCTTGGCACCCACTTGATGAACTGAAGTGTTTTATGGGAAACACTTGTGAACTCTGAACAAACTATTTTTGAAACAAAACTGAAAACATTTTAATATGGCTAGTGTAGGTTAAAGTCTAAACCATATGATATCACATGTTTTCTAAGGATGCCTTATAACTTAAAAGTCCTCAACTAAAAATTGTGCCATTAATTGTAAAGCGAGGGGATGTTGGGTAGATCTACTGGAGTTTGACAAACTCCGCCCCGTGGCACGGGAAGTGCACGGAGGAACAATATCAGCCTATTTGACCGTGGTCCCGAGAGGACACGGGGGAGGCAAAAACCGCGATGACGTAGGTCCGCACCGAACGGGATGGCTCGGCCCCCACAAAATAAGTCAGCTTTGGTACAAACTTCCTTAGAGCATGGAACAACGGATTAGCTACCCGCGATATCGGTTGAGTCCTTTAACTTTACGGAACTAGTACATACCCGATGACGTAGGTCACGGACAAACCATTTATAAACTGAGATTTTGTTACGAGCATTGCTTTTCACAAATAAATAACTTGTAAGTATATCTTGACACGAATTATGATTATGAGACCGGGCCAATGCATGACAAGCCCACTGTGAACTCACCAACCGTTAGGTTGACACTTGCGTGGTTTAAACTTTTGCAGATCGCTAAGGAGTATCCGCTGGAGGTTGGCATGGCACAGAAGATGTTTACTTTTATTTAAACTAAATTGGGAATTTAAAACAACATTTATGTAAAGCACGTGGTTAGTGCTAAGGACAATTATTTTTCCGCTGCGTATGTAATTTAAGACTTTGATTTATAACTTGCGTTTGAACTAACCCTGATTCGTTTAGTATTTGTAACTATGGTTGTGGATCCTGGTCTAGTCGCGCCCCTTAACGGTATAAACTCCGTTAGTGGTATTTTGGGGGTGTGACATTTTATGAACGTTCAAATAACACCTCGTGACACATAATAAATTAATAAAATTTATTTACGTTGTGATTATTATTTCACATAATGCAACAAATCAAATAGTGAGCGGAGACGGGCTCGGTCACGTAAACGCACGTGACAATAACATGACACGAAAGTGTCTGGGCTGTTAACAAGGCTAACGGAAATAGTTAACGGTAAAACTGACGATTGTCACAAACAAGACCCATAACATTATATTTGTAAAACGCTTATTTCCATATACGGGTGATAGACTGGTGTTGAAAAGGTTATGGGTCCAAATACAAAGGTTATTAAATGGACTTTTGAAAATGTTGAAAATGTTTTAATCTAAGCGGATATTGTCTAGTGAAAAGGGAAAAGGTGGTTGTACAACTAGAAGCGAGGAACGACGGTTCTCGGGGGTAGCGACGACTGCTCTATTGAAAAGGTATTCGGGTGGCCATGGTTGCCCGAGGAACTAACGTGGTTCCAATAGACAATGCTTAGTAAGTAAATGAATGACTGCTTATAATATTTCGTTTAACTCTTTTATGTTTTATACCTAATGATTATTTTCACAAGAGAGGGTCTAGGGGACCCAAAGTACTTTGAGTACTAAACGGTTTTTAATATGATTTAAAGGTTACGTTTTGGTATAATACTGTTATGTTTATACCTGTTAAAAGGTTAAATGGTTAAATGAATAAATGTTTTGGTATAACTCTGTTATGTCTTATACCCGATAAATGTTTAAAGGTTATATTTTGGTATAATGCTTATACCTGATAAATGTTTAAAAAATAATGGTTTTAGAGTTATAAGTATAATTCTGTTATGATTTATACTTGATAAATGTTTGACGAAAAGGTGGTCGTTCGACCCAAGCATTTTTATAAACTTTCGAGACAAAGGTAACGCTTTTTGAAAAAAATGTAGAACTCATCAGCGTAAACTGACCTCTCCAAAAACATATGTATGTCAGGTGATGAAGATGTTTAAGGTAGCAAGGAAAGGGCTTTGGTGAGCACAGACTAGGTGGTCAAGCTATCAGGAAATGACTCGGTAATAGACTGGCAATAGACATAGATAAGATCTAGTGTTAGATTATGTTGTATCTTCCTTACTGTTGTACTTGGCATATATATATAAATGAAAAGTTTTTAATTTCCGCTGCTTAGTTATCTCTGTTGTACCATGAGTAAATTCGATTAGTGACCCCTTCTGGAGCAAAGTCTGGGAGTGGGTGTCACAAATGTCGGGCCTACCAAGCACATCAAACGATGATCTTATGGCTTTTTCATCTAGTTTATCCATGAGCCAGACACGTAAGCCAATGTACCATCATTTCCCAAATATGTTGGATACAATTTCTCATTTTTTAATGTTTTTGTATTGTCTGTGTTTCAGTGTTTTTGTATTTTTCCATTTTCTCCCCTTTTAAATGAAAACTCAATTTTTGGATTTTCATTTTAACAAAAACACACAAAAACACTATTTTTGATTTTTCAATTTTCTCCCCCTAAACTACATATACGAAATGTAAAAGAAAGCAAAATAAACAATTGATACGGATACCTTGCACTTTAAGCTTTCAGAAAAAAAATTCAGTTTTGTAATATGGATCATGGAATTTAAGTTACGCAGGAAACTCCACTATCAGTAACTCTCTTCTTGAAGTACCTGCACACTGGATTTAAATGATTAGTATCCAAACGACCCAAAGACACAGCTTCTGGTCGACCAGTGTCTTCAACAAAATCAGTTGCAGCCGTGCTAACCATTTTAGGTCGCCATTGCATTTTTGCCTTTTCAGTTTTTACTGAATCATCATCTTGTGATGACCCACCAACACTATAATCAAATTTGAAAAATTGTTTCGTTTTAGATTTTGATTTGGAAGGTGTAGACTCAGTAAAAATTCTGCCTGATTCATCAATAAATGTGGCAGATTTGTTTGAAAATATTCTTTTGGCAGTTTCAGGACAATCATGTGCCATATGTCCATTTCGGCGACATTGATAGCACAAACGATAGCATCATTTAGATTGTGATTTGCCCTGAAATACATGACACCTTTCATCGGACTTATAATCATCAGAATAATCATTAAAGACTTGAAACCTATTTGTATGGACCCAGTTTGAAGTAGGACTTCGAGGTGTTGAATTGGATCCAGATGATGAAAATTCTTTCGGAGAACTTTCAGATGAATCATTCTTCTTTTGCTTTCCCTCGAATCCCTTCTCCTTTGTGGAAATGAACACCTGAACCAAATGATAAATTTGTTCCAAACTGGTATCCTTCTTTTCTTTTGGAATGTTTTTGGGCATATTCTTCTTGTCTTTATTCTCAAATTTCTTACCCTCACTACCTGATGCGTAGGATTTAGATATATAAAAATGTGGTCAAGTTTTAAATGATTAATACCAAGTGACCAAACTACACACCAGGGAAGTGAACCCGTCGTATGCAGTATAGTATTGGTAAGAACCGGATATCAATCCGTGGATGCGATGACAGACTCCCGATACTGGATCTTCGCTAATATCTAACCGATAAGATGAAAATGGTGAACTAAACTGAAATCTAAGCTAAATAATTAAAACCGACAAAAACAGCTAAAAACCGGATAACAAGATGGAAAACCAGAGAAGGGAATGCATCACCTAGACTCGACTCCTCTAGACTCGCTCGGACCCTCGGATGACTAATACCATGAACACTATCTTCTAATATGGAAAACAGGACTACCTAGGACTATAGACACATCCCGAATAATCCAGAAATCCGAAATGAAGTACGGATAGCAAAACTGTGAAAACTGCCTAACGGATTAGCTACTTCGGTCAAAGTAAACTAATCCTACATGAAATAGGAAACTACGCGAGAGGTCTCTCAATATAGTACCTATACCATGCAACAATGATGATTTTAAACGTTTATGACCTAGAAACCGCTAAACATGAATAAACAGGATCGGATCTTATGTTTACAAGCAAACTATCCTATTAAACGATGTAAACCAAGCTTCTAGCCTATGAAATGATTTGGTCAAACCTATCTCATAGAGATATACACTAAATCAGCCCTAGTTCATCAATGAAACATCAAGAAGGAGGTCTCCTTGCAAGCATTAAACCTTTGACTAATAAAAGTCAAACGGGCAACAATGGATAAAGCAAATAACAAAGGTAGATCTACCTAGCATGACAATAATCTACATGATTCAATGATAAATAAGTCCAAATCAGCAATCAATAACATCATAAACATTCAAAATCATCATCAAATAGCAATCAACACATATTCATGGTAAAAAGTCACCCGAAACGGGTCAAACGAGTTCTAAATTTGTCTAATCTAGATGATGCATATGAAATCAGCCTAACATGATGCAACTAGAGGATAAAAATCCAATCTTTAATGCAACCATAGTCAAGAACAAGATTACAAAGAGAAAAGATTAAGAGACTAAGTGAAAAATCCAAACCGAAAGGGTTAAAATCTCCAATCTTTAGCTTCTAAAACTCCAATCTTGCTTCCTTCATCATCCAAAATGTTTCCAGATTTATTTAGGGCTTTTTTTTTAGGTTTTTTCGTAGGTTCCTCCACTGCAAATGACGGCTAAAAATGATTTTATAGTGAAAAATTAGGGTCTGGTCGCGTCAGGTGCGCTGGTAGGAAACTGGGCTGCGACAGGAAGAGGATAAAAAGATGCTAAACCAGAATAAAACCATCAGGAGCTGCTGTCCTGGTGGCTTGGGTTCTCGCTATAGGAACTCGAGATCAGAGGTTTGATTCCTGTGACCTCCGTTTTTTTTAATAAAGGCGTTGGGCAGCAGCTGGGCCTGATCTGCTTTGCTTCTGCTTGATGGGCTGCGCTGTTAACTAGGCCGAGAGCTGGGATGGACTGAACTGCAGAAAATGGACTGGGCTGATCTAATCTGTTTATCTTATTTATTTACTTTTTTTTCTCTTTAATCACCCATAACTTTCAATCCCGAGCTCCGATTTTACTCTCGTTTTTTTCTGTTTTCTTCTAAAATCATCGTGAACACAATAACCCCTAAAATTCACATTTCAAAAATAATAAAAATCACATTTTTATAATATCTCAATTAAAGCTTAATAAAATGTAAAAATTATATAAATTCATCAAATGATCATTAAAAACCAAACTTTTCACAAATAAAGCAATTAAGCACAAAATTTAGTATTTTCATATTTAAGAAGCATTTAAATATGGGATTTTATTTATTTAAATTATATAAAAGATGCTATGCATCACTACCCATACCTGAACACTTATAACCTTGTAGCTTTGACAAATCAATTTGAGAACTAGAAGGACCAACTTTAGCAGCCTGGGTAAATTTAGCTTTAATACCCTTCAAATTGTTAGCTTCTACCAACTTAGTAGCCATTTTTTTATCAGACACCATCTTTTCATCTTTCTCTACCATCTTGTCATCAGAAATTTCTTTATCAACTACACGAATTCCATCAGAAACAAATTTAACAAATGTGGGTGCACCGGATGTTGAAGAGTCCACTTTCTTGGTTGCAGGCTTTGGTTTCTTCTTCTCAGACTTCTCAGACACAAATTCAGAATAATAACCATTTAACTCAAAAGAATGAATATCAGCTAGAGCATCAGATTGAATAACTGTATGTGGAATTTGATTATACTATTCGCTTCCAAAAACTTTCTTAAAATGCTCATCTTTGCACAAGTAGCTTGTGAAAGAATGTGAATTCTTCAAATTATTCAACTGTCGCTTCAGATCCAAAATTTCAACATTCAAATCAGATATTTTCTTTTGAGCTTCACCCAATGCTTTTCCTGAATCAATCAATTGCTCCGAAGCTCTATTAGACAAAACTTCTCTTATCGCATTTGATTATGGACATCATATACTTCTTGGGTAATTTTCTTCACCCGGTCCTCATGAATCTCAATATTTCTTTTCAGCAATTGGTTTTGTACTTTCAAACTTATAACCTTGTCTTGTAGTTCAGAATGAACCAATTGATGTTGGTTTTCGGCAGTAGTAACTTTATCAAACTCTTTCTTGAGTTCATCATAAGATTGCTTCAGCGATTCTACTCTTGCAGTTGATTTCTAAAACAAAGCATCAAAATCACCAATGACATATTTTTCTTCACTCTCCCACTTCTCAACACTTTTAACCAGTTCTTCATTCTCATTTTGCAACTTAAAATTTTGTTCTTTATCTGCACTAACCATCTCATCCAATTTTGTCTGAAGCTCTACAAACTCTTCCATCAAAATATTATTTTCCTTGACTAATTTCTCACTTATCTTGAGCATCTCATCAGAATCTTCAAACTTCTTCTTGAAACTCTCTAATTCTTCTTCCTTCGTCTTCATACCAACAATCAACCCTTCTTTTTCTTGAATCAGTTCCCAAATCTTTCTATCTTTTTAGCACAAAATTCACACGTTGACTCATGCCCACTAACCCCAGAATCAGAATCACTTGATTCAACTTGCACAGTAGCTATAAACGCAAATTCATTAGGAAAGTCTTTAGACCAATCATAACCTTCGTCAGCCACTAGAGCTTTTGCATCTTTATCATGAACATGCTTATCCAAAGTACTCTTTCTAGATGATGATTGATTGCACTCACGAGCAAAATGTTCTAACTTTGAACATTTAAAACATTTAACCTTCGACTTATTCAAACCAAGTTTTTCTCCTTGACAAATAGATTGTTTACCATGTTTCTTCATAAACCTTCTTCCTCGTTTAATTACCATAGCAAACTGCCAATCCAAATCTAGCTTATGCAACTGATCATCATCCGGCTCACTTAAGTCATTTGGATGCAAACCAGCTTCACAAACTTAACTAAGTACATAACCAGAAGAAGATAATATGAAAGCAGATATCAATGCAGCTAAATCTTCAGAGGTTTGAGTAGAAATCGAATTATTTTTTGATTTACCAGGAGTAGAGAAACTGCAACCTGGAGAGTAACTAGAATATTCAGATTTTCCAGCAAGAAAAACTGTTGATGGTGGATTAATGCTTGAACTAGAATGTGACTTTGCTTTAGCATGCACGGTAGCAGAATTTTCTCCGAAATATAATTCAAGATTTTGAACACAGGGAGATGCTGACTTCTTCACAATCATTTCCATTTCACGAGCTTGTAACTTGCTAGTCAATTGATTGAATGTCCAATTTGAGTAACTTGGATCATTAGTCAACATCATCACATAATTTTCCCACTTTTCGGGTAGAGCTTCCAAAAACCTGTCTTTCAAGTCATCACTATCTTTTTTGACACCTATAGCGTCAAGTTCATTGATCAAGTGTGAAAACCTTGCAATCAAATCTGACACTTTTTTTATTATCACAATGTCCAATATTATCAAATTCTTTCTTCAATACTTTCTTCCGAGTCTTCTTGTATTGCTCGTTACCCTCACATCTTTCAGCAATAGCATCCCACAATTCCTTACAAATTGTGTAATTCTTAAACTGATGCATCAAATCTTTAGGTAAAGCCATTGTAAGAAACCTATACGTTTTCTTCTCTCTTTAAAAAAATTTCTTTTCATCAGCCGCGGCGTCCTACCTATTTAAAGTTTGAAAATAGGTCGAGGGCGTTGCACTCCCGATGCCTCTAATCATTCGCTTTACCCGATAGAACTCGCACCCGGGCTCCAGCTATCCTGAGGGAAACTTCGGAGGGAACCAACTACTAGACGGTTCGATTAGTCTTTCGCCCCTATACCCAAGTCAGACGAACGATTTGCACGTCAGTATCGCTGCGGGCCTCCACCAGAGTTTCCTCTGGCTTCGCCCCGCTCAGGCATAGTTCACCATCTTTCGGGTCCCGACAGGCATGCTCACACTCGAACCATTCTCAGAAGATCAAGGTCGGTCGGCGGTGTACATGACACGCGGCCTAACACCCATTTTTCAAAACGCTGTGAGCAAAGTCAAAAACTCTAAAAGTGGTCTAAAAGTGACCATCTGCGCTTAAGTCAGAAAAAATATCACATGTACATAACACGTGGCGTAACACGTAACCACGTGTCGCAAAAACATTGGCCTAACACGTAGCCACGTATCGCCATACGTGACCTAACACATGACCACGTGTCACAAAAGTATTGGCCTACATATGACACGTGTCCACGTGTCACCACATGGCCTAACACGTAGCCACGTGTCAGGCCACGTAGTGACCTATAAAATTTTAAAAAGCCACTATGACACGTGCCAATCTATTATTGATTGAACATGACACGTGTCATATTATTAGTGGTGGAACATGACACGTCTCAAGTTCCTATTAGTGGGGATATGAATAGTGCTTTATGAGTCTATGACCACCAATTACCATTGTAATATATATAAATTTAAAAAATGACAGCGCTTTAAGCATTCAAACAAAAACATAACCTTATGTCATTTTCTAATGGGTTAAAAGAAAACAAAACTGAAAACACGATTCGCTTCGGATCTAGTGATTTGTACACCGAAACCGGACCGAAAGTTCACCCGAAACTAAGAACACAAAATCGTAAATAAATCTCTGTTTATAGATCCAATTGATCGATGTTTACATGATTTGGACTCGTTTATAGCATCTAAACATGATCTCATACACAAAACTTCATGAAATTCGAGATCAAAAACTCCTCCCTTACAAATCAAACTCAAAGAAACGGTTATGGCGAGAGTTCAACTGCTCCGAACCTTCAAAACATATATATATATAAGCATACTAGTTCGGAGCCCCCTTTGTCCGAACCTCTACTTCGGAGGTAGTTCGGAGGTAGATCGGACCTCCATATTGAGTTCACTGAATCTCTGATTTTGTATATGAGTTAAATGTGAGATATATTATCTCACATAAAAGACCCTCAAGTATTTACAACCTACACATTCTACCCTCGACATTATTTAACTATTCTAACTCAAACAACTAACAATACTAACAGAACTAACTGATACACACACGACACACACACATTTTGCACTAACAAACTCCCCCTTGACGTGTGCTGTATCAGATCTTCAACCTCATTGAATCTGTTGTTAGTTGATGTAGGGCAGGCATGACAGGAACAGGACTAAGTCAACTGAACCATTTCTGAAAGTGATAAACTCTTTGACAACTTCATAACCATGCTTGCAATCCATTCTGAGATCAGTATTTGAAAGACTTTGATGATTTTAACCAGCAACCTTTAGAAGACAAAAGTGCGGTTTTTCTTTTCCAAACATAACTTTAATCATGGAAGCAAAACTCCTCCTTTAAAGAAACCAAGACATTTAGATTTGAAAATTTGTTGTATCCCGTGTCGATCAGATCAAAAACAAAGAAGGAAAATCTTTTTGGATTTTACAAAGTTTATATCAAAACACACTGAAAATCTTTTTGATTTTTCATAAACTGAAACATAAATGCAATATAGAATTAAACTCTATTTTTGTTTTTGGTGAGAAAGATCACAACATGAGATCATATCAGACATAACGCATCGTACACACTGCAATTTCAAAAATACTAAGCATGCAAGCCAAGCTGACTGAGAATACAACCATTTGGTTTATTTCAGCTAAAGCAGGTCATTGTCTATAGCTTTCTGATATGAAATTAAGTGTATTTATCGAGCATTGATAATATGGTACCCACACAATCAAGAATACTGGCAATCCGCGTATTTCATATTTTTGTATTTTTCTTTTATTCATGACAAGTTACTCGCAGCAGAATTCTCATACTGATATTCTAAACTTGCTTATACAGAATCAAATGCCATAGAGATATCAAGTTCATGGTGTTTCTTGCAAAAAGAAAGCAAAACCCTAAACAAACAACAATCAGATCGGCCGGTAAGCACGCAGAGAAAGTCCGATTGTTTAGGAAAATAAGAAATAGAAAATAAAGCAGAAGTTGTATAACCCAACAACAATCAGGTCGGTGCTCCCGCACACGCAAAGAAAGTCCGATGAGTTATACGAAACACCAAAGAAAATAAAGCAGAACGTCAAACGAACACCAATCAGGTCGATCTTTCGATACGCAGAGAAAGGCCGATCGTTTGACAAAATAAAGAAAATCAAACAAGTTGAAATTTTTCAAAATAAAGCAAGCATACACCAGAACATCTCTTTAATCTGTTTTTTATACTTTCTTATTTTATTTTGCCAGATATGCACAGTAACCATCATGATTTGTAACCACAATTATCAAGCAAGCGTTATCTTTATATCATACTCGCATATATCAGACTACTCAGCACATTCAGTCAAGTCAAGCAAGTACCTACAGCTTTTCTTTCTACTTTATTCATGACAGATAACGTATGCTGATGTACCATCATTTGTCATATGGTTGGATCAATTTCTCTTTTTAATAATTTTCATTTTTTTTATTTTTCAATTTTTTTTGTGTCTTTCAAATATTCTCCCCCTAAAATTTAACAAAATCTATTTTTGAATTTTCCAAAATTTCTCCCCCTAAAGATATGAAAGAAAGTAAAAGTAAAGAAAATAAAATTGATCGATCAACACGGATACCTCGCATTTTTAGATTTTGAAAAATCATTTTTCTCAAAAATGTTTGTGAAATATCAACTCTGTGAAGCGCTAACTTAAGCAAAATACTTCACTATCAGCAACTTTGCAATCACTAATAGGTCTTCTTGAAGCATCCTGCACACAACCTCAAACAATTTTTTAGTTAAATACAGGAACCCAAACCGGCTTGGGTCGTCCCGTATCCTCAACATAATCATTTCCTGCAGAGGTTGCAGTTTTCTGTTTCCAAGAACGAAATGGTTTAAATGATTTCGACCGATGCAAATAACAACCATTGAAAAACTTTGACTTGTTGAAAACCATTTTCAACAACTCTTCGACCAACATTTTCTCAGGTTTTGAGTGATGTTGTCGAGGCCCATAATATGAAAACTCATTTGAGTAAGGCATTTCAAAATCATTATTGAAAAATTGTTTTCTTTTTGAAAAATGTTTTGATTTTGAAAACTGTGGTGACCAATCATCATAATTTGAGGTTTTACCAACAACCGGCTTCTTATAAGCTTGCTGTCGTTAGGTTTTCAGATTTTGGCTAATAGGTACCTCATTGAGAATCATTTAATCAGATGATGATGATCGATATGAACCACATGAAAATCTTTTTCGAATAGCACAATCACGAATCACATGTCCTTTCTTGTTGTAGTAAAAGCAAGCTCTCACATCAGCCAACTTAGGAGATGACATGGATTCTGTTGACATTGTTGAATGTTGAGAAGAATCACTTTCTTGACGCTCTAGCTTAGAATTCGCTGACAGAAAATCAGCATCAGGTTCACACAAGATATGATTCTCAAGTGCAATCTCCTTTTCTTTGTGAACCTTGACATCCTCCACAATTTCTTCTATCTCAAGCACATCTTGGAATTCATTTCCAACATTCACGTTCTCGTCTTTGCTTTCATATCCCAGACCACCATTCTTTTTAGATTTATCTGGTACAGACTTAGGTTTCTCATGACCTTATGAAGCAAGTCGAGAGAACTCATCCTTGATGGCATTTAAATCATTTTTATTGGAAAACAAAGATTCATCAATCACAATCTCCGAAAATTTGTCGACTTTCACTTTTCCTGAATTGCCGTCAAAAACCTTTTCCTTATCAAGCAATATGGAACTAGAAACAAATTTAGTTCTCTTGTTAGCATCAAAATTCTCTTCATTTTTCTTCTGCGACTTTGACTTTTTCTTCTCAGAAGAATTATCAGCAAACTTTAAATAATCATGAACTTCTTCCGTTGCTTTCAAAGTATTGATAGAATTTTTAATAACCACAGGAGGTGGAACATTTTTCAGAATAACATCACCAAAAATCTGTTGAAAATTCTCCTTTTTGCACAAAAAATTTGTGAAAGATGATGAATTATTGAGATTATGCAACTGTCTTTTGAAATCACACACCTCAATCTTCATATCTGCAATTATCTTTTGCGCTTCAGCCAACTCTTTTTGTGTTGCAATGAGTTCTTCTGTTGTTCTATTCAGAGTAAACTTTTCTCTCCTCAACTGATCATGAGCATCATATGTTTCTTGAACAACCTTTTCCCATTTCTGTTTATAAATCTCAACATTCTGCTTCAAAAGCTTGTTTTAACGAAGCAATTCAGCTTTAGCATCTAACATGTTCGTGTTGTCCTCTTGATGATTTAATTCTTTAGCAGTAAGATCAACAACATCCTTTTCTAGACCTTCAAGTTTGATCTTTGATTTTGCAAACAAATCATCAAAAGCTGCTGCCATATCACCTGCTTCTTTCTTCCATTTTTCAACATCCTTCATCAAATCATCACTTGTTTCAGTCAGCTTTCAAACTTTTGCAATTAACTCTGTATTCTCGTGTTGAAGCTTTAATTCATTCTCAACAGCTTCACATTTTGAAGAACCATCTTTTTGAACTTCTTCAATTTGAATGTCTTTGTTTTTGTGAACCTGGACATCCTCAACCACTTTTTCTATCTGGATATTTTCCTTGTCATTTTGAATACCATTGACAAGTCTATCTATTTTCTGAAGAATTTTGTTTTCTTTCAATGCAATCCTTTCAGACAATGTCAATGATATGTCAGAAGATGACTTTTGAATTGGAAATGTGTTTTGTTCTTGATAACTATCAAGTTTGGTAGTATATTCAGTACACGTTTTTGTCAGAATCTTACAATTTGCACAAGATTCAGATTCCTCAGTGTCAATCTTCTTTCTGGATTTATTCATTTCAGCATATTTTTGAGCAAGAGCATCCCATAACATTTTAGAATCCTTGTAAGTCTTGAAGTGAGACATCAGTTCTTTTGGTAATGCCATTGTAAGAACTCTTCTTGCCTTTTGTTCTTTCTCATAACGTTCATTTTCCTCGGATGAAAGATTTCTTTGCATTTTAGGTAGCCCATCAGAATAAGTTGGGTAAGTAAACTCTTTCTTCATTGAAATCCACAAATCTTCATCCACTTTATCAACATATGCTTTAAAACTTGTTGCCCAACTAGGATAATCCTCAAGCTTTATCAGTTTTGGCACATTCTGATGTTCACGAGCAATAAAAGCCTCAATTGCATTCATTTTGAAAAATTTGTATAATTCCGCTTCAACAAACCGAAAGAACAATTAAAAAAAAATATTTTTGTAATTTTTTTTAATGTTTTCTTTCAAGAAAAAAAAACAACCTTTTAACGATAAAATGTTTATAGTTTTTTTTTTAAGAAAAGAAACAAGCAATGAAAAAATAACAAGGAAAAACAAAACAATAACAAACACGAATGGATTTATGTATGTAAACCGATTCGACAAATGCAAAAATATTTTGCATTCACGAAACAATTCAACGAACACAAAAACATTGTGTATTTTTTTAAAAAAAAAATTGTTGCCTAAAACTTGAAAAAAATGGTTCTTTAAAAAAAATGTTTTAGTTTGTTTGAAATCTTTAGGTTTGTTTTTATTTTTAAGAAAGATTGATTAACCTATTTAGAACTTTTTTTAAAATTGGAAGGGCTAAAATGAAACTTTGCATATCATGACAAATTAGTCGTGACCTTCCCTCTATTTCCTTTTTCCAGCGAAGGAATCCGGTGAACCACCGGCGAAATTCGTTTTTCCGAGCAAACGAAAAACTCAAACTTTAAACTATCATATCTCCTTCAATTCTTAACAAAAAATTGATCCGTAAGTTGCGTTGGAATCGTGAGAACGAGATGATTCAAACTAGCACCATTGTTGTGAGGTTTTGATGAGGTTTGATCATCGAAAAAAAGAACTCCAGCGAATGACAAAGATGGTGACTTTGTGATCTTCTCAAAACTCAACCAAATTGAAAACCGATTGTTGCAATAGATTCGTATGATCAAAAGGAACTTGTAGCAACCAAAATTACTCAAAATGATCAAGTATTTTAAAAGTTGCCATGGATGAACGTGAAGAACTCATAACCTTTACCGTGAAATCGCGAATCTGGACAAAACTTCATGAAATTAAATTCTGTAACTTGTAATAGATGTGTGTTGATGTGTTAAATCGTCTCCAATCAATCAAACTTGTAAAAAAACACGAATTCACATCCAATTTTTAAATCAAAGTTCACTGTTTGACTTCTAAAAAGTCAAACTCGATCCAGTTTCATCAAATTGAAGCAGATTTCGATCAAAAACAGGTGTAGAATCACGCCTGGAATGCTCTGATACCAATTGAAAACACGATTCGCTTCGGATCTAGTGATTTGTACACCGAAACCGGACCGAAAGTTCACCCGAAACTAAGAAGACAAAATCGTAAATAAATCTCTGTTTATAGCTCCAATTGATCGATGTTTACATGATTTGGACTCGTTTATAGCATCTAAACATGATCTAATACACAAAACTTCATGAAATTCGAGATCAAAAACTCCTCCCTTACAAATCAAACTCAAAGAAACGGTTATGGCGAGAGTTCAACTGCTCCGAACCTTCAAAACATATATATATAAGCATACTAGTTCGGAGCCCCCTTTGTCCGAACCTCTACTTCGGAGGTAGTTCGGAGGTAGATCGAACCTCCATATTGAGTTCACTGAATCTCTGATTTTGTATATGAGTTAAATGTGAGATATATTATCTCACATAAAAGACCCTCAAGTATTTACAACCTACACATTCTACCCTCGACATTATTTAACTATTCTAACTCAAACAACTAACAATACTAACAGAACTAACTGATACACACACGACACACACACATTTTGCACTAACAAAAACCAACTAAGTTCATTCCCCCACCAGTAGAAAACCAAAATTTTTATTTTGATTGCAATGAAAGTTGGCCTCCTAATGTTGTTCGCTTCTTCTAAGGAGTACAATCCCGTTTACACCTTTTTCACACCTTTACAATCCCGTTCAGGCCTTGTTAATAAGAACCTGAGAGTACGGGTGATCCATTGCTCTCCATCATAGTACGACTCAGCGAGCTTCAAGATTGGATGGATTTTGTTGGGTGGAGAGATCCTTTTCAGGTAAAAAGATAGATGCTTTCTGGATGCATTGATCTTGGTTGATACTTGGATGGAGGACCGAGAAGATTGTCAGAAAAAATCAAAAGACTGAGATAAAAAATAAGTCAAGAAAAAAGATAATGATTTAGTTAGTCTACCACTAATAGGGTGATTTAATTACCTTTATATTTTTGGTGATTTTCCCTAATTTTTATTATGTGATGTTGTTAATACATGTAGAATCTATTTATAATCCATGTATAAAAATTTAAAAGTTTAGTTTATAATCTTTTTGGTATTTTATTTGGTTGGAGTGTAAAAACCAGTTCTAAAAACCACCAACCTAATTATTCATGTATATACTAACTACATTTTAGAAAGAATTTTTATGGAGGTTTTATTGATATTAAAAACAATATATTAATTAAAACAAAGATGAAAAAGCTCTGGTAAGGTTTGAAACCGGGAACGCTCTGTTAGAGTGTGGGTGATGGATCTTACGGGCTACCGGGCTCGCTGGTCAATAACTGAAACAAAAACTACTAATATTTTACTTTTCTTTGAATTCAAATTATAAATTTTAACTATTTTGCCCTTTAATAATATATTTTTTATAAAAAAAAATACTAATATTTGATGTAGAGGTTTACAGTTGATTTTTGTTTAAAAATTGCTAACAGATTATTATTTATTTAAAGAACTGATATATCATATTCCCAAAAACATAACACCCGACATTGGAGAACAAATTTTAATTCACTTGGGATACACGTCGTAGTATTTGGTTGGTTTCAACCGAGCCACACATTTTATGAGCCGGCTAGTGCTAAGAGAAAGCCGGCGGCAAGCTCTAGTCGTAATGGTGAGGTCACGGCTAAATTTGGACACATGGCAGTTTATGGTTTATGTTTCTTCGGCTAGCCGGTGACTAATCTCAATCCTAGTGAGCACAAACCGGCCAGGGTTAGTCGGGAATCTAACGTGACGTTATATAACTGGAGGAACGGTGGAGCCATGGAATATTCAATGATTGAAGGGAATGACACGTGGGCACGAGTCCTTGTCGGCTATTGCTGGCATGTCAAAATGGCGACAATGCATTGGCTAGCCCCCGCCATGTAGCATCTGACTTTAGCCGTGAAGGCGGAGGTGTCATTGGGTAATTAGCTAGAATAGTCAATGGTCATGTTCTAAAGGAAAAATTATTGTGGTCATTTTAATTTAAAAAAATGGGTCAAAGATGATCATTTTGGTGATTTTCCCTAAAAAAATGAGTGATGAATGGTAAGAAATCCCACAGATGTCCAATTAAAGTAAATCAAAGCAACATATAAGCAAAAGAATCGGAAACAACTATTGATTGTCGCCAAAAGCAATACAATACCACACCTACAATCACCATGTAGAATCCCCAAAATCAAACACACGACGCCATAAAATTTAGGTCACGGACTACAAACAACACACACAAACATAAAACAAAACAACCTACCATCAACGATGGTCAAACAACCTATACAGAAAAAATGACGAAACTTATATAATGAGGAAGATAATTCGCAACCACATTCCTCAAACATGAACATGTAAGAGCAAAAAAACAAACATCATACATACCTACAACACATAGCGCCAAGAGAGAAGTTGAAAATCGAGCTACACTTGCAAAACATGGAAACTGTTTGATTTTGATATATCCGACTATCGATTAGTCAACGTAATCATAGAGGTACGTTCCAAGAGTTACAATCTGGACAACGGACAAGTTATAATATTTAAATATTATATATTTAAATATTGTTGATCACAGAACGGATATTAGGCGAAGCGTTTTTTATCGAAACAATGATTATAATTTAATTGTTTGGAAAAATAATTAAATAAGACAAAATATAACGGTGATCGTTTAAGACGTAAACGATGATGAAATTGTTAAAGCGGTTAACAATTTAATAAAGAAAATAATAGAGACGTTATTTCGGTTATAACGTACATGGGATTTAATTTATAGTGATTAATAAATATTGGATAAAGTAAAATTATAAAGACGTTAATAATTGTTATCCAGGATAATTTTTTTTTCATAAATTAGTTGACTAAAACATAGAGATTGATATAATATATATCTATCAGATATATTAGGTATGTTTCGAACATATAAACTTTAACTGGTGGTAATTATATTAACAGTTATTGTTAGAATGTTTTCTTTGAGAAAAATACTGTAATTTAGGGATCAGACTGTAACTTCTATTCCTATAAATACAGGTCTAATTCCAACCCTAATTACATAATCAGAACCCTAAAAGTTTAACCATCCCTCCCCTACATAGACCACCCATGCGCACCACCACCACCACCACCGGCCCCACCTTCCTCGGCCATCGCCGTCCACCACCACTGCCACTGCCATCTACCACCGGACCGCCGACGTCGCCGTCCGCAACCGGATTGTCGCCGATGCCGACCGATGTCGCCGCCTGCCATCGCGCCGCTGTCGCTTTACCGATCGCCGCTGCTCCGTCGCCACCACTACCGCCACCGCCGCCGCTACCATCCCGTACGGTGACCCGCGCGATTATTTTCAGTGTGACGGGTTCGGATCTTTCAAAGTTGTTTGAAGAAGTGATCAAATGATTTCTAGCAGATCCGTTTGTCGATTTAGATTTTCTCATCTCGGTCTCGTCAAGGTCAATCTCTAAACACCCTATTAATATATATATATATATATATATATATATATATATATCTGAATTTATTTTAATTGGATCACTGGTGTGGAATACCTGACTCGAGTAGAAAAGTTTTAAAACTCACTGCTTCCGCTATATATTATTAGTTGTAATAATATATGATAAATGAATAAATATAAAATAGGATTTTATATCAAAAGTCAAAATTTTAATTTTGACCTAAGAGTCGTCGATTCCCAACAGTTTTATCAGAGCCACTTTTACGATGATTCAGATAATATTGGAATTATGATCTTGAATTTTATATATGTCTGATTTGTCACGAGATATAAAATCATGCCTTTACGTTTGTGATTTCGTGGATCGAGTCATCGACCTCATAATTATTTTATTATGATTTTTGCGTTTACGGTTTTTTACGGTTATGATTTATTTTGATCATGGTTATTTCCATATGTTGATATATGTTTTTTGGGTAATTGTGGACCCGCGATGTAATAGTTAGCTTTTATTTTATTTGTAAAATATAAATCTATTTACATCAAGATCTTTATCATGGAAGAACCAACAAGATGAGGTATATCAGGATCCAGAATGGTGGTTGAAGGATACTATTGGACGTCTCGCAAGAATCAAGGAAATCAAGAATTAGGGCCAGAACTGTGGTTGCTTGTCCCTTTTAGACCTAGTTTAGTATCGCTCGTTGGCTCGAGCAAAATTAGACATACAATCATAAATGGCTCGATTTGATGTGTTGTGGTTGATTGATTATTTAGAATAATGCTTTTAGCCAAATTGGATGACGCACTCTTTAAATAAACGTTAATAATTAAAGGATGTTTTGATTCAAAAGACATACTATAATAAGTCAATATTATGGAATTGGTTTTAAATTTTCAAAATAGAAATATTAAAAACCATAAAATTGACAAAGAGTTTTGTTGATTTGAAAAGAGAATTCGCCATAAACTACCGACCTAGTTTTATTAATTAGGTTATCTAAAAACGATCGTGTCGTGATACGAAAAGGAGTTTTCAGGATTTATCATGAATAAGTAAAATATGATTTTGCAAACATGCACGAGCTATTTTTTCATGCAATTATGTCGTCAATTATATTTTCATAATATAAAAGCAAATCCCAATTTCAAATGATAATTGATTGCATCCTACATTTGAAACACTTAAACTGATCTAACCGAACCCCTTTGTTAGTGCTTACCCTGCATTTGGGCCTACGGTTTTAGCACGAGGTCGAGCCGTGATTCCTGTGTAACATAGGCCAGTGAAACACGATTCTTATCTAGGGATGATATGGCTTGTAGCATGACAAGTGGGCATAGTTGGGGTAAACGTACAAGTTAACAAATCATGTCGCGCAAATCTATGAGTTGTGTAGTGGACACAATCGGTAAAAGGTTACCCACCTACTTAGCAAATGCATGAGTGAATAGTGCCAAGCCAATAACCTCTATAGTTGCGAAATGGGGTCATTGTCTAAAATTAAAGTTTTAATAAAAGACATAAATTGGAATTACAAGTTCATAATGCGTCATAACCCCAAACTAGAGAGTTGTGTGAGACGCAATCGATAATCCTACCCACCTACGTAATAAGTACAAGTGAATAGTGCTAAGCCAATCACTTGTATTTATGAAATAGGATCTCTATCCTAATTGAAATAATGTCATTGGGTCTGTATATTTAATTAGGTTATCTAGTAACATGAAATACTAAAATATTGTTTCCCTCTTGTAGATGCTCCATAGCTAGTATAAAGTATTCCAACATCGACAAATCATGTACAGAAATAAACTCACCAAAAGAATTTTTCCATATGGTACCAAAACTTGAGAGGAGTACTGGAAAAGGAAAATTTGTTGTATGTATTAGACATATCACTGGACGATCTCCCACCGATGGATTACACTAAATCCAAATGGATAGAGCATTACCATGACTCCACAAAAGTGTCATATTTGATTCTATGCACTGTTAGTGAAGAACTCCTAAATGAAATCGGGGATGATTTCAAGAGCTTGTACGCCTATAAAATGGTCCAAGAGTTGGGACATAGCTATCAGACTAAACATGTTTGGAGTTTAGCAATCACTAAACGGGTAACTAAACCTATGAAGTTTGATCAGAGTGTGGGAGATCACGTAGACCGAATAATGAGTTACCTTAAGAGACTTGAGGAACTTGAGTTCCCCATACACCCAGTCACTACTCTAAATATGATTCTGACATCCCTACCAAGCGAATATGATACATTCACGAAGGGATACATCAAAAGCAGGTTTGATGAGTCGATACCAGCTCTGAGAGAAATGCTCATCGCTGAGGAACAAAAGCTCAAGTCAGTTTGTGAACCTTTGACTAGGAACCCTAATCAAGGCACGAAGAGAGTCCGAATCTTTGATGATGATGCTTGCTATATCTACGGCAAGCCGGGCCACCTGTTATGCTCGGGAAAAGTTCCCACACTGATCAGATCAGATGCCTCACAAAGTGTTTACGAGGTAACATTCTTTTTAACATTTTTCCTATCTTGAAATCACCAAGTGTATAGACACTAACAAAATGTGTGTTCACATTTTTTATTATTTGCAGGATGTGGAATTTAGCGACGATGAGGAAAACGATGAAGACGGAGGTGACTTGAGAAGTCAACAGCAGCTGAAGATATAAAAGACAGTTTATTTCTTCATTAAAATAATTTATTTTGTTTTAACAGACATCGTTTGGTTATAGTTTTGTTTTACAAATATTTACAATATGGTTTGAGCTTTTATTATTTTTGCTATTTAATATTTGTTGATGCAATAGTCAAATCTTTGAGATAGATATCCTCACAAGTTACGAATATATATATTGTCTTTTATGCATGAATGAGATTCAAGGTATTAAAAGTTTGTCGTCCTAAAACAAGTGTTAGCACGTTAAAGATTTCCTGAGGAATTATTTTTGAAGGAAACTAGTAAGTGTCTGAACATAGTTTGAATATGACTAACCGACGACGAAATTGATTGAAAAAACAAATTCGTTAACATATGCATGAAGATGCAGCAAACTGAAGACAATAGTATAAATAAAACTTAATTGATCTCTTCAAGAGACATTAAAGAATAGCAAGATTCTTATGAATTAAGTTGAATAAACGACCAGTCAAATGAGACACATTTCGATGTGATGAGAAAAATGTCTCAGCTTAAATATTGGACGAGTCATTAGATTAATCTTCTTAAATGACTAAAAAGAAGTTTTAGTAAAGAAAGAAATAACTTGCAGAAGTTAAACTAATGATAAAAGTATACAAGTAAATCCAGGATTCACACTCATCATTCCATAAGATTAGATTGAATCTTAGAAAAGCCAGAAACATCACAGAAACTAACAAAACTTGTAGAATTTCTAGATCCAGCAACGCGATCGTAGATATTTCATGAGGTAAGATAGAAGATCTTTGAAGGTTTAATAGACAAAATCACACTTAGACAAGAGATGAGTCGGGTCATTTGTCTCTTAACAGTTCAAAAGGATTCCCGAACTAACTACTGTACTTGACGAAGTATAAGCAGACAATCCTTAAGATAAAGGATCGTAGAAAATGATGTTGAGGCAAGTGGGAGTTTAGCCACAGATCTGGATAAAGAGAGATGAAGTCATAAAAGGGTTTATGCCACATCAGAATCTTAGACTAGACAAAAGTGAATGATTGAAGGTACAGAATGCTTAATCATCACACATCCTCGGACTGTAAGATGAGATCTAAAATAGATCCATGAGTTTATAACGAAATAATGTTGATTGAGATATCAAGGTCAAGAAAGGATTATGAACTTTGAAGAGAGATCTTACAGAAGATCAGTAAAACGGTATGTCAAGAATAAGATACAATTGAGGAGAAATCCACAATTATATAAAGCAAGAGAGAAAATAGAGTGATCTCTATGAACCCTCTTGCAGATCCATATACCAAGATGGATATTCAGATATCAGCACGTCTAGGCGAATTCAGATAAATCAGTTGATCTCATAATGGTGTTTAAGAGTACATGAAGTCATGGGAATAATCCCTTGAGGTTTTAGTTGGTAAAACTTTTTTATGTGAGATATGATTCTCAGGATAAGTAGAATATGGAGATCAGTAATTAATCGAGAGCTTATAAATGACTCTCTTACTGAAGATTGTCAGTATAATCGCTGAGAGACAAAATAAATAATGGATGTAGTAGTTCATCTAGGTACATCACTATCACAAGAGAATACCAAGTGTCTGGTATGCGCATCGAGAGTGAGAAAGACAAGGTTATATGTTGAATGTGATCCATAATCACAAATATCAGAAGAAGTTAATCTAATGATATCAGAAGAAGTTAATCTGATAATAATGTCTTAATGTAGCGGAATAAGGATGTCTTAAGCAACATAAGGATTGTATCTTTTTAAGAGCAATCTGCATGACGGAATGCGATCACACGAAAGTTTCTAGAGACAATCCAAAATTAGTATCTGGTATTTTTTGAACGACACGACCACATAGACTAAACCATATAGAATTAATAGTTGATTGCTAATGGACAGTGGACCAGCTTTCAAAATATAGTACGTTTTAGAAATTCATTAATATTTTATTCTAAAGGTCTGCAATCGATTGAAATTTGTAGGAATGAATTTCGAAGAAAGATTGTTGAAAAGACCCATATGGATCTTACTACAGGTTTGATTGATCATGTATAAGAAGAACGAGACGTAATTAAATGTTTGTTTTATTGAAAAACACTAAGATTCCAATTACAAACACACTTGATGACTACTACAGAGAACCACCACAAAAACACACACTTAAGTTTCGGATCTCACTAAGCTCTCTTAGTTTTTTTTTAAATACAAAGCAACTAAGTATTTATACCAAAGCTACTGGCCTCGAACTGGGAATCCACGAACTGCCAGTTCGTGGGTCACGAACTCTCAGTTTGTGGCTCACTTTGTAGGCAACATCTTTGCATCTTCGTCTTTGTTCAGATACTTTACACGATGAACCGATTATGCTCTAACAAACTCCCCCTCTACGTGTGCAGTATATGGTTCATCTCATAGTGTTGTATCTTCAATCAAACTGCCCCTCAACTAAAATTTTAATCTGATCTTGTATACTTGATGATGCATTGTGTGTTTCATTCTTTATCAACAGCTTCAGAAGACTTGGAGTTGTGACAATCTCTTTCACTTTAGTACCTGTCCAACATAAATAATTTTGGCACAAAACGTCTTTTTGAGACTCCAAGATATTTTGATTTAAAAGAAATTAATTTGTATCCCGTGTCGATCAGATAAAAAACAAAGCATAAACAAAATCTTTTTCGCTTTTTAGAAAGTTTATATCAAAACAAACCTAAGATCTTTTTGCTTTTCAAACTTATGCTAAAACAAACCGAAAATCTTTTTTGTATTTTCTGAAATGAAATGAAATTGCAATACAGAATCAAGCTCTATTTTTGGTTTGAGAAAGATCACTATCTGGGATCATATTGAACATAACACACTGAACTACACTTCAATTTCAACTAACTAAAGCTCACAAGCCATGTTGATTGCTGGTATACTTTGTCCATTTTAAACTCAGACAGAATCATACTCATAACATCTGGATATGTTAAGGTAATTTTTATTTACCCTATACTAACAGACATAATCAGACATTTTTATTTTTCTTGTGTGATTACACTTGTGATTATCACATAGTGTATTGTATTCATGATATCGTCAACTGTGTTCCATGCAAAAAGAAATAAAAACGTTAAATCTTCTACCTAAAGGTTGATCTTTCAATACGCAGATAAGGCCTCGGATTTAACAAAATAAGAAAAATAAAACAAATTAAAATTGTATAACCCGACAACAATCAGGTCGGTACTCCCGTACACGCAGAGAAATTCCGATGAGTTATACGAAACACCAATGAAAATAAAGCAGAACCTCAAACGAACAACAATCAGATCGATATTTCGATACGCAGAGAAAGTCCGATCGTTTGAGAAAATAAAGAAAATCAAACAAGTTGAAATCTTTGTAAAATGAACACATGTATACACAGTGACTTCTCATTTTCCTTTTTCACACAATTGTATTTTTTGTCATGAAATACGCTTCAAGATGTTATCCACTTGGTCAAGCATAGCATTTAGTGTATATCACATCTGAATACTTTCTTATTTGCCGAGCCTACCAAGCACATCAAACAATGATCTTATGGCTTCTTTATCTGCTCTATCCATGAGTTAAATACGTAAGCCAATGTCCATCATTTCTCAATGATCAATTTCTCAAAATTTTATATTTTGCATGTATTCACCTTTACCATATGCATTTCTCCCCATAACATGCATTTTCTCCCCCTAAAATGAAAAACACTATTTTTGGATTTTTCATTTTATAAAAACAAGACACTACTTTTTACTTTTTCAATTTTCTCCCCCTAAACTACAAACAGAAAAGTAAAGAAAGAAATTGATCAACCGACACGGATACCTGTCTGTTTTAGCTTTTAGAAAAATTTCAAATTTGAAAGATGAATCATGAAATTAAATTAAGATAAGCAGAATACTACTCCATTAGTAACTTTTCAATCACCGATAGGTCTTTTAGAAGTACCTGCACACTGGTCAAATACATCAGTTCATAAATGACCAGAAGCGAATTGCTTCTGGTCGACCAGTGTCCTGGTTTCCTTTTGAAACCACCTTAGGTTTCCATTATTGTTGTTGTTTTGGTAAATCAGTATTTGATGAATCAATCACAGTTGAATGTGGTGAAAAACCTACACTTGGTACATTTAAAAATTTAGGAATAAATCTTCCTTGCTTTTTGAAAAATGTAGGTTGAAATTCATCAAACACTCTGACATGTTCATCAATGAACTTTGGTTTGGCATATATACTAACAAATTAAACCTTTTGTCTTCTTTGAGTAAAAACAGTAGGAACCAGACAATCTTGTGCCATATGCCCCTTTTGGCGACAGTTGTAGCACAAACAACTATTTTTGTCCCACCGTTTAGGAACCTGCATAACTTCACAAAACGCATTATCTCCAAAATGATCATAGAAAGAATCAAATACCTGATGTTTGTGATCATGAACCCATTTTGATGTCGGGCTCTTAGGAGTAGAACCTGATCCTCTAGAAGAAATTTTAGCAGATTATTTCTTCTTATTCTTCGGATCAGCACTTTTCACAAAAACCTCAGAAATATTTTGAGCATCCACGCAATGAAGCGGAAATTCTTTGTCAGAAAATATTTCTTCCGATCCCTTGAACATGTAGAATCTCTTGGGTTGAACTTTTCAGCCTTGAAAACATCCTTCTGAACTTACTTCAACTTAATCTTCTTCAGATTTTATTTATTTTGATTCTTAGAATCATCAACTCTAGCAACATTCTTCTTGAAACCCAAACCATCATTTTTACCCGAAATCTTCCCTTCCGAAGCATCTGATTTATGTCCGTTCTTTGCTAATCGTGAAAACTCAGCTTTGACTTCGTTAACATCCTTCTGAGCATAGAAAATTGTCTCATCAACTTCAGTATGAGAACCTATCTTTTCAGTGGAAGTAGCTGACTTCTCATTTTCAGCCGATGAAGAACCAGACACAAACTGTGAAAATTTAGGAATATCATATTTCTTTTCATTCTTATTGCCATTCTTTTTGTTCTTCTTTTTCTTCTGAACCTTTTCTTCATCAGATTTAGAATAAGAAAACTTAGAATAATCACAATCTTCAACCTTCTTTTTCACAATATTGACAGCTTCCTTGATAATGGCAGGGGGTGGAACTGTCTTGTCAAACATTTTCTCAAAATTTTCATCCTTCGCCAAAAAAGTTGTAAAACATTGTGAATTGTGATATTATTCAACAAACAATTTGCATCAATCACCTTGATTTTCAAATCAGAAATCTTCTGTAGTAGCAATCAACTTCTTAGCAACACGATTAGTTTCTGATTTCTACAACCTCAAATTATCTAACTCAGCAAACAATTCCTTCTTGAGCTTATCTTCATTTCATTTATGGATATCGATATTTGCATTTAGAATTTATTCACCCTTGCTAATTCCTTCTTTTCTTTCAACAATCTTTCATTATCATTCTGATAACCTACCACTTTGACAGCGAGTTCATCAAAAGTCTTGTTGAGCACATCAAGCTTAATCTTTTATTTCTCAAAAAGATCATTGAAATCAGCTTCAACTTCTTTTGCTTCAGTTTTCCATTTCTCAGCTTCTTTAGCTAACTCAACATTTACCTCACATAATTTTGCAAGTTTCTATTCAGATTCCTTACATTCTTTCTTGGAAACCTCTAATTCTTCTGTCACTATGTTGAATTTTTCAGTTAGAAGATTGATTTCTTTCATTAAAGAAGCATTCTCCTTTAGCAAACTATCAACCTTTGAGTCATACATGACATCCTCAACTGATTCATAAGAACTTGTTTCTGAATAATAATCATCTTGTGCAGATGTGACAATCAACGCTGGTTCATTAAAAACTTTACCCCAATCATAAGTCCCACCAGCTTAAACAGTTAAAGCTCTTGTGAATTACTTGATGAAGATTGAGAACCATTGGTAGTAGCTTTTAAATCAGATTTGTTGGCTTAAGATTGATAACATTCTCTTGCAAAATGTCCAAGATTGGATTATTTGTAACACTTCACCTTAGATTTATCTAATTCCAACTTTCCATCTGAATAAATAGGTCTTTTTCCAGTTTTCTTGAAGAATCTTCATGCTCTCTGAGTTAACATAGCCAATTTCCAGGCCATATCCATTTCATCCAAATGATAATCATCAATTTCATTAAAATCTTCTTTAACCAACTTAGCATCACCAACATTGTTAATAATCAAGCCGAGAGAAGATGAGATTAAAGCAGATATCAAAGCAGCACAATCATTAGTTGTTTTGACAGAAAGTGCATTCTATTTTGTTAAATCTGGAATTGTAAAACTACAACCCATTGAGGAATCGGAAGTTTCAGAAATTCTAGAAATATTTCCAATAAACGTTGTACTTGGTGGAGGACTAAGACAACTTGGTTTAGCTTTTGCGTTTATGCTTGCAGCATTCTGACCATGATATAACTCTGGATTTTGCAGTTGAGCAGTTGATTTGTTTGTATTCATCATTTCCATTTCTCGAGCATGAAGCTTAACGGTTAAGTCATGAAATGATAATGACGAAAATTCTTTGTCATGTGTAATTAGTAACACATAGTTTCCCATTTCTTTGGTAATGCTTCTAGTATCTTCTCTTTCAATTCTTCCTTACTTTTCTCTATCCAAACCACTTTCAATTCACTGATTAATTGTGAGAACCTTGACATAAAAGCAGTGACGTTTTCTTTATCATAATGTTGAAAATTTTCAAATTCTTTGTTTAACAACTTTCTTTAACTCTTTTTGTATTGATCGTTCCCTTCACATCTTGCAGACAAATCATCCCATAACTGTTTCGTCTTTTTACATGTGCTGAATTGATGTAACAGCTCGGTAGGTAAAGCCATTGTAAGATAACCAAAAAAAAATTCTTCAAGTTCATAACTCTTCATTTCATCAGATGAGAAGTCTTTCAATTCTTTATACTCTCCTCCGTCAGTTAGACATGTGTAAAGTTTCTCAATTGGAATCCATATATCAATATCATTTATACTGACATTGTAGGTCCAGAAAAACTACCAAACACGATATTGATATCACAAACGAGTGCGGAATCCTTGTAGGTGATTGATTCAAGAATAGAGAAGAAGAGAAAACACGAAGAATACGATGATTAAACGTTAAAAACTTGATCTTTGCACACAAGAAAACTTGTCGGGTACAAAACCACCAATCGTAAACTGACTTCTCTCTGTTTACGATCGTGAACACCACTTGTCTCTCCTAGAATCGTAAACAACCAACCTGAATCAGCCCCCTTAAATGGTAAACCAATGGGGTTTATATAGCCACCCCATTGGGTTTACTATTGGGCCCCTATTGATCTTAAACCCAAGCCCAAGCCCATATCCAATAGAAAACTAGCCTACTAATCTAATTAAACCCTCTAAGCCCAGCCCAACTTATTTAATATTACAAGCCTCATAATCTAGCCTCAACAATCTTCCCCTAGGCTTGTGATATTAAATGTCTTCAATCTCTGAAATTCTTCTTCTTGACTTGCTGGCATAGATGTTGATGAAGATTCTTTCCGCAGAAATCTTCATTGGGTTTCTTAACGGGCACTAAGGACTTCCTCTTGTTCAGCATCAGCTTGAACTTCTTGAAATGAACAAGTTAATGAGATGGAGGATTCTCAATGACTTGCTTCTCATGAAGGAATTGGTTCTTGCTGAATCTTCGGTAACTGTCTTGAATCTTCAAAAATTAGAGGGTAAAAAGTTTGAATACCTCTAACTTTGAAGAACTTGGTTGTTGATCTTGGGTCTTCATGATCTCTGACTGCTCTCTGCATCATTTTCTTCATCAAAGATCGACTTGAAATCTTCAGCTTCCCCTAAACTTGTGAGCATTTTCTTTAAAAAACTTTTGAAGCTTTTGAAAAGTTGTAAAGACACCAATAACTTCCCCTGAATAGTTGATTTTCCAGATGGAAGTCTTGTCCGGCTGGTTCTTTAACTTTGAGCAGCAGCAGCATCTTTCTCTCATCAACCTGTCTGACACACATTTGAAAAAAATATACTCCACCAGACATTTGATGACCGGTCTTTGGGTTAGGAGGTAATTATCATCTGTTCAGTTGATTCAAATTAACATAATTTTAACCAAAAACCCTAATATAGATTACGGGTTTTCTATAAAACATCCCCTGAACCCAAGACCTCTAAAGACTTCCCCTTAGCTGATAACTTCCCCTCAGCTAAGGACTTCCCCTGAGATAATACATATTATCTTCGAGTTCCCTTCAGATACTATGTATTATGGAAGTCTTTTCATTAGATAATAAGTATCATCCTCGAGTTCCCTTCGGATAATACTTATTATCCCATACTCCTTCCCCTAAAAATTTGGCAAGATCTGTCGGGGGCATATTGTCATGCATTAAAACCCATGAAAACACATTTTGACTTCTCAAATTAACCTGGCCAAGACGTAAACACAACCAAAAAGAACTTAAAGACTCACACACCAAAGATATAAACTAAAAAATACTTACCAAACCAAACATGAGAAAGTTTACAAGGGATCAAACCGTATGAATCTGACTGAGGAACCCTTTTCTGCTTCAGTTACTCAACTAGTCCAGGTGATTGCCGGTATGTTTGTCCGCTTTAAACTCAAACCCATTTAATCCCAACCGAATGCGTCATGCTTAATATAGTACAATATTACCATCATGTTTAAATGTCCCCACATCCAAGCGTACACAGCAAAACCTACCCAACCTCAGAGTTTATTGAGGATTCACAAACCCCCAGCTTGAGGAACCATGCAACACCGTTATGACTACCACTTATTTTAGTAACCATCAGTTGGTGATCAGGTCGGCCGCTAAGCACGCAAAGAAGACCAACTGAGTGATTATTTATTCTCTTTTCTTTTTCATTTCTTTTTCATTTCTTTTTCTTTTCTTTTTATTATGTGGTGTAGTCATGACAACAGAGATATGGCGTGTGAGAGAGTGAATACTAGGTAATTACCACTCTCAACCCATTTTTTCCGGGACTCAGTCTGTTAAACCATGCAACCTGGGATGGGAAACTAAACATATATATCTTTTAAGTTCACTACACTTTCATTAGAGGTCATAAGTTTAGGTCGAGCCTACCGAGCATATCACCGTGGAGCTTGCCTTTCACTTCCGCCTTACGCGTGTCAGCCATCTCCAACCCGGACATTCATTTTACTTCCCCGAAACTTCTCAAAAAGAAGACACAAACAATTAAATATTGAAAAGCACACTATATTTGAGGGGTCAACTTTTTCTTCATTTTACATTTCTTCCCCTTGCTTTTTGATTTTTAATGTCACAATCTTGTGAACATCATTTTTCAGGTTTTTTTTTTAATTTTTTTTTATTTTTTTTTAATAAAAAATAAAAGACACAAACACACTTAAAAGAACAAAACACAAAATTTTAAAGATATCTGGCCAAGCTAACTTTCAAAGTATTGATTTGAAAATTTTAGAAAATTGGGTTTCATGACATGCACACTTCATTGCATTTGAGGTCAAACACATAATCAATCAACTGCTCAATTGAAACTTTAATGAAGTAGGTTTGACTCAAAAGACCCTTTGTTGCCTCATGATTCAAACAACCAAGTTAAAAACAGTACCTTTCATGCTGATTTTGACCTTTTACCTCTCAATGAGACATACCTTCCATTTATAGATTACTTGATATGACATGAAGATACGTCTCCTAAACTGTGCCTGGAACAATCACTTATCAACAAACAAATTAATAATAAAAACGTTAGTGATAATCCTCCTTGATCGTTCCTGCACAGAGTGAGAGATTAGTTAGCTAATAGTACCCAGGCCATTGTTTTTCTGGGTACCCCTGAGGAATCAATGAATGAAATTTCTTTTAAAAACATTCCTTTTGAAAAATCAGGAAGTTGGGATGATTCGGTTGTAGCTGCATTAGCCTTTGGTTTCCAAGTTCCAGGTGATTTAACATTTGTTTTAGTCACCTTTGGAGTTGTGACCTTAGGTATTTCAACCTTCTTCGTTTTAGACTCACTTTTCAAAACAGTTTTAGTTACCTTGGGAGGGGTAACTTTGGGTTTTTCAAGTTTTGATTGCTTTGAAAATGGTTTCATCACCTTTCTCTGAAAATTTTGGTAACTTGGAAAGCTATTGTTTTGATTTAAAGATTTTCTTTCAGCTTTGGCAGCACCCCAATGTTGATCAGAGGGTTTAACCTTAGGAGTAACAGTCTTCATTGCCTTAGGTTTCTGCACCATCATCGGCTTAGACTTTACAGACTCCTGAGATGAAGCCCTTTGACTTTTCGGAAATTAGGGTTCAGGGGCGATAAAGACAGTTTCTAGCAATATGACCAGCGAAGCTACAATTAAAGCAAGTCTGCTTCTTTAGATAGAAGTCAGACGTGTACACATTCGTCTTTGGTGGCTGATATGGAGCTGGTTTGCCTTGTGTCTGCTTCCTTGCCTTGTCTGCAGCTCCAGATTTGACTTTCTGCTGGTTCCTTGAAGCCTGAGTAGAACCTGTCCTCGTCGTCTTTGTGCTCTCTGGATTTCCTGATGAAGAAGCACCATTCTTGCAACTGCACTAACAACTGCATGAAGCAACTGAAGAAATGGAAGACACAGCTACTCCCTTGAGTTTTTCATTCTTCACTCCAGCTGTTGGCTTCATACTCGGATGCTTAATGGTGATCTTTGGCCTCTCAACTTTAGGTTCACTTATCACTCCATCGGTTATTCCCTTGAACTTGGAGGAGAAGGATGGTGATTCATATCCTACATCTGGTTCTTGGTCAAACATTGATCCAGATGTCATAAAGATCTTCCCCTCAGGCCGTGTCGTCAAGATCACCTTTTCCCTTTTGACTTCGTCAATTACTTTGAAGCATGGGGTTTCAATTTTAGGGTATGGTTTCAACTCTATCCCATCTTCATCAGACTTAGAGTTGTGACACCTGTCATATTTCTGGCACTCAGCATCATTGTCTGATATATCCTTTACTCTCCCTTCACCATAAGTCATGTTTGCTTCATTATCAATTTCTTCTTGAGTCAATGGTGTAGTTCCAACCAAGACACTATCAATAGGAGGAGCAGCTTCTTTATAATCAGACTTGGTTCGTTCAACTTGATCCTCACTAAGAAGTATTCCTATAATGTCTCTGGGAACTGGTGGAGGAATGATGCTGTTTGCAGCCAAGGACTTATCAGTTTTCTCTGACCCAAATCCAGATGTATCTTTCCCAACTTGACCAGTCACAACAGCATGTGACAATTCCTTTCCAGCATCAAGCATTCTTTTGTTTCTTTCCTGATTGCAATCATACTTGACCTGCAGCTCATCAAATTTTTGTTGCAGTTCAGTTAATTTCTGTGTAAGCTCAGATATCTCAATCCTAGCCCGATCATATAAGATAGTCTTCTCCGTTGCTAGCTTCTGATATTTCTCAATGTCTCGTTTCTGAGCTTTTACCTTCTCCTCATTCTTTTGCCATCTACCCTTAAAAGAACTCCTTTCACATTTTATCTCAAACAGTTCTAGCTGATAATTTTTACAGATTTGTCTAAGTCCAGGAATTATATGAGCACAAGTAGGATTGGGGCATATCTCAGTTTTGTCAACTTCATCTGCGAAATCATCCTTGTTCTCAACCAAATTATTTTCTTCAACCACTGAACTCATTTTCTTTCTTTAGATATGCAGCTTCTGAAAGTTTAGAAAACTCGGCAAAAATGGCAAAATCACTATTCAAAGAATAGTGTCAAAAACTTAAAACTGAAAAACGGAGGCTTCGGAGTGGAATTTGGGGGTCCAAACGAGCTCCACTGGACGTTAGTCAGGGGTAATTCTGGGGCTCAGTGTTACGAACGTCGTGTTCAAATTTGAGCCTCTAACTCCAAACGAGTCAAAAGTTACGTCCGTTTCCGTGAAAGTGTGAAATAGTGACTTTTTGCCGCAAATCCTGTTTCCGATCGTAAACCCTGTTTCCGGTCGTAAACACCTCCGGGTCGTAAACAACGATCGTAAACAACGATTCCGATCCAGCCAGTCGTAAACACCTAATTCCGATCGAGCACAGTCGTAAACTCCGATTCCGATCGAGAAAAATCGTAATCTCCTGATTCCGGCTGAAAAATGTCGTAAACTCGATATTTCTGATCGTAAACACTTAAAAATCTTGTCTTGAAGTCGTGATCGCGTTTTCGATGAAGATCTTCAAGAACAAACACTCTTAAACACTTCAAAAACCCAGAAAACTGATCGGAAACTCCAAAAACAGCAGCAGCTCAGTCGTAAACTCGATGAACAGCCTTCAAATCTTTAAAAACTCAAACTTTTCCAGCAAAAACTTGAATCCGATATCGTGAGAACCTCGAAACACACGTTTCTTAGCTCTGATACCAATTGTAGGTCTAGAAAAGCTACCAAACACGATATTGATATCACAAACGAGTGCGGAATCCTCGTAGGTGATTGATTCAAGAATAGAGAAGAAGAGAAAACACGAAGAATACGATGATTAAACGTTAAAAACTTGATCTTTGCACACAAGAAAACTTGTTGGGTACAAAACTACCAATCGTAAACTGACTTCTCTCTGTTTACGATCGTGAACACCACTTGTCTCTCCAAGAATCGTAAACAACCAACCTGAATCAGCCCCCTTAAATGGTAAACCAATGGGGTTTATATAGCCACCCCCATTGGGTTTACTATTGGGCCCCTATTGATCTTAAACCCAAGCCCAAGCCCATATCCAATAGAAAATTAGCCTACTAATCTAATTAAACCCTCTAAGCCCAGCCCAACTTATTTAATATCACAAGCCTCATAATCTAGTCTCAACAGACATAAGTAGAAAAATTTTGTTTCCAATTATGATAATCCTCCAATTTTAATAACTTGGGAACTTTCTGACTTGTTCCGATTTCGTTATCAAAATTGATCAAGATTTGCATTTCATTTTGCATAACGACAAATGCTTAAAAATCATACATTTTTACCGAAATATGACACTCCAAAAACTTCAAATGCAAAAACGAAGATCTTAAAAGTGGAATATGGGTATCAAAATGGAGGCTACTGGCCATAAGGCCAGTAAAAGTGTAGATCTCTCTGAGACGGTCGTTTTGGCTGGTATTAGCTCCCGTAACTCTTAACGAAATTCAAGTTACGTCGGTTTTCGTGAAATAACCAAGAATTCTCGATTCTAAGAATTGAGTCACGAACTGATGCACGGACTGATCACGAACTAAGCTAAGAACTGATCATGAACTGGTGCACGAACTGACTCACGGACTCGACTGAGAACTGACTTACGGAGTGATCCACGAAGTGATACGAACTGATAATCAAAGTGACACACGAACTTACACGAATTGGATGCGAAGTCACTCACAAACTGGCTCACAAGCTCAGATGCGAAGTAGACGTGAACTGAACCCGAACTGGACATGAACTGGCACTTCGTGACAGTATTTACATGAACTGACACTTCGTGACGGTTATTTGCACGAACTAAATGATCTACAAACGAACCAAACCATTTTTGATCAAACTTTTGCGATTTTTAAGGTTTTTGATCGAGATTTGCAGCAGTCAATGAGGTTTTAGCAACAGGAATGGTTTGAAACAAATTGAACTCGAAAAGCTCAAAAATTGGGGAGAGGTTCAAATGAGAAGTTTGTTTTGGGTAAGAAGGATAAGAAGGAATTTCAACCATTGGATCTTGATCTAATAAAAACGAAAGGAGGGGTATTTTAGTCTTAGCCACTTTTGTTGACTTTTTATGTACTGAAACCATTTTCTTTAAACATTCATAACTTTCACATACGACATTAGTTTTTAAAAAAAATACACCATAAAAACGAGCATTTTTTTATCTTTAAAACGCATATAGTGTTGATATATAAAAAAAGAAAAAAAAATTACTCTTTCGATTTTTGACACAGGTCATTGTGTCATTGTGTCAAAATGTTTAGATCATTGTGTCATTGTGTCGTCGTGTCAAAAGTATATAGTGTTGCTATTTATAAAATTAAATACTCTTTCGGTTTTTGGCACAATATGAAACAATGATCTGAATATTTTGACACATCATTGTGTCATTGTGTCAAAATGTTCAGATCATTGTGTCATTGTGTCGTCGTGTCAAAAGTATATATAGTGTTGCTATATATAAAATTAATTACCCTTTCGGTTTTTGGCATCATATGAAACAATGATCTGAACATTCTGACACATCATTGTGTCATTGTGTTAAAATGTTCAGATCATTGTGTCATTGTGTCGTCGTGTCAAAAGTATATATAGTGTTGCTATATATAAAATTAATTACCCTTTCGGTTTTTGGCATCATATGAAACAATGATCTGAACATTCTGACACATCATTGTGTCATTGTGTTAAAATTTTCAGATCATTGTGTCATGTGTCGTCGTGTCAAAAGTATGTATATTGTGTTGCTATATATAAAATTAAAAAAAATTACTCTTTCGGTTTTTAACACCATATGACACAATGATCTGAACATTTTGACACAATGACAAAATGATCTGAACATTTTGATACAATCGAAAGAGTAAAAAAAAATTAATTTTTAATATAGCAACACTATACGCGTTTTAAAGATTAAAAAACTGTAAGGGAATAATTTGTGGCTTGTGTATTAAATCGTCACTTGGCGGACTATTTTGAAGGCCTATGTGATAGAATAGGTGAAAATTAGTTGGGTTATGGGTATATTGGGTCATTGGCCATTTTAGATGTGTTTGGGCTCAATTAGAAAGTGTTTAGAGGGAGTTTATTGGGCTTATGGGGTCCAATACGGGAATTTGATGTATTTTAGGGTTTTTGGATGGCTTGTTACCAAGCTTGTCCATTCCTATGTATAGGACCCCCTAGTCTACTTTGTGGAAGTTGGCCATTTGCAGGAGTCAAGGGGAGACAAAGAGATTTTGATTCTCTCCAGTGTTCGGGTGTACCAGACGGCTGTACTAATCAAAATCGTGTGCACTCTTTGAGGTTTTATTGCATTTATCTTTGTGTTTTTCATATCTTTATTTCACCCTTGTTCTTGAATCTAATCTATAGTTGGATTCCGCACTTCTATAGATTAAACGATATCGTGTTAGGACCGTTTCTGGACTTACAATTGGTATCAGAGCCAAGAAACGCAAGTTTCGAGGCTCTCGCGATATCAGATTCAAGTTTTTTGGAACTAACGTTTTGAGTTTTGTTGGTGATTTTCAGTTTTTAGCACAGTTCGGAAGTATTTTTGCAGGTTTCAAGTCAAGACAGGAGCTTTCAAGGTGCTTAATTCGTGATTTGGAGACTTTTCGACCCTGTTTCTAGACTTTTCGATCGTCCTCCTGATCGAAAAGCCTTTTCCGTCGCGCCATTTCGATCGGAAAGTCCCCTTGTGACTTTTCGATCAGCCTATTTCGATCGAAAAGTCCCCCTTGTGACTTTTCGATCAGCCCATTTCGATCGGAAAGTCCCCTTGTGACTTTTCGATCAGCCATCTATCGATCGAAAAGTCCCCCTTGTGACTTTTCGATCAGCCCATTTCGACCGGAAAGTCACCCTGTGACTTTTCGATCAGAGCATTTCGATCGGAAAGTCCCCCTGTGACTTTTCGATCAGCTTCTCTTTTCGATCGGAAAGTCCCCACTGAGACTTTTCGATCCGCTGACACTTTTCGATCGAGAAGTCTGCTTTTCGACCGACCCCCTGTCCGATCGAAAAGTGCTTTTCGATCCAACCCTTTTCCGACCGAAAACCCACTTTTCGATCCATCCCCTTTTCAATCCGTTCAAGTCTTTCAGTTCGTATTTGATCCAGAAGTTCAATCAAAGACATTCATAGCATCCTTTCTACCAGGTAATTATGTATCTACCAGCAACAATGAGGTATGTTCTAATCCTAAATGCCAAATTACATTTAATGAATCTCAAGAATGGCAACTTAAGTTCTTCAATGAAACATTAAATCGTGAATTTTCTGATAAAGACTTGAGAGAATACAAAGGTAGGACTAAATCATTAAATGAGAAATTAGAAGCTGCCAAAGTTGACAGAAAAAATCTTCAAAGGGATTTGAGTGACAAAACTACATATCTTAAAATTGCTAATGAAGAGATTGTCACATTAAAATCTGAACTTGAACAACTTAAAGGTAAATTAGAAACATCACAAACCAAAGTTGAGCGCAATGATAAAATTGTGTCTGAAATGATGAAGGCTAGTTCTCTGTTTTATAACACAGATGCTCGAATGCGACATCTAAAAGCCAAATATGGATTGGGTCTCGGGTAATGAGGCAAAAGGATGAAAAATCCACTCATACAGTACCGATGCCATTGATGCATAAAATGATCCCAGACTATGAGTGTCCAAAGACCTCCTTAGAAGCTAAGGCTGAAATAGAAAAGAAACTTGCTGCTTGTCCCATTAAAATTTTTGCTCCTGTTTCTAACACTACTAACAGTTCTACTTGTTTTGCAGATAAAGGTAATAAAGAAGCAGGGGTAGTGGATAGCAAGGAGTCTTCTAAGAGTTCCAGTTCTAATGATTTTCACAAAAATTTTTATTTTGAAAAACTTGAATCGTCTGTTCAGTCTGAGTCCACAACTTCTGAGTCTGTTTTGTTTGCAAAATCGTCTGATTGTGGTGTGTTTACTTTTGGTAAATGTGATGCTAAAGCTGTGAAACCCTTAAGAACTGTTCAAATTTTAAGAAGGGATAAGGGACCACAGGTTGCTGATCCCAAACTCACAAATGGTGGGGTGTTCGGTGTGAAACCTACTGAAAATAAGAATGACTGTCATGACCAAAATGTGCAGAAAGTGCGGGAACTTAGACCTCATGATTTTGTCCCGTACCCAGAGATCAATTCTGCATATGACCAGTTTAAGTCGGTTCAGCGGGAGTACATTTTAACCACAAAGCCCCACGGTAAAACCCATTGGATCCACAAAAATTTTTCAAAACCAACTTGGATTTCCACTAGGCGTAACCAACCACAGCCCGCTTACCCAAGAACAATCTTGCCATGTCTGTGGTAGACCAGGACACGTGGCAAGAAACTGTTTATACCGGCCTTATGAACCCTATTATCCCAAAAGGGTTCATCAGTGACCCAGTCCAAGGACCCAGAAACAAAGTGACCCAACTCCAAGGCCCGGTCCATCAAAACCCAAGGTGCAGAAACAAGCACCTCAGAGTCACAAAGTACAGCAGAAACCCAAGGCTCCTAAGCAACGGCCAAAGATCATTTTTAAAGAAAACAAAGCATCTCAGAAATCTGTCAAAACAGCTTGGAGAACTAAATCTGTTGAATCCCCAAAACCTGTTTTCAAATCTGTTTCAAAATCACCCATCCATCCAAATCCTGTTGGTTCAGCTAAATCAAATGGTTGGAGGAAGGATGACAGGTGGAATGTTTCAAAAGTTGTGAACATGTCTTTCAAGCCTACTGGAGTGTACAAGAAACACTCCAAACAATTTCAAGAAATAAAAGTGCAAAATTCTAATAAAAATTCACCACCGAGAAAACCACAGGTTTTTGGGAAAGAAAATCACCAACCCAGAGATGTTAACAAAAAGGACATTCTCAGTCCAACCAAGGCAGCCACACCCCCAATCCCTGATGTTACCAAGGGAATGTTTTTAAAAGAAATTTCTTTCACCGACTCTTCAGGTATACCCAGAACCACAATGGCCTGGGTACCTATTGGCTAACTGATCTCTCACCTTGTGCAGGAACAGTCAAGGAGGACTTTCATTAACCTTGTTTGCTTGTTTGTGATAGTGATTGTTCCAGGAACAGGAAAGGAGGCATCTCTTCACTTCATGACATGCAGATTTTTATGGGGAGTATGTTCTCCTTGTGAGAGGTAAATCTGGAAAAAAAAGGTACTGTCTGAATTGTTTGTTTCTTGGCTAATTGTTTGTTTCAGAAAATTTTCAAAAGATAAACTTTGAAGGTTAGCTTGGCCAGTTTTAGTAGATATTTAGTGATGTGTCTGTGTGTGCATAAAAAAAATAAATAAAAAAAACACAAAAAAAAACATGTGTGTTGATTTTAAAAATCAAAAAGCAAGGGGAAGAATAGATAAGATGAAATAGTTGACCCCTCAAAAATTGTGCTTTTTAATTTTTAATCTTTTATTTGTGTTTGAGAAGGCAGGGAAGTGAAATATTTCCGATCTCATAATGACTGACACGCGTAAGGCAAAAGTGAAAGACATGATCCAAGGTGATGTGCTCGGTAGGCTCAGTTCCAAAAACAAAGGTATGGGTCACAACACTTAAAGATAAAGTATGTCATTTGACAAGAAATACACACTTAGGTTAAGTGCTTGTTCTATTTGACTGCGAAATTGTTCCCGATACACACGCCGGACTCCAAAGTGTTGAATCGAAAATCTCAAAAAGTCGGCGTCCCTTCTGTTTTGTGTGAGCAAAGATCTGGGGATGTCAAAGCCGTCAGTCAAGTCTTGCCTTTGCTTTGCGTGAGCAATGACCTGGTGTAGAATGGTTGACGTGTTAATCAGATTTTCCTCTGTTTTGCGTGAGCAAAGACCTGGTTAGTCTGGATTAACGTGCTTGCAGATCACTGTATATAATTTACACCCTAAAAGATGCCAATGTGCACAACAAAAGAGACCCTCTAGCGTCCAAAACCCTTTAGCCCTGACTTTGTGACTAGGCTTATGTGTTTGATGAAAGGTTACCACCTGACTGATAAACGCCTCTGAGTTGAAATCATACAAGTCTTTGTATATTATTCATATCTCTTTTATGATCTGTTCTTTCTCTTCTCAACAAAGTCTCGAGAAAAGATTCAAAACTCTGGATATGGGAATGTGAAAATATGTGGTAGGGAATGATCAAGCTTGATAGACTGCACATATTAATTACCTAGGATTTGTGTGTGACTGTCGGATGTTCATAATTAATGCACCTAAAAGATAAATAAGTGACAAACAGCCGGGAAAATGAGGAACATGGGTTTAAGAAGGACCAATATACTGGCAATCGCCTGGACGTGTTCGAGTAACAGATGCTGAAAAGGGTTCCTCAGTTCAGACAAAGACGGTTTGATCCCAAACTAAAACCTTCTCGTTTAGTAATTTGGTATGTTTGTTTTGTTTCTTTTGTGTTATCTTAAGTTTATGAATTGGCCAGGTTGATTTGAGAAGTTTAAATAAAATCTTTTATGGGTTTTATGCAAGAAAGTTTGACCCTCCCTCAAAACCTCAGGGGGAGATAATAAAAAGAGTCCTCGGGTTCAGGGAAAGTTGTTTGGTAAAGTAATGCTAACCCGATAACCAGTCATCATTGTCTGGTTAGTGTTTGTTCCATGTTGTGCTTGACAGGTTAACTGGAAAAAAACAACTCATGAAAAAAAATCAAGGACTCAGTTGATCAAAGCAAGAACTCTGCTGCTGATCAAGTTGAAGAACCAGCCGGAAAAGGACTTACCTTATGCTTAGGGGAAGTTTGTTGGTTGTTCAAGAAAAGCTTCCAAAGACTCAAAAGACACTGTTCACGAGTTGCGGAGAAGCTAAATGCCGTCAGTTCAAAGATCTACAATCAAGAATGCCAACAAGTGAAGACAGTTACCGATGTTTCAGCAAGGACTCAACGGTTTTCAAGAAGAAGCAAGTTTTTGAGAATCCTCCTCTCATTACTTGGTCATCATGTGCAGTTCAAGCTGATGCTGGTAAAGAGAGAGATCCATCAAACATCCCACATGCTGCCCAATAAGATTGTAAAAGAAAAGAATCTTCATCAACCCATGATCAAGCCAAGGAGAAGACTGCAAGTCTGAAGATTGAAAGTAGAAGACATTTAATATCACAAGCCAAGGGGAAGATTGTAAAGGAATAATTTGTGGCTTGTGTATTAAATCGTCACTTGGCGGACTATTTTGAAGGCCTATGTGATAGAATAGGTGAAAATTAGTTGGGTTATGGGTATATTGGGTCATTGGGCCATTTTAGAGGTGTTTGGGCTCAATTAGAAAGTGTTTAGAGGGAGTTTATTGGGCTTATGGGGTCCAATACGGGAATTTGATGTATTTTAGGGTTTTTGGATGGCTTATTTACCAAGCTTGTCCATTCCTATGTATAGGACCCCCTAGTCTACTTTGTGGAAGTTGGCCATTTGCAGGAGTCAAGGGGAGACAAAGAGATTTCGATTCTCTCCAGTGTTCGGGTGTACCAGACGGTTGTACTAATCAAAATCGTGTGCACTCTTTGAGGTTTTATTGCATTTATCTTTGTGTTTGTCATATCTTTATTTCACACTTGTTCTTGAATCTAATCTATAGTTGGATTCCGCACTTCTATAGATTAAACGATATCGTGTTAGGACCGTTTCGGGACTTACAAAAACGCTCGTTTTTATGGTGTAATTTTTTTAAAAAATAATGTCGTATCTAAAAGTTATAAAGGTTTAAAAAATGGGGGGAATTTGATAAAAAAGTCAAAAATACCCTTCCATCTTTTATTTTCTTTAGTTTTTCTTTCTAGTTTACCTAGGAAAATTTTAAGCCATAAATCTTCATTTAATTAAAGATCTAATGGCTATGATTACTTCTTATCCTTCTTATCCAAACTAAACTTCTCACAATAACCTCACCCCAAAAATTGACTCATTTTTTAATGAAAAACACCCGTCTTTGACACAAAAACAACCACAATCAAGTCAAACGCAATAGAGCAACCTGGATTTGCTCTGATACCACTTGAAAAGACCTGTACGGATCTTACTACAGGTTTGATTAATCGTGTAGAAAAAGAACGAGACGTAATTAAATGTCTGTTTTATTGAAAAACACTAAGAGTCCAATTATAAACACACTTGATGACTACTACAGAGAAACACCACATAAACACACACTTAAGTTATGGATCTCACTAAGCTCTCTAAGTTTTTTTTTAAATTGAAAGTGCGTTAGCGGCGGACCGTCTACACAATCTAAGTATTTCAAAATGCAAAACGTAATTAAACAATTGTTTTATTGAACACAAGAGTTCAACAATACAATCTGGACACAGAGAATACTCAGAGAAAAAACACCTAGATTCACACACACTGAGACTCAGAAGTTAGTAGCGAAGTGATACGAACTGAGATGCGAACAGACACGAACTGAGGCGAAGTGATGCAAACTCATGCGAAGTGTCACTTCGTGACAGTTATTTTTTCGAAGTGGATGTTCTTGACGTGAACTCAGACGAAGTGAATAATTTTTTATTCAAATTTCACGATTTTTTGATGTTTTAGAATGAGATTCTCAGCAGTAGATCAAACATAATTAAAAGAAGTTATTTAGGATTGAAATTTTCACTGAAAACGCATCTGTAATGAACAAATGGAAGCAAAAACACATAGAATTTTCAAAAACCGACACTTTTTGTATCAAAAAGTTCGAAAATAGCCACAAACAGATTTGTAGATGAATCAGAAAGCTCTGATACCACTTGAAAGTGCATGTGCGGTGGACCTTCTACACCATCTAACTATTTCGAAATGCGAAACATAATTAAATGATTGTTTTATTGATCACAAGAGTTCAACAATACAATCTGTACACAGAGAATACCCAGAGAGAAAACACCTAGATTCACACACACTGAGACTCAGAAGTTATAAAGATTACAAAGCAACGAACTATTTATACTTGACATTCTGTCCGAACTGGAACTTCACACGAACTGATCCGAAGTGTGACTTCGGATCACTTCGTGTGGTCACGAACTGTGACTTCATGTTCCAGTTCGTGAGTCTTGTAATCTTCATTATTCAGTACGTTTTGATACATCACGCGTCGCACAGAACCATGCTCTAACAAAAATAGAAAGCAACTAAGTATTTATACCAAAGCTATTGGCCATGAACTGGGAATCCACAAACTGCCAGTTCGTGGATCACGAACTCCCAGTTCGTGGCTCACTTCATGGGCAACATGTTGGGCTATGTTTATTTGAGGCATGAACATTAGTTTTGGGCTTTGTTTAGTTTGTTTTATAGGCCATGTGGGCCGATTATTTGTTTACGATTGGGCCTATTTAGAGTTTATGATTGGCCCATGTGCTTGTAAGAGGTGGTATAAATACCACCTCATGTTTATGATTTATTTAAGCTTTTCTAAAACAGAGACAGTTTACGATTTCTGTGTGCATTTCTGTTTACGATCAGCTTCATCAAGTAGGGTTTCTCATTCAAGACTAGATCTTTACATTAGATCTAGTCTATTTCTTCTACTTGTTTCTTGAATCAATCACACACGAGGATTCCGCACTCGTTTGTGATTAGATATCGTGTTCTTGGTTTGATCTCGGACCTACAATTGGTATCAGAGCCAAGAATCACTGATTCGAGGCTCTCACGATAATGGATTCAAGTGTTTTCTGAAAAAGTTCTGGTTTTTGAAGTGTTTGAAGGTGTTCTTCGAGTTCACGTTTGATCTGCTGGTGTTCTTGTGTGTTTACGACATTTTTCTGGGTTTGGTTGAAGGTTTACGACTGCATTTCTTGAAGATATTCATCGGAATTGTGTTTACGACCTGGAGGTTTGAGTTTACGATTGTACTTGGTCGTAATCAAGGGTTTACGATATTTTCTTACCGGAAACGTGAATCGTAATCAGTGTTTACGATTTATTTCGATCGGATTCGGTGTTTACGATCCAGTTCAATCGGAATCGAGAGTTTACGACCAGGTGTTTACGACCCGGTGGTGTTTACGATCGGGAACAGTGATTACGATCGGAAACTCTTCTTTTGCGGCAAAAAGTCAGTTTTTCACACTTTCACGGAAACGGACGTAACTTTTGACTCGTTTGGAGTTAGAGGCTCAAATTTGAACACGACGTTCGTGACACCGAGCCCCAGAATTACCCGAGACTAACGTCCAGGGGAGCTTGTTTGGACCCCCAAATTCCACTCCGAAGGCCTCCGTTTTTCAGTTTTAAGTTTCTGACACTATTCTTTGAATAGTGATTTTGCCGATTTTGCCATTTTTTGTTGATTTTTCAAAACTTTCAGAAGCTGCATATCTAATTAAGAAAATGAGTTCAGTGGTTGAAGAAAAGAATATAGTTGAGGACAAAGATGCTTTCGCAGATGAAGTTGACAAAACTGAGATATGCCCCAATCCTACTTGTGCTCGTATAATTCCTAGACTTAGGCAAATTTGTAAAAATTATCAGATAGAATTATTTGAGATAAAATGCGAGAGGAGTTCTTTTAAGGGTAGATGGCAAAAGAATGAGGAGAAGGTAAAAGCTTAGAAACGAGACATTGAGAAATATCAGAAGCTAGCAACGGAGAAGACTATCTTATATGATCGGGCTAGGATTGAGATATCTGAGCTTACACAGAAATTAACTGAACTGCAACAAAAATTTGATGAGCTGCAGGTCAAGTATGATTGTAATCAGGAAAGAAATAAGTGAATGCTAGATGCTGGAAAGGAATTGTCACATGCTGTTGTGACTGGTCAAGTTGGGAAAGATAAAACTGGGTGCGGGTCAGAAAAGTCTGATAAGTCTCTGTCTGCAAACAGCATCATTCCTCCATCAGTTCCCAGAGACATTGTAGGAATACTTCTTAGTGAGGATCAAGTTGAACGAACCAAGTCTGATTATAAAGAAGCTGCTCCTCCTATTGATAGTGTCTTGGTTGGAACTACACCATTGACTCAAGAGGAAATAGACAACGAGGCAAACATGACATATGGTGAAGGGAGAATAGAGGACGTATCAAGAGATGATGCTGAGTGCCAGGAGTATAACAGATGTCACAACTCTAAGTCTGATGAGGCTGGGATAGAGTTGAAACCATACCCTGAAATTGAAACCCCATACTTCAAGGTAATTGACAAAGTCGAAAGGAAAAAGGTGATCTTGACGACACAGCCTGAGGGGAAGATCTTTATGACATCTGGATCAATGTTTGACCAAGAACCAGATGTAGGATATGAATTACCGTCCTTCTCCTCCAAGTTCAAGGGTATAACCGATGGAGTGATAAGCGAACCTAAAGTTGAGAGGCCAAAGATCACCATCAAGCATCCAAGCATGAAACAAACAGCTGGAGTGAAGAATGAAAAACTCAAGGGAGTAGTTGTGTCTCCCATTTCTTCAGTTGGATCATGCAGTTGCTGCTGTAATTGCAAGAATGGTGCTTCAACGTCAAAGAATCAAGGAAGCATAAAGACAGTAAAGACAGGTTCGACACAGGCTTCGACAAACCAGCAGAAAGTCAAATCTGAAGTTGCAGTCAAAGCAAAGAAGCAGACACAAGGCAAACCAGCTCCATATCAGCCACCAAAGACAAATGGGTACACGTCTGACTTCTATCTAAAGAAGCAAACTTGTTTTAATTGTGGCATCGCTGGTCATATTGCTAGAAACTGTCTTTATCGTCCCTATGAACCCTATTTTCCGAAAAGTCAAAGGGTTTCATCTCAGGAGTCTGTAAAGTCTAAGCCCATGAAGGTGGAAAAACCTAAGGCAATGAAGACTGTTACTCCTAAGGTTAAACCCTCTGATCAACATTGGGGTGCTGCCAAAGCTGAAAGAAAATCTTTAAATCAAAACAACAGCTTTCCAAGTTACCAAAATTTCCAAAAACAGGTGAAGAAACCATTTTCAAAACAAACAAAGTCTGAAAAACCCAAGGTTACCCCTCCCAAGGTAACTATAACTGTTTTCAAAAATGATTCTAAAATGCAGAAGGTTGAAATACCTAAAGTCACAACTCAAAAGGTGACTAAAACAAAAACTGTTTTGAAAAGTGAATCTAAAACGAAGAAGGTTGAAATACCTAAGGTCACAACTCCAAAGGTGACTAAAACAAATGTTAAATCACCTGGAACTTGGAAACCAAAGGCTAATGCAGCTACAACCGAATCATCCCAACTTCCTGATTTTTCAAAAGGAATGTTTTTAAAAGAAATTTCATTCATTGATTCCTCAGGGGTACCCAGAAAAACAATGGCCTGGGTACTATTAGCTAACTAATCTCTCACTCTGTGCAGGAACGATCAAGGAGGATTATCACTAACGTTTTATTACTAATTTGTTTGTTGATAAGTGATTGTTCCAGGCACAGTTTAGGAGACGTATCTTCATGTCATGTCAAGTAATCTATACAATGGAAGGTATGTCTCTTTCAGAGGTAAAATGTCAAAATCAGCATGAAAGGTACTGTTCTTAACTTGGTTGTTTGAATGATGTGGCAGCAAAGGGTCTTTTGAGTCAAACCTATTTCATTAAATTGTCAATTAAGTTGTTGATTGATTATGTGGTTGACTTCAAATGCAATGAAGTGTGCATGTCATGAAACCCAATTTTCTAAAATTTTCAAATCAATACTTTGAAAATTAGCTTGGCCAGATATCTTCAAAATTTTGTGTTTTGTTCTTTTAAGTGTGTTTGTGTATTTTTATTTTTTATTTACAAAAAAAAAAAAAAAAACTGAAAAATGATGTTCACAAGATTGTGACATTAAAAATTAAAAAGCAAGGGGAAGAAATGTAAAGATGAAGAAAAAGTTGACCCCTCAAAAATAGTGTGTTTTTCAATTTTTAATTGTTTGTGTCATGTTTTTGAGAAGTTTAGGGGAAGTAAAATGAATGTCCGGGTTGGAGATGGCTGACACGCGTAAAGTGGAAGTGAAAGGCAAGCTCCACGGTGATATGCTCGGTAGGCTCGACCTAAACTTATGACCTCCAATGAAAGTGCAATGAACTTAAAAGATATATATGTTTAGTTTCCCATCCCAGGTTGCATGGTTTAAAAGACTGAGTCCCGGCAAAAATGGGTTGAGAGTGGTAATTACCTAGTATTCACTCTCTCACACGCCATGTCTCTGCTGTCATGACTACACCACATAATAAAAAGAAAAGAAAAAGAAAAGAAAAAGAAATAATGAAAAAAATGAAAAAGAAAAGAGAATAAATAATCACTCAGTTGGTCTTCTTTGCGTGTTTAGCGGCCGACCTGATCACCAACTGATGGTAAATAAAATAAGTGGTAGTCATAACGGTGTTGCATGGTTCCTCAAGATGGGGGTTTGTGAATCCTCAATAAACTCTGAGGTTGGGTAGGTTTTGCTGTGTACGCTTGGGTGTGGGGACAATTAAACATGACGGTAATAATGTACTATATTAAGCATGACGCATTCGGTTGGGATTAAACGGGTTTGAGTTTAAAGCGGACAAACATACCGGCAATCACCTAGACTAGTTGAGTAACTGAAGCTGAAAAGGGTTCCTCAGTCAGATTCATACGGTTTGATCCCTTGTAAACTTTCTCATGTTTGGTTTGGTAAGTATTTGTTTATTTTTATCTTTCGTGTGTGAGTCGTTAAGTTCTTTTTGGTGTGTTTTCGTCTTGGCCAGGTTGATTTGAGAAGTCAAAATGTGTTTTTCATGGGTTTTAATGCATGACAATATGCCCCCGACAGATCTTGACAAATTTTTAGGGGAAGGAGTATGTGATAATAAGTATTATCCGAAGGGAACTCGAGGATGATACTTATTATCTAATGGAAAAGATTTCCTCCGTCAGATCTTGACAAATTTTTAGGGGAAGGAGAGGGGATAATAAGTATTATCCGAAGGGAACTCGAGGATGATACTTATTATCTAATGAAAAGACTTCCATAATACATAGTATCTGAAGGGAACTCGAAGATAATATGTATTATCTCATGGGAAGTCCTTAGCTGAGGGGAAGTTATCAACTAAGGGGAAGTCTTTAGAGGTCTTGGGTTCAGGGGAAGTTTTATAGAAAACCCGTAATCTATATTAGGGTTTTTGGTTAAAATTATGTTAATTTGAATCAACTGAACAGATGATAATTACCTCCTAACCCAAAGACCGGTCATCAAATGTCTGGTGGAGTATATTTTTTTTCAAATGTGTGTCAGACAGGTTGATGATAGAAAGATGTTGCTACTGCTCAAGTTAAAGAACCAGCCGGACAAGACTTCCATCTGAATAAAACTATTCAGGGGAAGTTGTTGGTGTCTTTACAAGTTTTTCAAAAGCTTCAAAAGTTTTTTCAAAGAAAATGCTCACAAGTTTAGGGGAAGCTGAAGATTTCAAATCAAATCTTTGAAAAAGAAAATGATACAGAGAGCAGTCAGAGATCATGAAGTTTGAAGATCAACAATCAAGTTCTTCACAGTTAGAGGTTTTTCAAAATTTAACCTCTAATTGTTTTGGAGACTCAAGACAGTTACCGAAGATTCAGCAAGAACCAGTTCTTTCAAAAGAAGCAAGTCAATGAGAGTCCTCCATTTCATTGCTTGTTCATTTCAAGAAGTTCAAGCTGATGCTGATCAAGAGGAAGTCCCAAGTGCCCGTCATGAAACCCAATGAAGATTTATGCGGAAAGAATCTTCATCAACATCCATGCCAGCCAGTCAAGAAGAAGAAGTTCAAAGATCGAAGACTTTTAATATCACAAGCCTAGGGGAAGATTGTAGAGGCTAGATTATGAGGCTTGTAATATTAAATAAGTTGGGTTGGGCTTAGATGGTTTCATTAGAATCATAGGCTAGTTTGCTATTGTATTTAGGCTAGTTTATGATTGGGTTTGGGTTTACTATTGGGTTTATGATCCACAAGGGGCCCAATAGTAAACCCATTAGGGTGCCTATATAAACCCCACTTGACCTCCACATTAGGGCTGCTGGTTTACGATCTAGGGAGAGAGGCCATAGGTGTTTATGATCGTAATCTCGAGCTAGAGAGAGGGAGATCTGTTTACGATTTCTTATCTTGTACCCGACAAGTTTTCTTGTGTGCAAAGATCAAGCTTTTATCGTTTATTCATCGTATTCTTGTGTTCTCTTCATCTTTGTTCTTGAATCAATCACCTACGAGGATTCCGCACTCGTTTGTGATATCGATATCGTGTTTTGGGAGATTTTCTGGACCTACACAACATCTTTTCATCTTCGTCTTTGTTCAGATACTTCACATGACGAACCGTTATGCTCTAACAATTGTTGTGATTTATAATTCACAAATATGCATTAGAGTAATGATATTGGATGTAACTCGCTTCAAAACTAACTTCACGGATCATGTTATAAGTAGTTTTAAAAATGGTATGATTGTCACATCCTTAGATCTGAGAAACTTATAGAGACTAACAAGAGTGGAGGATCGTTCTTTGATCTTATCTAACGATGGATCTTACACGGGTAGTAATTAGGATACTTGATTGGGAACGAATCTGAAACTAAGTCGGAGTTGTATGTTATCAAAGGAATTATGTACTTCTCGTAATAAGAAGATGAACATCCAGGAACCTTCGTAGGATCAAACTGGTGAAAAGTGTGGCCACACTCAAACTAAGTGGTAGTTTGTCATCCACTTTGAGTCTGATACGAAAACAATAATGGTTGGACAAAATTTAAGAATGATTACAAATCCATGTCTTATGTTCACCTGATGTTCTAAACAGAAAAGGAAGTACAATAAGGTTACCATGGCTTAACTCTACAAAAGCAGTAAAATGCTTATAGAGTTTGGAGAGAGAGAGAGTTGACGAAAGAAATCACGTCATAGCTTAATGATCGTAGAGAGATGCAGCTAGGTGTCCACCTCTGCGAATGTTGTAGTCTTAATTGATAATCGTCCAAGTGGGAGTTTGTTGGATATTAGGCGAATCGTTGTTTATCGAAACAATGATTATAATTTAATTGTTTAGAGAAATAAATAAATAAGGCTAAATAAAACGTTGATCGTTTAAGATGTAAACGATGATGAAATTGTTAAAGCGGTTAACAAATTAATAAAGAAAATAATAGAGACGTTATTCCGGTTATAACGTAAATGTGGATTTAATTTATAGTGATAAGTTAAATATCGGATAAAGTAAAATTATTAAGACGTTAATATAATTGTTATCCGAATGAAAATGTTTTAGATAAATTAGTTGCCTAAAACATAGAGCTTGATTTAATATATATCTATTAGGTATATTGGGTATGTTTCAAAAATATAAACTTTAACTGGTAATAACTATATTAACAGTTATTATTAGGATGTTTTATTTGGAAAAAAGACAGTAATTTAGGGACTGTAATTTATATTCTTATAAATACAGGTCTGATTTCAACCCCACTTACACAATCAGAATCCTAAAAGTTTAACCTTGAAATCTCTCTAATCCCCCCCCCCCCCACACAGACCACCCATGCGACACCACCACCACCAACGCCGGCCCCATCGTCGTCGAGCACCGCCGTCCACCATCGCACAGTCGCCTCTGGCGCCGTCCGCGACCCGACTACCGTCACTGCCGGGTCGCCGCCGCTACTTCTGTGGAGCCACCACTGCCAACACTGTCCCGTACGGTGACCTGCGTGATTATTGTCGTGTATTCTCGCTCGGTGCTTAGATTAGCTCGAGTGTGACGGGTTCGGGTCGTTCAAAGTTTCTTGAACAAGTGATTAAAGGATTTCTAGCGAATCTGTTTGTCGATTCAAATTGTCTCATCTCGGTCTCGTCAAGGTCAATCTCTAAACACCATATGGTTGTTTATATATACATATATATACTTTTATCTAAATTTATTGTAAATGGATCACTGGTGTGGAATACCTTACTCGAGTAGAAAAGTTTTGAAACTCAACGCTTCCGCTTTATATTATTAGTTGTAATAATATCTGATAAATGAATAAATATAAAATATGATTTTATATTAAAATTCAAAATTTTAATTTTGACCTAAACGAGTCGTCGATTCCCAACAGAAACAGCAATAAGCCAATGTAGAAATAGGGGTCGGTGAGCCAAGCTAACGCCAGTGGCACGGTGCGGAAGCGGGATCGGAGACATTGTGTGCTCGTCTTTGTAGAACAAATATAAACACCCGGAAGAACATAAAGGACCGGATCTTCTACTTAGGTGTTTGAGATGTGATGATGATGATGAGAATAAATATAGAAGATGTAATGAACAAGATGAAGATAAATGAATAAATATAACCGAATGCTTATTTACCTATCCTACTCATGCTAGGTTCATGAACAAGTGTTCATGAACCCACACAACTTCAAGGCATCATGTTCTCTCTCTCATACATACACTCATCTAGCTTGTCTTTCACATGAGAAAGACTCACAATATATACTAGCCTAACAATGGCAAACTAGTAAATAACCAACAACTAGTAACTAGTGACAAATAAATAATGTAACAATAAATAATAATGTCACTAATGCCATGTCTTTGGTTAATGAGAGTCTTCGAGTCATAAAATTCACCGTGTTGTGCGAACGGTTAAACGTTAAGTGGTACGTTGAGTTTCATCAACCAAATCTCGAAGTCGTCGGTCTCGGGAATTCCCAACAATCTCCCCCTATTTGGTAGATGAACGAACGAATAAATAACTCAACTCTTGTGACAATCGGTTCCCTTATATTTTTGCAACTTAACTTCAAGAAAATCTTCATACAGTTTCAAATCTTTCATTTAACCATTCTCCTTTGTGAAGCTCCACCTATGATAAAGAGTTGTTCTTCTTCTAGCTCGAAACCAATAAAAAGGCCCATAGGGTGTTTACCAAAATTAACAAGCACACTACTCCAAGGATGTCACCATCATCCTAAGTGTTGTTAAAGGTAAACAAGATAAAGGATCAAGGATAAGTTAGAGAATTAATCCCATAATTCAACCGTCTTGTGAATACCAAACCGATGCATCACACACAGAAAGTACCACTTCAAATAAATTACCTCAACAAGTCACAAGTTTCTAACTTTGCCTTTATTTTTACCATCCCAAATGTGGCTTAAGGACTCTTCAAAAGCTAGAACTTAGTCCAACAATAGCAAACAAAGTCTTCAACGTAGAAAAACTCCCAAAGTTGCGCACATTCTTCAATTCTCAACCGACTTCTAAACACGTCTGCTTATAACGAAGCAAGTATTAAAAAGACAGAATAGTTTGATTTCTACAAGTGTACTTTAGTTATACACCAATTTGTTGCGATGGATTTACCGGTTTACACCCCGTTAGACTTGTAATAATATTCTGCCCAAACTGTCTTCAAATACACTGGTCTGGCCCAATCTTTGTTTGAGATATTAACAGCCCAAACGAAATTTAAGATAGGCTAGCCCAAATCCGAATCATATAAATCAGCAGCCCAACAGAAAAATATAGAGAACAGCAGGCCCAAATCGGTTTCTTTTAAACTGCTAAATAAAATAGATATTCTCTTTTTGTGCCCTAAACAAAACACAGACAGAAGCAGCAACAGCCCCCCTCGCTGGCTGGAAATGCTCCGACCACCTGAGCCATTTTCCGGCGACCTGAAGACAAGCAGAACCAAGAACCGGCGACCTAGGGTGTTCCTCCGGAAAATTTCAAGTTCCCTCGGAACTTTTTTAGTTCCTTCGGAACTATTTCGTTTCCATCGGAGGAATTTCAGGTTACTTCGAAACTTTTCAAGTTCCCTCGGAAGACCAAGTTGCAGCAGTTTATAGTTCCCACGGAGGTTTTGAGTTCCTCCGGAACATTTTCAGGTTACTCCGGAACTTTTGAGTTCCCTCGGAACTTTGAGGTTCCCTTGGAACTTCATGAGTTGTCCGGAATGGGAAGATGACTAGAAACAAGTTCTCATGGAACTGAGTTATCTCGGAACAATTATTCTTCCGGAATAGATTACCTCGGAAGTCGATGGTTCAACCGGAACCAATAATAACTTCATCTTTTTCTATAGAAGGTTGTCGAAGAGAGAGAAAGAGGAGCAAGGGGGCCAGTTTGCAACAATAGAGAGTGAACAGTTGTCCTTTTCTTCTTTACCAACTTTCTGAAACATAATAGAAAGAAAGTAGGTCTGCAAATCTCTTTTCTTGTTCGAACAAAGGCTGACTGGGACCCGTAACTATCATCTTCCTTTTGGAGAAACCCAGATCTGAGGTCATGAGACTTTTTCTTCCTCATGGTGAACCCTCATATCTGGCTATCGCCAATATCATCTTCGAAAACCTTCAAGGATTTACGTCGCCATCGACTACCTGAAACAAACCCAGATTCACGTCGTCACCAGTGAAGAGCATCATCACTTTGTCACTCTCGTCATATTGAATGACGGAAACCCTAATCTTGAACGGCGAACCAGTCATGAACGATATCCATGTAAACCCAGAAACATGTAATCGTAACCCTAATATCACACCATCGCCGATCATATTATCCGTCACCATCGTCATCAACCCTGAACACCATTAAGTTGTAAACCCGTCACCTTCACCCTCGTCAAATGCTTGATAGACACCTTTCATCAACCTGCAACTCTCCTATATTTTGCTTTGTTTCTCACGAAGAAGAGAGCGAGTGTACAGTACTTTGATCTTTTTGGATAAAAGGAGGGTATGGGAGGTACAAATGAGGTACATGGTTGTGCTTGGTTGCGTGAGACAAAGAATAAAGTAAAAGACATCAAGAGTTTGACTTTGCTAAGTTGCATAGGAAAAAGGGTTTCCTGACAAAAAGCATGGACAAAATTATGTCCAACACCTACTCACATTTAAATATACATTAATTATATAAAATTTGAAGTAGTGTAAGGCACATAAAACTCATGATTTTACTTTAGACGGCCGAAAATTGGGTGGAGTTATGAGTTAAATGTACTCATCATGAACTCTCTTTTGGTGTTAGAAAGATTTAAACACATACCCAAATAAAATATCAAGAACATAGCAGTGAGAATAAGGTTTTGAACAAGACTCGGGAGGAGACTTCAAAAACCTTTCAAGAACAAAATATAGAAACATCTCATTTGTTACAAAAACAAGCAAATAAACACAAAGTTTGAAAAAACCAACCGTTTGGTTGCGCTTTCTCGGCATGGCTCTGATACCAATTGTAGAAACCGGGGTCGGTGAGCCAAGCTAACCCCGATGGCACGGTGCGGAAGCGGGATCGGAGACTTTGTGTGCTCGTCTTTTTAGAACAAATATAAACACACGGAAGAACATAAAGGACCGGATCTTCTACTTGGGTGTTTGAGATGTGATGATGATGATGAGAATAAATATAGAAGATGTGATGAACAAGATGAAGATAAATGAATAAATATAACCGAATACTTTCATTTACCTATCCCACTCATGCTAGGTTCATGAACAAGTGTTAGTGAACCCACACAACTTCAAAGCATCATGCTCTCTCTCTCATACATACACTCATCTAGCTTGTCTTTCACATGAGAAAGACTCATAATATATACTAACCTAACAATGGCAAACTAGTAAATAACCAACAACTAGTAACTAGTGACAAATAAATAATGTAACAATAAATAATAATGTCACTAATGCCATGTCTTTGGTTAATGAGAGTCTTCGAGTCATAAACTTCACCGTGTTGTGCGAACGGTTAATTGGTAAGTGGTACGTTGAGTTTCATCAACCAAATCTCGAACTCGTCGGTCTCGGGAATTCCCAACAACCAAAGTAAGAATCGAACAGTAAACGATAACCAAAATCTCAAATAAATTGGAATTGATCGTGTCTTGCAGTGAAGAAGAGCGAAAGAAAAATGTAATCGTGGAAGAAGAGCGACAATATATGAGAAGAAGAAAAGGTAGGTAAATACGTGTAAATAAAAAAAAGAGGACACGTTTCGTATTACACATGTGTATGCAAATTGAGAACAAGAACATATAGGACGAATTTCGAACCGAAGACCACCAACTCATAATCAACACCGAACACCACTACTGCTACCCATATATATTACCAAATAACCAATGAAAATACACTCACAACCCAAATAAGATCTGTAATTAAAAAGATAAATAAACAACATCCATAACACATGTTCATCAACAGCCACGTGACAACATACTAAGGTGGAGCTAAGGAATAGTAATATGTGTGTCTCAGACAACAAAGCATTTTTATAATTATTATATAATTTGTGCACTGAAAATTTCTAATACCCATAGAAAAAGTTGTAGGGATATGATCATGTAATAGTAAGCGTATGTCCGGATATTATTTAAGCCTACGGGGTCACACGTCTCGACACCAAATGTATTAATATTAATTAATAGTTAATTAATATTTATCACGAACTTTTAACGAGGTTTCGTTAAAAACTGACAGTTAATTGTTAACAGGGGTGTTAGTTGTAATTAGAGAGAATTGTAATTGGATTACAATTGAGAAAAGGTTGAGGATAAGGCCTCTAGGCCGAATTCGGCTAGGGCTCTTATGCCTATCCCTTTTGCTTGTTTATCAAGTAATCTAATCCTATAAATAGACCCCATGGGTTTAAGGATTAGTTGCTGCTTTTATCAGATAAAAGAAAACCCTAATTCTCTCTCTCTACTCTCTCGAATTCGGCAACAAGAAAAACCCAAGGGAGGTTTCGGTTCTTGTGTGGTTCGACCAAGCCCATATCAAGAGGAGTTCGTGATCGGTTGCTAGCACATAGCATTGGTGTGTCATGTGTGCGATCGTAGAGGGATTTACTTCAAATCCTCCAAGTGATCAAGTCTTGCCGAGCTAAAAAGGTACACATTCTAATACCGGTTAATTAGATTAATTCATAGGATTCTTTCCGCTGCGTACTCGTGTTTTGATAAAAGTTATATAACCCAACAGTGGTATCACGAGCCACCTATGATTTTAATTAATTACCGGGAATAAAACTTGGAAGGGGGGTAACCAAAACAAGATTCTAGCTTTTCGATTCATTTAAAAATCGTGTTTTACAATTGGAAAAGGTTTCGCAATTGGTAAAAACGAAAAAAATTCGATGGAATAGGACTTTTCGACCCGATCGAAAAGTCCCTGATCGAAAAACCACTTCTCGACCCGATCGGAAACCCTTGTGTTCCGATCGGAAAGCCTTATTCCGGATTGGAAACCCTTGTTTTCCGACCGGAAACCCTACTTCTCGATCCAAATCGTAAAGGGTTTACGAACTGATTGAAAAGTACCCATTCGAAAAGTGCCCGATCGGAAAGGTTCCGATCGGAAAGGCTTTTCGAGCCGATCGAAAAGTGTCAGATTGGAAAGGTTCCGATCGGAAAGGCTTTTCGACCCGATCGAAAAGTGTCCGATCGGAAAGGTTCCGATCGGAAAGGCTTTTCCGACCCACTCGAAAACCCTGTTTCGATCGGAAACCCCTGCTTTCCGATCGTAAACTCTATTTATGGATCGAAAACCTCTTGACGAATCGGAAACCCTAATTTTAGCTCTAAAAATTTGATTTTTGTGATCTAAAATTATAAATCCAAGTTTTATCATTATTAGATAATTGTTATGAACAACATGTTGTACCTTTAAACTTTAAAGTGTTAAAAAGAAGTAAAAACCATGATGTTTCATGCAAATCGTTCATGGTTATTACTTAAATCAAAGAGGATTTAATTAAAATTATATGTGATAATTAGAAACCCTAAGATTATGTGATTATATGATAATTGTGACATAATAAAAGGTTTATTGCAAATTTGTTTTATGAAAATCGAAATTTGTTAAAAGAACTATTGAAATATGATTTTGTTTATAAAATAAAATTTGTGTCCTAAAAGTCAAAAGAAACACCGGCTCACCCATTTGAACACACTCTAAGAGAGGTATAAGTCGGGTCGCTCTGCTTCCCTAAAGTGGGTAGGTTTTTAATTGCAAAAGTTGCAAACCTCACCCCTACGCTTCTTTGTGTGTTGCAAATGGAGCTACCGAGCTCCTTTGACTTGGATGACAAACTAAGAATTTTATAAACACATTATGTGATGAAGATGTGCATGAATCTTCACACATAACTTTTTTGATCACGCATCAAAATTGTTTTGACCCAAACCAAACTTAAGTCTTTGCCATCCACCTTGTAAAGGACACTTGTGGATGTCATCTTACTCATTGGTACACAATGGTAAAATGGCATTTGCATGGCAAATTCCCACTCATTGGTACACAATGGTGGACAATTTGTGCGTTCTTGGCTGGACGACTTAAAGCGAGCTAGGCGGTGAGACCCTTAGCCCGTGGCAAAAGATGGGATGAAACATGACTACAAATCACTTGGTGCAAGTTGTAGGTCCCATAAAACCTAGGAATTGTATTTGGAATACAATTAGTGATCGTCACTTACCATTTGAATGCATCATTTCTAGCAGATCAACTGATGAAATGATGGCATGTCAATTGGATCCTAGCCTTAATAAAGCTTAATTGTTTAAAATGTTTAAACATTGGGTAATTAAATTTATTAAGGAAAAGATTATCGAAAATACTGATTTTTGAACTTAATCTGTTTTATAGATGGCAACAAACCCACCTCAAAACAATGTTGGTCATGCTTTTCGTCAAATGTTTGAAAGAGAAAAGCTGAATGGATCTAACTTCAATGACTGGTACCGTCAACTGAGGATTGTCCTTAGAGTTGAACGGAGGACCGATGTCCTTGAACATCATTGGCCGACCGAGCCAGCTGCTGATGCTTCTGAGCAAGAGAAAGCGTTCTACAACTCAGAGTACAGCAGATACGATGAGGTTGCTTGTATGATGATCTCGAGTATGACTCCTGATCTTCAGAAGCAATACGAATTTCATACACCTTGTGATATGATCAAAGAGCTAAAGAAGATGTATGAAAAACAAGCTGGTGTCGAATTTTTCGACCTAGTTGTGGAACTCCACGACTTGAAGCTTGAAACTGGTAAATCGGTCAGTAGTCATGTGCTCAAAATGAAGAGCTACTTTGACAAATTGGAATCGCTCAATTATGGGTATAATCGTGCTGTTGCAGTTGGCATGATCCTCAAATCGCTTACGAAGGATTTTGAGGGTTTTGTGCGCAACTATAACATGCATAGTATGACTAAGACTATACCTGAGCTTCATGCTATGCTTGTCGAGTATGAAAAAACGATTCCTAAAAAGGCCACTGAAACACCCCAAGTTCTTATGATCAAGGGGGGTAAGATCCAAAAGGCTAAACGACCGAAAAAGGGGAAGGGCAAGATTGATGGCAAGGGTAAAGGCAAGGCTGTTGCCCATATCCCTAAAGCCAAGCAAACCCCTCCGGCCCCTAAAGAGCATCAGGCTAAGGACCAGATCTGTCACCATTGTGGTGAAGTCGGACACTGGAAGAGGAACTGTCCTACCTACCTAGCTGAGTTGATGAAGAAGAGAAAGAATACTAGTGGGACTAGTACTTCAGGTATCTTCACAATTGAATTATTTTCCTTTTCTAAGAGTGATTCATGGGTGTATGACACCGGCTGTGGAACTCACATCTGTAATTCGTTACAGGGTCTTAGAAAGAGGAGGAAACTGAAGCCTGGGGCTTTGCAGCTGTTCGTTGGAAATGGTTTGCCAGCAGCTGTGGAAGCTATAGGAGAATTTCATTTAATTCTGCCTTCTGGGTTATGTATTGTATTAGACAATTGTCATTATGCACCTTCTATCACTAGAAGTGTTATTTCAGTTTCTTTGTTGAAAAACCAAGGATACATTAATGTTTTTAATGATATCAGTATTTCAGTTTCTAAAAATAATGTTCATTATTTTGATGCTATTCCTTGTGATGGCATTTATGAAATTGATATGCGTGGTTGTGTTTCAAATAATTCAATGTTCACTATTAGCAAACGAGCCAAAACTGTTTTGGACTCTACCTATCTTTGGCACTGTCGTCTTGCCCATGTTGGCAAAAATCGCATTGAAAGACTTCAACGTGAAGGGATCTTACAATCAAATGATGAATCATTTGATCAATGCGTTTCCTGTATCTCAGGAAAGATGACAAGAAAACCCTTTCCGAACAAGCCGCAAAGGGCAAAAGAGCTACTAGGACTCATCCATACTGATGTATGTGGCCCATTTAGACATGTGTCAAGAAAAGGTGCTAGCTACTTCGTAACTTTCACGGATGATTTCAGCCGTTATGGTTATGTTTACTTGCTTAAACATAAACATGAGGTATTTGAAACATTCAAAGAGTTTAAGAACGAAGTTGAAAATCAACTCGGTAAGATCATCAAGATCCTTCGATCGGATCGTGGTGGAGAATACCTAAGCCAAGAGTTTAAGGATTATCTTAAAGCGTGTGGAATTGTCCAACAGCTTACTCCTCCTTATACTCCTCAGCATAATGGAGTGTCTGAGAGGAGGAATCGAACCTTACTAGAGATGGTGAGGTCGATGATGAACCTTACAACTCTCCCATTATCATTTTGGGATTTTGCTCTAGAAACCGTTGTACGCGTTCTAAATATGGTTCCAACCAAGAAGGTTGAAAAGACACCATATCAATTATGGCATGGAGAAGTCCCTGTGTTGTCTTACTTAAGAGTCTGGGGATGTGAGGCACTTGTGAAGCGTGATACGCCTGACAAATTACAACCCAGGACTACTAAGTGCATCTTCGTGGGATACCCAAAGGAAACAATGGGTTACTACTTCTATAATCCCTCCGAAAACACTGTTCGTGTTGCTCGATATGCTGAATTCTTTGAAAAGAATTTTATAGCTCAAGAGAACAGTGGGAGAATTGTAGAACTACTAGAAGATGTGTCACCTTCTGAAACAACTAGCAATCATCAACTTGGGGGGGAAAATGTTCAAAGAGATGAACCTCAAGTCGATGATGTTGCGATTCCACTTCGTAGATCCGAAAGGGTCGTACGTGAACCGGATAGATGGATTGGTCTAGTCGAATCCGAGGATAACGTATCAGGAGATCTCAATGAGCCTCCGAACTTCAAAGCTGCATTATCAGATCCGGAATCTGACAAATGGCTTGAAGCTGCGAATGTGGAAATGAAATCCATGCAAGATAACCACGTTTGGACCCTGGTTGATCTTCCTCCTAACGCTAGAACCGTTGGGAGTAAATGGCTCTTCAAGAAGAAGACCGACATGGATGGAAATGTACACACCTATAAAGCTCGTCTCGTGGCGAAAGGTTATACTCAACGTTTTGGCGTTGACTATGATGAGACCTTTTCACCAGTAGCAGACATTAGAGCTATTAGGATTCTCTTAGCCATAGCAGCGTACTATGACTTTGAGATATGGCAAATGGATGTTAAGACTGCCTTCTTAAATGGTTACTTGGATGAAGAAGTCTATATGGATCAACCTGAAGGGTTCATTGATCCAAAACATCCCAACCAAGTATGCAAGCTTCAAAGGTCCATTTATGGACTAAAGCAAGCATCGAGGAGTTGGAATAAACGGTTTGATGAAGAAATCAAAAAGTTTGGTTTCGTTCAGAATCCCGATGAGCCATGTGTATATCGCAAAGCTAGTGGGAGTAATGTTACTTTCCTTGTCTTATATGTAGATGACATATTGATAATAGGAAAACACATTCCAATGTTGCAAGATGTAAAATCCCATCTTGGAAAGTGTTTTGCTATGAAAGACTTGGGAGAAGCAGCATTCATTCTTGGAATCAAGATCTATAGAGATAGAACTAAGCGGTTGATTGGACTAAGTCAAAGTGCTTATATTGATAAGATCTTGAAGCGATTCAAGATGGAGAATTCCAAGCGTGGTATAGTACCAATGCAGGAAGGACTTGGTCTGTCGGTCAAACAAGGTGCTTCTACACCTGATGAGGTGAAGCGTATGCAGAGAGTCCCTTATGCTTCGGCTGTAGGATCTATAATGTATGCGGTGAGATGCACTAGACCCGATATAGCGTTTGCGCAGAATATCGTTAGCCGTTATCAACAGAATCCAGGTGAAAGTCACTGGACTGCTGTTAAGACCATTCTCAAGTACCTACGGGCTACTAAAGATTTGTTTTTGGTATATGGGGGAAATCCAGATCAAGAGCTCAAAGTGACCGGATACTGTGATGCTGGATTACAGACTGATAGAGATGACACGAAGTCTCAGTCTGGGTACGTCTTCGTTATGAATGGAGGCGCTGTGGATTGGAAAAGCAAGAAACAAACCACAGTTGCTATGTCTGCAACAGAGTCTGAGTACATTGCTGCTTCGGAAGCTGCAATGGAGGCTGTCTGGATAAGGAAGTTTATTAGTGGGCTAGACATTGTCCCCACAAGTAACTTGCCTATTGACATGTACTGCGATAACTCGGGTGCATTAGTCATCGCCAAAGAACCTGGAGTTCAGAAGGGCGCCAGACACTATGCCAGGAGATATCACTATGTTCGTGAGCAGATCGAACTAGGTGAAATCAAATTACTCAAAGTTCACACAGATATTAACTTAGCTGATCCTTTCACGAAAGCTTTGTCGAGGCCGAAGCTTGAAAGGCATGCCGAGGGCATGGGACTTAAATTGGCTGGTTAAATCATGTATGTCTGATGTTCGGTATTTGGATAAAGGACGTTAAACAATTTCTGTTTATATAATGAAATAAAGTATTTGATATGTTTGATTTCATTTAATGGTTAAGTTGTGTCCTATATTTGCATGTTTAATCCTTGAGTACTTGTCAAGTATTCTAAATTGTCCATTGTCGATTAACTATATGGGAGTATAGTTAAACTAAGACAAAATCTGAGTGATTGGTTTGGATGGTCCCACCAAACTCACATGGTATTCATTGGATGCATACTGGACTGACCCACTAACGAATTGTCACTTTATGGATCGGCGTCATTGAGTGAAATTCGTAAATGGTTGCTTTACTTATCCTTAGACTTAAGATACAAGCAGGTCATGCATGTATGGATTGCACCTACTTGATATAGGTCTAACTATCCTGAATAAGGTAGTACAAAAGGGCTATTTTCAGTAAGTGTAGTGAAGTATGTGACTTGACACGTGTAGTCAAGAGGATTTGTTCCTTCAGCTTTGTGCTGAAGCAGATACCACTGGGCCCCTCATTGGACTAATTAAGATGTTTGCATGGCCGTGCCCAAATGGAATCTAGAGATGTCTCGATTTGCAATTTGGTAATCTTAAGTTAGTTGTGAGAATGAGAAACAGAATCGTTAAAGTATGAAATGACTTGATCCATATCCATATTTAACACGGTATCGGTAACAAAGGGATAGTAAATGACTGTACCATTTAAATACACTTTGAGAAACTGTACTTAAATATTTCTGGGAGCATTGGCGTGTTGCTAGACGCTAACCAATGTTATTACCTTTTCTATTGCAAGCTCAAGTGGGAGCTGTAGGGATATGATCATGTAATAGTAAAAGTATGTCCGGATATTATTTAGGCCTACGGGGTCACACGTCTCGACACCAAATGTATTGATATTAATTAATAGTTAATTAATATTTATCACGAATATTTAACGAGGTTTCGTTAAAAACTGACAAGTTAATTGTTAACAGGGGTGTTAGTTGTAATTAAGAGAGAGAGTTGTAATTGGATTACAATTGAGAGAAGGCTTTGGATAGGGCCTCTAGTGGATTTCGACTAGGGCTCCTATGCCTATCCTTTTACTTGTTTATCAAGTATTCTAATCCTATAAATAGACCCTCTGGGTTTAAGGATTAGTTGCTGCTTTATGAGATAAAGAAAAACCCTAAATCTCTCTCTCCTTCCTCTCGAATTCGGCAACAAGAAAAACCCAAGGGAGGTTTCGGTTCTTGTGTGGTTCGACCAAGCCCATATCAAGAGGAGTTCGTGATCGGTTGCTAGCACATAGCATTGGTGTGTCGTGTGTGCGATCGTAGAGGGATTTACTTCAAATCCTCCAAGAGATCAAGTCTTGCCGAGCTAAAAAGGTACACATTCTAATACCGGTTAATTAGATTAATTCATAGGATTCTTTCCGCTGCGTACTCGTGTTTTGATAAAAGTTATATAACCCAACAGGTACTCCCGTACACGCAGAGAAAGTCCGATGAGTTATACGAAACACCAAAGAAAATAAAGCAGAACGTCAAACGAACAACGATCAGGTCGGTCTTTCGACACGCAGAGAAAGTCCGATCGTTTGATAAAATAAAGAAAATCAAACAAGTTTAAATCTTTGCAAAATGAACACATGTATACACAGTGACTTCTCATTTTCCTTTTCACATATCTTTTCTTTGATATCATGAGATATGCATCAAGATGTTGTCCACTTGGTCAAGCATTAGTATTTAGTGTGTTTATCACATCTGAATACTTTCTGAATTAATGCCGAGCCTACCAAGTACATCAAACAATGATCTTATGGCTTTTTCATCTATTTTATCCATGAGTCAGACACGTAAGCCAATGTACCATCATTTCCCAATCATGTCGGATACAATTTCTCATTTTTAATGTTTTTGTATTTTTCTGTTTTTCGATGTTTTTGTATTTTCCAATTTCTCCCCCTTAAAATGAAAACTCTATTTTTGGATTTCATTTTAACACAAACAAAAACAAACAACGACACTATTTTTGGGTTTTCAATTTTCTCCCCCTAAACTACATACAAAATGTAAAAGAAAGAAAAATTGACCAATCGATACTTATACCTTTGCAGTTTAAACTTTCAGAAAAACTTGCAATTGTGTAAGATAAAGCATTCAATGTAAGTTAAGAACGCAGAATATTCCTCCATCAGCAATTTTGCAGTCACCAACGGGTCTTCTAGGAATACCTGCACACTGGTTTAAATGATTAGTACTCAAATGACCCGAAGCACATAGCTTCTGGTCGACCAGTGTCCTCCACAAAGTCAGTTGCAGCTTTGCTGACCACTTTAGGTCTCCACTGCATCTTTGCAGGTGCAGTTTTCACAGAAACATCATCTTGTGATGAATCACCAACACTAGACTCACTTTTGAAATGTTTAGATTTAAAATGTGATGTTGGTGAGTCATTAAAAATTCTGCCGGATTCGTCAATTATCGTGGCAGTTTTTCCAGAAAATTTCCTTTTAACAGTGACAGGACAATTCTGTGCTATATGTCCCTTTTGGCGACATTGATAGCACAAACGATATGAACGTTTAAATTGTGACTTGTCCTGAACTGGATGACATTTATCAGAAAATTCAGACTCATCAGAAACATCATCAAAAACCTGAAATCGGTTAGAATGTACCCATTTCGAAGTAGGACTCTGAGGTGTAGCATTAGAACTAGATGAAGAAGATTCGTTCGGTGAACTTGCAGATGAACCTTTCTTCTTTTGCTTCCCTCCAAAACCTTTTTCCATGGTGGATACAAATACCTGCGCCAGATGATATATCTGTTCAAGACTAGTATCTTTCTTCGCCTTAGGAGTCTTCTTTGGCTTGTTCTTCTCAACTTTCTGAACAACTTTGTGATTATGATTACCCAAACCAGATCGTTTATAACCAGGTAACTTTGATAAATCTACTTGAGACGTAGAAGAACCAGCTTGAGCAACCTCAGTAAATTTAGCTTTAATACCCTTCAAATTATTAGCTTGAACAAGCTCAGCAGCCAACTTTTCTTCAGACCCTATCTTCTCTTCTGTCCCAACATGCTTGATTGAACACTGTGATTCCCTCTTCTCACACTTAGCAGATACAAATTCAGAATAATCTTTGTTTACCACTGGAGTGTTCAAATCAACAACAGACTCTGTTTGAATCACTGGATGAGGAATTTGATTAAACTCATCACCTCCAAATACCTTCTTGAAGTTGTCGTCTTGACACAAATAACTTGTAAACGAATGAGAATTCTTCAAGTTATGCAATTGACGATTGAGATCGAGACTCTCAACTTTCAAATCAGCTATGATCTTCTGAGCTTCAGCAAGAACCTTTTCTGATTGAATCAATTTCTCAGATGTGGTGTTGACTAGTGATTTTTCTCGTCTCATCCCATCATGAGCAGCAAGCACTTCTTTGGTAACTTTATCCACTCTTTCCTTATAAATCTCAATATTCCTTGCTAATAAATTTTTGTCTTTCTTCAAAGAAGTGATAGTATCTTGCAATTCAGACTGAACAATCTGATATTGATTTCTATCAGCAGTAACTTCATTCAATGCCTTATGAAGTTCATCATTCGATGTCTGAAGCACTTCAACCTTTTTGATAGACTTTTGAAATAACTGTTCAAAATCTTCACTAACATCTTGAGCTTGAGACTTATATTCTGCAACCTCCTTGACCAACTTTTCATTGATAGAAGTAAGCTTGACAATTCTTGACATGAACTCATCATTCTCGTGTTGAAGTTGTAACGTGTGTTGATCATTCTGAATACAGCTTTCTGACAATTGTTTCTGAACACTAGCTAATTCTGTCACCAACACACTCTTTTCCTTGAGTAACTCTGTATTTGTTTTGGAAACTTCATTAAATTCCTGACATTTCTTGATGAAACTCTCCAATTTTTCATCCTTTCGTTTGATTTCAACAGATTGACACTGTATTTCCTTTATCAAACCTGTAATTCGACTATCCTTTTGTGAACAAAATTCACACACGGATTCGTAACCACTCATTTCGGAATCAGAATGACTTAAGTCAGATTTACTGGTCTCAGATGTATACCCACTCGATTCAACCTCAATATTTGCCATCAATGCATAACTGTCTTGAGAATGAACCACGAATGCAGATTCATCTGGAAAATCTTTAGCCCAATCATAACCTTCATCAGTTTGAGATATCATAGCTTTAACATCTTTATCTTGACCATTCTTATTGGAAACATCCTTGTCAGATGACTTGGTAGGACAATTGCGAGCAAAATGTCCATGTTTGGCACATTTAAAACATTTAATCATTTTTCTATCCAAGCCAAGTGTTTGTCCTTGAAAAATAGATGTCTTACCATGTTTCTGCATAAATCTCTTTCCCTTTTCCGCGACCATAGCAAATTGCCATTCCAAATCGAGTTTATTCAATTGATCGTCATCCAGGTTATTTAAATCCTCGCCATACAAACAAGACTGACCAATTTGATGAAATATAGCTCCAGACGAAGAAGATATAAAAGCAGATAGCAAAGCAGCTAGATCTTCGGTTACCTGATTAGAAGTTGACTTGCTTGATGATTTATCAGGAATAGTAAAACTACAACCTGAAGAATATCCACCATTATCTGACTTTCCAGCAAGAAATGCTGTTACTGGTGGATTACTGCTTGAAATAGAATTTGATTTAGCTTTAGCATGGGCAGTAGCAGAATTCTCTCCAAAATAAACTGCAGGATTCTGAACTGATGGAATTGCTGATTTCTTTACAAGTAACTCCATTTCTCGAGCTTGTAACTTGCTTAATAATTGATTGAAAGTCCAACTTGAATAATTTGGATCATTAGCAAGCATCATAACAAAGTTCTCCCATGTTTCCGGTAAAGCTTCCAGAAATTTTTCCTTCAAGTCATCTTTTTCTTTCTGGACTCCTACAATATCGAGTTCATTAATCAGATGAGAAAGTCTAGAAATCAAATCTGCAATACTCTCTTTTTCACAATGCTGGAAGTTATCAAACTCCTTTAACAAAACTTTCTTTCGACTCTTCTTATATTGCTCGTTTCCTGCACATCTATCCTTCAGTGCATCCCATAATGTTTTTGATGTTGTGCAATTTTTGAATTGATGCAAGAGTTCTCTTGGTAAAGCCATTGTGAGATTTGCATACGTTTTCTTTTCTCTGGCATACACTTTCCTTTGATCTTCATCAAGATCACTTCGTGGAATTGGTTCTCCATTTTTCTTAGGATATGTATAATCTTGTTCAATAGAAATCCACAAATCAATGTCAAGAGCATTAACAAATGATTCAAAACGTTGCTTCCAATTCTCATAATCCTCCAATCGAAGTAACTTAGGAACTTTCTGAGTTGTTCCTATCTCGTTATCATAGTTCAATATGGCTTGCATTGATGATTGAACAGCTGAAAAAGCGTGAAAGTCGCTCATTTTGAAATTTCAATACCGAACGCGAAAACTCAAAACAAAAAAACGGGCGTCTTCCAAGTGGATTTTGGGGGTCAAAACTTGACGGTACTGGCCGTAGGCGGGTACACGTTCTAGATCTCGGAAAGACGAACGTTTTGGCTGGTATTGGGTTCCGTAACTCCAAACGGTTTGCAAGATACGTCAGTTTTAGTGAAGGTCACTATTCTGCCAGCGGACCAACACAAATTGGCGGATCAAAATACTACCAGCGGACCATTTCCGGATCAAATTAACAAGGCGGATCAGATTTGTACTAGCGGACCAGATTCCGGATCAGATTTCGTCCGGCGGACCAAATTTCGTACGGCGGATCAGATTTTGATACGGCGGATTAAAAACTGGTACGGCGGACTAGATTTTTCAGCGGATCACACTGGTACGCTGCAACTGTCGCGGATCAGACTAATGAAGATTGCCTGGCGGATCAAACGGCGGATCAGACTGTTCGTCGGGCGGACCAGATGCAGAAAACACAAAAATCGACTGATTTTCACAGATTTCGACAATTGAAGCTAGATACTGGATCAGTATGATGCGAAAACACTCCAGGAACATCCAGAAATCATTTTTATCCTCGGAATCACTCAGACTTATGAAAAATTGATGGAAAACGTAGAAAACCCAAACTTTCTCTCTAGAATTTCGAAAACTTACCAAATCACAGCAGTAGAGCAACCTGGAATGCTCTGATACCACTTGTAAAAGCACGATACGATCTTACTACAGCATGATTCAGTAATTGGATAACAACAAGAAGTAAATAAAGCTTGGCTTTATTGATTCACTAAGAGGTTACAAACTAGAGAGAGGAACACCTTCAGTTACACACAGTTAAGAAATATAGAAATGACAGAACTAGTAAGCACTCTCTCTAACAAGTTATTTATAGTTACTTAGACATAAGCCAGCGGACCATCAGCAGACCATCTGGTCCGCCGTATCAACTGGTCCGGCGGATCATGTGATCCGGCCAGATGACTAACTGACTCACACAAAAGCTCTTGACTAGATACAATACACGAGACACAACGTTAGCATAGGAATATGCTCTAACACCCTCACCAGTGACAAACCCATGGATAGCACATGCGGTGTCATCAATGAAGTCATCTGGAGCTGCCTTTCGGTGTCTAAATGCAACAATGAAGAAACTGATGATAAACTTCCAATTTGTTGGAAATAAGGTCTTCTAAACCTTGTTGCTGACGTCTGGGAGGAAAACACCAGAGTATCCCATTCTTGTCAGTGTTGACTGCCACTGAGCCCTTGTAAAAGTCTTGGGCAGGTCAGCATCTTGTAGGTTTAGGACTGTTCTGATCTTTTCTTCAGTAATTTCAACATCAATATTCTGAATCTTTGACCTTATTACACTTGTTTCATCTTCAAGCTATGCAGATTCAGCATTGTACCAGAACGCTTCTATTATACCCTTGTAGATGACAGGGTTAATTTGCATTGCCGTTGCCCAACTTGATTAAAGCAGGAGGTCAAGAGCTTGCTCATCAGGACCTTCCCAGCTTTTGTTAAACACGCACCTTCCGTTGTGCAAGCGACCATACTCTAAAGCTTCAACAGCTTGTCTGGGAGGCATCTACACATATAGAATTACAAGATTATATCTAATTTAATACTAGATGAATGTCATGTCACACTAAACTCGTGATAGTGACAGAGCTTTTCATTTGAGTATTGATGACATAAACTAACTCATATAGTGCATATACTTCAAAATGATCACAAGCAACCGGAATGTCATGATTAACAAATGTAAGTATCTCAGGAAAAATAAAAGTTGTGTGTGATGTAATAAAATCTGGAAAAACAAGGAGCCAGATCTAAATCTCCAATAACATTGACTTAATTGAAATTTTTGCATGAAAATTGAAAAATGACCCAAATAGAGAATAAATTAACTAAATTCTGATTTGTTGGAGGGTCAAGGAGAATTTCAGGGATAATTCTACTACTTAGTCTCAACAACAGTCAGAGACATCAAGCAAAGGAGGTCTTGGCAATCTGGGATCAACCTCTAGAAGATTTTGTTATCCCAGTTTGTGAAGTCAGTTCAAGGAAAGTCACATTGGGACTTGGTTCCACCCGAGCTTGTGAACTCCTTGATTCGATTAAAAACAGTGCTTTAAATGTAAGACAGGAAAGTTGGAATATAACTAAGCTAAAGATTCAAAGACCAGTTAAATGCATGCAATAAGTGTAGCAATGACTTGTCAAACATTCAGAAAAATCCTAGTATATTAGAAATATAAACATTTACTGTGAATTGACTCAAGTCCGCTAAGAACAACAAAAAGTCCACTAGAACTCATTAAGTTCACTAAAGAGAGAACAAGTACGTTAGGAACTACAACAAGTTCACTAAGCAATGGCACAAGTTCGCTAAGAACAAAAGAAGTTCGCTAAGCAGATTATGAAGTACGCTAAGGACTGAATCAAGTCCGCTAAGACCAGAATGGTCTCACATGCAGATTCACTATACTTAGAAATGACAACAAAAAGTGTAAATCATATATCAGCATTTAGCAAAGATTTTCTAGATGCAACAGAGTCATGTTAACACTAATCAGCAAGTAAGAAGTCCTAATGGGTCAAATGTTCCAATTTGATCATTTAAAGGACAAAATGTGATTATATAAGCTTAACAGATTAGATGGGGTCATTGCATGTCAAATTTAATCCTAACACACAAATATAAGCATGTATGAATCAAATAACACATACCCAAATCACCAAATTCACATTCAAGCTAACACAGTCACATAAGTCTCATAAAAACAATTTCATGCAAAATTTGACTTATTAAAGTCAAAATGACCAAATGAGTGTTCAAACAGAGCCTAAATACCTAAGATAGTTCATATGAACCTTAGAGGTGTCATAGATCACATTCTTTATACATATGCTCTCAATTAGTTCACAAAAATGGTCAAATTAACTTAGATATGTCAAGATATTCAATTATGTCTATCTTAGTGTTAATTGTGTCTAAGATCCTTTCACCTGAGTTATTGACCTGTTTCAGACCCATATGGATCTTAACCAGTCTAAACCACCAGTGTTAGGCTCAATTGGATGTCAATTTACACAGAGAGAGACATACAAGTACATAATAATTAGACTAAAATGATGCACTACCTGAATAATAACATGAATGCTTGTATTGAGAAACACATACCTTTCTGAAGATCTAAGGATGACAAAGATCTAATATAAGATGCAGTGAATATCTCAATGACTCAGTGAGTTATCTGCTGGGATCAAGCAATTTATATTAGAAATCAAATAAACTTTAGATAAACTAAAATAAGGTAAAAATTGCCCCTGTGTAGCCAAGTTTGAGTCTTAACTCACATTGCCATTTGATAGAACAACATACCTTTTTGATGATCTATGGTTTGCTAAGATCAATGAAAAAGATGCAATGTTCTTGATCAATCTCTCAACAGTAAGAAGTTTTGTTTTGTGATCAGGCAAGCAATGTTAGACTTCAAAATTTTAAATAAACACAGAGAAATATAGGCAAATTGAATTTAATGATATAACTGAGAAACTTTAAACTTAATCTATTAACTGATGAGTGACTATGCTAATCAACGGTTATCAGCAGATTCTAAAGTTTGAGTCTCATCAAGTTATACCTGAACAATAAAGAATAACAAATTTTGATTGGAGACTAGATAATTTCAACACTATGTGGAATTCATTAAGTCAACCCAATCAAGAAAGAAGACAAATTGAAACTTCTAAGTTGCTAAAAGTAAACTCATAGGCATATATACACAATCAGATTTGTGTTAACTAAACTGAATTGGCAGTAGCCACATTGAGTTCTATCAAGCTAACCAAAGTTTCAAAATGGACAATTCAAAAATTCCAAAGTATCCTAAATAACTGAGGTCATAGCATTTAAAGTTCATAGTTTATCAATTCAAACAAACTTCAAGGTTCAAACTAATCAACTAGAACAAAAACAACCAAGTGTTATAGAATATTCACTGAATTTCCACGTTCAAAACACATTCATACACTCCCCTGTACACAACGTTCTCGGATTCAAAATGATAAAAGAGAGATTCGAATCATATACCTTTAACTTGAGCACAAGTGAATTAGGATCAAGTAAAGTTGTAACAAATCTGTAATTTACATCAATTTAATGCATTAGAACCCCAAAAAAATTGAGAATCGGACCCACGGCTCATCATCATCACCGAAACCAAAATCAACCTAAATAAAAGTGAAATCAAACCTGTGGATGCAAGAAGAGTGTGCGAATCAACCCTAATTGCAACTAGAACGACAGATTCGGGAGAGAATAGGTGGTTTTCGATCGAACAGTGGATGGGAATGCGTCGCCGATTCGAGATAGAGAGAGCGGGTGTGTGAATGTTTGAATGCGTGAATGAATAAATCGATCAAGTCCCCTTTGTATACTATTAGGTTTAGCGAACTAAAAAATATCTAAAATTAAACAAGTTCGCTATGGCTGTCTCCAAGTTCGCTAAGTGTAAGCGAACTGAAACAAGTACGCTAAAGGGAGAGAAATATCAAACAAGTTCGCTAAGGCCTAAAAGAAGTACGCTAAGCCTCTAAGAAGTTCGCTAAGCTTAATGAAGTTTCGCTAAGGTTAAGGACAAGTACGCTAAGCCTAAAAGAAGTTCGCTAAGCTAGGAAGTTCGCTAAGGCTTAATCAAGTACGCTAAGGCCAAATTTGAACAAGAGATACCAAAAAATTTCTAAGTATAAAGAAGTCCGCTAAGGCATAAACAAGTTCGCTAAGAACAGTTTAGCCTCAGTAGACTTTTAAAGTAAGTGGAGAAGTTCGCTAAGGCAAAATCCTTCTTAGCGTACTTCTCAAACACTTAAACAAAAAATCAAAACACAAGAGAAGTTCGCTAAGAACAAGTTCAACTTAGCGGACTTCTCTACATATATAAAAGACTCAAACATAAACAAGTTCGCTAAGAACAATTTGTTCTCAGCGGACTTCTTACAAAATAAACAAACCAATTACAAGTCATTCAAACAAGTTCGCTAAGGGCAAACATGTTGAGCATGCTTAGCGGACTTGCCTCAGACAGAAGTTCGCTAAGGCAAAAACAAGTCCGCTAAGAGCAGAATTGTAATAATAAGTGAAAATTTTCTGAGTCCAAAAATTTTCAAAATTTAAAATTTTGCTATTTAACTACAAAACTTAATACAGAAATGCATGCCTGCCACCAGTAACCTACCAGGAAGATAAATTTTGTATATATAAAACACGTATCTGTTAATTTCAACAAATTTGATGATGACCCACTTAGAACCTAAATTTGACTTTTATCGGTCAAAATTCCACCTGAACTCAAAATTTCCGTTTTTATCCGAATTGGGTCAATCTTCCACCCGAACTCAAGAATTCATTTACTTTCAAGTTGGTTCATTTCTAACCAATACCAAGTTTAATTTTAGTACAAGTTGGTCAATTTTTCACCAAACTTGGAAATTCAAGCACATTGGCTTTGAGAATTCACATATTTTTGTATGGTCGTGGTTAGACATGTTTAGAATCATACCGATCAATTACGTGATCAATAACACTTATAATTCAATTCACCTTTCGGATCCGGTACCCTAAGTCAGATTGTCGGTATTGTTTATCCACTTAAGCTCAGACAAGGTAATTTTCAACAAATTTCTATGACATATTTATTATGTTTTGTCCGATTAGTGAAAGATGTGATTAACCTTTTATACAACTTAAGTCACCATAATTCTACCATGTGCCATTTTGGCACTTCGGATACAGCCCACACACATAAGAATTTTTTATTGGTACATATGGAATTTCTTTAACATATGACAACTTATATTATTTCCCCCTATTTCTTTAGTGTTAAGTAGCTGATTTCATGAATGGATATTATGATGGATCGCGTGAACACAAGGTCATTGCTTTCGCAAAGCAGATGTGTCACGGATAAATGATGAATGTGATGATGGGATCGCGTGGTAACAAGGTCATCGCTTTCGCAAAGTAGATGTGCCATGGATTTATTGATGGATGAAGCGACACCAAGGTCTTTGCGTAAGCAAACCAGATGGTGTGCTGATGAGTGAAATCAGGGACTTAATGCTAAAGAAATATTCGTGTGTGTTGGCATATCGTACTTAGCTCAGACTTAGGCAAATTTAAAGAATTTTGCACCGGTAGACTTCAAGGTTCACATTTTTAAGCAAATTAATGTGTAATCACAGAAATAGTCTACTTCTAAGTATGTCGAGCCTACTGACACATCAAATGATAGAATTACCGGTCGATTGGATCATATCCTATGGTTAGATCTACAAAACCAAAATTATATCATGTTCCCCACATATTGTCCGACCACTGACCAACGGTTTTAGCTTTTTCAATGTTTTTGGTATTTTTCTGCTATTTTTACTACACAAGTGTATAGACAGATACTAAACAATTACAGAATTGACACTATTTTTGGTTTTATCTTCCACAGATGCAGGCACGACAGACAGACTCAAAAACAAGCTATTTGAATGAAAAGAAATTCCTTAGGTCATAAATCATTTTGACTCGAGACACAAACATACTGAAATATTTTTCTCTGCCAAAATAAGTCAAACAACATATGAACAGACTCAAGTGAGTCAAAAGAGTAACAAAAGCAATAAGATTAAATAAGTCAGACATCAACAATTAGATAAAATGAAAAACAAGCAAGAAGCGTAAAATCTTTTTGGTGATTTTAGTGAGAGAAAAGCAAGATTTAGGATATATACACAGATAATTCACAAAAGAAAGCAACCTAGAGAGCAACACACTAACGTATCAGAGAGCAAGAAGTTCTAGTCCTAGTCAAAGTTGATCATACCTATAGAGGTAACCAGAAAGTTGAACCTAGACATATCAAATGACTTAGTGAAAAGGTCAGCTAACTGATTTTCTAAATCAATCTGAACTAAGGTGACTAGTTTCTTCTCAGCACAATCCCTAATGAAATGGTGTCTAATCTCTATATGCTTAGTCTTAGAATGCTGAATTAGATTTTTAACTATAGAAACAGCAGCAAAAATTATCAATATGTATAGGAGTACTCATGAAATTCAAATCGTAGTCCAGCAATTGATTCTGGATCCAGAGAACTTGAGAACAGCATGATGCAGCAGCGATGTATTCTGCCTCAGCAGTTGAATTAGATACCGTAGTCTGCTTCTTGCATTGCCACGACACGAGTCGGTTTCCCAAAAACTAAGCTCCACCCGTTGTAGACTTCCGATCGAGTTGACAACCAGCATAGTCACTATCCGAGTAGGCTCTAAGATCGAAGGTTGAATCTTTTGGATACCATAGCCCTCGGTTGGGATTTGACTTCAAGTATCGAAAAATCCTCTTAACCGCAGTCAAATGTGATTCCTTTGGTTTGCTCTGAAATCTTGAACAGAGGCAGACTCCAAACATGATATCGGGACGACTTTCCGTCAAATACATCAACGACCCGATCATCAAACGGTATAAATGCTCATCCACCGAGACTTCTTGAGGATCAGTATTCAGTCTGTGACGAGTTTCCACTGGTGTAGAAAATCCCTTAGAGTCGTGATACCCGAACTTCTTCAGAATTTCTTTAACGTATTTCCCTTGGCTGATCAGTATACCGTCTAGTGACTGTTTCACTTGAATTCCCAGGAAAAATGTCAATTCACCCATGGCACTCATCTCGAACTTTTTCTTCATCAAGTTCTCGAATGCATGACACAAATTCACGTTCGTTGACCCGAAAATGATATCGTCAATGTATACTTGAACCAGAAGCATATCCTTCCCGACGTGTTGAATGAAGAGAGTCTGATCAATAACACCCCTTTTATATCTATTTTCCAGCAGATATGTAGACAACGTCTCGTACCACTTCCTCGGGGCTTGGTGCAGACCATAAAGGGCCCTGTCAAGTTTGTAACATTTGTTTGGAAATGACTTGTTCACAAACCCGGGAGGTTGCTGTACGTACACGTCCTCATCCAGCTCGCCATAAAGAAATGCGGTCTTAACATCAAGTTTGTAAACTGTGATGTCCATAGATGCAGCATAAGCTAAGAAAATCCGAATGGCTTCTAGACGAGCGACAGGTGCATAGACTTCGTCATAATCAATGTCGTCTTCTTGCATGTACCCTTTCACTAATAATCGAGCTTTATTTCTAATGATTATTCCACGTTCGTCTCGTTTGTTCTTGAAAATCCACTTGACCGGTATGGGTTCAACACCATTTGGAGCCTCAACAAGATGCCAAACATTGAGCAGTTTGAACTGAAGTAACTCTGCTTGCATGGCTTCAATCCAGTTGTCATCTTTTAGAGCAACAGCAACTGAAGTTGGTTCCTCTTGAGATATGAAGCATGAAAATAGACACGAGTTAACATGTTCTATTTGACTTCGGGTGATCCTTTTGTCTACGGGGCCTATAATCTGGCTTGTTGGATGAATTTTATGAACCCTTGATTCTTCAACAACGGTGTCTTCGATGGTAGATTCAAGGTTCCCAATTTGCAGATCTTTTCCCTGGACTTCACCGGTGTCAATTTCAGCTTCAACTTCTGATTCAGAATCATGATCTTCAGGAGCGGTTTCCGTGTTGGTTTCCCCTTGAACTGCTGCAGGCGCTGGTTCTGTTTCTATAATAACTGGATCTGGCACTGGAATTACTGTTTCATCAGGAGTTTCTGATGAAGTTGATTCTCCAGATCGATTTACTGATTCACTCGACTGATTTCTCCATGTTAGATCAGGATGGTCTGCTGAATAGATAGTTCCCAAAATCAATGAAGAAACCGGAGCAAATGTGTCAAATGTCGGTAAATCTTCCTCACGAGCATCATCATCTGAGATAGTATTTCCTGAGACACCAGAATCAACAATATTAAAAGTAGAAGAAAGAGAGTCAAGGTCATACATGCTATCTGAATCAGGTTCTCGAGTGATCCGAGTGTGCTCGTTAAAATTAACATTGCACGACTCCATGATCACCTGAGTTCTTTTGTTGTATACTCGATACGCCGCTGAGGACATAGAATATTCAACAAAATAACCTTCATCTGCCCGAGGGGCAAACTTGGCTAACTGATCAGACTGTATAAGAACAATGCAAGGACATCGAAACGGATTAAGTCTTATTAAAACAGGTTTTTGTTTAGAAAACAGTTCGAACGGCATCTTGTTAGCATGCTTGAACAAGAGCGTTCTGTTCAGAACGTAGCACGCAGTATTCACTGCTTCTGCCCAAAAAGAGAGTTTAAGGTTAGAATCAGCAAGCATGGTTCTGGCAGACTCAATGATGGTTCTATTCTTCCGTTCCGCTACGCCATTTTGCTGTGGCGTGTACGGTGAACTGAACTGTCATGTGATGTGAAGATCAATGTAGGGAGGAATTCATAGTTTTGTTTAGTCGGCTTGTTTAGTTTAGTTTCATTTGTAATGTTGTCGTTTGTTAGCTAGCGAAACTACCGAGCGAAACTGTTGTTTCGCTCGGTATCTAGATTAGGGTTGTCTCAGTGACAGTTTCGCTTGGCCAGCGAAACTGTCTACTGATCTGTATAAATAGTAGCCTTTGTGCTCTCATTTGTAACCTTTGCAACTTTTGCAACCCTAATACAAGATTTATGATTATTGGTAAGTTTGGTGATGGCTAGGAGCATTCTATTCAATATTTGTAGCTATTGTTCATCTCTTATCATCTATTTGGTTGTAGTTGTGATTGTTCAATACTAAAAACCCATTTTAGCTATTGGAAATCATCTTTTATTGATATTTGATTGGTTTTCTTCTCAAAACACCTTCATTAGCACTGATTAAGATCAGTGAGGACTAACAATATGGTATCAGAGCCATTGTGCTCTTGATTTTTGGTGTTTTTTAGTGTTTTTGGTAAAACTTTTGAAAATCTATTTGGATCTGAAATCTGATTGTTTTGGATTGAAAATTGGTTGAATATTGTATGTTTTGATGTCCTGAAGCATATGCAATCAACTAATCATTAATCAATAGTGATTTGGATTGGTTTGTGATCATTTCTTCTTCAAAAAGAGGGTTTTCTGTTCTGGGCGAAACTGAGGTTCTTCCAGCGACACTATACAGCGAAACTGCTGTATCTTCCAGCGATACTATACAGCGAAACTATAGTGTCGCCGTGAATCATATAATTGTTTTTGGACGAAACTACTGGCGAAATAGCATTATTTTTTGAACGAAAGTTCAAACCAGTTTCCAGCGAATCTATCTAGCGAAACTGTGTGTCATCGGGTATTTCCTAGCGAAAGTACTGCCCGTGCATACAGCGAAACTAGTTGGCGAAATTGCTGAATTGGTTCAGTGTTTCCAAGCGAAACTGCTGGCGAAATTATAAGTTCCAGCGAAATTATTCATCTGATCAGGATTTCCGAGCGAAATTACTGGCGAAACTAATTCTCCCAGCGAAACTAACCAAATTGTCTTGTTCTTTGTTTGTTTGTGTCTTTCTTATTTCAGGCTGATTTGAGATGGCTTCAGGTACCAATGTTGCTGACACTGAAAGCATTGCTCCAAACCGACCACCGAGGCTGATCAACGAAGACAATTTTGAAGACTGGAAACGATGTCTGAAATCGTTCTTTCTATACACCGATCACAATCAATGGTTGTCGATCGTCGACGGACCTCACGTTCCAACCACCACTACTGGTGAAGTAACCCAGATCAACAGCAATCCGTCTTCCTTTACTGAGAAGGATTTGAAACTTATTGATCGAGACCAAAAGGCTCTTGGTGCTCTCTCTCTACTTGTCGCAAGAAATCTACAATCGTTTCGCTGAGTACTCTGATGCAAAAAGTTTGTTTGATGCTCTTTGTGAGTTTTATGACGGTAATGAAGATCTTATGAAGGACAAAGAAGCCCAAGCAACTAAAGAATTCAATTCGTTCACCATCATGAAGAATGAAAAGTTAATTGACTTGACAAACCGTTTTCTGACCGTGTCAAGCAATCTGAAGAAGTATGATTCAGGACTCACTAACTCTGAACAAATCAAGAAGCTGCTGGATGCTCTTCCACCCGAGTGGAGCATTCAGGTTCGTATGTTGAAACAAGAGAGGGGTTTCTCCGATTACAAGCTTATGGATGTAATTAACAAGCTTAAGTCATTTGAGCTGGATGTTCAAAGGAGAGAGTACACTCAAGCTACGGGTCCTGCTAAAGTTTATTCTCCGAATTCGGCTCTCATCTCAACTATTACACCCAAAGGAGCCTCATCTCAAATTCAATCTGCTTATCTTGGGTCTGGTTCATCCTCAACTGCTTCTGCCGCTGCTCAGCAAACATCCCAGATCTCACCCGAATTCATGGGATTGTTCTCAATGTTTACCAACAGTTATCAAGCTTTCGCTGCTGGAGAACTTCAAGGTTCGACTCTGACTGCTGAGGATATGTACCAAGTTGACCCAGATGATTTGGAAGAAACCGACTTAAAATGGCAAATGGCCATGTTGACCGTTCGCGCTAGAAAGTTCTTCAAACGTACTGGGAGAAACACTTTCAAGAATCAAAATGGAAAAGTTGGATTCGATAAGGGTAAGCTAAGATGTTACAACTGTAAGCAACTTGGCCATTTCAAGAGACAATGCCCGAGTCCAATTGTCACTGAACCGACCTCTGAGCCTGCAACTCGAGTCATCCCTATCACCGACAAAGCTGAAGCCAAGCCAAACAAAGAAGTGGCTCTTCTGACTAACTTTGACTGGAGTTCGGAGGTCTCTGAAACTGAGGAAGCCATAAATCAAGCGCTTGTGGCTCAACTTCATGAACAAAGAAATGACCACACAGTTAACAGCTGTGAGAAGGGAGAAGCCGACAAGAAGATGAATGAGAAAACGGCAAGCACAACCGCGTGCACATGTGAGAAAGCTCGTGCTGCAGAAAAGGCACTCCCGAAGAACTCTGCAAATAGCTATTGGCATATAGATTCGGGATGCTCTCGGAATATGACAGGGTTGAAAGACCTGCTTACAAATTACAGGATCGTGGATGGTGGGTTTGTTTCTTTTGCAGGTGATAAGAGAGGTGGAAAGATGGTTGGACAAGGAGATGTGTCATATGGGTCTCTCACTCTGGAGCAAGTCAACTATGTTCCCGAATTGCAGTTTAATCTTCTAAGTGTGTCACAAATCTGTGACAAGAATATACCTGTGTTGTTCAAATCAAATGAATGTCTGTTTCTCAAGCCTGAATTCATTGTGCCAGAAGAGATGGTGGCGATGCGTGCACCTCGCATCAATGACACATACTTGCTGAATATGAATTACACTGCATCTCACTCTTCCTCCATGACTTGTTTACTTTCAAAAGCTTCTGTATCTGAGTGCTTCCTGTGGCATAGACGTTTAGGACACATAAACTTCAAAATTCTAAATAATCTTGTCAAAAACAATTTGGTCCGAGGTCTTCCGTTCAAAGATTTTTCTGTCGTTGAAAAATGTCTTTCATGTGCTAAAGGAAAACAACATAAAAAGCCACATAAGCCTAAAGTGGAAAATTCTATTTCTAGTCCCTTAGAATTGCTTCACACTGATTTATTTGGACCTATTAGTGTCCAAAGTCTGGGTAAAAGATCTTACTGTCTTGTTGTCACTGATGATTATTCCAGGTACTCTTGGGTTAGGTTCTTGAAGCAAAAGAGTGACACGACTGAAGCTTTACAGAATATTATCCTGTCCGTGGAAAGTTCAAGAAGTAAGAAAGTCAAGGCAATCAGAAGCGACAATGGAACTGAATTTCATAATCAGATCTTTGACTCTTTCTGCGCAAACAAAGGGATTCTTCGACAATACAGTGCAGCAAGAACTACGCAGCAGAATGGAGTTGCTGAAAGGAAGAACCGCACACTTGTGGAAGCTGCTCGTACAATGTTGATTGAATCAAAGCTGCCGATTATCTTTTGGGCTGAAGCTGTGAATTGTGTGTCACACCCCCAAAAATCCCACGCGCGATAACGTGCCGCAGGGAGCGTGACAAACCAGGATCGTCGTCCATTAGTTACACCAAACGACAAATAATTAATAAAAGCGTTTCATATTTTATTAAAATATAAAATTAGAGTTTTACAAATGCGGAAGCGTAAATACAATAAAAGTACTTATTTAAAATCTTTGTCACCCAAAGTGACGTGGCTTGTTCAAAGACATTAAAAGCGTTCAAGACTCATGCATGCGTACTCGTGATACTCGAACATCCGCAACCTGAGAAATAACATGCTAAAAAGTGTCAACACAAAGGTTGGTGAGTTCACAGGTTTATCAGTTCAAAAACAATTAAAGTTGAAGGTAGTGCCACTGTTCAAAAACAGTTCAAGTTGTGTTTAAGATTGACCATTCAACAACGGTCAAGTTGAGTTTAAGATTGACTGTTCAACAACAGTCAAGTTGTAAGAGCATAATCACTAATATATATCAAATAGCTAGCTAGGCTATATACATGAAACTTCGCACGTTGATGGTCACCGAAGCTAACAGTTATTTTACAGTTTGTGCAGTTTGCCTTGTTGTGTTTAGGACGAATATAAAACCCGTTCGATATCCAATCGTGCCAGAGCGACTGACCCGGGTGGGGTTTGTCAGACCCAGTAGTACTACAATATATTTCCCGCTATCGTCATTAATACTAACGGTACCATAGGAAGGACTTTGTTGTATCAGTGTGCTTCAAGTACTTCAAGTGATATATAAAAGTCTAATTATCTCAGTTGTATAGTTCATGCATGTTAATCTCCCCCAACAGGATTTAAAACAGTAAAATGGGGCCGTGAAACTCACCTTAGGTTGCACAGCAAAATTCCAAATAAGAATACAGCAAATACCAAAATACCAGGTCTTGTGTAATCTATCAAGCACCTGATGAGCATATGCACATAAGTGTGTACTCGACTGAAAAACGACTAAGTCTAAAGCAATTGTGAAATTAAACAATGTCAAACTATGACAGGACGAAGGTTCACTAAATCCAAAATGAGTTGAAGGTTGGCACATTGCCAAATTCATAATGATTATGAAATTCGATGAAAATTATTTTACAAACAAATAATATTTGTTCATGAAATCGAATAATAGAATGTGTATATATATATATATATATATATATATATATATATATATATATATGTACATAACCAAATATATGATTATATCTTTATAAAATCAAGTAGTAAAACATGTATATGTGTATTTATAAATATCTATAAAAATATATATATTTATCCAACGTTTAAAATTATTACCATCATAACAACGATAAATGTACTATTTATATCCATTTTTTTTCACGATATATAGTTTACAAAAATGCTCGATTTAAAACCATCAATATGTATCTATAAAAACATTTTCAAACGTCTCCAATTTATATAACAGCTTACTAGGTCAAGATTTTTTTTATAGACAATTAGTAGTGGTATTGAGTTTTAGGGCAAAAATATTCAAAGTTGTGCTTAAAAAGACAAGACAACAAAAATGGTGGTCACAGGACTCGAACACGTGACCTCATGTTCAAAATTGCAGCACCCTATACCACTGAGCCGGTGGTTCGCGTTGATTAAATCTAGTCCAGATATCACTTTATCTTAAAAGGTTGGCGAGGATTGATTTGCCGAAGAAATAAAAATAAACAAAAGTTTGGGGTTGGCAAGGATCGAACCGGCGACCACGTCCTTAGAACCCAAAGCTTGAACCGTTGGGACAACAACGGACTTTTCTCTTTGATTTGTTCAAAATTTATTTATCATGTGGTTCGCTGATCATCTTCTTCACCCAAAAGAAAACCCATCACCCGACTCCATTGATGTTACAAAGAAGCTTTGACAGAAGCACCATACGGACGAACAAGTGAGCTAAGACTACTACAAATCGAATACAAGGGATGTTTTAAGATTACCTCGACGTCCGAGACGAAGATCGATGCAAGAAGCTGTTTTGGTCAAAAATTGCACAAGGAAATCTCGTATTCCAAACTTAGAATGTGGGGTGAGGTGCTAAGAAATCTGGTTCAAAAGCAAAGAAAAAGTAGTGCAAGCGACACGATGATGTACGAGGGAAACCTGGAATCCTGAGAGTTGCCTCTGAGAATCCCAGTAAAAACCTCGGGAGCCGGCTCAAAGCGCCTGCTACCTAAAGCTTTTATAAATTAAGAATTCGATTACAATGATGAAGACGATGATCGAGTGCTAAGTGTTACAGTATTCTGAGTGCTGTGTGTTGTGATATGTTTCCTAATTCGATCATGCCTTATTTATAGTTACAAACAGAATAAACTAGCTATCCGAAAAATCAGGGATCCTCTTGACCACGTCCGCTAGCCGTTTGAGGAAGTTCACCATCTCGTCCACGTTCGTTTATGCCACGTCAGCCCTAATTGACCGGTTCTTTAGGAAGGTTAGACCTTGTTTACCTGCGATTGAAATTAATCACGTGGCAATTAGTGAGTAAAGATATTCAAATAAGTAACAGGTAACATAACCTGTCGAGAATCCTTAGGATTCCCGGATTCCTGCATGTTCGAGCTTCTCAGCTGGGTGCCTGGAACTTGACCCATAACAATTGCCCCTGAATTTCGCGGGTGTTTGATAAAGGATAACAGCTGGGAAATTCAAATCATTCTAGGTTAATCTGCATGCCTACGTGGACGGCCGAGATCCAAGATGCTTTTTTGATTTGACGGCTTACACTCTTCCCTATGCGAGATTTCCGTAGGTCATTATAGCCTTAAATACTCCATTTGTTTTCCATTTTTCTCATCGTCTTTCCGAAAACCCTAGAGAAAAGCTTTCTCCCGGCGCTCAGGTCAGTATTTTTTTCTTCCCGGAAATTCCAACTTTTTCTCGTTTAATTTTCGTCATGGTTAAGAAAACACGTTCCTCTTCCGTTGCTGCCGTCGCCACCACTGTTGGAGACTTCGTCGATCAGGGTTTCATCCCGGTGAAATCGGAGGAGTCCTGCCGTTTCACCGATATCGACATGAAAGAACTCAAGGAATCCGGCCTGTTTCCGTCTAATGCTATCTTCTTCCCATTCGACCCAAGGCTGAAAGCCGATTGGGTTTCTGCAACCTGGGTTTGTTTTCTTCTCTACCCCTTCCAACTCGGGATGTCTTTTCCCTTCCCTGCACTGGTGAACGATTTCTTCAGGGTCACCGGGCTGTCATACGCCCAAACCATGCCCATGGTTTGGAAGATCCTTTGCTCCATTGACAGTCTGAACCGTTCAAGAAACCTGTCGATAGGGATTCCAGAAATTTGTGCTGCCTACAACCTTAGAACCCATGGAAACAGCCGGTTCGTTCTTCAAGCCAGAACCTCAGACTCCCACTTGATTCCTAGGGCCACCCACAATGATCACGATTGGAGGCAGAAATTCTTCTTCGTCCGTAGGGATTCCATCGTTGGGGGTACCAAGTTGCCGGTACAATGGGTGAAGAAGGGTAGGAAGCTTGTATTCCTTTGTTCCTGTCAATATATTTGAGCTTTGTTAACTTACCTTTGATTTCCTTTATTTTGCAGCCCCTGTGTTTGAGAAGCTTATTAAACCCACTCCTCTCTCAGATAAGAAGCTTGTGGCTTTTTATCAGATCCCTGTGGCTGAGAGAATCTTCGCGATCGAGTCCACTTTCAGTGAGCCAAGTAACTCTGAAAAAATGTCAAGTAAGTATTGATAGATTTTGTATTATGAATTTATAATAAATTGAAAATTTTAAACTTATCTGTTTTGTGTTTTCAACTTCTCAGCTCCCAAAACTAAGATGAGTTTTGATCTCGAAGACCTTTCTGACTATCTGGACGATGAAGAAACTGCAGAGGCTCCCAAGCTGATTCAACCCAAGGTCGAACCCACCCCCAAGGCTACCTCTTCCAAGCCCCCGCAGCCCAAAGGTAAAGCCACCACCACCAAGAAAAGGAAGGGCTCAGATCCTGCTTCCATCAGCCTCCCTGATTGCTTTGAAGGCCTGAACACCACCGAAACCATCAACATGCTCACTGGTCTTCAAAAGCATGTAAGTTTCAATTTCCAAGTTTCCTGATTAACTATCTGATATCCCCAGTGGGATTCTGACCAGGATCCCTAATCTTGCAGGGTTTTGAGCGCCTCGCCACAATTTATGCTGATGCTGAAGCCAAGGTGCTGGAGCTGAAGGAGGAAGTCAAGAAGGCTCATGAAACCATCAAGATCCAGGGGGACATTGCTGAATTAAAAAACAAATATTTCGAGAGGAAGCTGGAGATGGTGCAAGAGGGGTTTGATGCTGCTCTGGAGCAAGAGGTTGAGAAGGGAAGAAGGTCGGCCGCCATTGCTGTTTTCCAAAGTAAAATCAAGATGGCTGAGCAGGCGTCCGAGGCAGACTTCTCTGTTGGGATCTGGAAAGTTGAAGCTTGGAAGGCAAAGTTGGAGAAGCTGAAGAAAGAAGCTGAAGCTGCTGAGGCTGCCAAACAAGAGAAGACCCATCCTTCTGAACAGGAAGGAGAGAGTCCAAGCGCTCAACTTGAGAAGACAGCAGCTGGAGGGAGCAGCCTCGATGAGCTTCTGAAGCAGGAGGGAGGAGAGAAGAAGTTGACAGTGGAGATGATCGGTCATCCTGGCGAGAACAAGGGGAAAGAGGTGGAGGGATTCTCCAAGACCTCCAACGATGAAGAACCTTGAGGTGCCGCCGTTTATTTCCACTTTTTTGATGGTGTTTTGATGTTTTAAACAATGTTTCCTTATGTTTCCTGCACACTAAACAACAACTAACAATGATGGGATTCCGGGTGGAGGGATCTTGAACTTTTCAAGACGAAACCCGGAATCTCGGAACCCAGACAATCAAGCCTCCCAGGTGGAGGGATCCTGAGGTTTTCAGGACGAAACCTGGGATGCTTTTCCTATTTTGTTAATAATTATGAATGGTATGGTAGGTTTAACCAACACTTGTCATTTCATTTAAGTTTATAAAAATAGTTCTTGCGTTGACTTAAACAAAGTATATGTTTGGGCTCCACAAATAGAACATAAAAATATAAAAAGAATCTTTCTTGAATCCACCACCTTAATGGATCCAAAACAAACCTTTCTCTTATAAAAGAATGTCACATGTTTAGATTTTGTAGGACCCAAAGCGTAAAGTATATTGAAAAAATAAGGTCTCTCCACTTTCTTATCTTCCTGATCAGGATTCCCAATTCTTCAGGATTCCCAAACCTGTTAAATAGGAATTCAAATAATAAGTTAAGATTACTTACGTTCTTAATCTTCTCCCGACTGGGATCCAATAGGTTTTAGATTCCAAGTTAAACACTGGGGACAAGCCCAAAGAAACTGGGGTTATTCCCGAATAAACTGGGGACTAGCCCGAAGAAACTGGGGTTATTCCCGAATAAACTGGGGACTAGCCCGAAGAAACTGGGGTTAAACCCATCTTAGTGACATGAAAATGTCAAACCAATTGTTAGGAAACTGGGGTTAATCCCACTTAGTGACATGAAAATGCCAAACCAATTGTTAACACGTAAGTGTTAAAAACCTTAGGAATCCACTCAGAGGCCTCTAGTGACAAGATTATCAGCCACCCCTAAGAATGGACTGGTCCGGCCACCTTGAGCACCCTGAGGGATTACTTGCGCTCCAGGCGAGGGTCGTGCGTCACAGGCGTTTACCCGAACTTGAGAAAGGTGAATACCTTTAAACCTTAGAAGATGTGCTGGACATCTTAAACAGAGAAGAGGTGGCCAGCCTCTGACTGGGGATTAACCCAAAAAACTATTGCAGGATTCCCAACCTTCTGCAAAACACTCAAATGCTTGGTGAAGGGTGGGTGTCAGCCTTGCTGACACCACTCCGATGCTTAAGTTAGTAATGGTTAGAAAGAAATTGATAAACTGAATTGAAATCGGATTAGTATACTTACCTGGATTGCCGACTGGATGAGAATCCGGGTGAGAATCCTGATAGGATCCCTACATAAAATAGGCTTTCAGATGGATGGCATTCCAAGCTCTCGGTAATAAATCTCCTTCCAAGTTCATCAATCTATATGCCCCTTTTCCTTCTTCGGATTCCACTAGATAGGGTCCTTCCCATTTGGGTGCCAACTTCCCATCAGCCGGATTAGTCGTATTCTGAAATGCTTTCCTCAATACCAAGTCTCCAACCTGAAATCGCCTGAGCCTGATATTCTTATTATATGACCTTGCTATCCTTTGCTGGTATGACGCCATTCTGACTTTGGCAAGATCCCTGAGTTCTTCTACCGTTTCAAGATCCTGAAGTAGATTCTCAGAGTTATTCTGGGAATCCTGAAGCGTAACTCTTGCTGTAGGAATCACCATTTCAGTAGGGATGACGGCTTCTGCCCCAAATACCAAGGAAAAAGGCGTTTGGCCAGTTGCATTCTTAGAAGTCGTCCTATCTGCCCAAAGAACAAACGGAAGTTCTTCAGCCCATCTTCCTTTCTTGGAACCCAGTTTCTTTTTCAAGTTATTGATGATGATTTTGTTGCTGGATTCCGCTTGACCGTTGGCTTGAGGATGTACTGGTGTTGAAGTGATCATCTTAATCCCCCAACTCTCACAGAAGCTCGTAGTCCTCTTGCCAATAAACTGGGAGCCATTATCACATATAATTTCTGCTGGGATCCCAAACCTTGTTAGGATATTCCTTTTGATAAACGAGATAACCTCCTTTTCCCTGACTTGAACGTAGGCTTCTGCTTCTATCCATTTGGAAAAGTAGTCGGTCATCGCAAGCATAAAGACTTTTCCTCCGGGTGCCTTGGGCAGCTTCCCAACTATATCCATGCCCCACTTCATAAATGGCCAAGGTGAGACAATGGGATGCAATGGTTCAGCTGGTTGATGGAGGATATTGCTATGTCTTTGGCATGCATCGCATTTTTGTGAGAAGTCCATAGCATCCTTCTTCATTGTTGGCCAGAAGTAACCGGTTCTGAGGATCTTGGAAAACAATGCTCTTCCACCGGTGTGATTTCCACAATCTCCCGCATGGATATCTTGAAGCACTTGGAGCGCCTCTGGTTTCTCAAGACACCTTAAGTAGGGACCTGCAAGAGACTTTCTATATAGGGTGTTATTTAAAATAATGTAGGGAGTTACCTTCGTGCGAAATGCTCTGGGATTCTCATCTTTAGGAATTTCCCCACTTTGAATATACTTTATGATAGGGGAAGTCCAGGATTCCAAAGTCTTTTCAGGATCCTGGACGTCCATAGGATCCTCGCAGTCCACTTTGTTGGATTCCTGATCTGAAATAGCGGGAGTTAGAATATGAGTGATCGGGATCTTGACATCCTCTGGAATCCTGAGAGATGAAGCCAAGTTGGCCAAGGCATCGGCTTTCGAGTTCTCTTCCCTTGGAACCTGAACTATATTAAAAATTTCAAATTTTAAAGACAAATTTTTTACAACATCAAGATATTTCGAAAGTTTCTCTCCTTTGGCTGCATAAGAACCATTAAAATGGTTAGCAAGTAATAAGGAATCAACATAGACTTAAATACACCTGATTCCCATGCCCCTAGCAATCTGTAAACCTGCAATAAGCGCCTCATACTCGGCTTCATTGTTAGTAGCCTGAAATTCACAAGAAATAGATGAGGGTAAGATGTCCCCTTGGGGTGATTTTAGTAGGATTCCGAGGCCCGTGCCCCTGACATTGGAAGCTCCATCAGTGTATAGGATCCAAGGCTCCTCAAGTTCATCAAGCCTCTCAAGCTTCCTGACTTCCTCATCGGCTTCCGGGAGGATGTCACTGCTGAAGTCTGCCACAAAATCAGCTAAGGCCTGCGACTTGATAGCCGTTCTAGGCTCGTACTGTATGTCATAGGCACTAAGCTTGACCGCCCACTTTGCTAACCTGCCGGACATCTCAGGCTTCCTGAGCACTGCCTTAATAGGATAGTTAGTCCTTACAATAATAATATGAGTTTCAAAATAATGTCTTAATTTAGTGGAAGCCATGATTAAAGCTAAAATAAGTTTCTCAAGATAGGAATACCTAGATTCTGCATCAAGAAGTGTTTTACTTACATAGTACACAGGGTGTTGTTGACCTTCATGATCCTTGACAAGGACTACACTGACTGAGCTTCCCGAGACTGCTAAGTACAGGGTTAGAGGCTCCCCATCTATTGGTTTCATCAATAGAGGAGCCGATGAGAGATATTCCTTTAGCGACTCGAGAGCTTCCTCGTGCTTTTCATTCCACTCGAACCTTTTATTTTTTCTCAGAATCTCATAAAAATCTTTGCTTTTTTCTGAGGATCTTAATATAAATCTGTTCAAAGCTGCTATTCTTCCGGTCAACTTTTGGATATCCTTAATCGTTGTAGGAGATTTCAGATTCAGAATGGCTTTAATTTGCTCAGGACTGGCTTCAATTCCTCTTTCAGTCACCATATAACCCAAAAACTTTCCTGCTCTAACTCCAAAGTGACACTTAGAAGGATTCAGCTTCATGTTGTAATGATCCAGGATATCGAATGCCGTCCGGAGATCCCTAGGGTGATCTTCTGTTTTCTTGGATTTCACTACCATGTCATTGATATAGACTTCCATGGTGTCTCCCGGTTGATCTTTGAACATCATGTTTACCAGTCTCTGATAGGTGGCACCTGCATTCCGAAGTCCAAAAGGCATAGCAGTATAACAATAGATACTTGTTGGGGTCATGAAGGCGGTATGCTCCTGATCACAGGGTTCCATCTGAATCTGTTGGAATCCTGATGAGGCGTCCATAAAGGTGAGCATCTCGTGTCCTGCAGTAGCATCCACCATAGCATCGATGTGTGGTAATAATGGGAAGGGATCCTTGGGACAAGCCTTGTTTAGATCAGTGTAATCCACACAAACTCTCCACTTTCCATTCTTCTTCTGTACCACGACCACGTTTGCTAGCCATTTAGGATACTTGACTTCCCGAATCGTTTTTGTCTTGAGAAGCTTGTCAACCTCCTCTTGTATGATAATGTTGGTTTCCGGAGCAAACTTTCTTCTTTTCTGCTGAATTGGCCTGAAAGTAGGATCCAAACCAAGTCTGTGAGTTATAACATTAGTAGGGATACCTGTCATATCTTCGTGCTTCCATGCAAAGGTTGTTTTCCTGTTCGTGAGAAGCTGGATCAATTCTTGCTCAGTATCCCTGGGAATATCAGTTCCTACTAGCACCTTCACTTCAGGATTCTCAGGATCAAGCTGAACTTCCTTCACGTCTAATTCTTTTTCTTCCTGAAGTTGAAGTGCTAGTTTCTTTGATTGCTATGCTGAGTTAAGCTTGGCTGCTTTTCTCATTGAAGTGAGGTAACAGTTCTTGGCTTCCTGTTGGTCGCTCTCTATCCGAACAACTCCCCAGGACGTTGGGAATTTGATGCACTGGTGGTAGGTTGATGGTACGGCTTTCATTTCATGAATCCAAGGCCTACCTAAAATAACATTGCAACAAGAAAGTGAGTCAATAACACAAAATTTTTGAACACAGATTTACCCCCTCGATGTAAACAGGAAGCCGGATATCCCCAATCGTATTCTTGGTTTCTCCACTGAATCCAACAAGGACTGAAGATCTTGGAATTATGTCGCCTTCTGGTACGTTCATCTTTTTCAACGCTTCCAGATGAATGATATTTACTGAGCTTCCGTTATCCACCAGAATCCTGCGTACAACACAGTTAGCAATATGCAGAGTAATAACTAAACTATCATGATGGGGATCCTGGATGTCGCTTCTGTCGGATTCATCAAATGAGATAAGTTTTTCCCCAGTTAGCCGTGAAGTCTTTGTAGGCCTCTCATTCTTTTCAGTCTTCGACTGCTTAACATGCTTCCTTGCAGACGAGTAAGAGGTTCCACATATGTCCGAGCCTCCTGATATGAAATGAATAATTGGAGCATCCGGAGGAGGAGAAGCTGCTCGCTGTTGGGACTTCTCGGGTTCCTGAGTTCGGCTTTTCTTTCTGCCGAGAAGTTCTTTGAGATGTCCCTTGCTCAACAAATATCCAATCTCTTTCCTGAGTGCAATGCATTCATCAGTGAGATGCCCGAAATCCTCATGGAAGGCACACCATTTAGATTTATCCTTCCAGGATCCCTGTTTGTCACCTTTCTTGGGCCATCTTGCCTTTTCTCCTAAGTCCTGCATAGCACACATTAGACCAGCAATATCACAAGAGAAACAATATTCAGAAATTTTAGGATATTCTTCATTGTCCTCTTCTTCATCTACTGCATTGATCCTTTGATTATCTCCTCGAGAGTATGGTTTGGAGTTATAATATTTCCCGGAAGATTCAGACTTCCTGGAATTCCGATCGCTCCTCGCAGCTTCCTCCCTTTGATGAATTATCTTGTCATCCTCTAAGCGAATGAACCTTAAAGCCCGACTTCTTACTTCATCGAGGTTCCTGCACGGGGTCATGACCAAATCGTCATAAAATCGGGAATCCTTAGAGAGTCCCATTTTGAACGCTTCCACGGCAGCCGCCATGTCCAAATTTGGAATCTCAAGGGATTCCCGGCCAAATCTAGATATATAATCCCTGAGGGGCTCCGACGGTTTCTGGACCACTCGGTAAAGATCACCTGTGAGCTTCTCAAAAGTTCTGCTGCAAGAAAACTGATTATTAAATAAATTAACTAAATGAGAAAACGAGGTTATGGTATTGGGAGGAATATTCAGTAGCCATTTCATGGCTGGTCCTGTCAAAGTTGAACCAAAGCCTTTGCAAAGACAGGCTTCCTTGATATCAGCGGGGATTGGGTTGATTTCCATCCTCTCCCTATAGTGAGCCACATGCTCTTCGGGATCCGTCGTTCCATCGTATATGGGCCACGTAAACCTTGATGATTCCCGGGACGCTAGCTATCATCTCTTTGAATTTCATGCTAGGGGTCTGGAAACGCTTCGGAATCTCCACGTCACATATGGGCCACGTAAACCTTGATATCCTGTGACTCTCTAGAGGGAATTCAGGAATAGGCTTGATGATTCCCGGGACGCTAGCTATCATCTCTTTGAGTTTCTGAAGTTCCCTGGAAAATTGAGGTGGAATTCCTGTATCCTGCATAACAGTTGTGTTAGGCACATTATAACTAGGGTTAGGAATTCTCCCTGCATATGTGTCCCTGGTTCTGGGACTTTGCTCTTGTCGTGAGTTTCTGAATACTGGAACCTCGGTTGTTTCAGGATCCTGCATAGGAATGAAATCTCCTTGGTGAACTTCTGATGGTCTTGCAGGACCGGCGTCTGAGATGATGAACGGATCAGTATAGCGGTATCCTTTGGGTTCCTTAGCCTTAAGGCGAGGCTGAGAAGCAGAATACTTTTGGTACCCCATTGGTTGGGATTCCCAGAAATCATAATCACGCGACTTCGAGGAATCCTGATAATAGCCTTCCGGGATCTCGGATGTCTGCTTCTGATGACTGACGATTAGAGGACACGTTGTGAAAGTTGCCGAGGAGCCTTTATTAGCAGCAGCTGATGCCCTTGACTTGAGACGATCTTTGGCCAGGGATCCCGACGTACCAAAGTCAAGATTCCTGGGATATAAAGGGCTTTCTTCATCGACTGAGCTTCTAGATTTCTTAAGCTCTTCAAGCTCCTTCATCACCTGTTTAGTGGTTCTTTCCTGATGCTCCGCTTGAGATTTCATCTGTTGAATCAAGGCAAAAATATCATGGTTAGTAATAACAGGATCAATACGCTCACCCTGAGATCCCGAGAAAACCGGAATTTGTGGTCCTTTCTGTTTCGCCGCATCTCTCCTTGGGATGGGAGGAAGTGATGTGGTCACTGTTGGTATGAACACTCCAGTGTTCCTCGGTTGGTTTTCAGAGGAGGACGTCGCGTTGATCTTGCTTATGCCCGAAGATCCTGCGGATACCGATGAAGTCTTCATCTGGGAAGACATTGTAGCGATTGGAAATGTAGAATATGATAGAGTAAATGAAGTTTTGCACCGTTTTTCCCCACGGTGGACGCCAAACTGTTTTGGTCAAAAATTGCACAAGGCAATCTCGTATTCCAAACTTAGAATGTGGGGTGAGGTGCTAAGAAATCTGGTTCAAAAGCAAAGAAAAAGTAGTGCAAGCGACACGATGATGTACGAGGGAAACCTGGAATTCTGAGAGTTGCCTCTGAGAATCCCAGTAAAAACCTCGGAAGCCGGCTCAAAGCGCCTGCTACCTAAAGCTTTTATAAATTAAGAATTCGATTACAATGATGAAGACGATGATCGAGTGCTAAGTGTTACAGTATTCTGAGTGCTGTGTGTTGTGATATGTTTCCTAATTCGATCATGCCTTATTTATAGTTACAAACAGAATAAACTAGCTATCCGAAAAATCAGGGATCCTCTTGACCACGTCCGCTAGCCGTTTGAGGAAGTTCACCATCTCGTCCACGTTCGTTTATGCCACGTCAGCCCTAATTGACCGGTTCTTTAGGAAGGTTAGACCTTGTTTACCTGCGATTGAAATTAATCACGTGGCAATTGGTGAGTAAAGATATTCAAATAAGTAAGAGGTAACATAACCTGTCGAGAATCCTTGGGATTCCCGGATTCCTGCATGTTCGAGCTTCTCAGCCGGGTGCCTGGAACTTGACCCATAACAGAAGCGATGATGAAACCGAACCCAAAACTCGACTCGTCTTCGATCCCGAACCCGATCATGGAGCTTGGTTTGAGTCCTCACTATCTCTGCTGCTTCAACAACGTCTGAGCATCATCTCCCACTGATCGAACGTAGGTGTAGTGGTGGCGTTTTGGCCGGACCTCCCTTCATTCCGGTGGTGGTGTGTGTCGGTCTTTGAGAGAAACGAGAGGGAGATGGTTCCAATGAATTTACGAAGATGAAATGATTGGACTTGAGGTCACTGTTTGTAGTTATGATGGATTGATGGTGAGTTAATTGGCATCCCGTAACCGGCGATTTGATGGCGGAACTTGAAACGGAAAAAGGAGCGGTAGAGGAAGTCGACGGCCAGGTTCCAGGGAAATTTAATTGTCATTAAATCAACAATGAACAAATGACACTTCCAGTCCCTCCTAGTTAGCTAAATAAAAACAGGTTTCCAGAATTTGCAGAATTGGTCCCTCATAGTTTATAACTTCTAACGAGCTCTAACGGAACTAACGGAGATCATCCCGAACGATGAATAACTTAAAATAAGTCAAAATATATTTCACGTGCGTTTATAAAATGTAAACCTTTAAAACCACATAAAATCATAAATACTAATCCATAATTATTAATTTTAAGTTCACATAAAATCATAGATTTAACTCACATAAGATCATACGTTTAACTTCACATGAAATCATAGAACAATACGTATAATTTCATGGCATTTTGTAATATAATAATCATAGAATAATTCGTGTGAATATATATATACACATATCAATAAAATCAGAACTTAACTCATCACACGAAATGATAGAACGTTCGCTTGAAATCACAACATATGATTTATAAAAAAAATCATACAATATCAAACGTCTAGACTCAAGTGTATGCTCGTATACTGGTGATTACACGAAACCCTAATTGCTAAAGTCAACACAGTCAACACATAAATGTCCACACAACATTTAATACAATTTACGTTCAGTTAATGATAGGAAAGGACCTGAAAATGCGGATTGTCACAGTATCCCCTTGTTGAAGAATTTTCGTCCCGAAAAGTGAATAATGTGGTTAACAAGCTAGACACAAAGAAAAGAAGAAAAAAAAAGAGAAAAAAAAAATCATAGTCGTCACATCATCCACTTGTTGAAAGAATTTCGTCCCGAAATTTAAATTAATGGCAATTGTTTGAAGAGTCGAATTGATGGTAACGTATCGAAAGAATCCAGGTTTCCTACTCCAAAAGGAGTAAAGAATGTTATGATCAAGAATGTTTGCCCGATGTTGAGAAGATGTTGAAAGTTTAGTGGATTTCAAAAGAAGTTCGAAACGAAAGTATAGAAAGTGATTTTGTATCAAACGTTCTCCAATGAGAAGAGTTGAATAACAGTATTATGGAGATCGTGTTGAGTGGCAAGGCCGAACAGAGTAACATGATACATAAGTATCCAAAATCAAAATTTCAATATGAAGAAGAACCATAACATGTCTGAGTAGCCTCCAGCTATTGTACCCAATGCTGGGAGTGAGATTTCCATTTCGTGTCTGCTTTCAGTTAAGGTGTTCAAAATTTACCAATAACCCAGGTGAATGGGATATGAGAAATTGTTTGTGCATCAAGTCAATTGGTTTTTAATAAACCTATTGTCTAACAAAAACGTAAACGTCTTGTCTTACCTACCAACTAGCAATTAGCATAGAATCACACAAGACTGATCAAGTTAACATGAGGACCCATTGATTGATGTAGTACTTTATGGAGCTATGACCGCTTAACTTCACATGATTCATAATAACATTCAAATTCACATTTCACCCAATAATGGTTCAGATAACATACGAGTTTCTACGAAGATTTCTTTTAAAGGTTGATGTGGTCAAAGCGTACTAGCATGCAATCTATCATGGAGGTTTTACCATACAACGCATACAATTGTCCTAACATTTGATATACTATCATACAATGCTAGTATGGCATCTCTTGAGCATATAAGTTCATAAACTAACCAACACAACCCATACGGTGCAAGGTTGACGGGGCAACTTCACACAGTCTTGTCATTCCCACAGAGGTAGGAGACTTAGGACCTTGTATGGTGTATGGTTTTCACACTCAATCAATTTAATACATTCACAACATGTGATTTTCTAGTTCCTAACACGTTCATACACATAACAAATCATGCAATTCTAAGCAACTCATGTTTAAACCAGCAGTTCAATAATTAATCAGTTTATATACCCTGAACATAGTATTAGATTCTCAAATCTTAGCATGCATAAACACGTATGTTTTATAGACATTTCCCATGAGAAGATCAAAAGCAAACAAACTATTTATCATGGTTAAATGGTCCAACAGCCTCTCACATACTAAAATGTAACTGGCAACACAATGATTTTGTGACAAAAGAACTGAGGTCCAAAGAGAAATCCAATCAAGAGCTCGCAACCATTTAAAAGGTAACATGTAGCAGTTTGTGTTAGAAAAGAATTACTAAATTATGTTAAAAACTTTTCATGAAATAACATAGACAATTAGGTTTAAATTCAAATTGGAGCTTAGTAAACACATCATCATGCATATTACCTTGGTAAGGTATTCCAAAAATAAGGGCGAAAGTTCAACAAAACAAAAGTGTAAACTATGAGGTACCGAATATCGAAAGGTGCTCACCAAGCATGAGAATAGCAAATTTAAGATGAAGAGGGCCAACGGCTTAGTTCGTGAATCCGAGTGAGCGATGAGATAGCCAGCTTATGATAGCCGAAGCTATAAATTCCAAGAATGACATGTGAGTTTAAACTGGCACTGGTAAAGATACCAGTAGGGAGGATGCAAATAACGTAATGGATAGTACAAAATTCGAAGAGAGGTATATATGTGCTTGACAGGATTTGGCAAGGAATTTTGCATAAACAAATATCGAAATGAACGTGTCAACATTTATACAATCCAATAGAGTAAACGTCTCGTTAGGGAAATGTTCATTGTTTAAGCTCACCGGCATGCCCGGTCTCCTTAATGTCCTTGTGCTTCATGAGTCTTGATTCCTTTGTCAAAACATCAATTCAAATGGTTTTCAAAAGTAAGATGAAGGACAAAGGTGTTATAAAAGGGTGTCCACGAAACAAAAACATCAGAACATTCAAAAGCGGCTTTTGCTTGGGTTTACTGTATATATGCATTTTTGCTAGGGTTTAGTGCAAGTTTACCGCGTGTCAAAAGGTCAAATCGGGTGTTCCATATAAAGGATCAGGGCTATCACCTCAGTGAATGCCAGAGAGTTTACAAAAACAGGCAGTCGATCAAAAAGTAGTGTCCCTCAAACGAAAGTCGATCTTCTTCTCTGCAGATGCTTCAAAAGTTAGAGTTGCTCTTTCGATCATGCGGTTTGTCGTTAAATAAAAAAATATATCTGGTTTGAAAACGTTAATGTTCATCTGAGTCAGAACTCACGTCTGAATCGTGGCAGGAAATTCGCTTTAAAAGGATTTTTCTTCTAGACTCGGATAACTGAAACCATGGGGTTTGATTATTTTGAGTATCCATCTCTTGGTAGAAATACATAAGGGATATCTGTAATCTCGGAGAAAGTAGCATTAAGCAGTTTTGTTGAGGACTTAGTCCCGTTTGATGGAGTTTCTCAAGACAAGGCTCTTGTATATGACTCTAAAGTCAATCCTTGGTCCGGTACTGGTCCACATTCAAAGTGCCACCAATGTTTATATATAGGGTGTACCGCAGCTAACCCACCACACTACCAGCACCTTGAAGGAGTACCAGCCACCCACCATTACTAGATATTAGTCAAACCACATTGGATATTTTTATCGGAAATAGAGGACGTCAAGTTTCTCCCATACACTTAAATGTAAAGGGGCGAGAGATTAAAACTTCAATACATTGTATAAACAAAAGGTGTAGGTATTTCCATCCATAATATGAGTAAGATACGTATGGTTTGCCATTTTGGCGAAGATCGTCGATAGTTTGGCACGCACAGTAAGAATATCATAAAGCTTCAGATTTTCAAGACGATCAAAATTTAAACAGGCCACAAGGTTTGGGTTCAAGCTGGAGGTTCATCAATGGAAGTTTTCTGAAAATGACGATGAGGATTCGCGTACCATAAATTTATCAATAGTTTCTATGAGAGGGGTGTAAATTAATATACAAAATGTATGGATAACTTGGTGTACTCAATGGGTAGAAGGGTAAATGTAGTTTGATCGCACAGTTAGCTATCGATAACAAGGACTTCACGCTCGATGGATGCAATTAGAGTTTCCATATCAAGCTTGGTATTGTTACTGCGATTGAAGCACAAGGTCGTCTTATCATCAATGGTGTTAACTAGTAGAGAAACTAACCAAATGTGTAACACCTTTCGGTTCAAAGCTTAGAAGCTTCTCTAGGACATAAAGGATTACAAAGAACAAGAATCAGAAATTGCTGGGTGCTAAATCATGAAAGGTTGAGTTATGCAAACAAAAATCGATAGTTCAGGCTCAGGAGATCAATCGGAATAGTCCTTATGTTAAAACTCGAAGTCATTAGTTTGAAAATCAGGAAGGATTCTCACTAACATTATCCCCATTAGAGATAAATATGCTTACGGTGTGGTAGACAATTTGTACAACCGCGTCGATGTTGTTGGCAACAAGTACTGGTTCGCACAAGAAAATCAGGGAGTATGAATCTTCAGAGGGTAACCTCACAAGAGCTTTCAGCCAATAAATACGCTCCAGTACGCACGGTATATGATTTATCCAATTCGTCCATCTAACGTTGTCTGGGTATCCGTCCGGTGAATGCATGTCCAAGTTATCTCACGGTCGTAAAGTTCTAGGGATTGATATGGTCGGTAAGATCATAAAAAAATTAGAATTATGATTCAGGATGAGTTCATACCAGTCAAGGGTTTCGTCGAGATTGTTTATAGTTAAGGAAGACTAGTCATTGAAATACACGAGTGTGACGGTGTCCTACCAGGATCAACTTTTCATAATATGCTTCAAAAAGGGTTCACGTATGGATTAGAATCCAATAGTAAAGGGGCAAAGTTAGGTGCGACAGCGTTTTCAAAGATAGATGACTTCAATCATTCGGTTGGGTTCAACATGTTTAACACTCACTACCACGAAGAGAAAAAAAAATTGATAGGAATTTGGTCCCAACACGACCATTGGCTTGCCTAATAGGATTCTCCAGGATTTCCATGTACCGCAAATTACATTTACGTGTGCACCCGTAACTGTGATTTACTTTATATGATCACCCTAGTTCCTCTTACTTCAGCTACCAAGTATGGTGTGGTCACTAACCCATCGTTATCTTGACCAGAATTTGTTAATGAGACAAGTTTTCAAGAATAGAATGCTCACTCAGATTGGAATGACCCACCCGAAGCGAGTCAGCCAGAAATTTAGCTTAATAGGATCTGAGTAGGGTTTATCACAATGACCCTAGCTTAGCCCGAAGTTAGAGAATAATTATCACACATACTGGCGTGATCGCAATCTGATACACAAGAGGGAATTTCAGTTGACCCGCATCAGGTTTCACTGGGGTTATAAGAATTCTATTCCAGTTGTATTATTTCAATGAACAACGTGATAAAATCGAGAAGGGAAAGATCTTAAGAGATCACAGCAATTGTGAAGACGATTAGGATAAAGAAAGTTGATATGAGTGCCCCATAGGCAGCTACTTGAATTCATACCCTGCTAACTCTAGTGAAGCTAAATAATCTCGTTACTAGCACATCGAGATATTTCCTGAACGGATGAGTTTAGAGATATACGTAAGGCAGGTATAACAAGAACCTCCTAAGCTAAAATAGAGGTTTAAGGACAAGAATAGGTATTACACCACCTTCCCTATGCAGCATATATATCTATAGTATGGGCACTACGCCCAGTTGTTCAATCAGGAATAATCCCGAGTAGCAATCAGCTCGTTAAAAGTATAAACGTGATCCTTCGATCTGATTCTACGTCTTGTTGTACATGAATGTTAACCGAGAGGTACACAACTTAGAGTAGTTAAGAAAGATTACTCAAGACTAACCGGCTCCTCGTTGTGAGTATAAGGGCATTGGATGATGTAAACAACAAATCGTAAACCAGGTGCGTGTAGGAGAGAGTATCACGATGCATGAGAGAAATGTTTAAGTGCAACTAATGCAAAACAGTTACAGTCTAAGACGAATCTTAGTTCACTGCAACCAATGGCTCTGATACCAATCTGTCACACCCCCAAAAATCCCACGCGCGATAACGCGCCGCAGGGAGCGTGACAAACCAGGATCGTCGTCCATTAGTTACACCAAACGACAAATAATTAATAAAAGCGTTTCATATTTCATTAAAATATAAAATTAGAGTTTTACAAATGCGGAAGCGTAAATACAATAAAAGTACTTATTTAAAATCTTTGTCACCCAAAGTGACGTGGCTTGTTCAAAGACATTAAAAGCGTTCATGACTCATGCATGCGTACTCGTGATACTCGAACATCCGCAACCTGAGAAATAACATGCTAAAAAGTGTCAACACAAAGATTGGTGAGTTCACAGGTTTATCAGTTCAAAAACAGTTAAAGTTGAAGGTAGTGCCACTGTTCAAAAACAGTTCAAGTTGTGTTTAAGATTGACCATTCAACAACGGTCAAGTTGAGTTTAAGATTGACTGTTCAACAACAGTCAAGTTGTAAGAGCATAATCACTAATATATATCAAATAGCTAGCTAGGCTATATACATGAAACTTCGCACGTTGATGGTCACCGAAGCTAACAGTTGTTTACAGTTTGTGAAGTTTGCCTTGTTGTGTTTAGGACGAATATAACACCCGTTCGATATCCAATCGTGCCAGAGCGACTGACCCGGGTGGGGTTTGTCAGACCCAGTAGTACTACAATATATTTCCCGCTATCGTCATTAATACTAACGGTACCATAGGAAGGACTTTGTTGTATCAGTGTGCTTCAAGTACTTCAAGTGATATATAAAAGTCTAATTATCTCAGTTGTATAGTTCATGCATGTTAATCTCGCCCAACAGGATTTAAAACAGTAAAATGGGGCCGTGAAACTCACCTTAGGTTGCACAGCAAAATTCAAAATAAGAATACAGCAAATACCAAAATACCAGGTCTTGTGTAATCTACCAAGCACCTGATGAGCATATGCACATAAGTGTGTGCTCGACTGAAAAACGACTAAGTCTAAAGCAATTGTGAAATTAAACAATGTCAAACTATGACAGGACGAAGGTTCACTAAATCCAAAATGAGTTGAAGGTTGGCACATTGCCAAATTCATAATGATTATGAAATTCGATGAAAAATATTTTACAAACAAATAATATTTGTTCATGAAATCGAATAATAGAATGTGTATATATATATATATATATTTATATATACATAACCAAATATATGATTATATCTTTATAAAATCAAGTAGTAAAACATGTATATGTGTATTTATAAATATCTATAAAAATATATATATTTATCCAACGTTTAAAATTATTACCATCATAAAAACGATAAATGTACTATTTATATCCATTTTTTTCACGATATATAGTTTACAAAAATGCTCGATTTAAAACCATCAATATGTATATATAAAAACATTTTCAAACGTCTCCAATTTATATATATATATATATATATATATATATATATATATAAAATCCATTTTGACTTCTCAAACCAACATATATATATATATATATATATATATATATATATATATATATATATGTTTATGTTTATAAAACTCGGAACAATTAGTCAAAGTACCGATCTATAACAGCTTACGGGTCAAGATTTTTTTTTATAGACAATTAGTAGTGGTATTGAGTTTTAGGGCGAAAATATTCAAACTTGTGCTTAAAAAGACAAGACAACAAAAATGGTGGTCACAGGACTCGAACACGTGACCTCATTTTCAAAATTGCAGCACCCTATACCACTGAGTCGGTGGTTCGCGTTGATTAAATCTGGTCCAGATATCACTTTATCTTAAAAGGTTGGCGAGGATTGATTTGCAGAAGAAATAAAAATAAACAAAAGTTTGGGGTTGGCAAGGATCGAACCGGCGACCACGTCCTTAGAACCCAGAGCTTGAACCGTTGGGACAACAACGGACTGTTGTCTTTGATTTGTTCAAAATATATTTATCATGTGGTTCGCTGATCATCTTCTTCACCCAAAAGAAAACCCATCACCCGACTCCATTGATGCTACAAAGAAGCTTTGACAGAAGCACCATACGGACGAACAAGTGAGCTAAGACTACTACAAATCGAATACAAGGGATGTTTTAAGATTACCTCGACGTCCGAGACGATGATCGATGCAAGAAGCGATGATGAAACCGAACCCAAAACTCGACTCGTCTTCGATCCCGAACCGATCATGGAGCTTGGTTTGAGTCCTCACTATCTCTGCTGCTTCAACAACGTCTGAGCATCATGTCCCACTGATCGAACGGTGGTGTAGTGGTGGCGTTTTGGCCGGACCTCCCTTCATTCCGGTGGTGGTGTGTGTCGGTCTTTGAGAGAAACGAGAGGGAGATGGTTCCAATGAATTTACGAAGATGAAATGATTGGACTTGAGGTCACTGTTTGTAGTTATGATGGATTGATGGTGAGTTAATTGGCATCCCGTAACCGGCGATTTGATGGCGGAACTTGAAACGGAAAAAGGAGCGGTGGAGGAAGTCGACGGCCAGGTTCCAGGGAAATTTAATTGTCATTAAATCAACAATGAACAAATGACACTTCCAGTCCCTCCTAGTTAGCTAAATAAAAACAGGTTTCCAGAATTTGCAGAATTGGTCCCTCATAGTTTATAATTTCTAACGAGCTCTAACGGAACTAACGGAGATCATCCCGAACGATGAATAACTTAAAATAAGTCAAAATATATTTCACGTGCGTTTATAAAATGTAAACCTTTAAAACCACATAAAATCATAAATACTAATCCATAATTATTAATTTTAAGTTCACATAAAATCATAGATTTAACTCACATAAGATCATACGTTTAACTTCACATGAAATCATAGAACAATACGTATAATATAATGGCATTTTGTAATATAATAATCATAGAATAATTCGTGTGAATATATATATACACATATCTATAAAATCAGAACTTAACTCATCACACGAAATGACAGAACGTTCGTTTGAAATCACAACATATGATTTATAAAAAAAAAATCATACAATATCAAACGTCTAGACTCAAGTGTATGCTCGTATACTGGTGATTACACGAAACCCTAATTGCTAAAGTCAACACAGTCAACACATAAATGTCCACACAACATTTAATACAATTTACGTTCAGTTAATGATAGGAAAGGACCTGAAAATGCGGATTGTCACACTGTGCGTCCTACGTGCTGAACCGTGTCCTAATCGTGAAAGATAAGATGAAGACGTCATATGAGCTGTATCATTGAAGGAAGCCACTGATTGATTTCTTTAAGCCGTTTGGATGTTCGTGCACATTGCTGAATACCGAAGCTCAAATTACGAAATTTGGAGCTGTCTCTGACGAATGTTTCTTTATGGGGTATTCTTCTTCACAAAAAGCTTATAGAGTTTAAAACAAAAGAACTCGAATTGTGCAGGAATCCTACTACGTTGACTAGCAAGAATCAAACTCTCCCAACACCGGATCTGGACCAGAATGGTTTTATGATTCAGATACTCTGTTCAAGTCATTCAATCTTCCTATCCTTGCTGAAGCAAACGATAATCCTCCTTTCGTCATTATTACCCCTCACTCCGAAATTCAACAACAAAACCTATCCTCATCCTCACAACCTACGCATCAACCCGACCCTCCATCTTCCTCTCATGAATTACCCTATCAAACCTCCGAACCTGCTCCCCTCAACCTTGACTCAAATTTCAAGACCTTAAAAGATCATCTGCATGACTACGTCATTGGCTCTATTACGTATGGAGTGAGGACTCGTCATCAGTCTGGATTGATAAATGAATGTTTGTTCGCATATTTTCTGTCTCAGATCGTTCCTAAAAATATAAAAGAAGCTTTAGCAGATCCAAGTTGGGTGGATTCCATGTAGTCTGAGCTGCAACAATTCAGAAAGCTGAAGGTGTGGGAATTAGTGGATCTTCCAGAGAACAAGGTTCCAATTGGTACAAAGTGGGTCTTTCGGAACAAGCCAGATGATAGAGGGGTCGTAATCAGAAACAAGGCAAGATTGGTGGTTCAAGGGTTTTATCAAGAAGAAGGAATTGACTATACCGATGTGTTTGCACCTGCTGCACGCATTGAGGCCATTCGAATTTTCCTGGATCATGCTGCACACAAGGATTTCAAGGTGTTTCAAATGGACGTCAAGTGCGCTTTCTTATATGGGGATATTGATGAAGAAATCTATGTGAATCAACCTCCAGGCTTTGAAGATCATGAATTTCCTGACAAAGTGTACAAGCTCGATAAATCTCTCTACGGTCTACATCAGGCTCCCAGAATTTGGTACGAGACTTTGACTCAATATCTTTTTGGTAAAGGTTTTACACGTGGATCCATCGACATGACATTGTTTAAGAAAGAGGTCAACGGTGAAGTTCTGATTGTTCAAGTGTATGTAGACGATATCATTTTTGGTTCAACAAATGAGAAGCTGTGTCGCGAGTTTGAGGAATTGATGAAGGAGAAATTCAAAATGAGTATGATGGGGGAAATGTGTTTCTTTCTTGGATTGCAGGTGGAACAAAAGCCAGGCGGCATTCTCATTCATCAAGAAAAGTACATTCTGGAAATTCTAAAGAAATACAAGATGAACGACGCTTCTGCTGAACTCACTCCTTTCACTTCTCAGACATGTTTAACTCCCGACAATCAAGGAAAGCAGGTTGACCCTAAGTATTATCGATCAATGATTGGGTCTCTTATGTATCTCACAGCCAGTCGTCCGAACATCACTTTTGCCGTATGCTACTGTGCTCGTTATCAGGCTGACCTAAGGGAATCTCACGAAAAGCCCGTCAAGAGAATTTTCCGTTATTTGAAAGGTTCATCAAGATTGGGTTTATGGTATCCTAGGGGTGGAAGCTTTGAACTTAATTCATATTCCGACAGTGCTCACGGAGGATGCAAGCTCGATCGAAAGTCAGTTTCTGGAGGATGCCAGTTTCTCGGGGAATGCTTGGTTTCATGGCAAAGCAAAAAGCAAACAACTGTCTCTTTATCCACAGGTGAAGCTGAATACATCGCCGCCTCAAGTTGCTGTTGTCAAGTGCTGTGGATTCAACACCAAATGATGGATTATGGAATCAACTTCCTTCATACACCTTTGTTGCGTGACAACGAAGCTGCTGTTGGAATCTCCAAGAACCCGATTCATCATACGAGAACAAAGCACATCGAAACCCGGGTTCATGCAATCCGTGACGCTCAGGAAAAAGGGTTTATCGATGTTATTCCCATTGAAACTAAGGCCCAGAAAGCTGATATTTTCACCAAAACCTTTGATAAACCCCGCTTTTATGAGCTTATTAAAATGCTGAGCATGATTTCATTTTAAATAAATAAAAAAAACAAAAAACAAAACAAAACAAAACAAAACAAAACAAAAAAAAAAAACTAAAAAAATAATTTTTTTTGAATTCATTTTGTCATAAATTTTTGTACATATTCTTTTAACTTTGTTTTATCTTAAGTTTGTCGTATTTAGACCTGCATGCTAAATTCACGTTGTCTTGAATCAGGTGGCTGTCGCAGTTAAGCATGTTGATTGGCTAAATTCCTAAATCAAGAAATCAATGATCACGTGCTCTACCTTCAAATGATTTCTGGCCAATCATCACTCGATATGATCAAGGGAGTATTTTAGTTCAATTTACCTTGCGTTTCTCTCATAACTGATTATTGATGTCTTTGTTTGCAACATTGTGGGGGAATTGGGGGTAAATCACATTAAAACTGCTTAAAACTGGATAAAAGGCGTCTCCATTCAAGCGTTTTTCAAAATATAAACTGTATGATTGGAATACCTGACTTAATGATACTATCGGATGAAGGATACATTGCATGCATCATATCGGTAACCCCTTCAGTTGATTTTCAAAAATTGTGTCAAGTATCGATCGAATCAATTTTGTTTTTGTTTTTAGTTTTTCTTATTGAAAATACAAAAATATAGTATTTGTGGATTTTGGGGGAAGAATAAATTAATCAAAAAAAAATTCAAAAATGAGAAATTGATCCGACCAAGTGAGAAATGATAGTACATCAACATGCGTTATCTGCCATGGATAGAGTAAAAATAAAAGTTGTACTGTACTCGTATGATCTATGGGTGTGCATGACTAATATGATATCTATGAGTATGATATAAACATAAAGCTTGCCTGATAATACTCTAGTTTTCATTTCTTGATAAGTGTTGCAATGATTCTGATATCTTATATAAAAAAAATAGAATAAGAGATGTTCTGATGTACGCATGCTTTGTAATAAGGCTTTACGCCATTTTTACACTCAACTCAGTGGGTCTTCCTTGCGTGCCTATGCGGCCGACCTGATCACTTGCTGATTGAGTCTCTTCTTTATTTTCTTGGTGTTTAGTATATATCATCGGACTTTCTCTGCGTGCCCAGAAGGCCGACCTGATTGTTGTTGATATATACGACTTCTGCTTTATTTTTATTTTTTATTTTCCTAAGTGTATCGGGCTCTCTCTACGTGCTTTGCGGCCGACCTGATTGTTGTTTACTTAGGGTTCTGCTTTATTTTTGCATGAAACATCATGAACGCATATCTCATTTTGAAAAAGAACAAAAGAAAAATCAGATAAATATGATGATTTGTTAACTTCTTTGATAGAGTGAGGCTGGGTGATCAGTGCATGATTAATACACCTTAAGCATATCCAAAAATGATAAACACTATTAGTGCATGCTTAATATCAATATAGTGCAAGCTTAATATCAAAATGATGCATTTGTGATCTGCTTGTCTTACATGCTGATTAAATTTGAAATTGAAATGTGTTTGATGCGTATTGGTTGATATGATCTCACGTCTGGATCTTTCTCAAAATTAAAATAGAGTTTGTTTGTATAGTTGTTCTACACTTCTTTTTAGAAAACTCAAAAAGATTTTTGATGTGTTTTAATTTAAAATTAGAAAAGCCAAAAGGATTTACTTTCTGCGTCCTTTTTTTTAAGATCGATACTTTGTGAAGAGTATGATGCTTGCGTGATTGAATCCTGGTGTGTGTGAGTTAGTCGGCATTTCCAGAATTCCAAAATCTTATCTGCTTGATGGAACATAATCAAAGTGTAAAGGGTCGTGTATTCGATTGGCTTGCAGAAGTGTTTTGAAAACAAAATTAAACTTTTTAGGGTTTCAGCGAAACTACTGTTTCGCCTGATTAGTTTCGCTCGGTAGGCGCATACAGCGAACCTATACTTTCGATGTCGGCGAAACTAAACTGTTTAATCAAAAATTTCGAGTGAATATGCTCTTTCGCTTAGGCGAAACAACTATTTCGCCCTAGCGAAACTACGGGCGAAACTGCTCAGGTATTTATACCTTTGATTGAGACTTTAGGTCATTATCTCTCAAACAATTTCCAAAAAACCTGCAAAACCTGCCCCTCGCGAAACTCTTAATTTCGCCAAACCGGTTCCTGTTTCATTGCTATTCAACCGATATCGGTTTAAGGTAAACTTGTTTCTGGACATTCCCTCGTATTCATTGCACCTGAAAACGCAAATTTTTAGGGTTTTTATGTTCAATCGGCGTGAAAGGGGTTCTCGGCCCCTTTTAATCGGTTGTGGATAGTGTTTTTGAACCCTCATTGTGCTTGTTTAACTGGCGTTTTGTTCAAATATTGGTTTAGATGCAAAAGAAAAGCTTAAAAAATTGATTACCGGATTTTTAAATTCGAAAAGTCGCGACTAGCGAAACTACATATTCATTCAGCGAAACTAAGTGTTCCTTCAGCGAAACTAGATGTTTCTTAAGCGAAATTAAATGTTCTGTCAGCGAAACTGAACGAAAGTTCAATGTCACGAGCGAAACTGTCTAGCGAGATTGCCCTAATTTCGTTGACAGTGTCGCCGTGATTTCCAGCGAAATTGCTGTCTCGCAGCGAAACTGCTGTTTCTCGGCGAAACTGACCTCGTCAGTGTCACCGCGACCATTCTCGCGAATCAACTGATTTCGCTGTGTTGTCATGCTATGGTTCCTTAGCGAAACTGCTGTTTCGCGGCGAAACTATCTTTTTAAATTTAATTTAATTTAATTTATGTTTAACTCACAAACTCTCGGTTTCATATGCAGAAAATGTCAACTATAAAACACGAGCCTCGAAGCTACGTTACAGCATTTTTGGATGATGGCACCGAGAAGGCAATTGGATTTACAGATTGTATAGCATGGCTGAAGAAATCGTGCATCTCTCACGCTATATCACACATGCCTATCATAGACGAAACGCATATCAGAGAATTTTGGCTCACTGCTGAGTACGACGTAAAGGCCAAACCAGAACGTATTCGAGCCAAAGTTATGAAGAAGGTATGTTATTACAATGAAAACGATTGCTGAAGCCCTTAAGCTTGAAAGTGACGTAGGTGAAGTCACAAAGATGAAGGAATTGGAAATTTTGAAAGGATTTGAGAGAGAAATGGGTTATGAAGGAGGTGAATTATGGAAGAACAAGAAAGAAATCAAAAAGTCTTTAATGTCGAAGGAATGGAGATACATCGCTCACGTTTTCATTTCCTGCTTGGACGACGGAAAAGGGGGTTCTAATGGTCTTAACTTAATTTGGGCTGAGGCTATGCTTCTGGTATGTAAAGGGAAGAAGGCCAACATCCCTCAGCGTATTTTCGACGCAATGGTCTCTAACATTCAAGCGCTGAAGAAGTCGAGATGGCTCCTGTATCCAAGATTTTTGCAAATGATAATCGATCACCTTGAGCCGGAACTGCCAAAGATGGGTATAGCTCTTGTTGTAACTCCTATGCACCCAAGAATTTTATCTGATTGTGCTGCTAAAAGACCCGATTTCTCCGGGTACACCACTTACCTGATGAAGCATATGTACTCTGAAAAGAGGTACGAATATATTCAGAAGCTGATAGATTCTGAAAACAAGAGGAGAAACGACGGGAAAGAAAGTGAGAATGTTAAGGGAAAAAGGAAACAGTATGTAAGAAGCTCTGGTAAAGAACCAGCAGATGAAATTGAAGATGAATTTGAAGAGATGGCATAGCTAGAAAGAAGATCAAAGCAAAAACGTAGTGCCACTACTGAAGAAGAAGTCAGGGGAAGCAAGAAAACAAAAGTTGATCCCCGATCTGAGTTGGATCAGGATGTTATTAGAAATGTAAACACCTCTTTGGCCAATGAACTTGCAATGATCAAAACCAAGCTGGTCAACTCTGAGTTTAGAGAGAAAGAAAAGGATAAGCAAATACAGAATCTGAATGAGATTGTTGTGAAACAATCTTCACTTTTAAAATCTCTGCTGGTTAATATGAATGAGATAAAGAAGCACCTGGGACTGCCTAATCAGTTGAGTGAAGCTGAGATTGATTCTATGACTGATATTTCAAAGTTTACAACTGGAGTAGCAGGTGGCAGTAGTGCTGGTGGAAATGAAGCTGGTGGAAGTGGTGCTGGTGGAAGTGAAGCAGGTGGAAATGAAGCAGGAGGAAGTGGTGCTGGAAATGATGAAGCTTTCGATGCCATCAATGTAGGTGACTTAAACCTTTATGACTCTGGACCCGACAAACAACCAGAGATTGTCGAGGCACAATTCCACCACCTTATTGATGAAGATGATGAAGATGATGAGATTGAAGATCTTTCTGAGCCTGATAACTATTCTTTGAAAGAAAATCCTCTAACTTATCAAGCAAGGATAAGTTCTATCAGCCAAGAAGTGATCGATTTAAAAAGAGAAGAATGGTTCACAAAGCCCGCTATTGAAGAACAGACTCCTTTATTCCAAAATATCTCACAACCGAAGAGGAAAGAGTCTGATCGTCACATCATCGGCTGGAAATTCAATGCTGACATACATGCCTTCATGATTAAAAGAAGAGGGGGCAGTATCTCATATGTGCATAAACGCGATAGCTTCAAAACCTTGCCCAGATGGGATCTGAGGAGGCTGGCAGATCTTCCCTTGATTGACGAAGACAAAAGTACAAGGGCCAGCAATTTGAAGATGATGCTGCAGCAAGCTGTGAAAGACGACTTTAAGTCCTTCGGGTATATGAGAGGAGAAAGGAGGAAATCAAAGACTGAAATTAATCAGAGGACTGGAAAGCCCAAAATTTCCCTAAGATACAAACCATCAAAAACAATGAACAGGGTTAGAATTCCTGATCAACAGCTATCCAGGCTGCAATCATTCAAGAAATGGTTCTATGACAATCAGACTGGTGAAGCTGTTATCAGACTGGGCGAAGATGCTGAAATCAGGCTGTTTGATCCTATGGAAGTCTTCTCATTCAGCAATGACGATCTGAAAACCTTGTGCGAAAATCAAATTAGATGTGGGGCAGGAGACGACACTGCTGAAGAAGCAAACCTGTTCATGAGGGTTGCTAACAAGGCCCGGGGGATCATTAAAGAAATAAAAGATTTAGCACAGAAGGTAAGAGCTGGTGAAGAAAGACAGGAAGAAGACAGAGAATTGGCAAATCTGATGAACACTGCTTGGGGCGGAATTGGTGAATCATCTGAGCAGTTTGTGAAGCCGGATGATGTCCCCGCTGCTGATGAGACTATTATTTTGGGGGAATCAGAGGTTATCGTCCCCGTTGCTGATGAGTCAACTGTTTTGGGGGAATCAGGGACAACAGATTAAAACAAAGAACCGAGCGCAAATGAAGCCGAAGCCGAAAAATGAAGATCCAGAGGCTGAATCCCTCCCTAGGGGGAATATTGAAGATCAATGTAGGGAGGAATTCATAGTTTTGTTTAGTCAGCTTGTTTAGTTTAGTTTCATTTGTAATGTTGTCTTTTATTAGCTAGCGAAACTACCGAGCGAAACTGTTGTTTCGCTCGGTATCTAGATTAGGGTTGTCTCAGTGACAGTTTTGCTTGGCCAGCGAAACTACCAGCGAAACTGTCTACTGATCTGTATAAATAGTAGCCTTTGTGCTCTCATTTGTAACCTTTGCAACTTTTGCAACCCTAATACAAGATTTCTGATTATTGGTAAGTTTGGTGACGGCTAGGAGCATTCTATTCAATATTTGTAGCTATTGTTCATCTCTTATCATCTATTTGGTTGTAGTTGTGATTGTTCAATACTAAAAACCCATTTTAGCTATTGGAAATCATCTTTTATTGATATTTGATTGGTTTTCTTCTCAAAACACCTTCATTAGCATTGATTAAGATCAGTGAGGACCAACATGATGCCTTTCAAATTGCAAAAAGCGTCAAATGTTTGATTCTTGAACTCCGTCCCGTTATCTGATCTGATTATCCTAACCCACTCTCTGCTGGCGTTTTCAATGCGAGTAACGAAATTCTTCAGTATGTCAGCTGTCTCAGATTTTTCTCTCAGGAAGAACACCCATGAGTATCTGGAGTAGTCGTCAGTCACAACGAGGCAATAAGACTTTCCCCCTAAGCTTGTGATGTTCACCGGCCCGAAAAGATCAAGATGGAGTTGCTGAAGAATTGTCGTTGTTCTACCAGGTGGCTTCGGCTTGTGAGACGTCTTGTGCTGTTTTCCTTTGGAACACGCAACACAGTTATCGACATGGACAAATTCTTTCTCCGGTAGCCCAATAACGTGTTTTCCTCTTACGAGTCGATTCATGTTCCTAAAGTTGACGTGACCCATTCGCCGGTGCCATATGGTTGAGTCTTCTTCCGATGCCTTTACTAGAAAACAAGCGATTGAATTTGCTGGCTTTGCTTCTGCCATATCCAAAGCATACAAATTTCCTCTTCGATGTGCTCGAAACAAGATCTGATCTTCAGGTATCTTGAGAACAGGCTTCAGAATTAGACACTCACGATCATTGAACACCATTGGCATTTGGTTATCGCAGATTTGCGACACACTAAGTAGGTTGAACTTCAAATTCGATACCAGGTTAACCTTGTCAAATGAAATTTCTCCGTTTGTTAAGAGACCGTTTCCTATTATTCTTCCGCCATACACATCTCCCCCAAAGACAACAGAACTACCGTTAGATATTGTTTTGACATCATACAGCAAGTCCTTGTTCCCTGTCATGTGCCTGGAGCACCCGCTGTCCATGTACCATGTGTTTACAGCTTTCCGGGTACGTCCCTGCACAAGTAAAGAAATTGGTTAGGTTGAGGAGGGACCCCGGTCATTATGACCTTGGGTCTTCTTGATAACCGGTTTCTTCACAGTTGACGAAGATGGTGCGGATGAAGACGATGGAGCTGATGGAATAACTGAAGGTGGGATGAAGGTGGTTGCAGGCCTTGGAGCTTTCATTGGCCTTTGAGACGGAAATGGCCTTGGTATAAAGTCGGGTCTTGGCCTTGGGTTCCATGACCTGAATGGAGTCAGACTTGGTGCATTCATTATTGGTGGTTGTCTGATGTGTGGCTGACTTGAATACAAGCTTCCCCCTAAGCCTTGTGGTAGATACGGGGCTTGACTCGGAATGTACGGTTGATTGGGATAACACTGTTGGAACATAGAATCATCCCGCAAGTCCAAGAAGTCTTCACTGCAGTTACCATAGTTTCTCGAGTGGAGGTGTGTATTCTAGACCAGCAGTTGCTTGTTGCTCATAGTAGTGTACAGGTGGCATTGGTGTGTTGCCATAGGTGTTGTACCCTTGATTGTAGATACACACCCTTGCATCGTAATGAGGATTGCCACAGATAGCACAACCATTTTGCACAGTTGGTGCATTTGGAACAACAAAAGCAACATTTTCATTAACAGGAACCACAGATGATGGTTCAATAGATGAAGCAGCAGGAGTCTTCTCATCATCAGTAATAACCTTCTTTTTCCTTCTTCTTGTTCTTTTCTTCTTTTACACAACAACAAACTTCAGCACTTTTGTCATTGGAGCAGAAGGCTCTACCACGATCAATGCAGACTCAACAATTGGTGAGGAGGTTGTACCAGTTACTTTTGGAACACTCTTCATCTTTGGTTTGACATTCTTTACCAATTCAACTTTAGAGTCAACAGCTCCAGTGAAAGCAGAACTTTCAACAACAGCTTTTGATTTGCTTGAATGAGGAGATTGCCCAGCATGTGGTGTTGATGTAGAGTGATTTCCAATTGAGGCACTTGGTATAGACTTCACCTTACCATCGGTGATCAGAAGACCCGCTTGTGTGTGCATGACAGTCTTACCATGTTTGAGTGCCATTTCAGCAAATGCACGATTGAACTCATCCTCATTCACATCAGACTGATCAGTGAATCCCTTGTTGGAATTCTGCCTAGGCTTTCGCCTTCGTGTGGTCTTAGCTCGTTTTGGAGCAACAGTGGTTTTTAAAATCTCGTAGTTGTCGTCAAACAAAAATGATTGACCATCCACGGCAGATGTTTTCAACAAATCAAGGAATTCATGTTCAGCTGCCTCTTTAGTCAGAGTCTCAGAAAGACTAGTATCAACACCTTTTAAAACATCAGAATTGACTTCATCAAAGTGAAGTGCGACATTGGTTGGTGGGAGATCAGATCCACTCGTGTGGGTAGAGAGCTGATCTTCCATCTTTTGGATTTCGGAAGCACTTGGAACCAACTCAGGATTAATGAATTTTAAGTGACTTTTTGAGTTAATCTTGGTTAACTCGGGAACTCTATAATAGTTATGGTTAAGCGGATGTTCTACCGCACTATCATCAATTTCCCTTGTCAAGCCAAGTCCAGTTTTAAGTCTAGCAAAAATATCACGGCCAACAGTATTGCCAAGTGTTGCCAGATTGAGTTTTAACAAATCAATGGTTTCTCGAGCCTGAGCATAGCTCGTCCTCAGAGAAGTTAGTTTTTCCAAAAGATCAGTTATTTGAATTGTTAGAGTTGTTTCCGTATGCTTCATGACCTCAATGTCATCTTGTAAAGACTTGATCTTAATCAAAAAGTCTTTCTCATTTTCTTTTAATTTCTCAACTTGGCTCTCACTCTCTTTCGCCTTACCTACCAACTCAAGGTTGTAAGCGTGATAGCGAGCTACAGCCTCAATACATTTATCAGAACATAAAGCAAGTTTTACCTCATCAGGGATGGTTTCACGTTGAAGTTCTACAAGCCTCTTACTTGCCTCAGATTCAACTTCAGACGAGCTCACCTCAGTAACAATTCCAGTGTCTTGAGCATTGTCTTCAGTCAGATCATCAATTCCAGCCATTAAACAGAAGTTAGTTGGAAAGAGAGGGTCAATTGTATTAGACATGTCTATCTCTCCATCATTTGCCTTCACTACAAGAGCATAGTTGGTCTGGCTAGAAGACGGATTCTGAGACGAGGAGGTCCAGTTGTAGTTTGAGTCTTCAAGCGATACCAAAACCTTGTTGCTTTCATCCGATCTTTGTGGTTGTTGAGAAGATGACGATCCTCGTTGAGAGACATTTGAGCTAGTGCCCTGTGGCTTCTGGAATGACGAGCTGCCTTGTTTCTGATAAGATTGGGCAACACCACCACCCTGCTTTTGGTGAGTTTGGTTACTTCCACCAGAATTGGATTGCCCGTTCCACGTCCTTGGCTTAGGACATTTACGTGCAAAGTGACCCATTTCTTGACAGTTGTAACATTGCACTTTTGACTTGTCAAAGCCGATGTTGGTGTTTGAGGGAGCTTGAAAAAGCTTTCTCCCAGTCTTCTTGAAGAACTTTCGAGTTCGGGAAGCTATCATACCCATTTTCCATTTGATATCGATCTCTTCGAGATCATCAGCAGAAACTTGGTCAAGGTCTTCTTGACAGACGGTCATGGACTCAAGACTTCCGGACATCTGAGAATTCATGCAAGCCAGAAAAGCGTTGCACAAGTCGGAGATCCATGCTTGTGTTTCGGTTGGCGGGATACAGATGGAGCATCTAATGTTAGAGGTACAGGATTGGGTACGCTACTGAAATCGCCACAGGGGGACATTATCCCTCTATCTATCCACTGTGAATTCAAGGCTACTAATAATGAAGCCGAATACGAAGCTTTAATTGCGGGATTACAACTCGCTAAAGATATGGGTATCCAACACATTCAAGTTTTTATTGACTCCTTGTTATTAACTAACCAATTTAATGGATCCTATGCAGTGAAAGGCGAAAGGCTAACCAAATATCTGGACCTTGTAAAACAATTAGCATTATCTTTTGAAAATTGCAGCATATCACAGGTACCCAGAGAAGAAAACGCAGAAGCTGATGCTTTGGCAAATTTAGCATCATCTTTAAGGATCCCAGAAGGTGTCAGAGATTCCCATAACTCACATCCTGACACCAGCAATTGAAGAACAAGAAGTTAATGATGTTACAACAGATAAAGATCAAGAAATGACAGACTCCCAGGATCCTCAAGAATCCTGGACTTACCCTATTAGGAGATTTATCCAAGAAGGAGAAATCCCAAAAAACGAGAACTCCAGACTCTTCCGAACAAAGGTAATTCCATATTCAATAATAAATGGTATCTTATACAAGAAATCTCTTGCAGGACCATACTTGAGATGCCTCGAGCAGCCTGAAGCACATGCGGTACTTCAGGATATTCATGAAGGTGATTGTGGCAATCACACTGGGGGCAGATCACTATATTCAAAAGTATTAAGAACAGGATACTACTGGCCCACCATGAAGAAGGATGCTATGGCCTTTGTTCAAAAGTGTGATGCATGTCAGCGGCACGGCAACATCCTCCATCAGCCTGCTGAGCCGCTCCATTCAATATCATCTCCATGGCCGTTCATGAAATGGGGAATGGATATAGTTGGTAAGCTGCCTGTAGCACCTGGAGGAAAAGTCTTCATGCTGGCTATGACGGACTACTTTTCTAAATGGATTGAAGCCGAAGCTTTTGTTCAAGTTAGAGAAAAGGAAGTAATTTCCTTTATCAAAAGGAATATCTTGACAAGATTTGGAATTCCATCAGAAATAGTGTGCGACAATGGATCTCAGTTTATTGGCAAAAGAACAACTAGTTTTTGTGAGGCATGGGGCATCAAGATGGTAACTTCAACTCCCATACATCCACAAGCTAATGGCCAGGCAGAATCGAGCAATAAGATTATCATCAATAACCTCAAGAAGAAGCTAGGAGACAAGAAAGGAAAGTGGGCTGAAGAGCTACCTTTCGTATTATGGGCTGACAGAACGACCTCCAAGAATGCTACTGGTCGAACACCATTTTCCTTAGTGTTTGGATCCGAAGCTGTAATTCCTACTGAGATGGTGATGCCAACTGCGAGAACAAGCCACCAGGATTTTGAAGCAAACAAACAAGAGCTCCTTGAAGATCTTGAAACAATTGAAGAAATCAGAGACCTCGCAAAATTTAGGATGGCAGCATACCAGCAAAAGATAGCCAAGTCTTATAACAGGAATCTCAGGATCAGAAGATTTCAAGTAGGAGATCTGGTACTCAGGAAAGCTTTTCAAAATACAACCAATCCGGCACATGGGAAACTCGCGCCTAAATGGGAAGGACCCTACCTGGTGGATTCAGAAGCTGGAAAAGGAGCATACATGTTAGTTACTATGGAAGGTGAGCTGCTCCCAAGAGCTTGGAATGCAATTCACTTGAAGTTATATTTTATGTAAGTACTCTCTGGATCTTTTAAGCATATCAGAGAATCCTTGTCCATACTTCGAGAACCTCAGGTATGATTTTTACCCTTATTTCATTTTCACATTATTATTTTTGAAATATGTACTGACTTAGGCATCGGAGGGGTGTTAGCAAAACTAACACCCACCCCTCACCGAGCCTTGAAGTGTTTTGCAGCTATTCGAAGCATCCTGTCATAAGTTAGAGGCTGATCACCTCTTCTAAGTCAAATGCATTCTGAATGCAATCAAAGGTTTAGGAGGTTTTCACCTTCTCGTTCACTAATGGGAATCGCCAGGAGCGCAAGACCCTCGCCAGGAGCGCACGGTGGTGGCCTATGGTTCGAGGTGGTGCGACCAGTTCATCCTAGGGTGGCTGATAATTTCATCACTGTTGGCCATAGAGTGCACTTCAAAATGGATGGCAGACGTGTCATCTCAAAGATTCTAAGGTTTTTGGCATTTTCATGTCAACAAAGGTTTAGACATATTCGTGTCTCTCAAGTTTTTGGGCTTGACCCCAGTTGGCTTAGTCCCAAGTATCTATGAGCTTGTCCTCAGAATAACACAGGTTTTTAATGTTCTCACATTAACTAAGGTCTAGGCACTTTCGTGTCTCTCAAGTTTTTGGGCTTGACCCCAGTTGGCTTAGTCCCAAGTATTTTTGAGCTTGTCCTCAGATTAACAAAGGTTTTTAATGTTTTCACATTAACTAAAGCTTTAGACATATTCGTGTCTCTCGAGATTGGGCTTGACCCCAGTTTAACTTATTCACAAGTGCTCAAGGTTTTTAAGGTAT
>JBCNJP010000009.1:42649897-42666455 GCA_039602395.1 Deinandra increscens subsp. villosa
CAACACCTCTCGAGCAGTAAACACTCAATCAACTGAAAATGAGCACTCACATACATATTTGACGTGAATCATGATGTTTTGAACGATAATTTTGAGAAATGAAGATGATAAACGAATTTTGAAACTCAAAAACGTGAATTTAAACTCGAAAACACGAACAAACACTGATCTCCGACTAGTAGAACAAACCAAAAGCTCTGATACCACTTGAAAGTGCGTGAGCGTGAGGATCTTCTACTTAGTCTTATAGAAATCAATGTAAACGAGTAAAACACAGAGAGTAAATACAACTGAGACTTGTATTAACCACAGAGACCACAAAGTACACTTAGAGAAAGTTATAACCCGGAAGCTCTCTAAGTCTATACAAGACAAACATATTTATAAGCTGAAATCACCACTGGCCGAACCTCAGGTTCGGCCAAGCTTCGGCGGCTCCGAACCTGGAGTTCGGCCAAGGTTCGGCCAGACCTAAACTTGCACATTCCGTCTTGTTCTCGATACTTCACATGACGATTAGGAACCATGTATCAACAGGTCTCCTCCACCTAGCACCACCAACCAGCCTGAAGCTTCAAACCCCGTTCAAGGCAAAAAGCCTAAACGGAAACTGGTAAATTTGGGATTCTCTCTTAGGGATGAACCTTCTGTTGAGGGGGAGTCATTAGAAGCAGATGTAGCTTCCCCATCTGAAAATCTTTCACCCCTACAACCCCTGTCACCTAGGAGTGACAGTGCTCTCAATCTTGGCTTAAATGAAGGTGTTATTAACTCACCTGCCACATTACATGAGAACATCCTGATAAGCCAGGACACTGTAGCACTGCAACCCCACTCCTCACCGGAGGTGAATCTCAGTGGTTCTGAAGAGATTCATACAGAAAGGGCTGCTGCTGCCCAAGTATCCCAACTGGAGCTTGGTGTCAGCAGTAACATCAATAAGACCCAATCTGCGGCAATCTTCTCTGAATCAGCACCCAGAAGTCCTTCATTGGAACCAAGGGTTGCTGAAACAGCAGAAGAGAATCCCAGGTGCCAAGAAGCCATGGGTACCAATGCTGATCAATCTAGGATTGATAGTTTGGTTATTTCCAAGGATACTGGCAAAAAGCCAGTTGAGGATAGTCTTACACTACCTGAATTGACAAAACTGTACCTTTGTCTACAAGCACAGGTTGAAGCTCTTAACTCAACTGTTGCCAAATTGGTTCAGGCTGATCCTACTCCAACTGAAGCGGGTCCTTCAAACCCTACCAGAGATGCTGAAGAAGTTATTGCAACTGATGAAGCTGATACTGTCAAATTGGGAAAGAAGTTACTGTCAAAACCTGTTATCACTGAAATCGAAGAGGTAGAAAGGATACCGGCTGAAGTAAGAGCCACAGCTTGCCAAAAGATTGGTATAGAGCCTTTTTCTGTTGAAGAGAGTTGGGTGAATATGAAGTGCAGTCAACTGATTGCTATTTCTCCTTTTGAGGACCCCAACCTCACCGAGCTTGTTCAGTCGTCCATGCTGATTGCTGGTGCTCTCCCTGAGCACATCAACATGATCACAACACTTCTGACAGATGTTATTTTTCCGGTTGAAAGAGCCAGTGATCATGTTGTAGGTAACATTGCCTCCACCAGCAAGGCAGCAGCTGATATGGAAGAAAGTACTGCAACTGCAGCAGTTGGTACTATGACTGAAGGAGAAGGAGAGAGTTTGATTGGTGAAGATGAAGGAACTGAAGTACTGGAGATAACTGATAAAGAACCTGAAGTCACCCAACCTCAGGTGGTGACTAATGGTCAATTACTGGTTCAAGCAGATGTTCAAGCGGAACTTCAACCGGAAGTTCAACCGGTAGCTCCAGGTGAAGTAGATCTGAATGTTCAACCGGAACAACAAATTCCAACCCAGGTGGATGTTCAAGGTCCTAGCTCCTCAATATTTGGGACTGTTGAAACACCTGTGGTTCAACCGGAAGAGCAAAGAAATGAAGACGCTGAGGATGTGGCTAGATCACTGATAGCCTTAAGGAGTTCAGAGACAGTTCTAACTGAGGAACCTGTTCAAGCTGATATAGCTAGAACCCTTCAACAGGTAACTCAAACTCCTGAAGCTAAGGCTATAGTGAAAATGGTTGAAGATGCCAGAAGGGTTGCTGAGGATGAGAGAATAGCCAGAGAGCTCCAAGAAGAATTTGATCTATACATGCAAAACAATGTGTTTGAAAACCTTCTTGAAGAAGCAAAGACCAGGTCTTTCAACTGGAGGTTAAAGGATTATGATTTGGATACAATGTCTGAAGCTAATAGGCAGAGGTTAATTGCTATTGCCTCTCAATTGCCTACCAAGCTGGTAAAGAATGATGAAAATTACCATCTGTTGAAAAAGATTAAGAGGGCTCTTGTGATTAGAAATTTGAAGAAAGAGGAAGAGCTAGCTCAGATGCAGGTTAGAGGACTTTGCAGCTTGATTGACAAAGTATTTTATGAGCTAAAAGGAGAAATTGCTGCTGTCAATCCTAACCTGGTGATGCCTTCACCATCAGAGCTGGTCTCAGGTACAATAACTGCTAATGTTAAACCTGAAATTGATGATATTGCAGATATACCACCTCCACCTTCATTTATATATAATCCAAACCCAATGCCTACAACAGCTTCATCCATTCTACAGTCACTTCCCATCATACCCTACAAACCTCCACATATCCCCAAGAAGCTTGCTGCTAAACTTACCAATCCTAAGTTTAGATCAGACAACTTCACACCCATCACTCCCTTCAAGAAGAAGCCTCCACCAACTATGGACTTCTCTGACATCTTTCCACCTACTCCACCATCAAGCCCAACTCCTGAAACCAATGAACCACCTCCAAAAACCACTCTGCCTCCACTCACCATAAGAGAACCTTCTTCCACCACCACCAAACCTACTGAAACTCAACCAGGTCCCTCTTCATCCTCTGCCAAAGGCAAAAGGCCTATTGTGCAAGAATCTGCTGGTAATTCTGATGAAGAGAGGGAAATTAAGAAGAGGAGGTTGATGCATGCCAGAAATAAAAGAGACCAGAGCAAGAGAAGGAAAGGGCCACCCAGAAAGAACAAAATTGTTGGGTGGACAGTAAATGAATATACCTTTGACTTCACCTTCCAACTGGCAAATGGCACAACTCAGGTGATTAATGCTCACAAGGCCACTTCACTTCTCACTGCACTACAAATGGGAGACATCATTCTGAAACTTAGAGAAATCCTAAGTCCTTCTAGAGCTGAGCACTTATTGAGGCTTCACATAGAGCCACGAGTGATAGAATGTGGAGTGCTCAGCAGAAGAGGTGAAGATGATGAATCAGCTGGAGAAGAAGAAGAGCCTACCAGTGAGATTAAATTCATCATTTGGGAAGAAGATGAGAAGCTGTATTACGTACACAGAGCCGATGGCACTTTCACTCCCCATGAATCTATTTCAGTTCAATCTGAATGGAGTGAAGAGGATTGGAAGTCTTTTGAGTTTGTGAAGGTAACCAAAACAAACACCAGAAAGCTTTCTCAAAATCTTGATGCCAGCATCAGATCTTCTGACAAGTAGGTTGTGAAGAAGAAAATTTTTGGGTACAAGTCAGTTTTGAAGATAAACATTGAAGACAATGAATAATTTGACAGCATCAGCTTAGGGGGAGATTGTAAGGAAAAATAGAGCTTGGAAGATTTCCGGCTGAAATGCCAATTTTACTAGTTCCGGCTGAAGTTGAAGTTGAAGCGGATTTCACACTTCAAGCGGAACAGGCAGTTCAAGCGGAAAGAAGCAGTTTTGTTACTTAGTGAATATTCTGGGTGAACTCGTTTATCCACCAGATAAAGAGTTCAACCTGACTTTTCCTGAGAAGTCTTTTCAGAAGTCCAATCCTGCAAAAGCTTCTCGTATGCTTCTAAATCTGATTCAAGCCGCTCTCCTAAAGTAGATTGTTGCTGCCAACACGCAAGTCATTCCGATTGTCGATGTTTATTCTTTTGGTAGTTTGTATTTGACTTTTATGTTTACGGTCTAGATTAGATCGCATGAGATCAATGGATGTCATTGATCTCATCAGCACTATATATAGCATGTTATCTCTTAGTTTACACATCACGGTCATCACTTGTAATAGTGTAGCTTTGAGTTAATGCAAATAGTGTCGAATATTCGATATTTCGTTGTCTTTACTATTCTGCAAATCAAGCACTTACATTATACAAGAGCTTAATATCGCTTAAGTAAAGTGAAATATAACTTTAATTCCGCAGGGTTATATTTGCAAGTAAAGGGCTTAGTTTTAGTTTATTCATAACTAATAACGATCCTACAAGTAAATTACCAAATTGTCCTCTGCTGATTTTCAGCCACAAAACATCATCTTTGATCTAGACCATTAGATCAAAAAGGTAAACCCATAAGATCTAGTTAATTGGTTATTACTCTTAGGAGGAGTTAATAATTGTTCTTATCCCTATATATATATATATATATATATATATATAGCGGGAGGATCATTTAAGAACCAATTTGATTTGAGAACTAAAAAGAACTAATTTGAGCCACAAATTATTTACATGTATCCCCCATCCCCCCCCCCCCCCCCTCCCATGAATTGTAGTGGTCCCCTCCTGAAATTTGTGGTTGAGATTTAGTTCTCAAAAGTTCTCAAAACAAAAAGTTCTCATTTGAACCTAACCCTATATATATATATATATATATATATATATATATATATATATATATAGGTAAAAGTTAAAATACAAAGGCTTTTTTTCGTGCGAAGGAAGGGGAGGCCGACGCGTGGCGTTTTCTTTCTGGACGCGGAGGGGCATTTTTGTCAATTTAAAGTTTTTAATTAAAATATACGGAGATTACGTCACAGCGTTTCTTCATGCGGTTGCGTGATTTGTTGTAAGGTGTTTTATATCGAGTTTCTTCATGCGTCAAAATAAAAAATAACATGTGTGATTATAAAAAGTCAATTAATAAATTTTTTTTAACTTATGTTCATGTTTTTTGTCTTTTGTAAGAGTTTTTCTGCTTGCGTTTTTATTTCATAATTGCGTAATTTTATTTTGTTGTTTTTTTTATTGTTTTGCGTGAATTTTTTTTTTTTGTGTTTTAATTATATGTCGTTGCGTGGTTTGTTGTGACCTTAATTTTATGAGTTACTTCATGCGAGAAATTACAAGTAAAATGCGTGATAATAGAATCTCAAAATTTTCAAACATATGTTCATGTATTTTCAGCTGGTGTCATACACAATTATAGTGTGCGTAATAGTGTTGTATTTTATTGTTACACTTGCCTATTTTTTAAAGTTGGTTTTGTTTTTTTGCAGAATCATTGATAAAGGTTAAGTAGTTTTGTTTTAGTTTTTAACTAGAGTTTTCTGTGTTTGCGTGATTTATTTTAATATCTGCGTAATTTAATTGTTTGCGTGATTAGTTGTAGTTTGCGTAATTTCTATGTTCGAATTGTTTTTTATATATTACTGGTTAGTTTTTTTTTTTTGAATAATCATTTTATATGTGTTTTTTATTTTTAATAATTTGCATAATTAAATAAACATAAACCAGCATAAATGAAGAATAAAATGAAGAAATACAAAAATTATTATTATTTTTATTTGATAACAGGGATACATCCTCTATATTGTTTGCGTTAATCTATTATATGCTTTTGAATTATATTGTTTGCGTTATTTTATTAAGTGTGAAATCAGGTGGTTTTTGTGAGTTTTTTGGAGTGTATGCGTGATTTTTAGAACAACGTGCGTATTTTATAAATATAATGCGTGAATTTTTAAGTATCTTAGGCTATTAATGCGTGATTTTTTAACAGGTGATATTATGTTCTGTGTGTTTCCGTTATTTTTATTAACAACATGCGTTTTTTAAGTGTAAGACAGGTAGGGTGTGTTTTGTGAGTTTTTAGAGTGCATGCGTTATTTTCATATCAAACATATTTTCATATCAAACATGCGTTATGTTTATCTATATAAGACATTTTTAGTTAGGATTGTGTTTTTGTGAGTTTTTAAAAGTGTATGCGTGATTTTTATTTTAAGTATGCGTTATTTGTTTAAATGTTAAAGGTTTGCGTTGTTTTTTTTTTTGTGTTGATGCGTAAATATTTTTTGCGTATGCGTGTTTTAATTTAATGTTGAAAAGACTTTAATACCCTTTTTAATGACTCTGCGTTCTTTTTTAAGTTAATTAAGCGTGTTTTATTTTAGCGTCGTCAGATAAAAAAAAGCCCGCATATGAGCGGCGGAGATCCCTTCGACACTTCGCACGGAAAACGTCATTTGTACAATAACTTTCCCCTATACATATATATATATAGGGAAGGATCATGCGAAACACATTTATTTTGCGAAAACCATCTTAAAACCTACATAACTTTTTCATACGTTAATATTTTTTTAAAAAAATTGCAGCAAAAGTCTTATAATTATGTTATCTTTAATTCTATAAAAAACTATAAAAAAAATAACGTTTTTCTTTTTTTTCTTTTTTTTGTGATGCACATGTGCATCACAAAAAAAAACTTATATTTTTAGTATTAGTTAATATTATTTATTCTAAGTCGCACCATATGTGTTATATTTTCGTCATTTTTTTGTGTTCTTTTGAATGATGCACATGTGCATCACACCAAAAAACCTAATATATGTGGTATACATTAATAGTTTTAGAAAAAATTACACCCTAAATCTTATAGTTGTCTTATCTTTAGATCTAAAGAAAAGAAATAACATTTTATAACTTTTTGTGCACTATGTTTCATTATTACCAGTAGCATAAATGTTTTAGTGTTTTTAATATGTTGTTAACACAAGGAGTTTTTTTCGCATTATAATTCATTTTTGTCCAGAGATAGCGTAATTCTAAGACTTTTGACGCGAATTTTATGAAAAAAAACATTAACGTATGAAAAAGTTATGTAGATTTTAATTTTGGTTTTCGCGTTTTCGCAATATAGATTGTTTTCACAGGATCCTTACCATATGTATATATAGTGTTTGCGTGTTGATGATTAGATATTCTTGTTTAATTTGTCACTTGGTTTTTTCGCATTTTACTCAAATATATATTAGATATATTTACGCTTCCGCAAATCTGATTTAATTAAGGTAATTATATAAATAATATAATATAATTGTATATGGTAATACAATTAGTAAAAACGGGTTTTAATAAAAAAATTACTACCCCTAATTCAATAAAATGAGACTAATTATTAATATAATTATAGATGTTCTGATTGGATTATGTATGTTCATGACTCTTGATCTATGTTTTATGAAATGGGTTTAATTAAGAATATCGCAACCTAAATTAGTGTTGTGTATATCTGGACAATCATCGCACCCCGACATATTTTGTCGTCTGTTGGGTGTGACATAAATCTTCCCTTATAAATCCCATATATGTACTATCTACAACATGAACAAAGTTATGCTCAAAATGATGGGTTACAAGTTTAGTATTACCTCTTAGTGAGTCAGGATCGGTAACTACATGTGATTGGTTACTGTATGAGTATCCTTCTGATCTGGGTTGTTAGGTGACTAGTGCAACTGGAATGAATGTTGGTTACTGATCACACGAGATGCCAACCTTCTCATTGATATCCATCTCATGAGCGCTGAACATTCCATGCAATTCTCCCATCTTAAGTGTCTTCAAGTCTTTAGTGTACTTAGGGGCGGAACTAGAAAAACATTTCAGGAGGTCCACAAAAAAATTCTCGAAAATTGATATATAAGAAAAAAAATTAAAATTACGGTTTTCATAAGATTTAACAATTACAATATCGACATTAGAGGGGTTTTTAGCTGTGGGAATGAAAGGCCCTTAAGTGACTGATTTCCACGTGCCATAGTCTGAATATCGAAGATATCCATCCATCCGTAATTTGCATGTGTCGAAATCGTCCTCCATGAACATTGGTGGTTTGTTACTGATTCCATTTCGAGATTCACTCATTTTTCAGATGTTTGAAATGATTAGTAACACAGTAAGTATAAAACTAGTAAGTGTTTAGTGTGGGTTTTGAAGAAGAAGAACCCTCAAAAAAAGAGCCAAAGCTCTAATACCACTTGTAGGATCGGAAGGGTTAGCGAATTATACAACCTTAAACAAGACTCACTAGCACAAGACTTAACCCGCAAAAATAAGTTAATCTTCATTTTTACACACTTACGAAATATGATTGACTATGCAAAAAGTAAATAAGGAAATGAACACAAGGATATGAATAATACTCAACACTATATTGTATTACTTGCTTAATCGTCAAAACTCTCTTCAAACAGAGATACAAGTAAACTATATATAGTGCCTAAGAAGTCAAGGACATCCCTTGATTTCTACTACGATCATCATGACCATTAAAGTAAGATACATGTTATTAAAAAAATTACAATGAAATATAAAGTAATCTAAGAAACATTTCGACGGCTTTGAAAGGCTAGAAACATAACAAGTTGAAACTTTGACAACATAAATGATCTTGTCAGTACAAGTGGTTAGTCAACTGTCCGAGGTAACTCTCCTTATCGAGATAACTTGAGTAACCAAGACAACTGCTTCACTCGAGATACCTTATGTTCTTACGAGGTAAAGTTGCATCCGAAATAACTTAGTTACTCCGGACCATTTAATTGTCCAAGATAACTAATTAATCGGGGTCTTTCGAGATAACCATCTTAAGCCGAAGTAAAACATCATAACTTGGAGGATTCGATTCCTAAAATGGTATTAGTGTGATATCCATAAATTGGTATCAAAGCTCGATGAGGCTCGTATGAAGAACGAAGACCAGAGAAAAAAATTTTAGTGAAGGTGGTGAAAGAAAACTTAAGCAACAAGTGTTCTTAGGGCATAAACCTTTTCATAAGTCAGTTTCTTATATACTAAACAAAAGTTGGAAGATTACGGAAAAATATGCAAAGTTTGTTTGAATAAGAAGTTGCGTAAATCAATTTAAATAAAAAAAGTCAAAAAAGTGTTTTCGGATTTTAGTACGTAAGTCGGTGACTTGCGATTGAAGTTCAAAACCTTAGGAAGATCAGGTTGGTTGTTATTATCTTGTTAACTTAAATTGGATATTACACCTTGGTGGCTCATGAGAAACAGATGAGCAACTTTTATATTTATTTTGTTGACAACTTGTGTCACAAGAGAGAGGAAGGAAGCAAAATTGTTGTCTTTACGCATGCTCGATTCGGATGTTTGGATTTTTTAGGATATGATAATCTAACACTTACACGAAGGAAACGATCAACAGGTTGTTAAGTATTCGTTTAGTGGCTTAGAAAAAGGCAAATGGCTAGTTTTGAGTTTTCCTTTAGTAACATCTAAAGGTTGAAGGCCTACAAAGAGAGGATTCGAAGACAAGAAAAATTAAAAGAAGATCAAGAAATATTATTGTTCGCTCAAACAAGAGACCGAATACGCAACCAATGGACTGGTGGTGCGGTTTCTAACGATCGACGGACTGATCGAGGACGAGGTCGCGGGAATGGTAGAGCTAGGGGTACCGAAACAATAAAGTAAACGATCATGAAAAGTTTTCAGGTTGGAAACACGAGTCGATGTGGGGTGAGTACTTTCCGGGTACGAAACAAGGGTCATGGGACGAAACAGAATTTGTTTTTCACATGTGGTCAAAGCACATGACTTTGAATGGTTTAGACGAGCATAAAGAGTAGAAAAATGGTACTACAGGATTATGGGGGGCAATGGCATGTTGCTGGAGTGGTTAAGGTGATCACCTTGTGTCCAAGTGACCCATGTTCTATCCCTTCTCCTAGCAATATTGTTCCGATACATGGATGCTCTATGAAGGAAGACCATGATTTTGTTGTCTCTGGTTCAATCCCGAGAGCGACCCGGTTTTACCACCATTGGGCCTTCAGGCGGGTGGGTTTTCCCCAACTCTGGTTATTTAGTTGAGTTACTATTATAGTACAAAGCTTTGATTATTTAATTAGTTTTTTGTTAGGATATTGAGTCATTAATTTTTTAAATTTTGGTTACTTGTTATCTAAGTTTAGTTAGTATAAACATGGGTGTATGGAGTCATTGTATAGTTAGTTGTTTTTTCGTTCATGATATTACCGTGATATCGATTAGTGTGTTGAGGTTACAAATAGTCTGACAAAAATGTTTTATCAGAGAGGTCTTCAGATGGTAATCAAGGGGGTAGGTTGACATATTGGACAACACAAATGGAAGTGAGTGTTTATTCTTTGATATTCTTTTTTGTTCGATAACAATAATGTTAGTGTTAAAGACCTAACGTATTACAACATAGTAAATGTTGATGCATAATTCTAGGTCACGATGTGAAGTATCAAATACAAGACAAAGTGTTACAAAGATATGCTTGCCTTGTATAGAATTCAGGAACTTCCTAGTCATATCTTCCGTGTGTGTTTTCTGTATAATCTCTATGTGGTTAATACAAAAGTCTTTGTATTTACTCTTGTGTTCTACGTTTTACATTGATTTCATCACGACCGAGTAGACGATTCGATGCTCACGCAATTTCATTCTACTGGTCGGAAATCTCAGTTTTTCATCCCTTTGAGTCAAAATTTTGGGGTTTTACAAAATCTAATCGATTTTGTACTCGTTTGATATTCTCGGGTGTGCTTTCTATGAAAAATCTTCTTCTAAATCGTTTCTTCTGAGTTTATCTGAGTCCTTGTTGAAAATCTCGTTCGAAAATACTGAAAATCGCGAAATTTGAGTCGAGAATGTTTTGGTTCGTTTCCAGTTCGGCTAAGATCTGAAAGTTCACAAAATAACCGTTCCGAACTCACAGTTCGGATCAAGTTTGGTTCTAGTTCGGGTACTTTTGGTTCGGTTTCAGTTCGTCCATCCGAAGTAACGGTTCGGCTAAGTTCTTTTTGGGTACGGTTGAATTTTTGGTTCGGCTCCGGTTCGACAGAGTTCGGATAAGCAAATTCAAGTTCGGGTGAACAGTAATCAATATTTTTTGGGTGGTTTACTAAAACTGACGTAACTTGAGATCCGTAAAGAGTTACAAGAGCTAATACCAACCAAAACGACCGTCTCGGAGAGATCTACACTTTTACTCGCCTAACGGCCAGTACCCTCCGTTTTGATACCCAACATACACTTCTAAGACCTTCATTTTTGGGTTTGAAGTTTTTATGTACAAGTTTTCGAAAAAGATGAGTGATTTTCAAGCATTTGCTGCAATTCAGAATTCGATGCAAGCTAAAATGCAAAAAAAATGATGAACTATGATAATGAAATTGGAACAAGTCAGAAAGTTCGCAAATTGTTAAAATTGGAAGATTATTATAGTTGGATTAAATGATTTGAAGCTTATGTTGATACGAATGATGTTGATACGAATGATGTTGATATGTGGTTATCGTTCAATGAACAATACATATATCCTAAGGATGAGTCTGGAGAGCCGATTCTTCAAAGAAAACTCACTTCTGAACAAAAGAAAGCATATCAAGCTGATAAAAAGGCGTATGGTACCTTGACAAAGACATTGCCCAAAGAATTATTACATCATTTTTCTTCGAACTATACATCGAAAAGTTTATGGGATGCTTTGGAAAAGAGATGTGAGGGTAATGACCAATACAAGAAAAGTCGACAAAAGGTTTTGAAAAAGGAATTTGATAGTTTCAAGCATTATCAGAATGAATCAATTCCAAATCTGATTGCAAGATTTGCACATTTAATGAGTGAGATGCATTTGGTAAGTCTTAATAAGGAAGAGATGGATTTGAAAGAAAAGATTTTGGAAGCATATGGGAAAATTATGTGATGATGATTACTCACGATAAAGAGTATTCGGGTTTGTCTTTCAATGATCTGGTTTAAAGAATCCAAGCAAGGATAAGGAGTTAACTGTGAATAAGTCACTACCTACACAAATCCAGAATCATGTTGTATATCATGGTGAAAATGATTCGACCATGAATGCTGTGAAGTCAAATATTGTTAATTCCGCACCTCCTACAACATTCATTGCCGGTAAATCTGAAAATTCTAGTTATTATGTTGGTTGTACTATTTCAATTCCTAGTTCTTCAACTCAAAATGCTTTATATGCTCAAACAATCGATGATTATATGGCTTTAATGTCTGCATTGATATCTTCATATTTTGGGGTGATTACTGGTTCTATAAGTAATGCTGAATTGACAAATGAAGATTATGATCAAATCGATTATGATCATTTGAAAGAAATGGATCTGAATTGGCAGTATGCTATGTTAGTTCGAATAACGAAGAATTTTTTAGTAGAACTGGAAAGAAGAGATTGAATCCAGATGGTAAGATTGGATTAGAGGAATCGAAGGTTAAATGTTACAAATGTATGGACATTTTGCACGTGAATGTCCAAGTTCCATTGATAATAAATTGAAAATTGGTCAACATGCTCATTTGGTAATTCAATCTTCAAATCAAGATCAAAAATATCAAAAAGTATCTAGTTCTCTTGATACAAAAATAACAGACATATTTTGGCATCCAGATGAGTTTGCCTGGAATGCATATTCTGCAGCAAAAATGTCACATGCTCCTATTACTGTTGCTTTGACAGCTCGTCATGATGATGATAGCATTCTAACTGATTCTGATTCTAATTCAAGCATATCATTGGTCAAAGCAGTTTTGCCAAAGGTAACTGATAACTCAAAGGTTGAACAATCTAAATGTCTTGAATGTGTGAGGTTACGCAACAAGAATGCAAGTATAGAAAAAGGTTCTGAATTATCGAGTGAGGAGATTGTGGTGCTAAAGCAAGAATTGGAAGAATTTTAGAAGAAATGTTATGCTTTGGTTCATGTTCATGAAGATGTGATGAAAGAAAAGAATGAAGTAGTTGAAGAGTGTGCAAAGGCTAAAGCTGAAGCTAAAGAAGTCGCTGAGGATTTTGAAGCATTATTTGAGAAGAGTTATCCAATTCAACAAAAGTATGAACAAGCAAATGCACTTGTTGTTGAATCTGCTGCTACAATTGAGAAACTTTCAGAAAAATTGTCTACACTACAAGATTCCAATGTTCTTCTTCGAGATAAGAATGAAGTTTTAACAAAGGATATGGAAATTTTTAAGAAGAAGTGGGAGAAAGTTACAAAAGAAATTTTGGCTGAATGTGAGATCAGAAAGCTGCAAACATATGAGTACGATGATCTAAATGAAAAATTCATTAAGTCACAAAAAGAGGTGTTTGCTGCTCAACAGAAGTTTCTGAATTAAAGCTGGAAATTTTGGATTTACAAAAGCAAGTCAAGAATTGCAACTTATCACCAACTTTGCTGATTTTTTTATATAAACAAGATAGGAGTGAGGATAGTTCCAAAAAAGATGATATTCACAAGGTTCCTCAACCGGTGGATTTGTCTGAATTTACTTCTGCTCCTCTTGATCCAAAAGTTAAAATGCTTGATTATTCCAAGTTTGCAACTCCAGCAAAGAAAGAGAAAAATAAGTCAAAGAAGAAAGTCAATTTTGCTGACGCTCCAAAGTTTGATTCTAATTCATCATTTTTATAAGATGAAAACATTTTTGGTACTGTTGAGAGGTCGATTAGTACTTCATCTGAAGAAGAAGTTGCTAAATACTTAGTGCGTGAGAACAAGCTGAAGGAAATTAAAGATCAATTTACTAGAGAAGCAAAAGGAAGAGATGCTTCTGGTTCTCAATCTGGATCTTCAACGATTCCAGGTTACAAGCACCAGGGTTTGGGTTTTGATGTTCAACATGTTCATGTTCAAGCTTAACAATCGAAGAAGAATGAGAAAGTCTTGAAAGTTAAGAATCAAAAGAAGTCGTCCCCTCAGACAAAACACTTGTTTTATTCTTTTAGAGGTTCTTTATCTGAATCTCAGGTTTCTTCATAGAGTCAATCTCCGAGGTATGATTCCTCTGATGATTTCTTTGATAATTTTGGGTCTAATCATTCTTCATGTTCTAAAAATTCAAAGAATTTTTCAATTTTTAAAAAATTTCGTGAAAGACTTTGTTATGCATGTCATCAACCTGGACATCTTGATGCTGATTGTCCAATGACTGCATATATCCACAACACTGCTAAATATATGGATAACAAAGGTCGAATTTTTTATGAACCGTGGTCTCCAAAAGTCAAATCAACCGGTAAGCCATCTTGGTTTAAACCGAGTATGTCGGTTGATACTGATTCTAGTTCTGATCAAAAATCAAAATCTTTAAAGATATGGAAACCAAAGATTGTTTCCACGGCCAACAATGACTATGTGGAAGACATCGGGCGATCCGACGCTGTTAAATCGGGTCGATCCCATAGCGACTGATGTTTTTATTTGGTGTCCGCATCTATTTCAGGAAGACCTATCGGTAATTAAAAGATTGCTGGTTGTGAAATATTTGTGATAACCTAAATTGAATTTCCAAATCCTTTTTTGTTTTCAAAATACTAAACTGCTAGTATTCGTGTTGGTTGATCAATTTCTGGTTTGTTTTTCACTTCCTCTCATTTTGAGGGGGACTTTGTTTTTTAAAATACAAAAATAGTGTGTTGTTTTTCAAATGTTAAATACCAAGTGACCAAACTACACACCAGGGCAGTGTACCCGTCAATAAAAATACAATATGAGGTCAGCCTAGATACATGCTCAACATCAATAAAAATCTAATCTTGGTAACATTCATCATCAAGAAAAAATTTAAAAATATGAAAAAAAAACAAGAACTAGGTGAAAACCCAAACCAAAAGCTTAAAAATCTTCAATCTTTGAGCCAAAAAGCTTTGATCTTGATCCTTAAACCTTCCTTGATGTTTTCAGATGTTAATGGGGGGTTTTTCTAGGGTTTATTCGTGGGTGAAGGATGCAAAAAACGCGGCTGGAAAATGCTTATATATGCTGAAAATGCGAGCTGATACAAGGCCAGGTCGCTGGACCTGATTCTGGGCCTGGCGTAGAAGTAAATAAATAAAAAGCAAACAGAGGTCAGGGGTTCGATCCCCTTATCCTCCGATAAGTTTTTAATATGCGCTGGGCAGATCTTCCTGGGACTGGGCTACTGATCTTGGCATTAGGCTGCTGCTGGGCCGCCGAAGACTTGGGCTTCTGCACTGATGGGCTACGTAGGACTGGGCCGAGATTCCTGCTGGGCCGGGGCTGCTGCTGTTATATATTATTATTTTTTTTCTTTTTCTTTAAACTCCCGTAACTTTCTCATACGATCTTCGTTTTTGGTCTTATTTTTTGCGTTTTTCTTCTAACATCACCGCGAACCAACCAATTACCTAAAATTCAAAAATAAAAACAATTAAGCACCATATCTTTCATAATTTCCTAATTAAAATTCTAATTTGCATAATTTTCTCAATTACAAACCAAATTAAATGTGAATTTTAAATATTTATCAAATAATAACCAAAGTTCCACCGAATCATCTAAAATTCAAATATAAACATTTAAGCACCAAGACTTAATAAATCTTAATTAAAACCCAATTAAATGAAGGGGTTTTATTTATTTATTTGATGTATAAGATGCCACGCATCAATTTTTGGGGGGAGAAATTTGAAAAGACAAAAACATTAAAAAATGCAAAAATTCAAAAATATTGAAAAATGAGAAATTGTATCCGACATGATTGTGAAATGATGGTACATTGGTTGACGATGTCTGACTCATTGATAAAGTAAATGCAAGAGCCATAAGATCATTGTTCGATGTGCTAGGTAGGCTCGGCAAATAAGAAAGTATACAACATGTGATATACATTAAATATGATGCTTGACCTAGTAGACAACATCTTGATGCGTATCTCATGATATATCAAGAAAAAGATGTGTGAAAAGAAAAATGAGAAGTCACTGTGTATACATGTGTTCGTTTTGCAACGATTTAAACTTGTTTGATTTTCTTTATTTTCTTAAATGGTCGGACTATCTCTGTGTGTCCACAAGACCAACCCGATAGTTGTTCATTAAAGGTTCTGCTTTATTTTCTTGGTGTTTCGTATAACTTATCGGACTTTCTCTGCGTGTTCACAAGACCAACCTGATTGTTGTTGAGTTATACACTTTCAACTTGTTTTTATTTTCTTATTTTGTTAAACCCGATGCCTTATCTGCGTATCAAAAGATCGGTCTTAAGGTAGACAGTTTAACGTTCTTATTTCTTTTTGCATGAAACACAGTTGACTATATCATGAATTTAATTACTATGCGTTAAATCACAAGTAAAATCACAAAGTGTGATAAGCAAAACATATCCGAGTATGTCTGATAGTGTGGTGTACACTCATCAATGCAAATTTAATCAATATCTTAACATATCCAGATGTTATGAGTATGATTCTATCTGAGTTTATCAAAATATCTTGGAGTCTCGAAGAGACATTTTGTGCCAGGATTATTTATGTTAGCAGGTTTCTAAGTGGAAAAGGATATCGCAACTTCAAGTCTTCTGAAGTTGTTGATGAAAAATTTACCCGCGTTGCAATGTCAAGTATTCGAGATCAGACTCATTGTCAAGTTGAGAGA
>JBCNJP010000009.1:42666955-42728668 GCA_039602395.1 Deinandra increscens subsp. villosa
ATATCCAAGTATTGGATTTATTTTCGCATCACATTTAGTATGATTCGAATCGTTTCAATAGATTGATCGTATTAATGGTTGCTCAGCCATTTGATGATCAATACTTAATTTAATCTTGAAACTTATAATTAATTGAGGTGTCATTTGAAATTTTACTCCAGTAAATTTAAATGATCTTTAGATCGGCACTTGATCGTTATTCCGGTAAGGATCAGTGGCGATGCTCCCACTTGCTTGAGGCAGATTGACATTCCCTATCATCATTCTTCTTTCAAACCGTTTGGATATCAAATTTGCACGAAGAAAACGTGATAGTTAAATTTCGTTTCCAAGAACGTAAATGTTCGACTCCGTAATATGTGGTACAGAAATCGAATGCTTAATATCCAGATGTTATGACTTACTCATAAGTTCAAAGACGATTGTCAAAGTCCTTTCAGAGTTTGATAGCATGAAGATGCGTTCGTCTATGATCGTTTGAAAGTATCTCGTGCTGGTCGAGATGATGATTTATTCTATCGGATTCTTGGGTCCGATATTAGAGGATGTTTCCCTTACTCAGTTAAGGTAAACATACAAACTCTAATCGGAATGTCAACATGTTTCGGTAAGCAACAATCCTTATTGGTGAAACATTGCCCATCTTGCTCGTCTCGTTCCGGTGCGAGAGTTGCTTTACATAGTCCAGTGACTTATAAGAGTCACCTTTCTTCAGATATTTAAAGATCTAGCTTTGGACATGTAATTATTAAATTCCATCTTCGCAAGATGCAGGTCTTGGGATTGGAAGTTAGTTATGCAAGTGATGTGCGAATGGGCGTTATGGTTACAAAATGTCAAGGTCTTTGTTGTGGCAAGTCATTAGTCTTGTGTTTATCAGTTTCAAGATGAAAATTTTGATCGTCGTACAAAACACTTAGTGCATGATGGATTTAAACACACGTGAGTACAACTATTGTAGTCTAAGACTTCCAAGATGTGTTTAGGTATGCACATGTAATGGTAATATGCACCAGAGGTGGTGTGACCATTCTACAATGTTATAATCAGCAAGTGATTATTCCTGTAGTAACTCAGTTGGTGATTCGAACTCATATGAACAAACGTTTGCTTGAAGCATAGGATTGATATGTTCATACAGTTGTAGATCGAAACGGCGATCTTCAATTTGGCTCGACTTGATTTAATATCTTCTTTTGACGTCGGATGGTTCAAAAGTCATAAGATTTTATGAATGACCGTTACGTCGTGCGTTTTCTCGTAACAAGTACGGTATACGTGATGTGTTGCAAACACATCCGGTTTTTAGTGTCTTTAATATATTAAATGTGGTCAGTTTGAGTTAGTTTTCATTAGTTTTAGTTTGTTTTCAGTTAAGTTGTGTCGTTGAGTCGGGTATTTATGTTTTTGTGAGTTATGTAGGTTCTTGATAAAATCCCGAGGCCAAAGAAGAAGTTAAGGAGAAAAGAAAAAAAAGAAGTGTTGAACAAGCTGTCCCAGGCGTATCGCCTGGGACTTGAGGAGGTCTAAGCGATACGCGCGTGAGGAAAGGTCAACGGAAGGTTTAAGTCGGTTTGACCGACTGTTTTGTCGCGACACTAGCTCTAGGCGTATCGCCTACAGAAGACATACTTCCAAGCGATACGCTTGGAAGTCTAAAACCCGCAGAAATTGCTTAGTCGATATAAATTCTTCTTTTAGGGTTTCAATTGGGATTGGACGACTTCCAGACGAACTCAGAGGCGATTTTGGGGCGAATTCAAGAGCAGAGAAAGCCAGGGAAGAAGGAGGAAGCATCGGTGGATCGATTTCTCACGCAAATCATCAACGGTTTACCGGGTTTTATTCTCAATTCTTGTTGGTTCTTTTACTTAGCCATGTTTTCTGTCAAAGTTCAAACCTTTATTATTATTCTAGACATTGACATGTTGCTAGGCTAAATTGTTTGTGTTGCCTAGACTCAATTGGATGATTATTTAGTATTTACGACTTCATTCGGTTTTTGGTTGATTGATTGATGATTGCACTTTTATTAAATTACAATGATTATCATGTTTGATGCATATGTGTGTTATGATCAGTTTATTAATTGATTGTTGATGCTTAATTTACCCGCGAATGTCTTTCGGTTTAGGTAGATTAACTAAAGTAGTTAATTTTAAGGTTGATTGCTAAAGTGTAGTTAGGGTTTCCTTGACTACTGCATTAATATTTAATTGATAATTTGGTTATAATGTGCTGCTAAACTGAAGACTTAAAAGGTACAGGTTTAACGAGTAGTTGGGTTGGTTAAAGTTCTAGGGTTGCATTGTCTCAAAAGGAAGTGTCCTAGGGTTTTGTCTAGCTTGCTAGTTCGTGTCATTCAGGGTAATCAGTGGTAGCTCCGGTTAGTCTAGGTGTGCCTTAGGTATATCCGAGGGTGGCTAGGGTAATTGAAGTGGGAAGGACTTAAAAGGTGAACCCTTGTTCGAGCGTTAGAAGTGTAGCTAGGAAGGACTTAAAAGGTGAACTAGCCACCATCAGATCAATCAATTCCGAGTGAGGTTGTGGGTATTAAGTAGGATTCCAGGGTCTAGGTGATACTTGTCTCTCTCCTGGTTTTTCCAAGGTTGTACTGTTTTCAGTTGTCAGTCGGTAGTTAAGTAAGTTAGTTAAATCAAATCTCAATTCCGAAAACCCAAATTTCTCAGTAATTTCCATTTTCTAGGTCTAGGTTAAGTCTTTGTCTTTAGAGTGTCTTTGGATTCGATATTCCGGTCTTACCTCAGCTTTACTATAATCCGACAGGTACACTGCCTTAGGTTCGGTTCGGTTTAGGTTATTTTCGGTAAAATTTAGGTGTGTCTTAGGTCTAGGTTTAGGTCTATTTTATTAGTGTTTTTAGAGTCGTTCCGAGCACATCAATACGCTTAAGGCATTATGGCTTCGATGGGATATGATAACCAAAGGGTTATCATGTCGCATCTAGCTAGCCTAGATCAAATCAAGTGCACCAGGTTTTAAGGTATGTTGTTATGGATTTTTGAATTTAATCTAACAAAAGGTTGAATAAAATTCAATTTAGATTAAAACAATCATGTATGTTTCGAAAATCAACCATTGTCAAAACATGTCATAATCAAAATCCAAGGAAAGCAATTTGTTCATCCTGGAAAACAGCCAGGGAAAACAAAACAAGTTGTTTCAAAATTACCAAGAATTGTTTTAAACCGAAAACTTGAGACACGAACTTTATTTAGGTGCGAAAATCGCAGAATAGCTCAGTGTCATCTTGGCTTGCTTCCTTTCAGCTTCATGCACCTACAAAATGTAAAGTATGTCAAACATATATTTTGTAGGAATAAGTGAAGCATCATACAACATAATCTTATGTGTATACCTGAGGAATTACCCGGCTGGGCTTTTCCGCTCTTCACCTTGGCAAGATATTCTGGGCAGTTTCTTTTCCAGTGCCCCATCTTGTGGCATTCAAAACACTCGCGCTGTTCAGGCGGCGGTGCCTTGGTTGCCTTAGGCTTGCCCTTTTGGGAGCTTCCAGACGCTCTGGTGACAGCTGCCTTGCCTTTCTTCTTGTTCCCACGCCTACCCTTCTTTACCTCGGGCTTCTTGACGCCTCCTGATCGGATCGTAAGTACATCGGGTGCCTTGTCGTTAACAAAGTTATCTTCAACGGTTTTAAGCATACCGTGAAATTCAGTCACTGACTTTACCATGCTATGCATGTTAAAGTTTACCCGGAAAGGGGTGAAGGCACTGGACAGTGAGTGAAGAATCAGGTCAGTCGCCATTTCGGCGGGAATGACGTAATTCAGTTTTGCTAAACGGTCGATGTAACTCTTCATCTTTAGGACATGAGGGCTGACAGGAGCACCTTCGGCCATGCGACAACTAATAAGTGTCACAACGGTGTCATAGCGTTCCTGTCGGGCCTGAGTTTCAAACATGCCCCTCAGATCACCGATCATCTGAAAAGCAGTCTTGTCTACCATGTTCTTCTGGATTTCAGATTCCATGGTGGCTAACATAAGACATGCGACATTTTTGGCATTTGTTCGCAATGTGTTATGGGCGTTTCGCGCCACGGCCGTGTCAGCTTCAGGTTCCTCAGGAACCTCGGCTTCTAACACGTTTTCCATGTTAGCCATTTTCAGGACGATTTTCAGATTTCTTTCCCAATCAAGGAGGTTTGCGCCATTAAGTTTCTCCTTCTCAAGGAGAGACTTGAGATGGAAAATCTCTTGGTTTGCGTTGTTAGCCATCTGAAACAATAGGCAAATGTTTTAGTGTTTCGATGTTTGATTCGTATTCAAGGATGGCAAACTAATCTTGAATAGGAATTGGGAATTCAGTTAGTTAGACAATTTCTCCAGGTAGCGTAAAGTGTTTTCAAAATTTCTAAGTAGCTGAATGGACAACGATTGTCACTTGTGACTGTCACAACTCCCGTTATGGGGCTTTCGCGAACGGATCAACGAAATACGTTTAGCCCCATCTATGCCCATTCTGTCTACATGCCGACCAGAGGTACGGTGTTGAAATACTCCAATACCAAAGGTGCGTGTAAAGAAAATAGTAGTTGTCCTAAGTGGTCAGTGTGTGCGTACGGTGTTGAAATACTCTAATACGCTCACCTTGGAAGATACCCTAAACACCACGTGCGGTGTTGAAATACTCCAACACGGATGTATCGGTCAATATGTTCCAAGTTAGACTTGACATAGGATGGCATAGACTACCGGTTTTAGGCTTACCGGATAGGATTATATAGTCATATTTTAACGTTTAATGTGACGACAGATTTTATGAATCCTATCTCACTCGGGACGATCATTTAAATGACCTAAGTATTAACGATCTAAGTGTCGCGAGACGATAACCAATTTTAATAATGTTCGATTACTTTGTCGAAGAATCCGAATTTAATGTCGAATTAAATTGGTTAATAAATTTTATAAAGTCGTAATAAAATTTGGACTTTTATTTAATCGATTGAAAAATTAGTTTATATCAGTAAAACTAAGTTTGGATTTTAGGTTGGCGTGTTAATCAAATTAAGACAAGCAATCAAAAACAAGCAAACACACATGTGCATATCCGGCCATGCAGGGGTTTCGATATTGTCAGAGCCTATGACAATATCGAGTAAGGGCAAGGGACATAAAAGTAAATCAACCACGAGAATAGAGAACTCCCTAATCGACTTAGTTGCTCCCACTTGCACCAACAAGCTCCTGCGTGTCATCAGGAAACGTCGGTATCATTTTGACTTCTAGCCATTTTCGAAAATCCCATAAAGGGATAATATTAAATGGGTCCTTGTATCAAGCTCGTCTCGTTCGTCCAGGCGAAGGTAAGCGATTACAAATTAAAATAAAACAATTCTATTTTAAGTAATTACAACTTTGAACCCAGTAAAAGTGGGCCAATCCAAAACAAAACAACATGGGCCAAAAGGGCCAAACCATAACGAATCCATGACAAAATTGAATGGGGTTGAGCCGAATATGCACGAAAGATAATTCAATCAATTATGTTGAATCGGATTATGTCTAGTGGATCCAAATCGACTAAACATGTTTAAAAGGCGATTCATTCAATTTCGCGACTTTCGGGTTCAGAACCCCAGTTCGCGAAAGTATACTGGTTCAAGTCGACCGGTTGGGTTTGCGTGTGGTGATCAAGGCTCTGATACCACTGTTGGGTTACGACTGTGGCATTCGGGTCTCGGTAATTATTTACGATGAATAATTATTTAATCAATTACCGAACATATTAAATTTGATAATTAAATTAACAATTAATTTAGTTGGCAGCGGAAAACGTTTTAATATGTTAACGCGAAAAAACAGACAATTAACGTAAACCATAAGCAACAGGATTCGACAATCACCATACGCGCAAACACCAAAACGCATTTATATAAAAACGTGACATATCATAAAATAAATAAACGATTAAATCTAAACTAATAACAAGTTTAGATATACCTGAGCGGGGATTCAAACAGACGTTCGAGACACCGGAAATCAACGGGTGACGCTAGGGTTTCGCATGACGATTTGACGGGCAAATCAAAAGGACCTCGCAGATACGGAATTCCCTCGGTGACATGGCACTGAAATCCCGTACGTCGGATAGGCGCGAAATTAGGGTTTCGCGAACGACGCCGGAACACGCGGGTGTCGCGGTTCGCGTCTAGGGTTTGTCGGCGATGGAACCGGCGACGGCGAGGAGACGGTGACGGTAGCCCGGTGGTCGGCTACGGCTGAGCTTCAGGCGGCGGCTGGGTCACGGCGGTGGACGGCAGTAGCGGCTTGCGGGACGGCGAACGGCGAGTGGCTTGTGGCGGCGACCGATGACGGAGCAAGGGTGGTCGGCTGCTGCGGCGGCTCGGCTTGGGCTGCTGCGGCGGCTCGACTTGGTTGCTGCGGCGACTCGGCAAATGGTGAACGACGGATCAAACTTTCTCGCGATCGAATGAATCGATCAACAGAGAAAAAGAGGAGGACGGCGGCGACTCGTGGGTGGCGGCGTCGAACGAGAGAGAGAGGGAGGAGAGGGGGCCGGAAATTTTAGTCTAGCGATTAGGGTTTCGCCCCTCCATTAATCAGATATATATATCTGATTAATTTTTCCGTTAAGTCCCTCGTGTTTGTTTAATCTTTTGTCGATCCATTTAATTTCCGAGATTAACATTTAAACCCTTTAAATGTTTCTCTGCCGACGTTTAACGAATATTAGAGAAACTAGTAGATCGTTTATTTCCGTCCATGACATTAATATTGTATGTCGTCTTTTGTCGCTTGATTAATCTTAATGATTAATAGTAAATTAAATAAGTAATTAATTATTTATCTATTAAACTATTCAATAAACAAATAAGTAATTCTTCTGTGAATTTTGCCGGTTATAAAAGTAAGCGGTCTTAAATACCCGTTGCCTCCGGTGTAACTCTTACGGGTCTTAACCGGGTCGGGTACTTGATTTAGTCGGGTCTGGACACCTAAATCCAACAATTGAGTCATTAATTATTTTATTTTGGTTACTTGTTATCTAAGTTTAGTTAGTATAAACATGGGTGTATGGAGTCATTGTATATTTAGTTGTTTTTTCGTTCATGATATTACTGTGATATCGATTAGTGTGTTGAGGTTACAAATAGTCTGACAAAATCGTTTTATCAGAGAGGTCTTCAGATGGTAATCAAGGGGTGATGTTGACATATTGGACAACACAAATGGAAATGAGTGTGTATGCTTTGATATTCTTTTTTGTTCGATAACAATAATGTTAGTGTTAAAGACCTAACGTATTACAACATAGTAAATGTTGATGCATAAAAAGTGTTACAAAGATGTGCTTGCCTTGTATAGAATTCAGGAACTTCCTGGTCATATCTTCCGTGTGTATTTTCTGTATAATCTCTCTGTGGTTAATAAAAAAGTCTTTGTATTTACTCTTGTGTTCTACGTTTTACATTGATTTCATCACGACCGAGTAGACGATCCGATGCTCACGCAATTTCATTCTACTGGTCAGAAATCTCAGTTTTTCATCCCTTTGAGTCAAAATTTTGGGGTTTTACAAAATCTAATCGATTTTGTACTCGTTTGATCATCTCGAGTGTGTTTTCTTTGAAAAATCTTCTTCTAAATCGTTTCATCTGAGTTTATCTGAGTCCTTGTTGAAAATCTTGTTCGAAAATACTGAAAATCGCAAAATTTGAGTCTAGAATGTTTTGGTTCGTTTCCAGTTCGGCTGAGATCTGAAAGTTCACAAATTAACCGTTCCGAACTCATAGTTCCGATCAAGTTCGGTTCTAGTTCGGTGTGACGCCCACTTCCAGACTTGGCTCCAGAAGGGGTCACTAATCGGATTTACTCATGAACACAAGGTAATAACAGAGATTACTAAGCAGCGGAAATTTTAAACTTTTATTTAATTGCCAAGTACTACAAAGTAAGAGATAATTTACATAAGGAAATACTAACTATCATTACGTTTTATTGTTATAACTATGCCAGCTTGCCAAAACCCTTCTTCCGTCCGATAGCTTGCCCGTCTAATCCCTTATCACCAGGGCCTTCTCGTAACTAGTCGAAGCCTCACCCTGACCTGACATACATACATTTTGGGAAAGGTCAGCTTACGCTGGTGAGTTCTATATTTTAAAAGCTTTACCTCGGTGTGAGGTTTAAAACCCTTGGACCTGCAAGATCCCTTTTTCACAGACATTTATCAAGTATAATATATATCATAATTATATAATACACAATATTCCTTAACAGGAAACATTCCCTATAAAACCATTTATCCTGCTATCCCTTCCTACAATCCCAACATTTATTACTAGTGTAACCCTGCTAATGTATAAGCAGAGAAACCATCTTTGCCGACTGCCGAGTTTACCCCTCTAGGGTATTCCCTATAACGGTCAGTCGCCCCGCTTTCCCTTATTTGCTAACTGCCGAGTTTACCCTTCTAGGGCATTCCCTGTAACGGACAGTTGCACCGCCTTCCCCTATTTGCTAACTGCCGAGTTTACCCTTCTAGAGCATTCCCTATAACGAACAGTAGCTTTTTCCCTTTTCTATTTGTAGTGGTCTCTAATCCCATTGAGCAACACTACCTCCTAACTCCCTCTGTACTACTACCCGCCCCTTAGTTAAATACCCAAGAGACTTAAGATTATTAGTAAACAGTGATAAGGTCTTCATATACTGCAACAAGTGGACATCTCCCAATTTATCGTTAGTGTATGTATACAGGGCGTATCCTCCACACTTCTGATATACTGGGTAACTAATATTATTATGTATATATATAGGAAGTACCAACGGCGTATCCACCACATAATAATAAAGCAAATGCATCACCTGTTCTCATATAATCATACATATTCACTATAACGTTTACTAATAATTCCTTTATCACTTGACTATTTAATTTCGAAGCAAATATAACACATATCATATCACAGTCATTATAATTACGTTATAACACGTACAATGATTTAATATCATTTTCATAACATATCATATATATATATTTCTATATATATTATCCCAAAAGCCTTTTAACAGTTTATCAATTCAAGATATTTCACGTATATGTATTTCCATAACAGTCCACATATATATATCAATTTAACAATAATTTAATAGTTCAATATATCCATTTATCAATTAGCACCTTAGCAATCTGATATATATTTACTCAAAGGTAATTTAATAGTTCAGATACGCAACATTTCAGTTATAAATCATTTAGATGCATTTTATAACATTTGTATGTATATCAGCCCGAAAACATTTAAAACATTTAAAATATTTAAGAGTGGGCTCATAGAACTCACCTTATTTCTTTAACCGGTTACTTGGACAGAACTCCCGCTACGATTCCCGATTTAACCTAATTTGCGTATCGTATGGTGTTAACGCAACGTTTACATAATAAACACTTCCTATGTTTATTTTAATATATTATTACCTTAATAATATTCAATTATTAAGTTTATCCCTTTTTAAAGGTCACAATGACCAAAATGCCCTTTAGGCAGTTATCATTTTCTTTTAATGATAATATGAAGACGCGCATTCCTATAAGTAAACGCTCACCCCGGGATCGCCCAGGGAGGTATGCCAGTTCCCAGCGGGGATTTATGCGACACCCTCGCTTTGCCAGAAACCCCAGAGTACAGGCGTTTACCCTTCCGGTCCGCACGAACTTCTAAATATCCGATTAACTTGGTATCTTTAATACTTTCTTATTTATCCATTTTAAACTCATATATGCTTATTATATATATAAACATGTTACCATACCAAAAATCAAGTCCCCATACCCTCCGGATTATTTTATATTAAATAACCATATTTCGAAACCCTAATTTCACAAAATTCCCATTTTATTATCAAAACTCATTTTTATTCAAAACCGTCTTAGGGTATTATCCATTATAACATTTTATAATATCCTTTAAAATGGCAAAGCTTAATTCAAAACCGTTTACTCAATTTGGGCAGAATAACGACACGAAAACCCTAATTTTTGACCCGTTTACAAAACCCATACCAAACCTTTACCAAGTCTGAAAAAAACTTAGGGCTTTCTTATATAACATCATTTTAAGAGTACCTACAAAAATTCAGAGCCTAACTCCCACCCGATCACCCGAATTTGACAATTTATGCTCAAGAACCCTAATTTTAACCTAGATTTAGAACTCGATCATAACAACAATATTAACTGAAATTGATTGAGGGCTATTGTAGATCATACCTAGAAACGTAGGACTGCTGAAAATTAGCTTCTAACTCCAAGCGGATTGCACGAATTTTGCAGAAGAAGTTTCGGTTTGAAGAGAGGGTTTTTGGGTTGAGATTTCGTGAATTGGTGATGTTCTAAGCCGATGATTTCGGTGCTCTATTTATACTGAGGAGGGTCGAAATTATCATCAGACACGTATAGAGGTGACTAGCTGATCAAAATCGACACGTATGGATGCGGAATCGTGGGCTGCAAGAATGAGCCGTGGCCAAAACCTCGACCTGGTCGGCTCGCGTATCGCCACAGGGAGGGAGAGGGCTGCGCGTACCGCCTGGTACTTTGAGGTTTTGGCAGAAATGGTCCCTCTACTTTTTATTTACTTTTTAACCCCTAAACTTCTACCGAACTGTTATTTTATGCACCAAATCATTATAAAACATATTTAATAAAGGTTTCTAAGGCTCGGGACACTCTCGATGATATACGTATACATACGTATATATTTTTATATATATTTATATATATTTTTCATTATTTTACACCTTTAGCCCCTCTAACTTTACCATACTTATTATTTTATGTACCGAATCACTTTAGGATATTATAATAATATATTATAAGCCTCGGGGTACTTATAAAAGGTATAGATACGTATAATATCCGTAAGTATTCATAACTTTACATAAATTGCACTTTTAGCCCTTATACTTTTCCTTTAACTATTTAACTTGCATTTTCATACGTTTAATTATTCTAACACGTATCTCCACATATATGTTCATCAAATGAATATTTCACATGCATCTATGCTATTCAAACATATTTTACACATGTATTTGATATAATGTAATCACGTAGAGGCATTTTCTCCCGGTTATCATTTATTTCCATCATATAAACGTTTAGCTACGTTTTTCATGCTAACATCATATATATCAATTATCTTTGATATAAAACACATATAATTTCATTTTCTTTCCTCATGTTATCAATTAACACGCGTATTATTCATGAAATACTATCTATTTATCGAGTTTATTACCTGGTAAGGGGTAAACATGAAATTTTCAAACGTTTTAACACGTTTAGCTTCCCAACACATATATTATGTGTATTAGTCACAGTAATCACGTATTTCTTAAATTTTGGGATGTTACAACTCTACCCCCCTTAAATAAGGTTTCGTCCCGAAACCTGCTCCGTTTACGAATATCTCATCAACGAGATATCCTTAACTTACCTCTTTCTTTTCTAGGTTGATTAAGAATCTTACCTAGGCATTCATAACACTTTAACTATAGGAACTATCTTGCTCCTAATCCTTCCTTCCAACTGCGATGTAGGACCGCAATGCGTATTTCTATATACGATAATCCGTTATTTAGAACGCTTCTATCGAAAGATGTTATTTCTAACTCGTTTGCTTCAAAACCGCAACGATTCTTCAGATGACATTTCAGCTAACTCTTGGAATAACGTGTCTCCGTGAGTCTTCTAACGCTCCGTTTCACCTTTTGCGTACGTCGAACGTTTATCTACACTTTGCATGGCTTGATCTTCATTCTTGAATTCCAACAGTTCTTTCATTTGCTTACTAATAAGTGATCTATATTCATAAATTCTACTGATTTGTTTTCCACGGTGGCCCGTACTATTTACTTACTCGAGACTAACTCTAGTCCACTTCTCGTTGTATCTCAGGTGTATATATATAAGATGTACCAGCGGCGTATCTACCACACCTTTGATACAACCAGAGGTGTACTAGTCCTAGTCTAGTGTAAGATGACATTACTATTCTAACCACAACAAAGTCAGTATAATTTATGACTATCTATCATTTACTTTCAATAAACTAGTTGGACATCTTGATTAATGCTCTCAATTCGAGAGTGTAGATACTACTACTGCAATCTTCAAGTCTTCTAGAAATTCTTTAACATATGACGTTCGTTATCTAAGGCCGTCTCATTCTAGAAAATTTCTCAGAGAATTTTCTAGCACATAACGTTCATTTTTCTAAGGCAGTCATAATCTAAAGGATTCGCAATCCTAACTAACGGCCTATTAAGCAATTCGTAAAATCATTCGATAGAACTTATAATAACGTTAAAGTCATAACACGTATTCAAGCAACCTATTTATCGAGAAATGTACCTGAGGTCACATCAGGTCCTTCGATAGCAGTTAGGTTGTAAACTTTATTCTTGGCTCCTGAAGCTGGAACTGATCTCAATGGCATCGGGTTCCTTACTATCTTAGGGCAATTTGCTTTAACATGCCCCGGGCTCCCACACTCGTAACATTTCTTAGTTTCCGGACAATTGTTAGCGTAGTGTCCTTCCTTTCCACACCTATAGCAACTCGTTGGTTTTACCCAACACTCTCCATGATGATACTTATCACACTTACGACACTTAGGCTTGTCGTCTTTGGAATCTTTCTTCAGCTTCTTGTGAAATTCTCGGTTATTCTTCTTTGAACTTTCTCCAGTTTCCGAAACTTTCCTCTTAGGTTCTCCCGGTCTTCCTTCGTCGCCATATTCTTCTTCGTAAACCATAGCACTGAGGTCAATTGCTTCCTGGTATGTCTTTGGAACATGAGGCCTGACTATCTTCCTTACAGCAGCAGGAAGGGCCTGAACGTACCTCTTCACCTTCTCCTCCTCGGGTGTTACCAACCTTGGCACTAGCCTCGCCATCTCGTCAAACTTGCTTGTGAACTCCTGATGAGTCATAGTACCCGCTTCTAACTTTAGAAAGTTAATCTCGATCCTTTCCAACTCGTGTCTTGGACAAAACTTGCTCATCACTAGCGTCTTCAAGTCATTCCACCTCATAGCAGCAACGGCTTGCTCGCCTCGGGATTGTAGAACAGAGTCCCACCAGAATAATGCTTCTCCTTTGAAGGAATGGGCTGCATACTTTACTGCTTGATCTGGACGACACTCACTAATACCTATCACAGCTTCCATCTCTCGAATCCAACGAACAGTCGAACCTGCATCTCTCTTCCCTTCAAATGACGGAGGCCTACATCCACTAAACGATTTGAAGGAACATCCATGATTGGCATTTCCCGCACCTTCGGCAGAATCACCATTGGCTCCTCCGGCTCCAGCTCCGTTTGCACCTCCACCAGCAGCTCCATAAAGTTGAGTGATCAAATTAGGCAAAGCTGCCTGGAACATTTGATTCAACTCTGCTGCCATGGCTTTCCTTTGCTCGTTTGTAAAGACATTAGCTCTCGCGTTATTCTCTCGTTCGGGATTCGCACGCGTACGTCTTCCAGCACCGGTTGCTCTGCCGGCACCTCTACCTCTACCACGTCCGCCTCTTATCATCATCATCCTACATTCCAGGTGAATGACATCTCAGAATTTATGTGACGTAAAGTCCTTGAACTTTTGAATACATGATAACCAGATAAGTACCGGTACCAAAGCAATTATATAGTTATGATGTTTTCAAAAACCCAGTTACTTCTATCATAATCCTTCTAAATGTCCGTTCTTCTCTTTATCCTCCTACCGGTAACTTGTAAAACCGGTTCTTCAAGTCATCTCGCTCCCTAATTATACCGTCTTATAATTTCTCTGCACTTGGACATACAATAGTTAGGACCTAGGGTATGTTTATACGGCCAATACCAAATTGCAGTAGCTAATTGCAATCCGGTCTTTTCCACACTTCACATACTCTAGATGCTACTTACTATGTCCCTAATGCATTCTTGTTTCTATGGGCATAAGCTATCCTGGCTGGCATCTACATTCCTTATCTCGTCCTACTTTGTTTTCCCAGAGTCCTAGTTTAAGTCTAGATACTGCATTAGTACCTAAATCTCTTAAACCAAGGCTCTGATACCAACTTGTGACGCCCACTTCCAGACTTGGCTCCAGAAGGGGTCACTAATCGGATTTACTCATGAACACAAGGTAATAACAGAGATTACTAAGCAGCGGAAATTTTAAACTTTTATTTAATTGCCAAGTACTACAAAGTAAGAGATAATTTACATAAGGAAATACTAACTATCATTACGTTTTATTGTTATAACTATGCCAGCTTGCCAAAACCCTTCTTCCGTCTGATAGCTTGCCCGTCTAATCCCTTATCACCAGGGCCTTCTCATAACTAGTCGAAGCCTCACCCTGACCTGACATACATACATTTTGGGAAAGGTCAGCTTACGCTGGTGAGTTCTATATTTTAAAAGCTTTACCTAGGTGTGAGGTTTAAAACCCTTGGACCTGCAAGATCCCTTTTTCACAGACATTTATCAAGTATAATATATATCATAATTATATAATACACAATATTCCTTAACAGGAAACATTCCCTATAAAACCATTTATCCTGCTATCCCTTCCTACAATCCCAACATTTATTACTAGTGTAACCCTGCTAATGTATAAGCAGAGAAACCATCTTTGCCGACTGCCGAGTTTACCCCTCTAGGGTATTCCCTATAACGGTCAGTCGCCCCGCTTTTCCTTATTTGCTAACTGCCGAGTTTACCCTTCTAGGGCATTCCCTGTAACGGACAGTTGCACCGCCTTCCCCTATTTGCTAACTGGCGAGTTTACCCTTCTAGAGCATTCCCTATAACGAACAGTAGCTTTTTCCCTTTTCTATTTGTAGTGGTCTCTAATCCCATTGAGCAACACTACCTCCTAACTCCCTCTGTACTACTACCCGCCCCTTAGTTAAATACCCAAGAGACTTAAGATTATTAGTAAACAGTGATAAGGTCTTCATATACTGCAACAAGTGGACATCTCCCAATTTATCGTTAGTGTATGTATACAGGGCGTATCCTCCACACTTCTGATATACTGGGTAACTAATATTATTATGTATATATATAGGAAGTACCAACGGCGTATCCACCACATAATAATAAAGCAAATGCATCACCTGTTCTCATATAATCATACATATTCACTATAACGTTTACTAATAATTCCTTTATCACCTGACTATTTAATTTCGAAGCAAATATAACACATATCATATCACAGTCATTATAATTACGTTATAACACGTACAATGATTTAATATCATTTTCATAACATATCATATATATATATTTCTATATATATTATCCCAAAAGCCTTTTAACAGTTTATCAATTCAAGATATTTCACGTATATGCATTTCCATAACAGTCCACATATATATATATATATATCAATTTAACAATAATTTAATAGTTCAATATATCCATTTATCAATTAGCACCTTAGCAATCTGATATATATTTGCTCAAAGGTAATTTAATAGTTCAGATACGCAACATTTCAGTTATAAATCATTTAGATGCATTTTATAACATTTGTATGTATATCAGCCCGAAAACATTTAAAACATTTAAAATATTTAAGAGTGGGCTCATAGAACTCACCTTATTTCTTTAACCGGTTACTTGGACAGAACTCCCGCTATGATTCCCGATTTAACCTAATTTGCGTATCGTATGGTGTTAACGCAACGTTTACATAATAAACACTTCCTATGTTTATTTTAATATATTATTACCTTAATAATATTCAATTATTAAGTTTATCCCTTTTTAAAGGTCACAATGACCAAAATGCCCTTTAGGCAGTTATCCTTTTCTTTTAATGATAATATGAAGACGCGCATTCCTATAAGTAAACGCTCACCCCGGGATCGCCCAGGGAGGTATGCCAGTTCCCAGCGGGGATTTATGCGACACCCTCGCTTTGCCAGAAACCCCAGAGTACAGGCGTTTACCCTTCCGGTCCGCACGAACTTCTAAATATCCGATTAACTTGGTATCTTTAATACTTTCTTAATTTTATCCATTTTAAACTCATATATGCTTATAATATATATAAACATATTACCATACCAAAAATCGAGTCCCCAAACCCTCCGGATTATTTTATATTAAATAACCATATTTAGAAACCCTAATTTCACAAAATTCCCATTTTATTATCAAAACTCATTTTTATTCAAAACCGTCTTAGGGTATTATCCATTATAACATTTTATAATATCCTTTAAAATGGCAAAGCTTAATTCAAAACCGTTTACTCAATTTGGGCAGAATAACGACACGAAAACCCTAATTTTTGACCCGAAACCCATACCAAACCTTTACCAAGTCTGAAAAAAACTTAGGGCTTTCTTATATAACATCATTTTAAGAGTACCTACGAAAATTCAGAGCCTAACTCCCACCCGATCACCCGAATTTGACAATTTATGCTCAAGAACCCTAATTTTAACCTAGATTTAGAACTCGATCATAACAACAATATTAACTGAAATTGATTGAGGGCTATTGTAGATCATACCTAGAAACGTAGGACTGCTGAAAATTAGCTTCTAACTCCAAGCGGATTGCACGAATTTTGCAGAAGAAGTTTCGGTTTCAAGAGAGGGTTTTTGGGTTGGGATTTCGTGAATTGGTGGTGTTCTAAGCCGTATTTCGGTCTCTATTTATACTGAGGAGGGTCGAAATTATCATCAGACACGTATAGAGGTGACTAGCTGATCAAAATCGACACATGGATGCGGAATCGTGGGCTGCAAGAATGAGCCGTGGCCAAAACCTCGACCTGGTCGGCTCGCGTATCGCCAAGGGGAGGGAGAGGGCTGCGCGTACCGCCTGGTACTTTGAGGTTTTGGCAGAAATGGTCCCTCTACTTTTTAATTACTTTTTAACCCCTAAACTTCTACCGAACTGCTATTTTATGCACCAAATCATTATAAAACATGTTTAATAAGGTTTTTAAGGCTCGGGACACTCTCGATAATATACGTATACATACGTATATATTTTTATATATATTTGTATATATTTTTCATTATTTTACACTTTAGCCCCTCTAACTTTACCATACTTATTATTTTATGTACCGAATCACTTTAGGATATTATTATAATATATTATAAGCCTCGGGGTAGTTATAAAAGGTATAGATACGTATAATATCCGTAAGTATTCATAACTTTACATAAATTGCACTTTTAGCCCTTATACTTTTCCTTTAACTATTTAACTTGCATTTTCATACGTTTAATTATTCTAACACGTATCTCCACATATATGTTCATCAAATGAATATTTCACATGTATCTATGCTATTCAAACATATTTTACACATGTATTTGATATAATGTAATCACGTAGAGGCATTTTCTCCCGGTTATCATTTATTTCCATCATATAAACGTTTAGCTACGTTTTTCATGCTAACATCATATATATCAATTATCTTTGATATAAAACACATATAATTTCATTTTCTTTCCTTATGTTATCAATTAACACGCGTATTATTCATGAAATACTATCTTTTATCGATTTATTACCTGGTAAGGGGTAAACATGAAATTTTCAAACGTTTTAACACGTTTAGCTTCCCAACACATATATTATGTGTATTAGTCACATTAATCACATATTTCTTAAATTTTGGGATGTTACATTCGGGTACTTTTGGTTCGGTTTCAGTTCGTCCATCCGAAGTAACGGTTCGACTGAGTTCTTTTTGGGTACGGTTGAATTTTTGGTTCGGCTCCGGTTCGACAAAGTTCGGATAAGCAAATTCAAGTTCAGGTGAATAGTAATCAATATTTTTTGGGCAGTTTACTAAAACTGACGTAACTTGAGAACCGTAAAGAATTACAAGAGCTAATACCAGCCAAAACGACCGTTTCGGAGATATCTACACTTTTACTCGCCTAACGGCCAGTACCCTCCGTTTTGATATCCAAAATACACTTGTAAGACCTCCATTTTTGGGTTTGAAGTTTTTATGTACAAGTTTTCGAAAAAGATGAGTGATTTTCAAGCATTTACTGCAATTCAGAATTCGATGCAAGCTAAAATGCAAAAATGATGAACTATGATAATGAAATTGGAACAAGTCAGAAAGTTCGCAAATTGTTAAAATTGGAAGATTATCATAGTTGGATTAAATGATTTAAAGCTTATGTTGATACGAATGATGTTGATATGTGGTTATCGTTCAATGAACAATACATCTATCCTAAGGATGAGTCTGGAGAGCCGATTCTTCAAAGAAAACTCACTTCTGAACAAAAGAAAGCATATCAAGCTGATAAAAAGGCGTATGGTACCTTGACAAAGACATTGCCCAAAGAATTATTACATCATTTTTCTTCGAACTATATATCGAAAAGTTTATGGGATGCTTTGGAAAATAGATGTGAGGGTAATGACCAATACAAGAAAAGTCGACAAAAGGTTTTGAAAAAGGAATTTGATAGTTTCAAGCATTATCAGAATGAATCAATTCCAAATCTGATTGCAAGATTTGCACATTTAAGAGTGAGATGCGTTTGGTAAGTCTTAATAAGGAAGAGACTGATTTGAAAGAAAAGATTTTGGAAGCATATGGGAAAATTATGTGATGATGATTACTCACGATAAAGAGTATTCGGGTTTGTCTTTCAATGATCTGGTTGAAAGAATCCAAGCAAGAGATAAGGAGTTAACTGTGAATAAGTCACTACCTGCACAAATCCAGAATCATGTTGTATATCATGGTGAAAATGATTCGACCATGAATGCTTTGAAGTCAAATATTGTTAATTCCGCACCTCCTACAACATTCATTGCCGGTAAATCTGAAAATTCTAGTTATTATGTTGGTTGTACTGTTTCAATTCCTAGTTCTTCAACTCAAAATGCTTTATATGTTCAAACAATCGATGATTATATGGCTTTAATGTCTGCATTGATATCTTCATATTTTGGGGTGATTGTTGGTTCTATAAGTAATGTTGAATTGACAAATGAAGATTATGATCAAATCGATTATGATCATTTGGAAGAAATAGATCTGAATTGGCCGTATGCTATGTTAGTTCGAATAACGAAGAATTTTTTTAGTAGAACTGGAAAGAAGAGATTGAATCCAGATGGTAAGATTGGATTAGACGAATCGAAGGTTAAATGTTACAAATGTATGGACATTTTGCACGTGAATGTCCAAGTTCCATTGATTATAAATTGAAAATTGGTCAACATGCTCATTTGGTAATTCAATCTTCAAATCAAGATCAAAAATATCAAAAAATATCTGGTTCTCTTGATACAAAAATGACAGACATATTTTGGCATCCAGATGAGTTTGCCTGGAATCAGATTCTGCAGCAAAAATGTCACATGCTCCTATTACTGTTGCTTTGACAGCTCGTCATGATGATGATAGCATTCTAACTGATTCTTATTCTAATTCAAGCATATCATTGGTCAAAGCGGTTTTGCCAAAGGTAACTGATAACTCAAAGATTGAAGAATCTAAATGTCTTGAATGTGTGAGGTTACGCAACAAGAATGAAAGTCTAGAAAGAGGTTCTGAATTATCGACTGAGGAGATTGTGGTGCTAAAGCAAGAATTGGAAGAATTTCAGATGAAATATTATGCTTTGGTTCATGTTCATGAAGATGTGATGAAAGAAAAGAATGAAGTGGTTGAAGAGTGTGCAAAGGCTGAAGCTGAAGCTAAAGAAGTCGCTGAGGATTTTGAAGCATTATTTGAGAAGAGTTATCCAGCTCAACAAAAGTATGAACAAGCAAATGCACTTGTTGTTGAATCTGCTGCTACAATTGAGAAAGTTTCAGAAATATTGTCTACACTTCAAGATTCCAATGTTCTTCTTCGAGATAAGAATGAAGTTTTAACAGAGGATATGGAAATTTTTAAGAAGAAGTGGGAGAAAGTTACAAAAGAAATTTTGGCTGAATGTGAGATCAGAAAGCTGCAAACATATGAGTACAATGATCTAAATGAAAATTTCATTAAGTCACAAAAAGAGGTGTTTGCTGCTCAACAGAAGTTTTTGAATTAAAGCTGGAAATTTTGGATTTACAAAGGCAAGTCAAGAATTGCAACTTATCACCAACTTTGCTGAATTTTTTATATAAACAAGATAGGAGTGAGGATAGTTCCAAAAAAGATGATATTCACAAGGTTCCTCAACCGATGGATTTGTCTGAATTTACTTCTGCTCCTCTTGATCTAAAAGTTAAAATGCTTGATTATTCCAAGTTTGCAACTCCAGCAAAGAAAGAGAAAAATAAGTCAAAGAAGAAAGTCAATTTTGCTGACGCTCCAAAGTTTGATTCTAATTCATCATTTTTATAAGATGAAAACATTTTTGGCACCTGTTGAGAAGTCGATTAGTACTTCATCTGAAGAAGAAGTTGCTAAATCCTTAGTGCGTGAGAACAAGATGAAGGAAATTAAAGATCAATTTACTAGAGAAGCAAAAGGAAGAGATGCTTCTGGTTCTCAATCTGGATCTTCAACGATTCCAGGTTACAAGCACAAGGTTTTGGGTTTTGATGTTCAACATGTTCCTGTTCAAGCTTAACAATCGAAGAAGAATGAGAAAGTCTTGAAAGTTAAGAATCAAAAGAAGTCGTCCCCTCAGACAAAACACATTTTTTTATTCTTTTGGAGGTTCTTCATCTGAATCTCAGGTTTCTTCACAGAGTCAATCTCCGAGGTATGATTCCTCTGATGATTTCTTTGATAATTTTGGGTCTAATCATTCTTCATGTTCTAAAAATTCAAAGAATTTTTCAATTTTTTAAAAATTTCGTGAAAGACTTTGTTATGCATGTCGTCAACCTGGACATCTTGATGCTGATTGTCCAATGACTGCATATATCCACAACACTGCTAAATATATGGATAACAAAGGTCGAATTTTTTATGAACCGTGGTCTCCAAAAGTCAAATCAACCCGTAAGCCATCTTGGTTTAAACCGAGTACGTCGGTTGATACTGATTCTGGTTCTGATCAAAAATCAAAATCTTTAAAGATATGGAAACCAAAGATTGTTCCACGGCCAACAATGACTATGTGGAAGACACCGGGTGATCTGACGCTGTTAAGTCGGGTCGATCCCAGAGCGACTGATGTTTTTATTTGGTGTCCGCAGCTATTTCAGGAAGACCTATCGGTAATTAAAAGATTGCTGGTTGTGAAATATTTGTGATAACCTAAATTGAATTTCCAAACCCATTTTTGTTTTCAGAATACTAAACTAGCTAGTATTCGTGTTGGTTGATCAATTTCTGGTTTGTTTTTCACTCCGTCTCATTTTGAAGGGGACTTTGTTTTTGAAAATACAAAAATAGTGTGTTGTTTTTCAAATGTTAAATACCAAGTGACCAAACTACACACCAGGGCAGTGTACCCGTCGATAAAAATACAATATGAGGTCAGCCTAGATATATGCTCAACATCAATAAAAATCTAATCTTGGTAACATTCATCATCAAGAAAAAATTTAAAAAGATGAAAAAAACAAGAACTAGGTGAAAACCCAAACCGAAAGCTTAAAAATCTTCAATCTTTGAGTAAAAAAACTTTGATCTTGATCCTCAATCATTCCTTGATGTTTTCAGATGTTAATGGGGGGTTTTTCTAGGGTTTATTCGTGGGTGAAGGATGCAAAAAACGCGGCTGAAAATGCTTATATATGCTGAAAATGCGAGCTGATACAAGGCCAGGTCGCTGGGCCTGATTCTGGGCCTGGCGCAAAATTAAATAAATAAAAAGCAAACAGGATCTGGTAAGCAATAAAAATTGCTGCCCTGGTGGTTAAAGTTTCGCTAGATGACACAGAGGTCAGGGGTTCGATCCCCTTATCCTCCTAATTGTTTAATATGCGCTGGGCAGATCTTCCTGGGACTGGGCTACTGATCTTGGCATTAGGCTGCTGCTGGGTCGCCGAAGACTTGGGCTTCTGCACTGATGGGCTACGTAGGATTGGGCCGAGACGTCTGCTCGGCCGGGGCTGCTGCTGTTATTTATTATTATTATTTTTCTTTTTCTTTAAACTCCCGTAACTTTCTCATACGATCTTCGTTTTTGGTCTCGTTTTTTGCGTTTTTCTTCTAACATCACCGCGAACCAACCAATTACCTAAAATTCAAAAATAAAAACAATTAATCACCATATCTTTTATAATTTCCTAATTAAAGTTCTAATTTGCATAATTTTCTCAATTACAAACCAAATTAAATGTGAATTTTAAATATTTATCAAATAATAACCAAAGTTCCACCGAATCATCTAAAATTCAAATATAAACATTTAAGCACCAAGAATTAATAATTCTTAATTAAAACCCAATTAAATGAAGGGATTTTATTTTTTTATTTGATGTATAAGATGCCACATATCAATTTTTAGGGGGAGAAATTTGAAAAGACAAAAACATTAAAAAATGCAAAAATTAAAAAACATTAAAAAAATGAGAAATTGTATCCGACATGATTGTGAAATGATGGTACATTGGTTGACGATGTCTGACTCATTGATAAAGTAAATGCAAGAGCCATAAGATCATTGTTCGATGTGCTAGGTAGGCTCGGTAAATCAAAAAGTATACAAAATGTGATATACATTAAATATGATGCTTGACCTAGTAGACAACATCTTGATGCGTATCTCATGATATATCAAGAAAAAGATGTGTGAAAAGAAAAATGAGAAATCACTGTGTATACATGTGTTCGTTTTGCAAAGATTTAAACTTGTTTGATTTTCTTTATTTTCTTAAATGGTCGGACTATCTCCACGTGTCCACAAGACCAACCCGATAGTTGTTCATTAAAGGTTCTGCTTTATTTTCTTGGTGTTTCGTATAACTTATCGGACTTTCTCTGCGTGTTCACAAGACCAACCTGATTGTTGTTGAGTTATACAATTTCAACTTGTTTTTATTTTCTTATTTTGTTAAACCCGATGCCTTATCTGCGTATCAAAAGATCGGTCTTAAGGTAGACAATTTAACGTTCTAATTTCTTTTTGCATGGAACACAGTTGACTATATCATGAATTCAATTACTATGCGTTAAATCACAAGTAAAATCACAAAGTGTGATAAGCAAAACATATCCGAGTATGTCTGATAGTGTGGTGTACACTCATCAATGCAAATTTAATCAATATCTTAACATATCCAGATGTTATGAGTATGATTCTGTCTGAGTTTATCAAAATATATTGGAGTCTCGAAGAGACATTTTGTGCCAGTATTATTTATGTTAGCAGGTTTCTAAGTGGAAAATGATATCGCAACTTCAAGTCTTCTGAAGCTGTTGATAAAAAATTTACACGCGTTGCAATGTCAAGTATTCGAGATCAGACTCATTGTCAAGTTGAGAGAGAGTTTGATTGTAGATACAAGATTATGTGAAAGTTGATACTGCACATGTCGAGGGGGAGTTTGTTGATGCGTAATTCTAGGTCGTCATGTGAAGTATCAAATACAAGACAAAGTGTTACAAAGATGTGCTGATCCGAACTGCTAGTTCGGACTCACACGAACTTGTCCAAACTGACAGTTCAGATGGTCGTGGTTTTGCACTTTGAAGTTCAACTATATATAGCTTGTCTTGTATAGAATTCAGGAACTTAGTCATATCTTCTGTGTGTGGTTTCCGTGTAATCTCTCTGTGCTTAATACAAAAGTCTTTCTATTTACTCTTGTATTCTACGTTTTACATTGATTTCATCACGACCGAGTAGACGATCCTATGCTCACGCAATTTCAGTAAATAGTAAACACCAGGGGTTCGAAAACTTAAAAATAAAACATGCTTTAGTATAAGATTATCTATGTAAAACTCTAAATAGCAACACACGATTTAAACTTGTAAGAATAAAGTTGTGATAATACGAGTTTGTTATTAATTAGTAACACACGATTTAAGTTTAAACTTGAAATAAGAGAACTTTAAATTATAAATTTTATACCGATTCATTTCCTGATTAACTGCAGATTCTCTTTTTTTCCCCTTCTCTCCCGATACTATAATGCTCCGTCGTATCTTCACCACTAGAACTACCATCAATCGCCACCGCCGATTCTTCTCCGCTAATCATTCAGATCGAAACTCCACAAATTCAAACAGTTACCCCCCCCCCCCCAAACCTCAACAATTCGCAAGGTGCTCTTCCGCCACCATCACTTCCGGTCCCCCACCGCCTCCGCCCTAGTTCTCTCTCTCGTATATACCGAACTCCCCCCTTTGCCTTGTCCGCAACCTTATTTTCCACTGCGGCGGTTCTTGCTGCATCTTACATGATTTTATCTGATGACAGCGAAGAACAGCAGAAGAAGAAGCATTTGTTTGATGATTTCGAGCACGCGATTGATCGGTCGACGGAGTCGTTGAAGAGAGTTGTGAATACAATGAAACATACCGGCGTTGCGGCGTCGGTGCTTTGGAAGTCTCTCCATTCGGTTTTATCTTTGGCGAACCATGAGGTTTGGTCAGGGTTTGAGGTTATGGTTGCGGTGTAGTTTGCGGATATTGTGGTGGCAAATGAAGACTCCGGTTATGAATAAATTTCGCGTTTACGCTCGGGATCTCAGTTTTTCTCCGATTTGGCACATTAGTTTTGCATCCAACCCAATCACGTGGAACAAGTGCAATATTCATGGATCATTCACAACTGACAGTATCCGGCTTCCGGTTTCTCGCAAGATTGTCCGATTTTAGGATTTTAGTACCGTTTTCTCTATGAAACTGAGCGGAACGGTTCCACTCTCTACATCTGATATTCCGCTTCCGCATCGGATGTTTTCAGAGGATCTAGAGAAAAGGGGGAACTATTATGGATTTGGATTATCGGGTCGATTATCTGAAGTTGGAGCATTTTCAGTGTTTGATTGGTTTATCTGATTCTTTTTGTTGTGGTTTTGACTCCAATGATCAGCATTCTTAGTATTGTACCCGACCGTGTGAACCGAGTGAGCTGCAACACTTGGCTCTTAACTAGAGAAATAAGAACCGAAAAAGCTTATTCAAAGGGGGAATCTTTACATCAGAAAGATTCGGGTTTATCAGTTATTCTTTGAAGATGTACGACCAGCGGTTCTTCACTAGTATAACAGATTTGACAGCATCATTCAAGGGGAATTGTTGGAACTAAATAAGTGTGACTGACGCCATCAAATCTATTCTTGAATAATTCGGTTGAAGAATCCATTTTGATTTGATTCAGAGACGTGGGTTGTGATGATCGAGGCTTGCAAGTTTGGACCGAATACATTTTCTTGAAAAGTCAACTGTTCGAGTCAACGGTCAACGTAAAAGTCAACGGAATATCGGTTCAAGCGAGTCAAGCTTCATATTAATAAATCAATTATAATTTAATTAATAACTTGTCTTAGTTGTTTATTTGTAATTTGCTCATTTTATTTGTGTCTTGCTAGTTAGTGGGCTAGTGAGCACATGGGCTCTCTATAAATAGGAAGAGATAACTTCATTTGTAAAAAGAGAGAAAAGGAAAGAATAAGGATGATCTTGAGTGATGTGAGCTATCATTTCTAGAGAGAGAGAGAGTCTTACATTGGGTTTGAGCTCAACCCAATGTGACCGTGGATTTCCTATGACGAGTTTATAATCATTCGGTTCATTGTAATCATTCAGTAAGAATCAATGAATCGTTTGATTTATCATTTTTTGTTATAGATGTTCTTAGATTCTCATCATCCTGTCTCCTCATCTAATATTATTCTTGCTCAATGTCAAGATTCTTGATGTGAAATCGGTCCTGACAGACATTTTGTGCCAGGATTATTTATGTTGGCAGGTTTTTAAATGAAAAAGGATATCGCAACTTCAAGTCTTCTGAAGCTGTTGATAAATTTTTTACAGGCGTTACAATGTCAAGTATTCGAGATCAGACTCATTGTCAAGTTAAGGGAGAGTTTGATTGAAGATACAAGATTATGTGAAAGTTGATACTGCGCATGTCGAGAGGGAGTTTGTTGATGCACAATTCTAGGTCGTCATGTGAAGTATGAAATACAAGACAAAGTGTTACAAAGATGTGTTGATCCGAACTGCTAGTTCGGACTCACACGAACTTGTCCGAACGGGCAGTTCAGATGGTCGTGGTTTTGCACTTTGAAGTTCAACTATATATAGCCTGTCTTGTATAGAATTCAGGAACTTCCTGGTCATATCTTCTGTGTGTGGTTTCCGTGTAATCTCTCTGTGCTTAATACAAAACTCCTTGTATTTACTCTTGTATTCTATGTTTTACATTGATTTCATCACGACCGAGTAGACGATCCTATACTCACGCAATTTCAGTAAATAATAAACACCAAGGGTTCGAAAACTTAAAAATAAAACATGCTTTAGTATAAGATTATCTATGTAAAACTCTAATAGCAACACACGATTTAAACTTGTAAGAATAAAGTTGTGATAATACGAGTTTGTTATTAAGTAGTAAAACACGATTTAAGTTTAAACTTGAAAGGAAAAATTGCATGAAATAATCCCAACTTTTCCCCATTCGCAAATAATAATCCCACCTTTCGAAATTGCAAGAGGCAGTCCCACCTTGTCATTATTTTGCAACGAACAGTCCAGCCGTTAAAAAAACTAACGGTGTTAAATCTTGCTGACGTGGCGAGTGACGTGGCAATTTTTTTCTTAATTTATCCAGTCACCATCCTAATCATCACTCCACCACCCCCACCACCAACAGCCACCACCCCCACCACCAACAACCACCATCGGTCGTCTTCTCCAGCGACCTCCGGTCTTCTCCGGCCACCAGCCACCACCATCTCCGGTCGTCTTCTCCGGCCACCATCCACCACCATCTCCGGTCGTCTTCTCCGGCCACCAGCCACCAACAAAAACCCAATTAACCAACCACCTTCAAACTAACATATCTTCTTCAAATCTTGACGAAAATCGATTCCGTAAATTGCTACAGATTCGTGACGACGAGAGGATTCAAACTAGTACCATAGTTGATATGTTTTGATGAGGTTTGAGCATCGAACGACTATCTCCGACGAACTAAGTTTTTTGTAAAATTGAAATCTTCTCAAATCAACACCAAAACACGTTCTGATTGTTGCAACATATTTGTGTGATAAAAACGAGTCTATTGGTACCAAATTTATACGATATGGTTGAGTATTTCTCAAATCACCATTGAAGAACTTGGAAGAACACACATACGAAAAACTCAACGATCTTGTGTAATATTGATGCCTACACATTCAGTTTGATCACACGAGTCTATTTCAACAATCGGTTTTCAATTTCGTTGTTTGAGCAAATCACAATTACTCGATTTTTCATAGTTGTCAGAGCAAGTTATTCGGCCTTCAAAGCTTAACGAAACATATCAAGTATGGTGCTAGATTTGTTCGTCTAGTGGATACGAGTTCAACACATTTCTCGGATTCAATTTTCGTCAATTATTTATCAAGATATGCTTGATTGAAGTTGGTTGGTTGTTTTGGGTTTGGTTCGCCGGAAAAATCGCAGGTCGCCGGAGTACACATCGGACTACACGTCATTAGTATTTGACGGCGTTAATTTTTTTTAACGGAGGGACTATTCGCAGGTGGGACTGCCTTACAATTTCGAAAGGTGAGATTATTATTTACGAACGAGGAAACATTGAGATTATTTCATGCAATTTTTCCAACTTGAAATAAAAAGAACTTTAAATTATAAATTTTATACCGATTCATTTCCTGATTAACTGCAGATTCTCCTGTTTTTTCCCCTTCTCTCCCTATTCTATAATGCTCCGTCGTATCTTCACCACTAGAACTACCGTCAATCGCCACCGCCGATTCTTCTCCGCTAATCATTCCGATCGGAACTCCACAAATTCAAACAGTTATCCCCCCCAAAACCTCAACAATTCGCAAGATGCTCTTCCGCCACCATCACTTCCGGTCCCCCACCGCCTCCGCCCTAGTTCCCTCTCTCGTATATACCGAACTCCCCCCTTTGCCTTGTCCGCAACCTTATTTTCCACTGCGGCGGTTCTTGCTGCATCTTACATGATTTTATCTGATGACAGCGAAGAACAGCAGAAGAAGAATCATTTGTTTGATGATTTCGAGCACGCGATTGATCGGTCGAAGGAGTCATTGAAGAGAGTTGTGAATACAATGAAACATACCGGCGTTGCGGCGTCGGTGCTTTGGAAGTCTCTCCATTCGGTTTTATCTTCGGCGAACCATGAGGTTTGGTCAGGGTTTGAGGTTAGGGTTGCGGCGTTGTTAGCGGATATTGTGGCGGCAAATGAGAGCCGGAGGGCTGCGATTGTTGGTGCCGGTGGTGGTGTGGTGTTGGATTGGTTGTTGGAGTCGGTAGCATTGACTGGAGGAGGAAATTATGGGACTCAGGCGGAGTCGGCTAGGGCTTTGGCGTATTTGATAGCTGACCCTAATGTTTGTGAGGCGGTTCTTGGGAGGCCTCATGCCATCCCCAATCTTCTCAGGTTCATATTCTTTGCTCAACCTCATCAATCAAAAAAGGTATCTTATATGTTTTGTTAATCTTGTTATTGGCTTTGAATTATTAATGCTAAATGAGTTCTAGTTTGCTAGTTATACATGTCAATTATGCTTGATAGAAATTTTGATCAAGATTGATTGATAGGGGCTCACATTGCAAATGTTGACCTTCAACAGGGAATTCCTAGTATATATTACTTCTATCACCTCATGATTACTACTTTTTGTGCTTTTGTACATAGTGCATGATGTTTCCTCTAATTGAATGGCATGATAAAGTGTTGGTGATATGGGTGGTTGACTGCGAGCGAGTTAAAATAAATATACTAGACCTTGTTCTTTAAGGAATATAAAAAGTTGCTAGAAAGTGTATAACAAACCCCTTGCTAAGTGTGGGCAACTAACAACACAATTGCGTACGGATGTAACATTCTGTTTTTGAAACATAAATAAAGTTCTAGTGAATATAAAAGGTGTTAAATGAATCAAATGGTTGTTAACAGTCGAGGGAGGACCAAAATCACCAAACTGCAAAGATCAAGTCTAGAGGCTAAAACTATCAATTTTGCAAACCTATTCACATCTTTTAACACCAAAGTTGAGCTATAAGACGTTGACACGTGGTAAGCTGATTTAACTTCGAGTTTGGCTATGATATGAGCTTAAGGCTTCAGATTTTATGCTCAATTGTGTAGAATAAACACTGGTATACGCCGAATGTTTGGACTTGCTTTTAAAGCTATTTTATTGTACATTGGTGTAGTGAGTGTTCTTGGCAAAACTAGGTGTACCACAATACGTTCTCCCGGAAGTAGTAGTTTTTTGGTAGTTAGGTGATATCCGATATCCGGGTGGCGGACGATGGGGGCTGCTAAGCATTGAGCAAAATATAAGAGACCGACACCGGAAGGGAGAACCTTATAACCTAAGCCTAGTAGATTATGTTTTATCTTAAGACTTCTGTTATTAGTCTAGTATTTGGGTTATGAACGAGTTATATACTTGCTGTATAAAAAATTGGTTAATCGTTATTACACCTGGTGGTAATAACTAATGAGTATACGGGCTAACCCATACGAAATGCGATAATTTACTAAATTAGCCCTACCACTCAAAACACATATGGACCGTATACCTGGTCATATGGATTGCATGTGAAGACCTATTATACGGACCATATAGCCTCATACGGGCTTATGAAATTATGAACTCATTAACAAAATCATTGAAGTTAATTTTGAACGTATCTATGAACGTTTATGTTAGGTTCGTGGCCAGCGGAAGCGACAACACACACACACAAACGATCAGAAAATAGATAACGACACAAGATTAAACGTGGTTCGGTCGCTATGACCTACATTCACGGGCTGCAACTAGGATTTTCTAATTAGGCTTATAGTGGACACGAGTACAATTACATGACTAAAGTATATATAACAAATATTAGGGCGACAAACTTAGGGACCAAGATGGGCCCCTAAATAAAATAACCGGCCCGAAGGCCTTCACACCCAACAATCTCCCACTTGAAGGCCTTGCGATAAACTCCAGCCGCCATCCAAGCAAATACAATCCCAGTCATCTGGTAATTCGAGTAATCTTCAACGATAAAAATCCTCCAAGCCTCCAGTTCCAATGAACAAACTAAGATTTCAAATAACAAAAGTCCTCCAAGCCTGCAGTTCCTCAAAACAAGCTAAGACCTCAAATTCCAATCCATTTACAACCGCCCCTCTCATCAAGTACCTTAGAGGCCAGTCAAAGCTCCCCCGGGCTCTAACCTATCACCCGTCATCATAGACCCGACCATGAAAAAACCCGCCAATGACTCATTCTCAATCTCAACCGGCTTCCTCTGTTTCGCACTACCGGTTGTAGAGACTTCCAGAGAAAAAAGAACACTCTCCATAATAAATTAATAACAAGCACCCATGAGACATTTTACAATTCGGAATTCCGGTCTTCCGAACCTAACGTCAATTTGGAAGTACGCGCAGACCACCCCCATGAACTTTAGAGCATTTTTTGAATTGATGACATTTATGGATGTTTAGGTTATGAAATTATTCTATCTTAGGATACACAGATATTCTGGTGCAGGTGTAGCAAGATTAAAGTTGAGATAGCCAAAGGCATTGACTGTACAATTTCTAAACAATTTAGGTTTCCTCGTGTGGTAAAATTAAGAATACATGAAAATCAAATGTTTAGCATTTTCAGTTTCCACTTTTTGGCATCGTTCTTCACACCTTTGGTTTCCATTCAAGACCCTTCTGTTCTTCATTTAGGATTTATTCATTTTATTGTATAATGTTAAATAGTGTATATAGTTAGTCCATTAGTTGTTAGCCCACTAGCCCCATATCTAGATTATTCTTATATCTAGATATTTCTTGTACTAGATATTTTTTGTACTAGATATTTCTGGTAGTTAGGTGTTCTAGATATTTCCTGTACTTGTATAAATAGGGGACTACCTCGATTGTATGATATCATCATCTTTTATACCGAATCTGATTACATGGTATTAAGGTAGCTCTTAGTACAAGTCAATCAAGCTCCATTCAGCTATGGTTCAGTTCAAGCTCAGCCTCCTGTCTTTGTCCCTGTTCACTCTCGAAATCTTTTTTTCGAGACCTGTTATCAGTCTGATTTGCTCCTGTTCTTGATTTTGCCTCAGATCTGAACTAACACCGCCATTTTCTTCCGGTTGTAGAATTCTTCTGTCGTTACCGTCCCTTTCAGTCACCCGAACCAGTCGACATCAGCTTGCTCACCGGAATCAGCCTTCTTCCCCTCCAAGACCTGCTGCCATCATCGTTACTGCTTTGAACACACCTGTTACAGCCCACATGTATCTGTTCCTTGGGAAAACCTGTCATCTATCCAAGAACCCTAGTCATCGCAGTTTTTCAGTTCACTGCTGGAGTTACTGTTCAAGATTCCGATCAGGGCTTGCCTGTTCTTGTCCTAGAAGCCGCTGTTCACTGTTCTGATCAGGGCTTATCTGTTACTTCTTGTTCCTGTCACGGTTTTTCTGCTTCTCTGCTCCTGACCTTGGTTTCCTCTTCAAGGTTCCTGCTCGTGTCCCGATTTCCTGCTCCAGTTTCCTGATCCTGTTCTGTTCCAGGTCCTGTTCTTGTTTTTATTTACAAGAAACCTGTTCCAGTTTACTCTTCATGTTTGAGTCCAAGTTGTAGACATAGATTCCCGTTTATACAAGTTGGACATGATTAACATCTAAGTTCCAACTTGAGGAGGAGTGTTAAATAGTGTATATAGTTAGTCCATTAGTTGTTAGCCCACTAGCCCAATATCTAGATTATTCTTATATCTAGATATTTCTTGTACTAGATATTTCTCGTAGTTAGGTGATCTAGATATTTCCTGTACTTGTATAAATAGGGGTTTCACCTCACTTGTAATATGATTAGATTTATACAATCAATTATCTAGATCCTTTTACATATAACATTGTAGTTTTTTCCTCATCTTCTTTTGTTATCTGTCTCCAATGTCCAACCTGTTGATTTTTGCATATTCAGTATTTTATAGTTTTGTTTGTGCTTGTAGAATAGGATATCTGAATAGAGTTTGACCTGTTAATGTTTTGATGGATTATTATCTTATGAGTTAATAGTCTCATTATGCTGCTTTGGCATGTTCGTTTGTCTATTCAATTAGAAAATACCGCTATAAACATGTGGCTTAAAAAGAGGCATAAATGAGTTAAATTATATATTAGGTTGATTATATTTGTAAGTTTAATGAAAATAATATTTTATCATATTGATATAGAATTTTCGTGAAAGCAGCAACCAAGGCGCAATTTGCTAGATATTTCTGATCCTTCAAAAGGTAGAAGCATGCTCATTGCAGCAATAATGGATATCGTTACATCTGACTGTGATGATGTGGACATGATCCGGTTTAAGCCTGCGCTATCTGGTGCAGCTGCAATGCGCGATATTGCAGCTACACTTCAAGTTATTGAAGAAGGTGGCATGCAGATAGATGATCCACCAGGTGGCGAGCAAGAGGATGATGATGGTGGACCCGGATTAAAGGGAATTGGAATTAAAGTTCTTGGTGGTACAACCGTTGTAGGTCTTTCCAGAAGTAACGGGTCATCTACAGAGTTAGACAAGTCGTATAGATCTACCCCAAAAACTCTTAAATTTAACAAATTAAATGATAACTCTCCAGTTGTCATCCCTGGATTGTGGGATGATTTGCATTCTCAACATGTTGCTGTCCCTTTCGCCACATGGGCTTTAGCTAACTGGGCAATGGCATCACATGTAAATAGATCACATATACAAGAACTTGACCGAGATGGACATGCTGTCATGTCGGCTTTAGTAGCCTCTGAGAGATCTGTAAAATGGCATGCAAGTTTAGTGGCGCGTTTGCTATTAGAAGACCAAAATCTTTCCATAAATGATTATATTTCTGATTGGAGCTCAACCCTTCTTAAAACTGTTTCTCAAGCGAGCAAAACCAGTGATATCTCGTTGACCCGGGTTGCTTTGGCTGCTTTTTTATCATCTATCGAGAGGAGCCCACGGGCTCGAAGAGTAGCTATGGAAAACGGTCTTGATTTAATGAGGGAAACTGCTAAACGGACAATGGATCACAACTCTGTACAAGAATCTTTGGCTAAAGGTTTGGAATCACTTTGTTCAGAGGATATGCGTTTGTCTCTTGAGGAAGGACAAAAGTGGTCTTGCATTTTACTTCCTTGGGTATTTAGGGAAAATTCATCTGATGCAATTAGATCTTCCGCTATAACTATACTTTCTCGAATTTGTGAAGATTATGGGCCATCTTCGATACCGATTTCTCAAGGCTGGTTAGCTATTATGCTTTCTGACATTCTGAAATCAAGAAAGTTATCTCTTAAAGGGAGTGCCCAGCCTAGAGACAAAGTGAAGGTTTGTAGCTCTGTTCAATACACATAGAACTATAGAAGTGGCAAAATAATGTGTGGGTTGGGCGGGCTGGGTGTCCAAACTAGTCATTTTTGTACATGTCGTTTACTGGGCGAATCAGGATTGGTTTAACCCAAATCACTTTTTGTTCCAAATTTTTGTAAACATTTAGTGCTAGCAATAATCATCTTACTTCAACAATAATAAAATGATTTAGGAGGCTTATAATAAGTTAGCCCCAAGCAACTTTCAACCCGTATAACATGTTCCCTTTTTAGCTAATTTAAGGTCTTGATGGGTTATGTTGGCATGACCCACTTTTGTCCAAATTTTTTAGTTTTTTAATGATTACCAAACTTATTTTAGCTCAACAATAATGTCATTTTTTGAATAAATTTGATTTAGGTTCTATTCATTAAAATTACACTTGGGGACTCAACCCATTTTACTTGTCAGAAATAGATTATAACCCGAATCAGCCCATTCATCTTTAGATAGGTCAAAATTGCCCCCAGTATCACTTTTACCTAATGTTAGGTGTAGCTTTAATTTTTTGTTATGGTAATTGATGACAATACCTAATACTTGCAGACTCAAATCGATCAGTCAAACATAGTTTCTGGAAGTCAAAGTGTTAACCAATTGGCTAATGCTGTGGTTAATTTAGCTTTAAATCAGCTGGGAACAGAGTCTATTAATGGCGATTTGTCTCCTTTGGCAGACTTCCTCTGCCTAGAACCCTTTATTGGAACATACAGAAATCTAAAAAAGGACAGCGGGCTTAAAGTGAATGCTGCAGATTCTGCATTAGCAACTCTAAAAGGGATCAAAGCTATGACAGAGATTTGCAGTGATGACTTGCTTTGTCAAAATAAAATAATAGAAAATGGTGTGGTTTCTTTATTGCGTCGGTTTTTATTAAAAGACGATTATGAGAAACTAGCAGCAATGGAAGCATATGATGCTTCAAGAGACATGGAACCCAGGGATAATTCTGTAATTGCTCATGGTGAGTCTTCGGTTCATGATGCTCGTGACCCCTCCAGTGTCCGTGTCCCACCCGTGGCTCACATTCGAAGACATGCAGCTCGATTGTTGACCTTGCTCTCAGTCCATCCACAAGTCAAAAAGTTGATCAGAGATGATAAAGCATGGTGTATTTGGCTTGAAGAATGTGCAAATGGAAAAATTTCAGGAAATAATGATCTTAAAACTCAAAGCTATGCTCGAGCAACATTATTAAATATCTTTTGCAATGACGACAATTCTGAAGATAAAAATAATCGTTGTGCTCGATACACAGAGATGATTTTCTTAATAAACCCTGATAGGCCTCACTGGGAATGTCAAAAAGGAATGAATACATCAACAGAAAGGGAAGATCGGATTGATGTCAGTGATGACAGCAGCTTTAATTCTGACAATAGGTTAGAGTGTCAATCCGGAGATCCTTCACTTGACGTTATATTTGTTCATGGGCTGCGTGGTGGCCCATTTAAGACTTGGCGGTTATCTGAGTGCAAGTCATCATCTAAATCTGGGCTTGTTGAAAAGATTGATGAAGAGGCGGGAAAACAGGGAACTTTCTGGCCTGGAGAGTGGCTTTCAGCCGACTTCCCACATGCTCGTTTATTTAGTCTTAAGTACAAGGTTTGTGATTGTAGTTTTGTCTTTTTTAAAGGGCATTCTAGTTTTGTACCAACATGATTATAACCTACGTTTTATTAATATCGTTTGTAGACAAATCTCACCCAGTGGTCCGGGTCAAGCTTGCCTCTCCAGGTTTTAGTTTTTTCAGTCTGTTTTTTCTTTTGTTGACATTTTAAGTGCTGTTTAAAAATCATAAATCTGCATTTGTTATCTGCAGGAAGTTAGTTCCATTCTCTTGGAAAAGCTAATTGCAGCACGGATTGGAGATCGACCTGTTGTATTTGTAACACACAGGTATCTATAAAACTATGAATTAAATAATCATGGATCAAGTCTTCTTATTATAAGATCTTATGTTAGCACTTTGTCACCGACTTACTTGAAGCACTAGGTTTTAATAATTTATATAAGAAGTTAATGGGCCAATTTCATATATACCCTTAAAAACATGCATAATATCCACAACCCAAAAACTTAATATCAATAATAACCATTCAAAACGCTTAAAAGTTCATATTTAACCCTTTGACTAATACAAGTTATAAAATGACCATTATACCATTCATACTCTTCAAACTCTCAATAGTAAATCTTTACATAAGGGAAGGGCATTTCTGTCAAAAATATGAAAAGGGTTATATTTGATACTATGATTCTTCGCGGTATATATGATATTATTCAAGGTTTGATGGGGATATATGAAATTATTCCTAAAGTAAAGGTAATTTATAAGTAGAGCATTCACAACAGCTTCTTTATATCACAACTTATCCTTAAATTTTAACGAAAATATAAAAATTGTTTATTTTTTCTTCTACTTTAGAATCTTTATATTTAAATCTTATCCTTAAATTTTAAGGGATAAATATAAGGGATTGATAAATATATCAATCCATTACACATATATGGGCTTTTTAAGGATAAAGAATGTTATGTAGAGTGCTTTTTTAAAGTATTTAGATTTTATGGATAAATGTGTTTTCTTGGGTAAATTGTAAAGTTAAAGATAAAGAACATGCTTTGAATGCTCTTACACATGATGGGATATATGGATCTTCTTAAGAGTATAACTAAACTAAACATGAAAACAAGGGATTCTGTAAGGCAAACACCACTACCCACCAAGACACTTAAAAAGAGAATAAATTCTAAATTCTCTCATTTAGTACATCATTAATCTTGAAATTGTTACTTATTGCAGCATGGGGGGATTGGTTGTGAAGCAGATGCTACATCAGGCAAGTGCAGAAAACAGAGGCAATCTTGTCAAAAACACTGTTGGTGTGGTATGTTTCAGTGAATAAAAGCTTGTTCAGGTTTGCATTTATTGATCATCACTTCCCGTAAATGTTTACTAAAGAATTTCTCTCTTGGATTTTAGGTGTTTTACAGTTGCCCACATTTTGGTAGCAAACTAGCAGACATGCCCTGGCGAATGGGTTACGTGCTTCGCCCTGCACCATCGGTTAGCATTTTTATTTTCTCCACTAGTTGCAGGTCTAACAAAATATTCTTAAATTCGGCCCATTTACATATAAACAAAAAAAATATACCTAGTAAAATCCAACTGCGACAATAGAGTGTGGGGAGGATCAGACGAGTGTAAACCTACCCTCATTTCCAATGGGATAGAGGCGGTTCTTAGAAAGGCTCTATGCTTAATAAAACCTTCTTTTTTATAGGAAAATAAAGAAGCATTCAAGAAAAAGACAAGAATCATACCAAAATTGTTAATAGTAGAAAGATAAAAGAACAAGAAGGCATAAATGTCCCCAAGTCTATAGTAGCTAAGGCCAAAAGCAATCCTAAGACTATAGGCAAATCTAAGATAAGACACACCTAAGACTAAAGGCACATCTAAGACTAAAGATACACCTAAAATGTTAGCTTCTATCTCTAGCGGGTCAAATAAAAATGTTGGCTTATAACAAAAAGGATTGAAACTTGAAAGTCCCCAAAGTTATACTAAATCATAAAACCTCCGGCCCCCTAATCATTTTACTAAAAAAAGCATACAACATTCTTAATTATTTTACTAAAAAGTAGATTATTATCGAATAGTATAATATTTGTAATGACCTGGCAACAATTATTAACAAAGAATTCATATATTCAGACAAGACAAGACTGCATTTTGTCACCTCTACTGAAGACCAATTGTCTATTCGTAAAAAAATTATCATAACAATTTATTTGTTTAAGTTACCTCTAGTTTTTATGGTCAGATAGGAGAGTTGAGAAGTGGGTCTACAAGATTAGTGGAGCTTAATGACTTCATTCATGATCTACATAAAAAAGGATCTCTTGATGTTCTTAGTTTTTGTGAGGTATTACCATTACTTTCAACACTTTTTAGTCCTTCAAGCTGCATATGAATTTGTATTTCTGTATGCGTGTTCTAATGGGCTAATAAATATTTTACAGACTAAAGTAACTCCAATAGTTGAAGGCTATGGTGGATGGGCTTTTCGATTAGAAATAGTTCCAATTGAATCTGCATATCCTGGATTTGGCGAACTTGTTGTAAGTTTTCAGTTCTGAAAATCACTAGTTAATATATAACACACTAGGCACATTGGTTATAAACACAAATTCTTGGTTCATATGGATGCCCGGCCTCGAATACCAGCATCGGGTTTTGGGTTTAAGCCACAGGTATGCGTGCTAAGGTAGGAGTATGAAAATTTAGGATGGGTGACCTCTTGTAAGTCTTCACTTGGGTAAACCAAAACATAGCTGTGAGTCTGTGAGCTCTTGGCAAATCTGACCGTATTAGTTACGGTATGAGAGCCTAGATGTTCTGTAAAATCTTCGCGTTCAACCTAGGTAGCAATTGTGTTGGTTTGGTGGACTGAGTCTTTGAACCTAAAGACGACCAAAAATATTAGCCCTAACCCGAACACATTGAAAATTACGTAACCTGTAAATGCTCTGTTTTAAGTCATTTATCTAACGAGGTGGGTTGTAATCAAGTTGTGAACATGTTAAATGGGTTGGTGTGTTGACCCGATAATATGATTAAACAAGTCAACGCGAACACAGCCTATTAATGAAACCAGTTAGATATAATACCATCAGATTATTTTTTATGTGGTGTTTCGGGTCGTGTCAAAATTTGCGCCCCTAATTCAAGCATGCATAAAATTAGTAAAAATTTTCTACATATCCAACTTCCAGATTTTTTGGTTGTTTTTTTTTTTTGTGATTTTTTTAATTTAATTTTATAGGTGTTGGAGTCAACTGATCATGTGAATTCATGCAAGCCCATTAGTCGAACCGATCCTTCTTACAGTGAAACTTTGCAGTTTTTGAACAAACTTAGAGCAGAATACAGGTGAATTATGCTAATAGGTTCTGCCACAATTTCACCCCAAGATAACAACCAACCTACCTTGAATTCCGTTGTCGGGATTTCGTTCATAGTATAGATGGTTCGGACTTAATTGGTTAAATTTGTGTTATTAATAGAAATTAACCAAATTTTCAAGGACTCGTTCGAATTGGGTTTTACAATCTGTATCCTCATTGTAAATTGTGTATATGGATTCTTTTATATGTTATAGAAGTGTACTAGTTTTTTGTGCCTTTTATTATGAAATAAGCGGAGCTATATTGAATAAGTGTTCTGGTAGGTTAGAAGTAATACCCACATCAAGACACGAAGTTTTTTTTCTTTATTTTTTTTTTGTCACATCATCATCCCATACTTCCTACACTTTTCATAAGTTATATCTTCACTAAGACATCACATCAAGACACCATTTTTTTTAACAAAATACTTAAATTAAATATAAAAAAAAAACGATTACAATTCCCAATGAAATTTTAAAAAAAAATCCTAAAACTATTTAATAAAAAAACTCCTAAAAATACATTCAAATATAAAAATTACTTATATATTTCGAAAAGTTTGGCTCGTATTGTTTGAGCCAAAGTACGCGTATCCTTGTCGTAATTATTGAGCCGTTTGGAAATGGCCTCGAGACCACGACACATTTGTTCTCGTTTCTTTATTTGAATTTCTTTTGCCCAATCCTTCCGAAGTTGTTTTTGTAGTTGGAGCCTTTCAAATTGGATTTCATTAAAAGTATCGAACCTTTGCTCCAAATTTGAACCCGGAGAAGATGATTGCCTTTACGGGTTAATCTTTTTGCCTTTTGTTTTCCCATGGCAAGTGGTGGTTCGGGCGGGCTAGGGGGAGATAACCCCTCCTCGTTGAGGTCGATTTGGGTGGTAGATCGTGCTTCGGAAGCACTACTCGTGTAGTTGTTTGACTCGGATGTTTTGGTTCTTTTTGAACCACCACCTTCACCACTTTGGTATCCTTGATCCACCAACGTTGCCGCTCGTCATTTTGGTGAGCGTCTCGTGATTTCCCAACAATCAAACTTGTCAAAATTAGACCCTTTGTTTTTCAACTTGTAACGACGATGATCCGCCTTTAAAATGTCGGATTCGTTTTGCCCGCTCCTTTGTTGATTGGAAAGGTTAAAAAAAAAGCAACTTTGTTATTTTCGGGTTCACATCTTTCCACTTGGGGTAAAGTTGATGCTTGGTTCGATAGTGGATGCTTCATCAACTTATGCCACTCTTCGGTAATCGTATTCCAAAAGTAATTCCCCGATTGCGCGTCTCCTAAAATTAAGAAAAAAAAATATACGTCGATCAAAAAAAAAAAACGTAATTTTTTTTACCTCTTGTTGAATTCTCCGAAACATCGACCCAAACTCTCGTCAAAGCGACCTCCTCTTGGGGTTCCCACGGTATAAATATTCTTTTTTGCTCTTCGAGTTGCTTGGTTTGAGTCTTTTTGGTTATTTTTTATTTTTGGGGTTGTGGTTGAGTTTCCATCATGATATCGGGTTGGGAATAGGGTTGTGAATTGGGTTGGTGGTCGGGTTGAGTTTCGTCTCGAAGGTATGTTGGAAAATCGTAATGTTGACCCCAACCTCCTTGTTGAGATTAAGCTCGTAGTTGCGGTGACGTCACATACGGGACGTAACCGGGTGTTTGAAAGGGGTTTCTTTGGGATGTCGGGGTTGGAGGATCGGATTCATTATGGTTTGAGAAGTAGTTGGGATTCATGTTTGAGTATGAAAAAAAAAGATGAGAGAATTGAAGGAGAAGAAAGTATTTGGTGTGGGTTAAAAATATGAGAAAATGGGGTATTTAAAGGTAAAAAAGGTAATTAAAAAAAATAAAATAAAATGGGACCCTCTCCAACGGTCACCCCACCAAAGCCATTCACTTCGGTGAAAATCCATCGAGATCCGTCCACCGAGCTCGGCACCGAGCACCGGATTCTGGTGTCCACTGAGAAATTTGTCAGAGAAATCTGCAGAGGTGGAGGCTGTGAAAACTTGGTTTCCTACCCCTTTGTGTTTTTTCGATTCGTCAGAGAAATATGTCCGCCAAAGGTTATATGATGATATAATGTAATTGCATGAGCTGTGGATCGTCTACTCGATCATTATGTAAACGTGTAATTCGAGTTATGAAAATGAACACAAACGAGTAAATACAAATGTGATTTGTATTGATTATCAATCAGAGAACACACACATAAATACACACAGAAGAATGACCAAGAAGTCCTGAATCTATACAAGACGAAGCTATTTATAGTCGAACAAAACTGTGCGAACACACTGTCACCCGAACTGCCACTTCGGGTCAGTTCGTGTGCACCGGAACTGGCAGTTCGGGTCACTTCGGGTACATGCCCTTTTGTAGCTTGACTTGTACTTGATACTTCACACGACGACCAGAATATTTCACAAACAAACTCTCTCTCGGCGTGTGCAGTATCAATCTTCATATAAACTCGTATCTTTAATCAAACTCTCCCTCAATCTTGACGGTTAGTCTGATCTTGAATACTTGACATTGCAGCGCGTGAAATCTCTTTATTAACAACTTCAAAAGACTTGAAGTCGCGATGTTCTCTTTCCACTTAGTACCTGCCAACATAAATAATCTTGGCGCAAAATATCTCTTCGAGACTTCAAGATATTCAGATTTTGAAAATTGAATTGTATTCCGTGTTGACCAACCGAAAATAAATAAGAAACAAAATCTTTTTGGCTTTTAGAAACTTTATATCAAAACAAACCTAAAATCTTTTTTGTATTTTCTGATATGAAAAGTAAATGCAATACAGAATCAGACACTATTTTTGTCTTTTCTGAGAAATATCACGACTTGGGATCATATTGAACATAATATGCTGAACTACACTTCAATTTCAATTATTGTTGCATATAAGCCATGTCGATTACAGATATAATTTGTCCAACTTTAAACTCAGGCTTAGTCATACTCATAACATCTGGATACATCAAAGTATTGATTAGATTTACGTTGAACATTGTACCCCACACTAGACATACTCATATATGTTTTTGCTTATCACACTTTGTGATTTCACATGTGATTTAACACATAGTAATTGAATTCATAATGTAGTGAACTGTGTTCCATACAAAAAGAAATAAGAACGTTAAATCGTCTACCTTAAAGTCGATCTTTCGATACACATATAAGGCATCAGATTTAACAAAATAAGAAAAATAAAATAAGTTAAAATTGTATAATTCAACAACAATCAGGTCGGTCTTGTGGACACACAGAGAAAGTCTGATGAATTATACGAAACACCAAGAAAAATAAAGCAGAACTTCAAACGAACAACAATCAGGTCGATCTTTTGATACGTAAAGAAAGTCCGATCGTTTGAGAAAATAAAGAAAATCAAATAAGTTTAAATCTTTGCAAAATGAACACATGTATACACAGTGACTTCTCATTTTTCTTATTCACATATCTTTTTCTTGATATATCATGAGATACGCATCAAGATGTTGTCCACTAGGTCAAGCATCAGATTCAGTGTATATCATATTTGTATACTTTCTGATTTTCCGAGCCTACCTAGCACATCGATCAATGGCCTTATGACTTTTTCATCTAGTCTATCCATGAGCCAGACAACGTTAGCCAATGTATCATCATTTCCCAATCATGTCGGATACAATTTCTCATTTTTCAATGTTTGTCTTTTCAATTTCTCCCCCTAAAAATGACAAACTCTATTTTTTAGATTTTCATTTTTACCATTTGAAAAACAACACTCTATTTTTGTAGTTTTCAAAGAAACAAACTCTCCCTCAAAATGAGAAGGAGTAAAAAACGAAGAAAAAATTGGTCAACCAACACGAGTATGTTCAGTTTAGAATGTTGAAAACACAAGATTTTGAAATAGATTTGGAAATGCATTTTAAATTAAAACACAGATATTCCACTATGAGCAATCTTTCAACTACTGATAGATCTTCCTGAAATACTTTCTGACACCAAAAAAAAAAACATTAGTCGCTTTGGATCGACCCGATTTATCAGCATTGGGTCGCCCGGTGTCTTCCACATAGTCTGTGTTGGCCTTGGAAACAACTTTTGGTTTCCAGATCATTACAGATGAAATTTTTGAATCATAACCTAAGATAGATTCAACCGGCGTCTTTGGTCGGGCCCAAAACGTCTTACTGGTTGATTTGACCTTTGAGGACCAATGTTCATGAAAAATATGATTATCAGTATCCACATATTTTGCATTTTTGTGGACGTATGCAGTCGTCGGACAATTTGCAGCAAGATGTCTAGGTCAACGACATGCATAACAAATTCTTTCGCGAAGTTGTGATGAAAATTTTGAAAAATGTTTTGGTTTCCAACTATGATTCGTAACTGGAGAATCATAGTAACCAAAAGAATGATCAGAAGTAAATGAATCAAATAAATTATCAGAGGTATCATACCTAGGAAATGATCTTCGTGGTAAGTAGTAAGAACCACTTGAAGAACCTCTAGAATGATAATGACCATTTCTTGATGTATACACAATCGACTTCTTCTGTTGATCTGGATTTTGTTGAGTTTGAACTTGTTTAACAACCTGTTTCTTCTTCTGTTGTTGTTGTTGAGATTGATGACTCTGAACAGTCTTAACAACCACTTTCTTATTTTCCTGTTTTGTCTGTTGCACTAGAACGTTCATGACTTCGTAACCCAAATCTTTATGCTTGTTGCCAGAACTTTTGAAGATTCAAATCGAGAACCAGAAGCATTTCTTGCATTAGCTTCGCTAGTGAATTTTACCTTAATATCCTTCAACTTATTCTCATGAATCAAAGATTTAGCAATTTCAGCTTCAGTTGAAGTACTCACAGACTTCTCAATCTTATCAAATATCTGCTCATTTTTCAAGAATGATGACCCAACATCAAATTTTGAAACGTTGCAAGGTTCAAATTTCTTCTTCCTATACTTACTTAGATTTCTTTTTCTTTGCAGGAGCTGGAGTTGCAAACTTTGAGTAATCATGCAGTTCTTCATTTGGATTCATAGATGCAGATGGAATACTTGACACGTCAATTGCTGACGGAACTTTATGTAAATCATTCTTAACACTTTCTCCATGCTTCTCCTGTTTATAGATGTAATTCAGAAATGTCGGTGACAAGTTACAATTCTTTACTTGACGTTGCAAATCCAGAATCTCAATTTTTAATTCAGTAATCTTCACTTGAGCATCCAACAAATCTTTTTGAGAAACAATAAACTTTTCCGACAACTCATTATATTCATACTTATGTTTTCTTCTCAAATCAAACTCTTCCAAAACTTCTTCGGCAACCTTTTCCCATTTCTTCTTGAAATAATCAACATCTCTTGTTAAAATTTCATTTTTTTTCTCGGAAAAGAAAATTTTCATCTCGAATTTTTGAAAGTTTTTCTTGAAGACTAATTACTTTCTCAGTAGCTTCAACAACATTCTGATTAGCTTTTTTATATCTATGTTGAACAGGATATGCCTTTACGAATAAAGCTTCAAAATCTTCAGCAACTTCTTTTACCTCAGCTTTAGCTTTTTCACATTCTTCACCTAAATCTTTCTTTTCTTTTAACAAATCATCATTTATCTTAGCAAGTTCAGCAAGCTTTAGACATATTAAAGAAACTTCAATCTGAACTTCTTCTATGTCACTATCATCCCCTTTATCATATATCACACAAGAACTTGTTTCAGAATCATAATCAGTTACACAACCATCAATTTGTTTAGACTTGAAAATATTAACACAATCCTTTTTATCTGATAACTCATTACTTTCTGATTCTAAACCACTAGATGCTGAATCATATAATTTTGAATCACTTGATTCGGAACCAGTGTTAGCTAAACAATCATTAATCTTCATGGTCCGAATGCTTGCACAATTTTGAGCAACATTCTGACTATTCGCCATATCATCAGACAATGCACACGTCTCACCTTTTTTAACACCCGTGTCCAAACCATTTACGAAACCCGATCCGTTTATAAAGCCCGATTCAAATCTAAATTTTGGCACACGACTTTCAAGAAAACGTCAAGAGGTGAATTTTTCAAATATAGTAGAAGACGAAAAATAAAGACTGGGGGCGAAGAAGGATCTCAAATCCGAGTTATAACGGAGCGGAAAAATGAAAAATAGTGATTTGGGCCCGGTTTGTAATAACCGTATTCATCGCGCAACCGTCACTAAAAATAACCGACGTGAAATAAGAATATCAGGCGTTACTGAATACTTGATTTGTAATCGTTATAAAATATATTTGCAAGACTCGGCACGAAAAACGATGAAGTCGGTAACCACTGCTGTTACGCGATAAATAACCGAAATTAATTCGGTTAGCCGTTCGAGATGATTTTAATGACTCAATAATTGTTATAATAATTATTAAGAATTACAATCGAGGAAATATATTTTGTTTATACAATGCTCTTGATCGCTACGCCGATTGGGCACGCGCTCTTAACTGTATAATTAACTAAACGTTCACTAGTTTACGATCTAAACCGAAGAATAAATATAATAATTATATTTATTCGTGTGACATCCGTCACTTTAATTTTAGATTAAGAATAATAATTTAGGATTTATTAGGGCTTATTAGGATTAATTATGATTATATGACTTAATTGGATATTTTAATATTTAGAAAAAGTCTCGTCACTTAGAACCGACTAACAAAACGGATGAAATATTTCGTTTTGTTCAAATTATGAGTTAGAGCCTTTAGAAAAGGTTTTACATTCGGTTAATGATGAATTAGAGAAAATTACGCAATAATGGAATCGAACCGTGTAAAAACGGCACTACTTTTGGTCACCAACCTGACGAAACTGAAAAATAATTATACGGTTTTGAGCGTAATTTAATTTCATGAATTATCATATAATTGTTTGAATTTATTGGATTCGGAAAAATACCCGCGAAACACGACATACACTATGTGTTAACTAGAATGTTATAAAAATTGGAAGAATGTGTGTGTGCATGTATGCATGTCGTGAATATATGTATATATGTATTATGTGTGTGTTACAAGCAACAATAAATGAAAGTGACGATGGATTTATGCGTGGGATTTATTTAGTGTAGGTATCATTGTGTGTTTTACCCATATACATACACTACATTAAAAGACAAATTAAAAACACAACTCTCTCCTCCCTCTCCCTCTATTTACGGCTGAAGCCACCCCCCCTCTCATTTTCTTCTCATTTCACTCTCTCACTAGAAAACACACACACACACACACACATCAAACTTCTTCCATACTCTTTCAAGTTCAAGAACACCAAGAGCTCTCTACTCTCTCACTAGCTTAAGGTAATAAAAACTTCATCTAATATTCTCTCTATTTCGAAAAACCCACATCCAAATCAAGTGGTTTTCCATGATCAACACCAAGATCTAACTAAGATAAGGTGGATTTGGATGATTCAAGCATGAACACTCAAAGATTTGTGTGAAAAACCCACACACACTAAATTTCGTGAGTTTGTGTAAGTGTGTGTTATGCTTAGGGTTAGGGTTTGATCATCAAGAAACCCACATGCATGTACTATCTAAGCTTAAAACAAGTTTTTTAAGAAAGATTACATGGAAGTTGTAAGGTAAACACAAAGTTCTTGATTGATAATGAAAACTAGTTAACTTGATGACACATGCATGGATAAAAAACATGATTTTATGTGATTTTATGTGGATTCATATGTGTTTATTTGTAACACCCCAAAATTTCATAACTTGAATTATATGCGTGAGCTATACGTGTTAAGTAGCTAAAACGTATATTGATATGGGTTATGGGTTGATAGATGGGTAAAGGGTAATGATTTGCAAAATGTTATACGTGCTTATGTTATAGAGACACGTGATGTATATGATGGATATGATAAATGCATGTGATCTATATGTTAGATAGCTAGACGTGATGAAACGTATAAAAATGCATGTTTACCCATTAACGGGTATTGAATTGATAAAAGGTCGTGTTATATAAACGATACACGCATTGGTTGATAAAATGAAATATATACGTGTTTTATATCCATGATAATTGATATACGTGATGTCATAATGAAATATGTGTTTAGAAGTTGATATGATAGGCATAACTGATAACCGGAGGAAAATACCTTTACACGATTTCATTATATTAAAAATATGTGTAAATATATATACATATATATAATGACTTAAATGCATGTGAAATATTCATTTGATGAATATATAGATGGGAATACATGTTAGAATAGTTAAACATGTGAAAAATAAATAAGAACGTATCCTTACGTTGAAATGATAGTTAAAAATAAATAAATACATAACGTATACGAGTATTATACGTGTTTATATGTATTTGTATGAACCTGAGTCTTAGGAGTTAGTATAAATATATCCTAACATGTTTTGGAACATGAAATGATAAGTATACGAAAGTATGAGGGGCTAAAACGCAAATTAATGGAATATAAGTAAAAATATATATAAGTATATACGTATGTGTATATATACGATATCGAGCGTATTCCGAGCCCTAAAAATATGAGAAATATGTCCCATGATGTTTTGGTACATAAAATAATAAAAGGGTAAAAGTTCAGGGGCTAAAAGTGAAAATAAATCGAGTTAAGGGACTAAAAGTGACAAATTGCCAAAACTGTCCGGAAATACGATCCTAGGCGTATCGCGCAGGGGGACATACAGTCCAGGGCGATACGCGAAGGGCAGCTGCAGACCAGATTCGTGTTTAGCTCGTTTTTAAGCCACGTTTCTTAACGTGTGCTCCAAAATTCGTCATCTACGCGTCGTTTTTGGAGGGCTAGTCACCATAGACACTTGGAGCAACCTCCTGCGCACCTCCTCAGTATGAATAACGGATCAATCGGACCAAATTCCTCACCAATTTCTCAATCTTCTCCCTTGAAAACCCTTTTCTGGACCAGCAACTTCATCAATCGAATTCGAGCAAACCATGAGGAATCAAGAGCCGAATTTCTGCAGTCACTCTTTATATGGTATGATCTAAAATAACCTATTTTAGTTTTTGATAATATTGCCTCTAAGTATGATTTCTAAAAATGTATAAAAATTAGGGTTCTTGAGCTTGTTTTGCCAAAATCGGGTGATCGGGTGGGAATTAGGGTCTGAATTTTTGTAGGTAATCATAAATTAATGTGTTTTAAGAAAGCCCTAAGTTTATTTCACAATTGGAAAAGGTTTGGTAAAGGTTTTGTTAACGGGTCAAAATTAGGGTTTTCGTAACGTTGTTCTGCCCAAATTGAGTAAACGGTTTTGAATTAAGATTTGAGCTTTGAAGGGATATTATAAAATGTTATAATAGGTAATACCCTAAGTCGGTTTGAATTAAAAATGAGTTTTGATAATAAAACGAGAAATTCATGAAATTAGGGTTTCTAAATATGATTATTTAATATAAAATAATCCGAAGGGTATGGGGGCTTGAATTTTGGTATGCTAACATATTTTCATATAATATAAGAATATATGAAAGTAAATTGGTTATATATAATCAAGTATTTAAAATACCGAGTTAATCAGATATTAGAGGTTCGCGCGGACCGGAAGGGTAGACACCTGTACACTGGGGTTTCTGGCAATAGCGGGGGTGTCTCCATCTCATCTGGGCAATGGCATCCCAACACTGGGTGATCCCGGAGTGAGTGTCTACTTATAGGAATGCGCGTCTTCATAATTATCAATAAAAGAAGATAATATGCCTAAAGGGCATTTTGGTCATTTTGACCTATAAAAGGAATGAACTTAATAATTTAATATTATTAAGATAATGAATTATTAAAATAAACATCATAAGTGTTTATTACATTAAACCCTGCGTTAACGCCATACAATACGCAATTAGGTTTAATTGGAAGAGATAACAGAGGTTCTGTCCGAAAATACTACCTAAGAGAATAAGGTGAGTTCTATGAGCCCACTCTTTAAATGTTATAAATGTTTTAAATGTTTTCGGGCTGATATACATACGATTGTTATGAAAATATATTCAAATGTTTTATAACTGAGATGTTGCCTGTCTTTAACTGTTAGAATTGTTAAAAGGTTTTTGATTGATATATACGTGAAAGGTTATAAAAATGATTATTGATTAAATGCTTTACAGTATTAAACTGTTAAATGACTATTGTTTTGAAATATACGTAAAATGATTATGATAATATTTACGGATAAAATATCCTAAACTACTAAACTGTTGAGTTAGTTTAGATATATAGGGGAAGTGATAAGGAAATGTGTTAAAATGCTTTTTACATGTTTGGTGCCGATACACCTACGTGAAATGTGTTAAGACCTATAACTGTTATAAATGATGATTACCTGTTATAAACTGTTTACGGAAAAGTTATAATAAAAGGGTAATGTAAAGAATAGAACTTTTATATAAAGTTTTGAAATGGAAAATGTGAATGTTTGGTCTAAACTTATGTGAATAAGTGTCGGATAAATATGATCTCATTAGCCTTGTTGTGATTATAAGATGTAATCTATATTGGGATGATTCTATATCATATCCGTTTGTATTTAAGGTGTGGTGGATACGCTGCGGTACTTCCTATATATAAACACCCGTAATACAATGGGAAATGCTATAGAATCAGTTTGGTATAGATTTCACTGAAGTTTAACAAGACCCATAACATTATATTTATGAAACGCTTATTTCCATATACGGGTGATGGACTAGTGTTGAAAGGGTTATGAGTCCAAATACAAATGTTATTTAAATGGACTTTTAAAAAGATTGAAAAGGTTGATAAGATTGAAAAGACTGAAAAGGTTGAAAATGTTTTAATCTAAGCGGATATTGTCTAGTGAAAAGGGAAAAGGTGGTTGTACAATCAGAAGCGGGGAATGACGGTTCTCCGGGGTAGCGACGGCTGCTTACTTTGAAAAGGTATTCGGGTGGCGACGGTTACCCGAGGAACTAACGTGGTTCCAATAGACAATGCTTAGTAAGTAAATAAATGACTGCTTATAATATTTCGTATAACTCTTTTATGTTTTATACCTAATGATTATTTGCACAAGAGAGGGTCTAGGGGGACCTAGAGTACTTTGAGTACTAAATGGATAAATGATAAATGATAAATGACTAAAGATTTTGGTATAATTCTGTTATGTCTTTACCCGATAAATGATAAATGATAAATGACTAAATGTTTTGGTATAACTCTGTTTTATACCTGATAAATGTTTAAAGGATATATTTTGGTATAATACTTATACCTGATAAATGTTTAAGAATAACGGTTTTAAAGTTATAGTATAAATCTGTTATGCTTTATACTTGATAAATGTTTGATAAAAGGGGGTCGTTAGGCCCAAGCGTTGAAATAAACTTTCGAGGTAAGGTAACGCCTTTTGAAAAATGTAGAACTCACCAGCATAAGCTGACCTTTCCAAAAACATATGTATATCAGGTGATGACGATGGTTAAGATAGCAAGGAAAGGGCTTCGGTGAGGACAGGACTAGGTGGGCAAGCTATCAGGACAGGACACGGTAGTAGACTGGCAATAGCTATAGATAAGATCTAGTTATAGATTATGTTGTTATCCTTACTGTTGTAACTTGTTATATATATATATATAAATGAAAAGTCTTTTTTTATTTCCGCTGCTTAGTTATCTCTGTTGTACCATGTGTTCATGAGTAAATCCGACACGTGACCCCTCCTGGAACCAAGACTGGGAGTGGGCGTCACATTATTATTAGGATTTGCTAGTATTTGATCTTAGTATTATGTTGATGATGTGTATATACATGATATTAGGGTATGAAACCCTTGGATTTTAAATAAAAATCCGAAAATTTCAAATAAAAAATATATACTTGAACTTGGAATAAAAATGTTAAATAAAACAAGACTTGGTGTTACAATTGTAGTAAACCCGCCTCATGGTCGTCAATGACGCCTACACGGTCGGTAACGATTGACACTAAGATGAAACCCCGTGATTATTTCTCATAGTAATTCCGTCTAAAAATGGCCGGTCATGAGGAAACACGAGCGGTACACACTAAATATGTAATATTTGATAATTGTTAAGTTAAATGTATAAGTATTATATAAAATAGACAAAATTATAAAAATTAGTTTGAGGTCAGAATATTTATGTCAAAAAGTAGGAAAATCTAGTATTAAAAACTTGGAGTAAATGAACCCCATGTGTGGGTATGTATTAAATTGAACTTTTAGTATATTTAATGCATTAAAATGGGATAAAAAGTAAAAATAGGTCAAAAATCCAAAAATTCAAGTTAAATCAGTAGCATAAGGTTGGTAATCAGTAGAAAATGGCTAGAAAAATATTTTAGAATTTTTGAAATTTATTTAATAATTAAAATGGAATTATGTGCTTAAAAATGGCTAAAAAATGCTTAAAAATAGAATAAATTGGTGAAATAATATGAAGTAATTTGAGAACCTATTTTGGACAGTAGACAACTAAAATAAGTAAGAATAATTGAAAAATTAGGTGAAAATGGCACCGAACCCTTAAAACGATAAAATTATGCATTAAAACGTGTAAATTAATAAATATAAGGTATAAAATATAAAAAATAATTGAGATCAGTAGCTAAAAGACTTGAACATATTAGTAATGTTTAGGAAACATATAAAAATGATGTGGAATTGGAAACTTAAGTATTGGAGAAAATTTGGAATGATATTAATTAAGTTTAATAACATATAAAAGGCCTTAGAATAAAATTCCATGGGCAAAGATTAATTTCTTTCGCCTTATTTAACAAAAATTGTCAAATAGGGGTAAAATCGTCATTTTTCCTGATGAAAATGCGTGAGCATCGGATCGTCTACTCAATCTAGCTATCCGGACATCGAAACGTAATTAACCGATTGTTTTATTGATCAAACGAGAAGAATTACAACCAGTAAACCACAGAGAATTGACACAGAGATTACACACTCAGAAACACACACTTAAGATTCGCTCACACGCTCAGAACTCCTAAACACAAAGACCAAACTACTATATATACCCGACTGGCCGAACGTCCTCCGAACCCCAGGTTCGGCCGGTCCGAACTTCAGGTTCGGACCAGGTTTGGCCAACCCTATATTGGCTTGAACTTGGTCTTCGTTCGATACTTCACACGACGCACATTTCAGGTATCAACAAACTCCCCCTCGTCGTGTGCAGTATCTCTTCTCTTTTCTTCTCAACATCATCAAAAATGTATTTTCAATCAAGCTCCCCCTCAAGTAAAGAATCCGTTTATCCAATGAAATGAATCTTCGAACAAACTCCTCCTCAACTCAATCGTAGCTTGATCTTGAATACATGATGATATCTAGTATATCTCTGGTCTTTATCAACAGCTTCAGAAGACTTGAAGTTATGATAGCTTGCACGACAACATCCTGCATTAACACTTAAATAATCTTGGCGCAAAAGTCTCTTTGAGACTCCAAGATATGATTTTGAAAATTGATTTTATATCACGTGTTGATCAGATCGAAAATAAAGCAGAAACAAAATCTTTTTGGCTTTTTGAAAATTTATATCAAAACACACCCAAAATCTTTTTGATCTTTTCTGAAATGAAATGAAATTGCAATACAGAATCAAACACTATTTTTGGTATGAGAAAGATCACTATATGGGTTCATATTGAACATAACGCATTGAACTACACTTCAATTTCAATTAATCAAAACACATTAGTCATGCTGATTGCTGGTATAATTTGTCCAACTTAAACTCAGGAAGAATCATACTCATAACATTTGGATATGTTAAGGTATTGATTAATTTTGCTTTGACCAGTGTATCCCACACTATCAGACATAATCAGACATTTTCTGTTTGTTTTCTTTTTCCTTTTTGTGTGACAGCACTTGTGAATTTTCACAATGCATAATATTTTCATGATATAGTCAACTGTGTTCCATGTAAAAAGAAATAAGAACGTTAAATCGTCTACCTTAAGGTCGATCTTTCGATACGCAGATAAGGCCTCGGATTTAACAAAATAAGAAAATAAAACAAGTTGAAATTGTATAACTCAACAACAATCAGGTCGATACTTCCGTATACGCAGAGAAAGTCCGATGAGTTATACGAAACACTAAAGAAAATAAGGCAGAACGTCAAACGAACAACGATCAGGTCGATCTTTCGATACGCAGAGAAAGTCCGATCGTTTGACAAAATAAAGAAAATCAAACAAGATTAAATCTTTGCAAAATGAACACATGTATACACAGCGACTTCTCATTTTGAATTTCACACTTATTTTTCTTTTTGTGTCATGAAATATGCATCAAGATGTTATCCACATGGTCAAGCATTAGTATTTAGTGTATATCACATCTGAATACTTTCTGATTTGCCAAGCCTACCAAGCATATCAAACAATGATCTTATGTCCCTTTCATCTACTTTATCCATGAGTCAGATACGTATGTCAATGTACCATCATTTCCCAATGATCAATTTCTCACAATTTTATATTTTGCATGTATTCACCTTCTCCCCATACCATGCATTTTCTCAATTACTCCCCCTTACTTACAATTCTCCCCCTTAAAATGAAAACTCTATTTTTGGATTTTCATTTTACACAAAAATAAGACTCTATTTTTGGCTTTTTGAGAAAAAACGTAAGCAAAGAAAATTGATCAATCAACACGGATATGTTTCAGATTTTAGAATTCAGAAAATTTGCATATGAGAAAAATTTGTCATTAAATTTAAATTAAGCAGAATACTCCTCCATCAACATCTTTTCAATCGTCGATAGGTCTTCTAGAAGTACCTGCACACTGGACAACCTGATTAGTTCACAAATGACCCGAAGCGAATCGCTTCTGGTCGACCAGTGTCCTGATTTTGCTTTAAAACCACCTTAGGTTTCCATTCCTGTTGTTTTGGTAATTCAGTTTTCGATGAAACAGTCACAGGTGACTGTGATGATGAACCTACATTTTGATCCTTTGAAAACTTTGGATCAAAACGTTTTTGTTTTTGAAAGAATGTAGGTTCAAATTCATCAAAAACTCTGCCTTTTTCATCAAAGAACTTTTTGTTGGCAGGTTTACCAAAAACTGATTTCTTGTGAAATCTTTGGGGTGAATCAGCAGGTGATGGACAGTCTTTTGCCATATGCCCTGGACGACGGCAAATATAACAAATTCTTGTCGCTTTATCCCATCGGTGATGTACCTGCGAAGAACACACATGAATATCTCTAACATGATCAGAATGAGAATCATATACCTGATGCCTGTGATCATGTACCCATTTAGATGTAGGGCTTAGAGATTGAGAACGTTAAGAAGAAATGGTTGCTTTCACAAAGACCTCAGCAATCTTCCGAGCATCAACACAATGAAGTGGAAATTCTTTGTCTGAAAATAATTGATCTGAACCCTTGAGTTTGTAAAAACGTTCGGGTTGAATTTTATCAGCTTGAAAAACTTCCTTCTTCACTTGTTTCATCTTTAATTTCTTCAAATCTGGGGATGAAGATGATTGAACCTCCACAGCTATATCCTTCTTCTCATGAAAACCCAGACCAACATTCTTTCCAGATCCTTTCACCTCCGATGTAGAATGTCCATTCTTGGCTAATCTTGTGAATTCAGCTTTCACATCAGAAAGTTTCTTTTGTTCATAAAAGATTGTCTCATCAATTTCAGGTTGAGACTGAATCTTGTCACTTGTTGTAGCCGATTTCTCTTTATCAGCAGAAGAAGAACCTGAAACAAACTTCAGTGCTGGAGGAATCTTAGATTTCAAGACCTTTTTCTTGTTTTTCTTGTTTTTATTTTTCTTTACAACCTTGACTTCTTCTGAAGTAGAAGATGATATCTTTGAATAATCAAAATCATCAACCTGTTCCTTCACTTGTTTGACAGCTTCCTTGATATGAGCAGGGGGTGATGCAGTTTTATCAAACATCCTTTCAAAATTTGCATCATTTGCTAAGAAGCTTGTGAAAACCTGAGAATTAGAAACATTGTTGAGCAATCTTTTTGCATCAAGAACTTGAATTTTGAGATCAGAAATTTGCAGTTGAGCCTCTGCAAATTCTTTTTCTTTAGCAATCAAGCGCTTGGCAACTTTATGAGTTTCAAACTTTTGCAAGCGTAGATTATCAAGTCCTTCATGTAGCTCCTTCTGCAGTTTATCCTCATTTCTCTTTTGAATTTCCAGATTTGCAGTTTGAACCTTGTTAACCCTAACCAACTCACGCTTGTCATCCAACAACTTTTCCATATCAACTTGATATGCTTTGATTTTAGCATCAGATTCATCAACACGCTTAGTAAGCAAATCAAGCTTAATCTTGGATTTATCAAACAAATTCTAAAAATCATTTGCAGCATCTTCTGCCTCTTCCTTCCATTTCTTCACTTCTTTGACTAACTCACTCTTTTCTTCACAAATTTCAGCTTTTGAAGTTTCAGCATTCTTCTTATCTTGCTTCAATACTTCTAAAACTTCATTCAACATTTTGATTTCAGTAGTCAAATCCTCATTCTTCAAAACCAAACCCTTTTCACGTTCTTTAGAAATCTTCAATTCAGATTTAATCACCTCAAATTCTTCAGTCAATTGTTGAACTTTATTCATCAACAAAGCATTTTCCTTCATCAAACTCTCCAAGTTTTCAGCAGATGCATACGAACTTGGTATTGAACTAGTATCTGAACTTGTATCTGAACAATAATCTTCTTGTTGAACATGAGTAACTATTAAAGCTGATGAATCATACCCAAAATGTTTACCCCAATCAATAACACCATCTTTTTGAACTGTCAAGGCTGTTGTCTTGCCTGTATTACTGGTAGATGGTTGAGTAAAACCAGGTTTGGATGATTGTGGAATATCAGATTTCTGTTAACAGTCTTTGGCAAAATGACCAAGTTGTTGGCACTTAAAACACTTTAGTTTTGACTTGTCGAAACCCAATTTGTCACCAGAAATACGTCTTCCATGTTTCTTGAAAAACCTCTTTGACCGTTGACATAGCATAGCATATTGCCAAGAAACATCCAATTCAGTTAATTGATCATCATCAAGTTCTTCAAGATCCTCACTGGTTAACTTTGCATCAGCAACATTTTTGAGAATCAATCCAAAAGATGAAGAAATCAATGCAGAAATCATTTTGGCACAATCATCTGTTGATTCAGCTGAAAAAGCACTTTGACTTGGAAAATTTGGAATTATGAAATTGCAACCTCTTGAAGAATTATTATCAGAATTTCCTGAAGCTCCAGCTATAAATGCAACACTTGGTGCTGTATTCTGATTTGACTTAGATTTTGCACTCATGCTTGCACTATTCTCACCATGGTATAACTCAGGATTTTGCAAGATAGCAGTTGACTTCTTGTTGTTTAACATTTCCATTTCCCGAGCATGAAGTTTTCCAGTAAGCTCGTGAAATGTCATTGTAGAATAATCCTTGTCATGAGTGAGTAACAGAACATAATTTTCCCACTTTTCAGGTAACGCTTCCATGATCTTTTCTTTTAAGTCTGCATCAGTCTTTTCAATTCCAACAACCTTCAATTCACTAATCAAATGTGAAAATCTTGAGACTAAAGCAGTAATGTTTTCATTATCATAATTCTGAAAATTATCGAATTCTTTGTTTCAAACTTTCTTTTGACTATTCTTATAATCAGCATTCCCTTCACATCTTGCGGATAGAGCATCCCATAATTGCTTAGATTTCTTGCAAGTACTAAATTGATGAAGCAATTCAGTAGGTAAAGCCATAGTAAGATAACCATAAACTTTCTTTTCAAGCTCATAACTTTTTCTTTCATCACCATCGAAGTCTTGAATTTCTTTAAGATCTCCATCTTCCATTGGTCGTTCATACAACTTTCGAATTGGAATCCATAAATCAATGTCATTCGTGCTAATATAAGCAGAAAACCGTTTCTTCCAATTTTGGTAATCTTCAAGCTTTAACAATTTGGGAACTTTCTGACTTGTTCCAATTTCATTGTCAAAATTGAGCATAATTTGCATTGCACTCTGCATTGCGGCAAACGCTTGAAATTCCGACATCGTTGGAAATTTGAAAAATTCTGTCCTCCGAACTTTCTCCGAACCTAGTCTGCCGTCCGAACCTACTCCGAACTTAGTCCGAACCAATTACTAGCTCCGAACTCTCACCTAACCACCTCCGAGCCTTCACCGAACGAGCTCCGAATCTATGTAGACTCCGATCTACCTCCGAACCTCAAATCTCACCGAACCTAGACCGATACACCACCGAACTCTCGCCGAACACTCTCCGAGTCACCTCCGAACCTCAAGTTCAGAGCGGTTACTCCGAACTTGCCCAGTAACCTCCGAACCTCGAAGACATTTTTCGAAAACTCGTGAAAACGGACTGATTTTGATGAAACTCGATATAGTGGATCAGAAAAGTCGATAGGAAATGGTTTAGGAACAATTTTGACACAAAACACACGTCAAAAATGATATAAAACACGTAATGAACCTCGAGAAACTTTCAAAAACGTTCAAAAGTCCAAAAATAGCAACCACAGATCAGTAGAATGAACCAGAAAGCTCTGATACCACTTGAAAATGCGTGAGCATCGGATCGTCTACTCAATCTAGCTATCCGGACATCGAAACGTAATTAACCGATTGTTTTATTGATCAAACGAGAACAATTACAACCAGTAAACCACAGAGAATTGACACAGAGATTACACACTCAGAAACACACACTTAAGATTCGCTCACACGCTCAGAACTCCTAAACACAAAGACCAAACTACTATATATACCCGACTGGCCGAACGTCCTCCGAACCCCAGGTTCGGCCGGTCCGAACTTCAGGTTCGGACCAGGTTCGGCCAACCCTATATTGGCTTGAACTTGGTCTTCGTTCGATACTTCACACGACGCACATTTCAGGTATCAACACCCGAATATTCCAAAAATTCAGAAATTGCCCCATTGGTTAAGTATAACCTCATAACTAATCTGATATTAATGGAAACTAGGACCAAGGTACCCGAAACCTTTTCAAATAGAAGCACATACGCACTAAAAAGCAAAGGTGAGTTTCACTAACTACAGTCCTAAATTGAATTGATATATTTTGTTAAATGTTTTGGGCTTACTATTTATGAATATGTATTTTGAATGAATGATTGATTGAGAATATTGTGGGTACGAAATTAAGCGTGAGTGTCGGCGCATGCTCATAGAAAAGATGAGTTAGGCCCATACTGAATGATGAATTTGGAATTTGGATAATTTAGAACAATGCCTTCTAGATCATTAATGTAGCGTGAGATGTATTGGTAGATCTACTGGGGTTGACCACCCGTACTCACTGATCATTCGCTCTGATCGCGAAACATGGTGAGAAATACGATCGAATATGGGTCCAGTTTTAATTTAGAGCTTACGATTAGTTTGTGCATCTTAAACCTAGCTAGTTTACGAACCAGAAATATTCTCCATTTGGATTCACTCCCTTGATTCATGAATTGAATAAGTGGGATTAAATGATAAAGTGGAAACCAATCATTTTTGTTAGTGGACTCACCAACCTAGTGTTGACTTTGTGGTTTTAAACTATTTTTCAGGTAACTAATGGGATGCATGGAGATATGGATTTGGTGGTACGAGGATGACTACGTGACGTGCTATCGAGTCTATATTACGTTTTAGTAGTGGTGGAATGTAGAAGGGACCTAAATATGGGATGATAGATTCATCCCAAAATCTTTTGTAAACACTTTAGGGAATAATTAGTATATCCCAATTTTGTAATGAAAAATGTTTTAATATAAAATATGTTTCACTTATTAACACTACTAAAGCGATGGGTTAGATAATAAATTACTGCCACGTAAGCCTTCCGCTATAATAAACAAAAATTGGGGTGTTAAGAAAGTGGTCTCAGAGCCTGAGGTTATAGGGAACTCAAAAATATATTTATAAATTTTAAACTATAACCAAAGGAATGAGAAATATGACAAAGGGTAGCACGTGCAACGAAAGTACACCAATCCAAATCGCCAGGCATCCTACGGTAAAGTTATTTGTTTATTTTAATAATTTGTTGAATTATTGCTAACTATTTAGTTGCTTATATAATTTCAGATGTCATCCTCTCGAGGGACTATTTCGTTATGGACAGCGATTCTGAGGACGTTCCTCAAAATACTGCCGTTGGACCGAAACAACCGCCATCACCAACCTTCGATTCGTTTGGAACGGAGGTGGATTCGATATGGGCTTATTCCGGTAACGGATGGCTTAGCGAATCTGACAGCGAGCCAAGCGAAGAGTCGGGAGAACCAGATGGAATGATGACGGAGAATGCTGAGAGGTGGGTGGTGCTGCTATCTTTACTTGAGTTACCTTCGTGGCGCGAGAAGGGGATACCTCTTCAAGTTTATACTAGCCGTCACAAAAGGAGGTTAACTCGGGAAGAGAAGGGAAAGGCTCCAATAAGTGAGAACCACAACCTCCGGCAGCGGTTCGAAGAAGCGAAAATGATCCTGGCAGCGAAACCGATTCTCGAATCGCAAAGATCAATGAGGAAATCATTGGTTTGAAGAGGAAAGTGAATCGAACGATCGGGCAGCTGCAACTTATTGAGCAGATTTGCCTCTTGGACAAGGGATCCTTGGACAAGATGCATTATCGAATCAGTGAACTCGAGGAGAGTGACAGGAGGATGAAGGAGGCAATGGGTCTCCAGTAATTTATGGTTATTTGTTTGTGATGAATTGGTTCATTTTGAGACAATTTGAATTGTATTTGAATATTTGATTGTGGGATGTGAACCCACTTAAGACATTGAATTTTGATTTAAATGAACGCATGATTAGTAGTAATTAAAAACCTCCCCTTAGTTATTATATATATATATATATATATATATATATATATATATATATGCACTTCTTTATTTTCCGCCATATGCAACCAATTAATTTGGATTGTTATCTTCGAAACAATAGATAACAATGGAAACCGAAGCTGATCTAAGTGCTCATGGTTCAAACGCCGGATTTCCACAAACTCAAGAGGAATTGACACAGCTCATTTTCCAACGAGTGGAAGCGGCAATAGCAGACCGCAACATGAACGCCGGGCGAGAACATGGACCACAAGATCGAAGCTCAGGTGGTCAAACAAATTGGTTGTTCCTATAAGACATTCCAAGGATGTCATCCATGTTCGTTCACTGGTTTGGAGGGACCACTTGATATCGTACGTTGGATTGAGAAGATGGAGTCTGTCATGGCGATCAGTGGTTGTAGTGCCAACCAGAAGGTGATGTATGCTACCTGCCCATTTCACGATGAAGCTCTCACGTGGTAGAACGCTCAGGTGAAGACATTAGGAGAGGATGTGGCAAACAAACTCTCTTGGGAAGTGTTAGAGCATATTCCTATGCTAACGTGTGTCTCGTGTATTGTATCTAATCTAGAGCATCTGTGTGAATCTTATAGTCATTGGCCGTACCATATGCACCAGCGTACCAGATGGTACGGGCGTACCAGATGGTACGTGGGTGGTCCACCGGTCAGTTAGTATGGGACTATAAATAGTTCGTTAGAGAGAGAGCTAGTAAGGAGTTCTGTCATTTCTCTATCTCTTAACTGTGTGTTCTTAATGTGTTTTCTCTCTCTACATTGTAACTCTTTGTGAATCAATAAAGCGAAGCTTTATTTACTCGTTTGTGTATCTCCGATTACCGAATCATGTAGTAGTAAGATCGTTCATTGGTTTTACAAGTGGTATCAGAGCAGCAGAACATGCCAAAGAAGGTTAAGAAGGAAAAGAAGGATACAAACTTGGATCAAATATATCATCTAGCTCAAGTATTCATTTCGACAATGGAGAAAGGATTTGGAGGGAAGCAAAAGAAGAAAGTTTCATCTGAAAGTTCTCTGAAAGAATTGTCTTCATCAGGTTCTAATGCTATGCTTCAAAGTCCTACATCGAAATGGGTACATTCTAATCGATTTCACGTTTTTGATGATATTTCTGATGAGTCTGAATTTTCTGATAAATGTCATCCAGTTCAGGTCAAGCCACAATTTAAACGATCATATCGTTTGTGCTATCAATGTCGCCGAAAGGGACACATGGCACAGGATTGTCCTGAAATTGCAAAACGTTCTTTTTCAAACAAATCTGCCACAATTATTGATGAATCAGGCAGAATTTTTACTGAGTCAACACCGTCGAACACTAAATCGAAAAAGAAACAATTTTTTAAATTTGATTCGAGTGTGGGTGGTTCATCATGTGATGATGACTCAGTTAAAAATGAAAAAAACAAAAATGCAGTGGCGACTTAAGATGGTCAGCAAAGCTGCAACTGATTCTGTGGAAGACACTGGTCGACCAGAAGCTGTGTGCTTCGGGTCATTTGAATACTAATCATTTAAACCAGTGTGCAGGTTTCTTCAAGAAGACTTGTCGGTGATTGTGAAGTTCAAGCTTCAAGCAGTTACTGATAGTGGAGTTTCCTGCTTAACTTAAATTGAATGCGTCATTTTTTCAAACTGAAAGTTTTTCTGAACGCTTAAACTGAACAGGTATCAGTATCGATTGGTCAATCTTCTTTCTTTAATGCATTTTGTTTGTAGTTTAGGGGGAGAAAATTGAAAAACCAAAAAATAGTGTCTTTGTGTTTTTTTGTTAAAATGAAAATCCAAAAAATAGAGTTTTCATTTTAAGGGGGAGAAAATGAAAAATACAAAAACATCGAAAAATGGAAAAATACAAAAACATTGAAAAATGAGAAATTGATCCGACATGATTGGGAAATGATGGTACATTGGCTTACGTCTGTTCGATGTACTTGGTAGGCTCGGCATTTAATCAGAAAGTATTCAGATGTGATAAACATTAAAATACTAATGCTTGATCAAGTGGACAACATCTTGATGCATATTTCATGATATCAAGAAACTAATATGTGAAAGAGAAAATGAGAAGTCACTGTGTATACATGTGTTCATTTTGCAAAGATTTAAACTTGTTTGATTTTCTTTATTTTGTCAAACGATCGGACTTTCTTTGCGTATCGAAAGATTGACCTGATTGTTGTTCGTTTGATATTGAA
>JBCNJP010000009.1:42729168-42824621 GCA_039602395.1 Deinandra increscens subsp. villosa
TATGGTAGTATTTGCGCTTAAGATATGGAGCATTATTTGTATGGGGTGAAATGCAGTATCTACACTGATCATAAGAGCCTAAAATATTTCTTTGAGCAAAAAACTTAATATGAGGCAGCGTAGATGGTTAGAGTTGATTAAAGATTATTATTGTAAAATTATGTACCACCTAGGTAAAGCCAACGTAGTGGCTGACGCTTTAAGTAGGAAGGCGAATCATCCTCCTTTTCGGGTGAGGTCATATAAGTTAATAATCACTCCTGATTTTCTTATCCAACTTCGTAAAGACCAATCTGAAGCCCTTAAGGACGAGAACATCAATAAGGAAAGAATGGTCGGCCAGGCTGAAATCTTAGAAGAAAACAAGTACGGAGTGAAGATTCGATTTGATCAAATGTGGATACCACTTACTGGTGGGATTCGTGATAAGGTATTGGATGAGGCACATAAGCCACGTTACTCGATTCATCCTGGTATAACCAAGATGTATCAAGACCTAAAAAGAGACTATTGGAGGCCAGGTATGAAGTTTAACGACATGCAGTACGTGAGTAAGTGCCTAACTTGTGCAAAGGTGAAGGCTGAGCATCAGAAGCCTTACGGGAGGCTTCAGCCTTTAGAGATTCCCGAGTGGAAGTGGAGCACATCACGATGGACTTCATAACTAAGCTACCACGTACAGCTAAAGGTTATGACACCGTTTAGGTGATTGTGGATAGGCTAACCAAGAGTGCTCACTTTTTACCTATTCGTGAGACGCGTTCTTCTGAAGAGTTAGCCAGTATGTTCATCAGTGAGATCATCTCCAAACACGGAGTCCCGGTGTTTATTGTTTCTGATAGGGACACGCGGTTCACTTCGCGATTTTAGAAGAAATTCCATGAGAATATGGGATCTAGATTGCACATTAGCACGGCGTATCATCCCCAGACCGATGGGTAGAGTGAGAGGACGATTCAGACTCTGGAGGATATGTTGTGTGCTTGCATTATAGATTTTGGAGGAAGTTGGGATAGTCACCTACCACTAGCAGAGTTCTCCTACAACAACAATTATCATGCTAGTATTGGCATGCCTCCTTAAGAAATGTTGTATGGAAGGAAATGTCGAACTCCAGTGTGTTGGGGTGAATTTGGCCAACGAGAAGTAGGAAGCAAAGAAGTAGTCCAAAATATGGCTCAAGATATCGATGTGGTCAAGACAAGGTTAAAGACTGCGTAAGATCGACAAAAGTCATATGCGGACAAGAGGAGAAGACCAGTTGAGTTCAAGGAGGGAGACTTCGTGTTGTTAAAAGTTTCCCCTTAGAAGGGTATTATTCGGTTTTGCAAGAGGGGCAAGTTAGGCCCAAGGTATGTAGGACCTTTTAAGATTGTGGAACGTGTGGGCGAAGTTGCCTATCGGCTAGACCTGCCTGAGGAACTATCTGGGATCCACCCAGCATTCCATGTATCACACTTGAGAAAGTGCGTGGCAGATGAGTCAGAGATTGTGCTGCTAGAAGAAATAGAAGTAGACGAAAAATTATCCTATATAGAACGGCCAGTTGCGATTCTAGATCGCAGTGAGAGGAAGCTTCAAAATAAAGTAGTTCCTATAGTTAGAGTGTAGTGGATGCACAGGAAAGGTTCAGAGTCAACCTGGGAAAGGGAAGATGAAATGAAAGAGTCTCATCCCGAGTTATTCTCGAGTTGAGCAAGTTTCGAGGACGATACCCTTTTTATCACACCCCAACCGACGGTAGAAACGTCGGGGCATGATTACATTGCCCAAAAGCTCATGACAACTAAATTAAGATGAAAATATCTAAATAACACCAATTTTATTAATACTAAAGGTCATTACATAAAATTGAAATTCAACATAACATAAATGATTCAACAATGCCTTATTAATAATTTAACTAGGTCCAAATCCCTAAGTGGAGCAACTTGTATCAAACGTTATCATTTCCTGCAACATGTATAAGATAAGGTCAACTACAAAGTTTGTGAGTAATCACAGGTTTAATATCTAACATGACATATATAATGAAAACATGCGAATTGTATTCAATGATAGAATGAAATGAAAGATCTTCATATTAGATAAGATGACAACATGAAAATAATGCATAAACAATCCTCAATGACAAGGATTCCCTAACCCGAAGGTTAGACTATATGAAATAGGTCTCAAACACCCAACGACAAAACCGGTCAAGTTGAGTGGGTTGTCAGCCAATAGATCTATCTTTGATTCCCCGGGCCTTACGTTAATGTTTATGCGACATGACATACATGAAACACTATGAAAAATATGAAATCCAAACACATTGTCAAGTTATGCTAGAATGAAATCCTACACACATTCAAACATATTGTCTACAACCGCATTATATGAAAATCATGAAAATCAATGGATTGATATAGGATACATGTTGCACCCTAAAATGTAAAACACGAAAAAGAGGCAAGATTACTCACTTGATAGGTTGAAGAGTATCCACGAAAGAACGCGAGAATGATAGTAGTAGTCCCGAAGGTCAAACTAAAGGAAAACGAGGGGACCTAGTTGAATAACGAAGCTAGGAGACTAGGGGTTCGTGGGCATTTGGGGTTTTGTTTAAAGAAATGTTATTTATTTGACAAAAGTTATAAAGTGTATTTATGAGTAATATAAATGTTAATTAAACTCCTATGGCATAAATGAGATGTGTTAATATTCTTTAATTATTTGAATAACTCAAGGTGTTAATAAGTTTGAATTAGGTTACAACATTAACTAATAATAATAATAATAATCATAGTAATAAAAATAATAATAATAAACATAATAATACAATTACAATCATCTAAGCAAAACCTTAAAGTTTTTTATAAGATGATTGTGAATTGATTAATAATGCGAGAATGAATGACTTGTAAAAATAATATATGAAGTTTGAATTATATTTAGACTATGATGTTATAACTATTACAAAGTAATGTCATATACAATAATTATAAAAGTACCTTTTTATAATAGGATCTAATGATTAGGGATCATCATAAATTTTATTATGATTTATAGTTAACATCGTAAGGAATAAGTATTTCTATCTTGTGATATTTATAGATATGTATAATATATATAACTTTTAAGTATATATGTATATATTAGAAGATGCTTTCAAGTAATAAAATAGATAACATAATTATGAATATATTCTAATTGCAACAATCGTGATTTAGAATAGAAATAATTGATATTGAAATATTTATATTAAACTAGTTAGGCTACAATTTATGTTTACACATAAATCCCCAAATCACGAAGAACCCTAAAATTTACGTATGAAATAACACGATAAAACCAAAAATTAACAGAGGGGTTTTATAGATAACGAAAAACTAGGTGGAATCGACTACTTACATGCTGAATTTGACGGAGAATTGAGCCCGGAATCGAACGAACAAGTTTGGAGCCCTAGAAATTGGGGGTTTTTATTGCCTTTATGAAAATCGAAATTGAAAGAGGGATATGATGTGTGGGAGGGTCTACATCTGATTACAGGTCTCCATTTATAGTGAAAGAGATCGGAGTTGGGTCAATTGTAAGCTTTAAAAAATTTGTTTTAATGGAGGTTTTTATGAATTGGAGGTTTTGGGTGAAAATCATTAATTGTAAATGGTTTTTAGTGATTATGGTGTCATTAGAATCGGTATTGAATTTGGGACATGAATGTATAATCAATTTGTACATTTGATTGGTAAACAAAACGGATTTGAATTATGATAACGGGGGAGTTATATGATTGTTCGTGAAAAAGAAAAAAAGAAAAGGGGAGAAATGAAGAACGGGTGGAGGAAGAAGGGGGAGGAGGAATTCACGCTCTGGTTTAAGTTAATAAAATGGGAACGGGATAAAAAAAACAAACTGAGAATTGTCCTAGTGGTTAGCTGCGTCGATTGTGAAGCAGAAGGTCACAGGTTCAAACCCGGCGGCCCTCATTTCCTTATTCTTTTTACTTATTTATTTTCCTAACTTAAATACAACCCATAAAAGGCACAATTAAATCCCATAGTTTATGTTTTTAACCCGATCTTTTCTCATAACTTAATTTGCGAGTTAATTATGAATGTAAAATAAATTTGACAGATGAATTTATTTCAAAGTTTACCGAAATACATAAATGACCCAAACCTTCAATATTTACAGTTTGAACCCAAAACTTTTGTACAACTACATTTTTTATTTCAATTGTGTGCGTAACTAGTATTGCCCACATCTGCCACACGTATATAGCATACTCAAGTCCCAGTCTAACTTAAATAAATTGAAAGCTTGAAATATTGTAATACGAATTGAAATCGAAACACGCTAAATTGAAATAATCGTAAATTACACAATGAAATACCAAGTGAAATGAAATGAACTTCTTTTATTGAACAAATCATGGAATACTAATCGGGTACAAATGAAATGGATAGACCATGGATGTTACAGTCTCCCCTACTTTAGGAAATTTGATAAGACTACATGGATAAATGAGGATACTTAGTCTTCATTTGGTCTTCGCGTTCCCAGGTGAACTCTGGTCCTCGCTTAGACTCCCAATGGACCTTGACAATTGGAATACGACTACGCTTGAGTTGTTTGACTTCTCGGTCCATAATTTCCACCGGTTTCTTAACAAAGTGCATTGTTTCATCGATGCGCACTTCGTCCAATGGAATGTGGAGGTCTTCATTAGCCAGGCACTTGCGTAGATTGGACACATGAAACGTTGGGTGAACATTTTTTAGTTCTCGGGGTAGTTCAAGTATGTAGGCAAGCTTCCCAACTCTTTCAAGTATCTTGAAGGGACCCACATAACAAGGAGCCAACTTACCCTTCTTCCCGAAACTCCTTTCCAAGGTGATACCTTGAGGAGTACCAAATCACTGACTTGAAAATCGATGCGCACTTCGTCCAATGGAATGTGGAGGTCTTCATTAGCCAGGCACTTGCGAAGATTGGACACATGAAACGTTGGGTGAACATTTTTTAGTTCTCGGGGTAGTTCAAGTATGTAGGCAAGCTTCCCAACTCTTTCAAGTATCTTGAAGGGACCCACATAACGAGGAGCCAACTTATCCTTCTTCCCGAAACTCCTTTCCAAGGTGATACCTTGAGGAGTACCAAATCACTGACTTAAAAATCGAGGGGTTTTCGACGCTTATCAGCATAACTTTTTGAGAGATCTTATTAGTCGTCTCCTGAATCAATTCGGGAACGGTGATCTGAGCTTCCTCAACCTCGCTCCAACAAATTGGAGAGCGACACTTGTGACCATAGAGAGCTTCAAATGGAGCCATGCCAATACTAGAGTGGTAGCTATTGTTATATGAAAACTCAATCAATGGTAAATGAGTATCCCAATTGCCACCAAAGTCAATTACGCAAGCACGAAGCATGTCTTCGAGTGTTTGAATGGTACGCTCAGACTGCCCATCAGTTTGAGGATGATAAGAGGTACTGAGGTCCAAACGAGTACCGAGGGAAGATTGTAAGGTTTTCTAGAAATGAGAAGTGAAACGACCGTCATGATTGGAGAAGATACTTAATGGGACACCATGAAGACTCATGATTTCTTTGATATAGATTTGAGTCAGCTCCGACTTTGTAGTCTTCGTGAACGGGAATGAAATGAGATGATTTTGTCAAACAATCAATGATTACCCAAATGCTATCATAGCCGCCAGAAGTGCGTGGAAGTTTCGTAATGAAGTCCATCACAATATTTTCCCACTTCCAGACCGGGATCTCAGGTTGTTCTAGAAGACCCGAAGGGCATTGATGTTTAACCTTGACCTTAGAACAAGTGAGGCACTTAGCCACAAAGAGAGCTATGTCTTTCTTCATTCCTGACCACCAGTATTGACGGCGGAGGTCTTGGTACATTTTATCAGCATCAAGGTGTATAGAATATCGAGACTTATGAGCCTCGTTCATGATGAGAGCACGGAGGTCATCGCGATCGGAAATCCAAAGGCAATTCATGAAATAAAGGAGACTGTTAGGCTTGGTTTCCAATTGGAGTTCGGCACCACATGACATTTCTTTGTACATGTTGCCTTCGGTCATAGAAATACGTTGAGCCTTAAAAATACAATTGTGAAGATCGGAACGAATGATTTGAAACACAATAACTTTTGCATAGGCTCGACAACTGAGAGCATTGGCTACGACATTTGCTTTTCCGGGGTGGTAGCGAATCTCACAATCGTAATCATTTAGAAGCTCGACCCAGCATCGCTGACGCATGTTGAGCTCCTTCTAGTTCAGGATATGTTGAAGGCTTTTGTGATCGGTAAAGACTACGCATTCGGTGCCATACAAATAGTGCCGCCAAATTTTCAAGGCAAAGATGACCGCACCAAGCTCAAGGCCGTGTGTCGTGTAGTTCTTCTCGTGCACCTTGAGTTGTCTGGATGCATATGCGATCACTTTCCCACGCTGCATGAGAACACAAACCAAGCCCTGATTGGACGCATCACAATAAACAACAAAGTATTCGTTCCCATCGGGAAGGGTAAGAACAGGAGCGTTGCATAATTTTTGTTTGAGGGTTAAAAATGCCTTCTCTTGCTCAGGACCCCACTCGAAAGGTTTGCCTTTATGGGTTAAGGCAGTGAGTGGTAGTGTGATCTTCGAGAAGTTGGGGATGAATCATCGATAGTAACCCGCAAGACCAAGGAATGAACGGATTTCGGTCGGAGTAGTAGGGGAACTCCAACTTTTGACCGGGTGAATTTTGGCAACGTGGATACCCTTATCGCTTACGATGTGCCCTAGAAACTGAACCTCCTTAAGCAAAATTCACATTTGGAGAATTTGGCGTACAGTTGTTCCTTCTTTAGGAGCTCCAAGACTAGATGCAGGTGATTCTCATGCTCAGCTTTTGACTTCGAATAGATAAGGATGTCATCGATGAAAACAATAACAAATTTATCGAGATAGGGCTTACAAACACGGTTTATGAGATCCATGAACACTGCAGGCGCGTTTCTCAACCCGAATGGCATAACAGTGAACTCAAAATGACCATACCTCGTGCGAAAGGCGGTCTTGGGAATGTCATCCTCGGAAACACGTAACTGATGATACCCAGAACAAAGGTTAATCTTTGAGAAACAAGTGGCACCTTGAAGTTGATCAAACAGATTGTCGATACGAGGAAGAGGATATAGATTTTTTATAGTGAGCTTGTTAAGTTCACGATAGTCGATGCACATGCGGAAAGAACCATCCTTCTTTTTCACGAAAAGGACGGGTGCTCCCCAAGGCGATGAACTGGGGCGAATATAGCCCTTGTCAGAAAGCTCTCGAACTTTTTGGAAAGCTCTTGTGTTTCAGATGGAGCGAGGCGATAGGGTGACTTCGCAATAGGAGTAGCGCTTGGTATAAGTTCGATACGGAAGTCCACTTGGCGAACGGGAGGAAGACCCGATATATCTTCAGGGAATACTTCAGGGAACTCCCTAATAAGTGGGATGTCTTGGACTCCCTCTTCCTTGGGCCGAACTTCCATGATATGGGCCAAGAAGGCCACACACTCCTTGCGTAGGTACTTTCGGGCTTGGGTACAAGATATAAGTCTAAGCCCGTATGAGGGTTTATCGCCGTAGATTACCAGAATTTGGCCATCAGGTCAAGGAATACGAATAGTCTTTTCAAAGCAAAGGACTTTAGCACGGTGACGAGACAACCAATCCATGCCCACTATGATATCGAAGCTACTAGATGCATTGGAATCAAATCGATGGGAAATGAGTGCTCATGAAAATGAATCGCGCAATCACGGATGATAGAGTTGATCGAGATAGATTCTCCATCAGCTACTTCGACTGATATTGGGACGTCGAGACCAGAACGGGCACGAGCAAGCAAAGGCTCAAAATCTAAGAACACAAACTCCTATTTGCACCCGTATTAAATAATACAGAGGCGTAATGATTATTAATGAGAAACATACCGTTCACCATTTCAGGATTGGTCTGGGCTTGGTTGGTGTTGATGTTGAAGGTATGGCCACGAGCACCTTGGGTTCTCGCAGGAGGAGCCCCACGGTTGGCATTGTTGGCAAGACCATTGGCATTAGCCAAGTAAGGGCATGCATTGCGGAGATGGCCAGGATTGTAGCAAGCACGAGCCCTAGGCATGATAGCAGCAGGCTGAACCATGGGCTGGATGATAGGTTGATTGATAAGTTGGGCATTAGCAGGCTGAACATTTGCACGCTAAGCATTTAGTGGTTGTGCCTGAGCTGGAAAAAGGTAGGTATTAGCAAAATGGCCAAAACGACCACAGTTAAAGCATTTCCTACAAGAAGAGCTTGCAGGGTGGTGGCGTTGACATATGTTGCACAACGGGAAAGTCCCAGTGTACTGCTTCTTGGCTAGAGGAGCTGAAGCAAATTGGTTAATGGGCACAGCAGGGACGGCAGGGGTTGTTGCTACCGCGAATTTTTGGCTACCCAACTTCCTCTTCTTCTTGATAGACTTAGAGGAATCGGCCTTGACCTCCTTGGTAGGTTCAGTAGAAGCTTTGTCAGAAGTCTTTTCAGTATTTTTCTTGGCACCTTTACGAGTCAAAGTGCCATTCTTGACATGTTTGTCAGTTAGGGTAGTGGCTAGTTGTTTGACTTCTAGAAGAGTCTTGGGGTCACGTCCCCAAATGGTGTCTTGGATCTGCATGGGCAGACGCTTGATGTACTTTTCAATAGCCACAGAGACAGGAGTGACAAGGTGAGGGAGCAATTCAACAAGGTCATTGAAGCGGTTATTATAAGCATGGTTTTCACCGCTGTCTTGCTTGAGGACCCATAATTCATTTGCAAGCTTACGAAGTTCACTTGCGGGACAAAACTTCTTCTTCATTAGATCTTTCAGCTCAGTCCAGGGCAACGCCATTGCAGCATTTGTCCCATGGGCGTGTTTCTCACCGTTCCACCAGGTAAGTGCCATTTTTTGAAAGACACTGGTGGCATGACGCACCTTGAGGTTTTCGGGGCAATCGTTGTTGATGAAAGTGTTTTCGATGCCTTCGAACCACTTTAGTAGGCTAGTGGCGCCCTCAGAGCCAGAGAACTTGGGTGGGCTGCAGGAATTGAAATATTTGAAGTTGCAAGTGGGAGGAGCAGCAACTTGGTTGACAGGGGTGACGGGGGTGGCACGAGGTTTTGCTGGATTTGCACCATCATATTCGGGATGACTGCCGCCATTTTCTTGGTGATTTGGGCAGCCAACTTAGCGCCAGAGCTTCGACAACCAGTACCATTATGACGTGCAGACATTCTGAAATGAAAAGGGAGTGATTGGTGAGATAGGTAAGAAAGGGAACAATCAATTGATAAATTCGAGGGTAGACAATTGTAAATAATGGGAAACAAAAAAAAAACCAAATAGTAAAAATCATGATTCCATATAAATCATGGAATTGTAAGCAATATTGAAAATCATAATAGTTGAGTGTCATAAATCGTGAAATATTATGGAATTGTGAAGCATTGGAATATCATAACTTAGGGGGGGGGGGGGATTTTTAAATAAAATTGCATATAAACACGAAATAATTTTTGATTATTTTAAAACATATGGAATGGTTCTCAATTCCTGATTGGGAAACTACCACCTATGACTAATCAGAGTTAATATGGTTCCTAGCAATGTTTTTATGATATTCTTTGGCCTAATAGGCTACAACACTCTCATCAGGGCGTCCTAGGTAAGCGTCCAGGTCCGACGGTATAGGTCCGAATTTATACACAACACTTACCTTAGACAGAGACCCCAACTACCGGTGCTTTCACCCTTCCAGTTACTACATGTCCATTACAAAGAACCTAACTTCGACGGAATTTGAAAATCAAAACAAAACCCTAAAATGGTATGTAAGGTACCATCACTAAGGAAATAGGCTAGGAAGCCTTAAGATTTCGTGTATGAATGTGTGCTAGGTTCTAAGCTTGAGTTTGGAAGATAGTGTGAAGTGTATGAATATGTGTAAGGAAAGTCCTAACTAAGGCAAGGTAAGTATAAAAGGGCAATCCCTAAACTAAACATGCAAAACACGAGATTTCGTGTTTTGGACACCTAAGGCATATAGTCTAGGACATTCCATTTATAATAACCTAATTCCATATAACCATGGCTCTGATATCAATCTGTCACACCCCAATCGGCGGCGGAAACGTCGGGGCATGATTAGATTGCCCAAAAGCTCATGACAACTAAATTAAGATGACAATATTTAAATAACACCAATTTTATAAATATTAAAGGTCATTACATAAACTTGAAATTCAAACATAACATAAATGATTCAACAGTGTCTTATTAATAATTTAACAAGGTCCAAATCCCTAAGTGGAGTAACTTGTATCAAACGTTATCATTTCCTGCAACATGTATAAGATAAGGTCAACTACAAAAGTTGGTAAGTAATCACAGGTTTAATATGTAACATGATATATAAAATGAAAACATGCGAATTGTATCCAATGATAGAATGAAATGAAAGATCTTCATACTAGATAAGATGACAATGTGAAAATAATGCATAAACAACCCTCAATGATAAGGATTCCCTAACCCGAAGGTTAGACTATATGAAATAGGTCTCAAACACCCAACGCCAAAACCGGTCAAGTTTAGTGGGTTGTCAGCCAATAGATCTATCTTTGAATCCCCGGGCCTTACGTTAATGTTTATGCGACATGACATACATGAAACACTGTGAAAAACATGAAATCCAAACACATTGACAAGTTATGCTAGAATGAAATCCTACACACATTCACATATATTGTCTACAATCGCATTATATGAAAATCATGAAAATCAATGGATTGATATAGGATACATGTTGCACCCCAAAATGTAAAACATGAAAAAGGGGAAAGGATTACTCACATGATAGGTTGAAGAGTTTCCACAAAAGAACGCGAGAATGATAGTAGTAGTCCCGAAGGTCAACCTAAAGGAAAACGAGGGGACCTAGTTGAATAACGAAGCTAGGAGACTAGGGGTTCGTTGGCATTTGGGGTTTTATTTAAAGAAATGTTATTTAGTTGAAAAAAGTTATAAAATGTATTTATGAGTAATATAAATGTTAAGTAAACTCATATGGCATAAATGAGATGTGTTAATATTCTTTAATTATTTGAATAACTCAAGGTGTTAATAAGTTTGAATTAGGTTACAACATTAACTAATAATAATTATAATAATAATAATAATAATAATAATAATAATAATAATAATAATAATAATAATAATAATAAAAATATTAATAATAATAATAACTAGTTTTAAATCCGGTTCGCGCGTTGCGGCGGAACCGGTATAAACAAAACATTGTTTAATTTGTTAATAAAAGACCGATTATATATGCATAAAGGCAAAAATCCACGAGTCATTAGTCATACCAAACCATGCAAACACACCAAAATCCACCTGCGGGGTTTATACCGCGAGGCGTGTGACAAACCAGGATCCGAGTCATTAGTCATACCAAACCATGCAAACACACCAAAACAATTTAAGAAATGCGGAAGCGTAACATGTAAGTAAAAAGTGTTGCGCAAAACACGTGCCCTCAAAACCAAACACAAGAGAAAATAAATCCAACTGTAAAAGTTGAAATGCAAATCAAAATGTTCAACTTTCATGCAATATGCGTCCTAGCGTGCTCGTACCTCAAAGACCTGCGAAAGACATGCTATGTGGGTCAGCGCAAAGCTGGTGAGTTCATAAATGTCAATGCAAGAAAAATAAATGTTTGTAAAGTGTTTGTGCCATGGTAATCATAATAGTAAATGTAGCTAGCAAGGCCAATACTGCTATCACTATGTGGTTCGCAACCGAAGCGTGACTGTTTGTGTTTGTAATGCCTTGCACCATCGCCTAACACGGACGATGATGATACTGTCTAGGCTAATTTTACACCCGTTCGACATCCAGTCGAGTTAGAGCTACTAACGCGGGTGGGGTTTGTCAAACCCAGTAGTACTACCAAAGATTACCTCGCTTTCTCATAAACTAACGGTTCGAAATGTAAGGACTTGTAATTCGTGTTATATGTTCGCACATACGTGATCAGCTGTACAATTATATTACCAAAAACTGTTTGAAGCATGTTCCTTTCTCTAACTGAAATACTTAGAGAAAATGTTCGAGAACTCACCTTTGGGAGCTCGGCAAGAAAGTTCAAATAAAACTGTTGATGAATTCCAACGAATCACCTATATGTTTGTGAACGTGTAAGACTACAGTGAATGAACAACGAGACTGACTCAATCGACCCTGACGACACGTTGGTGACTCGTTAATAACCAGGTTTGTTTGTTTGGTTAAACTTTCCAATTCTGGAAAAGTTACAGTTAAGATAGTTTCCACATTTAGCCATTTATATAGATAGCAAGCAACAAGTAAGCACACGTTATACATATCTAGCATGCATCCTAAATTGATTGTGAAGCGATTAATAAGATAACACATACGGTTTTCACAGTTTAAATATCATAGCGCAAGGTTTTCTACAATAGTCATGCGAGCCAAGTACACACGTTATCAACTTCAAACCACACCAATCATGTATTCTATGCAATGATTTCCCTCAATCGCATTTAATCTAATATTAACACGATTTCTAAACTCATGGAATTTCATATTCGTTTAGTAAAAATAAATATGCAAGTTATAAGAATAAATAAAAGAATAAAAAACGTAGTTATATATTTTGTGTGTCATGCTTTGCTTCCAAAAGATAACACCTTTCATGGAAATATAGTACAACACATCATCACTAACACCATCGTAACACATAAATTATATCATCTATACATAGGGATGGTTGCAAGGCAATAAGAACGGAATAGGAACAAAAAGGAATTAAACTTGCTGGGCGCTGGGTTTGAACCCGCGACACCTTGCATACAAACATATGGAACCTTCCCACCAAGGCACATCTCCTGAATTTTGTCAAACATCCCAGTTTGTAAACTATTTAACAGACTCATGTGTCTGTTGGCAACACCCAAAATTAATGAGACAAAATTAAAAAAGCTAAGAGTTGCAGTGAGAAGGATTCGAACATGGGACTGCCCAGTCACAACCTACGACCTCAACCACTAGGCTAGTTAACAGTTTTGTGATTTGAACCAGTTTCTAACTTATGTAACCCTTCGATGCACAGAGTCATCATCACCATAATGGCAACCCTACTTCGTCCCACCCCATATATAACGATATATATATATATATATAGGGTTAGGTTCAAATGAGAACTTTTTATTTTGAGAACTTTTGAGAACTAAATCTCAACCACAAATTTCAAGGGGTGACCACTACAATTCATGGGAGGGGGGACTACATGTAATAAACATGTGGCATCAAATTAGTTCTTTTTAGTTCTCAAATCAAATTGGTTCTCAAATGATCCTCTCCCTATATATATATATGTCTATATATCTACACACAGGTTGCAGTTTTTGTTTTTCGAAGGCCTCATATAATACGCACACAAGCTTTTTATGATTTTTAGCTTACGGTTGGGACCAATACTTATCCGACGTGCGACCGGATTATCGAACTAGCGATTCATACAATTAACACTTTAGACTCATAAAACCATTGCACATATAGTCCGACAACCAGTAGCACAACGAGTCACAGTACATGCTATGAATACCGAGCAGAAGAAAGAAAGAAAGAAAAGAAATAAAAAAACGAATTGAACCGGGGAATGCTACCTTTGATACGTCGTGGCTTCTCGGATGATTCCTCCGGGACTGACTCGGTGCACCCGACCTGCTACAAAGCTTGCTGGTCTTCTGAAGCTTTGTATCACAACAGGGATGTTTCTCGCAGGATCGAAAAAACGAGAGAAGAGAGGGTGTTGGAAATGTTTTTAGCGACGTGATTGTGGAGAGTGGGGAGAAAAAAAGCGGTCAACTAACGTAAATAGGGGAGGATCACATTTTCTTACGGAGGTTGCGTTGAGATTTATCTCAATCCCAAATTCGAATTGAGTGTGTTACGTATATGCCCCTAGGGTCCCTTAAATTTTCGATCTTGGTCCCTTCACTCTACCAAACAAGGTTTCGCATGCGAGCACGGTTCATCCTAAATTCGATGTATACATAGCTCGGTTCATGTAGTTCTAGCAACACATAATCATCATGTAAAATAAATTAACACGTACCATATGGTACACATAAAGTCATAGAGTTATAAATTATGACACATTTTGATTCGTTCGACAACGTTTTAATAAATTAGCCACCAACGATTAGGATCGACTCAACTCGTGTGTGATTGTTCGTGGACTCGATGACCCATCTAACAATTCCTATTAGATGCATGAATGTATGTGTGTTTGATATCAAGTAATTGTTCGTGTTCATCCAGAAAATCACCTGAATTTGCCGGGTGTCACATCATCCCCTTGTTGAAGAAATTTTCGTCCCGAAAATTAAGATCGTTGCTCGTTCGCTAGACACAAAGAAAAATAAAATTTTCAGTTGTCACATCATCCCCTTGTTGAAGAAAATTTCGACCCGAAATTTAGTTCGTACCTTTGTTCGTTGTTGCTAGTTTGTCGAAGAGTTGTGGGTATTTCTTTCGCATTTGATCTTCGCGTTCCCACGTGAACTCTGGTCCACGTTTCGAGTTCCAACGGACTCGAACTATCGGGATCTTACTTCGTTTGAGCGTCTTGACCTCACGATCCATGATTTCAACCGGTTCCTCGATAAATCGCAATTGTTCATCGACTTGGATCTCGTCTAGTGGTACTACTAGACTCTCATCGGATAGACACTTCTTCAGGTTCGACACATGGAAGACATTGTGCACACCACGCAATTTTTCTGGTAAGTTTAGCTCGTACGCTACCGGGCCAACTTCGCTGACAATCTCAAATGGTCCAATGTAGCGTGGATTCAGTTTGCCACGTTTGCCAAAGCGAATGACACCCTTCCAAGGTGACACTTTTAAAAGAACTTTGTCACCAACTTCAAACTTAAGTGGTTTTCGTCTTTCGTCTGCGTAACTCTTTTGACGGTCCCTAGCCGCCTTCATTCGGTTTCTGATCTGGACAATCCTTTCTGACGTCTCGAGTATCAGTTCTGGACCGGTGAGTTGGCTATCCCCAACTTCCGTCCAGCAGATAGGTGATCGGCACTTTCTCCCATACAGTGCCTCAAATGGGGCTGCTTGGATGCTCGTGTGGTAGCTGTTGTTGTAGGAGAACTCCACCAATGGTAAGTGAGTCTCCCAACTGTTTCCGAAGTCTATAACACATGCTCTCAGCATGTCCTTAAGCGTTTGGATAGTTCGCTCACTCTGGCCATCCGTTTGAGGGTGGTATGCTGAGCTCATATCAAGTCGGGAACCCAACCTTTTATGCAATGATCTCCATAAGTGGGAGATAAATCGGGCGTCCCGATCCGAGATAATGGAGATTGGCACCCCGTGCCTGGAAACTATTTCCTTTATATAAATCTTAGCGAGTTTCTCAGTCTTGTATTCTTCCTTGATGGCCAGAAAATGCGCGGACTTTGTTAGTCGATCGACGATCACCCAGATAGTGTCACAACCACTAGCGGTCTTTGGTAACTTTGTAATAAAGTCCATTGATATGCGTTCCCACTTCCACTCAGGAATTATTGGTTGCTGAAGTAACCCCGATGGTTTCTGATATTCCGCCTTAACCTTGGAACACGTCAAGCACTTGTTCACATAGGTAGCAATGTCTGCTTTCATGTTTGGCCACCAGTAAGCTACCTTTAGATCATGGTACATCTTATCAGCACCAGGATGGATTGAGTATCGGGATTTATGAGATTCGTCCATCACGAGCTCACGTAAATTCCCAAAGAAAGGAACCCATAGCCGATTTTGGAAATATCTTGTACCGTTATCCTTTGTTTCTAACTGTTTGTCCATCCCACGAAGCGATTCAGCTGCTCGGTTTTCATCCTTTAATGCTTCGATCTGAGCGTTGCGGACTTGGTCAGGTAGTCCTGCGTGTATTGTGAATTGCAAAGCACGAACCCGTTTCGGTTTGACATTTTCTTTTCTGCTAAGGGCATCGGCTACCACATTAGCCTTCCCCGGATGGTACTTTATCGCACATTCATAATCATTTAACAGCTCGACCCACCGACGCTGCCTCATGTTAAGTTCTTTCTGGTCAAAGATGTGCTGCAAGCTCTTGTGATCCGTATAAATTGTGCACTTTGTACCATATAAATAGTGTCTCCAAATCTTTAGTGCGAAGACCACAGCTCCCAACTCTAGATCGTGAGTGGTGTAATTTTTCTCGTGTACCTTCAACTGCCGAGAAGCGTAAGCAATAACTTTCTCGCGTTGCATCAATACGCAACCGAGACCCTGGTTGGACGCGTCACAGTACACCACGAAGTCTTCTGTTCTCTTCTGGCAGGGATAAGATAGGTGCACTGCTTAGCTTTTGCTTAAGCAATTGAAATGCCTGTTGATGCTTGTCACTCCACTTAAAAACGACGCCTTTCTGTGTTAACGCTGTAAGGGGCTGAGCAATCTTCGAAAAGCCCTCTATGAAACGTCTGTAATAACCCGCTAAACCTAAGAATTGTCGAATTTCAGTCGGAGTCCTGGGTGCATCCCAGTTTTTGATCGCCTCGATTTTTGCCGGATCAACATGGATTCCATTTTCATTAACCACATGGCCAAGAAATTGCACCTCTCGAATCCAAAAATCACATTTGGAGAACTTTGCGTATAATTCCTCCTGCCGCAGCAATTGCAAAACCAACCGTAACTGTTCCTCGTGTTCTTCCTTGCTCTTCGAGTAAATGAGAATATCATCAATAAAAACGATGACAGACTTGTCCATGTACGACTTACACACCCGATTCATGAGATCCATAAATACGGCGGGTGCGTTAGTTAGCCCAAATGGCATGACCAGAAATTCAAAGTGACCGTATCTTGTGCGAAATGCCGTTTTGGAAATGTCTTCCTCCTTTACACGTAGTTGATGGTAGCCGGACCTTAAGTCGATCTTTGAGTAATAGATCGATCCTTGAAGTTGGTCGAACAGGTCATCTATGCGGGGCAGAGGGTAGCGGTTTTTGATAGTGACCTTGTTTAGTTCTCGATAATCTATACACATGCGGAAAGTCCCATCTTTCTTCTTCACAAAAAGGACAGGGGCTCCCCATGGAGACGTGCTAGGTCGAATGAAACCTTTATCTAAAAGTTCCTGCAATTGCGTAGATAATTCTTTCAGCTCAGGTGGGGCTAATCGATATGGAGCACGAGCAATTGGCGCTGCACCCGTGGCGAGTGAGATTTCAAACTCGACTTAACGATGGGGCGGAAGACCAGGCAAGTCCTCCGGAAAAACATCCGGGAAATCGCGTGCTACAGGAATGTCTTCTATCTTCCTCTCTTCCCGGGCATTGTCAGTTACTAGTGCCAAGAATGCCGTGCAGTTTTTCTTTCTCAGACATTTCTGCGATTTCATAAAGGAAATAATTCCTTTGACGGTACCGCTTCTTTCACCTTGAACAGAAACGGCTTCCCCGTTAGGAAGTGGAATACGGACGACTTTGTTGTTGCATACGATCTCAGCGTTGTGGTCGGACAACCAATCCATGCCAATGATGACATCAAAACTTCCGAGAGGTGTGAGCATAAGGTCGATATGAAAACTATGGCCAGATAGTTCTATCCTACATTGCTTGTAAATGTGTGTTACCCTCACAATTTTTCCGTCAGCTAATTCTATGGAATAAGCAGTTTCTAATTTTACTGGTTCGATCCCTAGCAGTTTACTAAAGTCTTTTGATATGAAACTTTTATCGGCACCCGAATCAAAAAGAACATTAGCAAAGCGGTTATTTAGAGGGAACTTACCAGTCACCACATTGTTGTCGTTCTTAGCATCTCCCTTGCCAATAGTGAATGCTCTGCCCCTAGCACCACCACCGCCACCATTGTTGTTATTCTGCTTCAGTTGTGGGCAGTCTCGTTTGATGTGGCCTTCTTTTACACAGTGATAGCACCCCTTTTGCTGTTGGTTTGTCTGAATTTCTCCGCGACAATCTTTGGCGGCATGGCCTATTTTCCCGCACCGTCGGCATTGAAACTTCTCGCACTGACCATAGTGATGGTACCCACACTTGTTACATTTGGGGTACTTCCCATTGTACTTGCCTTGATTGCTAGAACCACTTTGATTGTTACCCCGATTGTTGTGATCATGTCTTCCCTGCTTGTGCGGTTGTTGCTGAGACGATGAAGACTTCAAGTCACTGTTTTCCCATTTCTTTTTGTTTTCTGATGCATTAGCAGAGGCACCTCTTTTTGGCAGAATTCCCTGATTCACGGCTGTTTCAGTCAGCTTATGGGCCATACGGATGGCCTGTTGTATAGTAGTAGAGTTACTGGAGACGGCCATTCCTTGGATTTGTGGGGCTAACCCACCAAGATAAATCTCGATCCGCTTGTATGCTGGTTGTACCAAGTTCGGGCACAAGTTTGCTAGTTCATTATGGCGTCGGGTGTAGGCTTCAATTTCTGATCCCTGCATCTTCAAATCCTGGAGTTCTCGTTCAAGCTTCTGAAGTTCATCTCTTTGGCAGTATGAAACTCATGTCTAAGGCTGCTCGAAGGTCTTTCCGACATGACGTTAGCTTCAAGTTGTACCAACAACCTTCCACGCCCCTCGTCAGGTTCAACTACGTCACATCCGTCCTTTAGTTTCTTACTACGACACTCTTGTTTCAGCAACCTCTCATCTTGAACGCAGTAATCTCCCACGCATTTCCCTGTTCTCCCTTTTTAGCTCTTCGATTAAGGCAGCCATTTCCTGACACTGCTGAGTTGTTTTCCCTCCATAATTAGACACAAGGCGATGCAACTGCACTGCGATTCCGAGGGATAGACGTATTTGAGGTAGGGTCCATGGCCACGATGTGTTGGCGTGTTGGCTCCTGGGAAGTGGAGGCACTACCTTCATTGCGAATCATCAGGTGCCACCGTGAAAGGATACCAGGCCCAGTTGATCCAGGTGCGGATCCATTGTTGCTTGTCGAAGGGGTAGAGGAAGGAGCGGATGATGAACCAGCCATGTCTGTATAATATATATATATTTATGTATATTAAAATGCTTGTAATGGATGAAATATCGGTATATAACTAAATCAATTGTGTGCTCTCGTGTATGACTAATGCAACTCTAAGGCTATAGTTGGCCTAAATGCAAGACCGGGTTCACTATAACCAATGGCTCTGATACCAATCTGTCACACCCTCAAAATCCACCTGCGGGGTTTATACCGCGAGGCGTGTGACAAACCAGGATCCGAGTCATTAGTCATACCAAACCATGCAAACACACCAAAACAATTTAAGAAATGCGGAAGCGTAACATGTAAGTAAAAAGTGTTGCGCAAAACACGCGCCCTCAAAACCAAACACAAAAGAAAATAAATCCAACTGTAAAAGTTGAAATGCAAATCAAAATGTTCAAACTTTCATGCAATATGCGTCCTAGCGTGCTCGTACCTCAAAGACCTGCGAAAGACATGCTATGTGGGTCAGCGCAAAGCTGGTGAGTTCATAAATGTCAATGCAAGAAAAATAAATGTTTGTAAAGTGTTTGTGCCATGGTAATCATAATAGTAAATGTAGCTAGCAAGGCCAATACTGCTATCACTATGTGGTTCGCAACCGAAGCGTGACTGTTTGTGTTTGTAATGCCTTCCACCATCGCCTAACACGGACGATGATGATACTGTCTAGGCTAATTTTACACCCGTTCGACATCCAGTCGAGTTAGAGCTACTAACGCGAACCCCACCCGCGTTAGTAGCTCTAACTCGACTGGATGTCGAACGGGTGTAAAATTTGCCTAGACAGTATCATCATCGTCCGTGTTAGGCGATGGTGGAAGGCATTACAAACACAAACAGTCACGCTTCGGTTGCGAACCACATAGTGATAGCAGTATTGGCCTTGCTAGCTACATTTATTATTATGATTACCATGGCACAAACACTTTACAAACATTTATTTTTCTTGCATTGACATTTATGAACTCACCAGCTTTGCGCTGACCCACATAGCATGTCTTTCGCAGGTCTTTGAGGTACGAGCACGCTAGGACGCATATTGCATGAAAGTTGAACATTTTGATTTGCATTTCAACTTTTACAGTTGGATTTATTTTCTTTTGTGTTTGGTTTTGAGGGCGCGTGTTTTGCGCAACACTTTTTACTTACATGTTACGCTTCCGCATTTCTTAAATTGTTTTGGTGTGTTTGCATGGTTTGGTATGACTAATGACTCGGATCCTGGTTTGTCACACGCCTCGCGGTATAAACCCTGCAGGTGGATTTTGAGGGTGTGACAGGTTCGTTGGCAATTTGGGGTTTTATTTAAAGAAATGTTATTTAGTTGAAAAAAGTTATAAAATGTATTTATGAGTAATATAAATGTTAAGTAAACTCATATGGCATAAATGAGATGTGTTAATATTCTTTAATTATTTGAATAACTCAAGGTGTTAATAAGTTTGAATTAGGTTACAACATTAACTAATAATAATAATAATAATAATAATAATAATAATAATAATAATAATAATAATAATAATAATAATAATAATAATAAAAAAATAATAATAATAATAATAATAACTAGTTTTAAATCCGGTTCGCGCGTTGCGGCGGAACCGGTATAAACAAAACATTGTTTAATTTGTTAATAAAAGACCGATTATATATGCATAAAGGCAAAAATGATGTCCTCCAAAGAAAGTAGAGGAAAATACATATTTTGTAAGCAATTACAAGTGTTTGGAGTTTAGGCAAGACGCGTTTTACGAGGGGGAAAACGGTAATGCATAAATAACAGTTTGAATAACAAATTCAACAAAAAAGGTATTCAAACGTAGATTAGTAAAGGTTTTAAGATTGCATAATGGAAAAATCTAGAGATAAAAGAATAAAATATAAAATCTTAAAAAAGTGTAGATAAAAAACACACATGCACACACACATATATATAAACAAGATGGTGACCCGCCCGCGCTTCGCGGCGGGCCACCTATTTACCCGTAAGTTTAAGTAAAAAAACGTTTTAATAAGGTAAAAGTATAAAACTATGAAAAAGTATTGACCAAAGTCGAAAACTTTAAAAGTATAGTAAAAAATGAAAGTAAAAAAGTTAAGGGACATAAAACGCAAAAGTCTAAAAGTATCGAGGACAAAGTATAAACTATAAAAAAGTTGTAGGCAAAGTTGGGAATATACTAAAAACGAAAATAGAAAAGTTAACGGGTATAAAACGTAAAAGTCTAAAAGTTTCGTGGTCATAATATAAAACTATAAAAAGTATACTTAAAAAATAAAAATATAAAAGTTAAGAGTCATAAAACGTAAAAGACTAAAGCTTTCGTGGTAAAATATGAAACTACAAAAAAAATGTAACCAAAGTTAAAAATCCTAAACTTTGTGACCAAAGTTAAAAACAATAAAGTTTATGTGGCCAAAGTTAAAATATATAAACTTTTGTAGCAAAATTAAAAAACTCAAAAACTTATGTAGCCATATTAAAAACTATTAAACTATTATGACCAAATTAAAAGGATCCTAAACTATACTATTTATCAACTAAATTTGGTTGTTATATATAATAATTTGAAAGCCGTTGGATTTTAACCTGGAGGTATAAAACAACCTGTGGAGAATTAGGATAATAAATGTCCGTGTTAGAAAAAAAAAATATATGCAAATCTGAAAAAAAAAATAAAAAGAAAAGAAAAAGGCCTGCTAGGTTTGAACTTGTATGGCTTCGTTTACAGATTGCCTGCACTAACCACTATGACGGGGTAGAATTTATTAACTGTAGGTAGTAACAAATAACATAAACAAACCCAGTACGGTTAAAAGAAAAGAAAAAAAGTTAGCACTTAGCAGGATTCGAACCCTAGTGTTTGAGCGGTTTAACAGCAGTAAAGCATGCATCAACCACTACGCCAAATTGGTTTTTGTGAATTCTTTGGAACATATTATATATAAGAGAAACAAAAAGTCAAACAGGAAGCTAGCACACATGTTCCTATGTTGACCTTGTCAATAATATATAGGTAATAATAATAATAATAATAATAATAATAATAATAATAATAATAATAATAATAATAATAATAATGATGATGATAATAAGAATAATAATAATAATAATAATAATAATAATAATATTAATAATAATAATAATCTTAGTAATAAGATAATAATAATAAACATAATAATACAATTACAATCGTCTAAGCAAAACCTTAAAGTTTTGTATAAGATGATTGTGAATTGATTAATAATACGAGAATGAATGACTTGTAAAAATGATATATGAAGTTTGAATTATTTTAGACTATGATGTTATAACTATTATAAAAGTAATGTAATATACACTAATTATAAAAGTATTTTTTTTATATAATAGGATCTAATGATTAGGGATCATTATAAATTTTATTATGATTTATAGTTAACATCGTAAGGAATAAGTATTTCTATCATGTGATATTTATAGATATATATAATATATATAATTTTTAAATATATATGCATATATTAGAAGATGCTAACAAGTAATAAAATTGACAACATAATTATGAATATATACTAATTGCAACAATCGTGATTTAGAATAGAAATAATTGAAATTGAAATGTTTAGATTAAACTAGTTAGCCTACAATTTATGTTTTCACAAAAATCCCCAAATCACGAAGAACCCTAAAATTGACATATGAAATAACACGATAAAACCTAAAATTAACAGAGGGGTTTTGTAGATAATGAAAAACTAGGTGGAATGGACTACTTACTTGCTGAGTTTGACGGAGAATTAAGCCCGGAATCGAACGAACAAGTTTGGAGCCCTAGAAATTGGGGAGTTTTGGATGCCTTTATGAAAATAGAAATTGAGAGAGGGATATGATGCATGGGAGGGTCTACAACTGATTACTGGTCTCCATTTATAGTGAAAGAGATCGGATCTGGGTCATTGTAAGCTTTAAATATTTGTTTTGCTGGAGGTTTTTATGAATTTGGAGGTTTTGGGTGAAAATCATTTATTGTAAACGGTTTTGAGTGATAGTGGTGTCATTAGAATCGGTATTGAATTTGGGACATGAATGTGTGATCAATTTGTAGATTTAATTGGTAAAGAAAACGGATTTGAATGATGATAATAGGGGAGTTATATGACTGTCCGCAAAAAAGAAAAGGGGGGAAAAGAAGAAACGCGTGGAGGAAGGAGGGGGGAGGAGGAATTCACGCGCTGGTTTAAGTTAATGAAATGGGAACGGGATAAGAACACAAGCTGAGAACTGTCCTAGTGGTTAGCTGCGTCGATTGTGAAGCAGAAGGTCGCAGGTTCGAACCCGGCGACCCTCATTTCCTTATTCTTTTTACTTATGTATTTTCCTAACTTAAATACAACCCATAAAATGCACAATTAAATCCCATAGTTTATGTTTTTAACCCGATCTTTTCTCATAACTTAATTTGCGAGTTAATTACGGATATTAAATAAATTTGACACATGAATTTATTTTTAAAGTTTACCGAAAATACATAAATGATCCAAACCTTCAATATTTACAGTTTGAACCCAAAACTTTTGTACAACTACATTTTGTATTTTAATTGTGTGCGTAACTAGTATTGCCCACATTTGCCACACGTATATAGCATACTCAAGTCCCGGTCTAACTTAAAGAAATTGAAAGCTTGAAATATTGTAATACGAATTGAAATCGAAAAACGGTAAATTGAAATAATCGTAAATTACACAATGAAATACCAAGTGAAATGAAATGAACTTCTTTATTGAACGAATCATGGAATACAAATCGGGTACAAATGAAATGGATAGACCATGGATGTTACACTTTTAAGGGGGAGAGAGTTGTAACATCCCAAAATCCACGTCTAGGTAACTACGTATTTGATTATGTTTACCTATGTGTTTTTATTATAAATATGTGTTAGGAAATAATATTATATAAATAAACAAGTGTTTATATGATAAAAATGATGAACAGGTTCAAAAATAATGATACATGAATGATTATGTGTTTTAATTGAAAATATACGTGCAAATACGTGTTTAATTCCATGTTAGAATATTTATGCATATGTGTTTAATACAAGTGAAATATATTTCATAGTTAATGGGAAAGAAAATGAGTAAATACGTGATTTATACGCGTAGATACGTGTTTATATTTCTCGTTATACGTAACCCGAACCTTAGAGATTATTAGAAATATGTTTTGGAAAGTTTTAGGACATAAAATAATATTTTATGTCAAAGTTCGAGGGGTTAATATGCATTAGATAGAACTAAAAGGACTGGAAATGTAAAATTTTCAAAATATCTAAATCTGACATAAGATGTGGGCCGCATCGAGGTTCGTAGTGCGCAATGCGGGCCGCATCAACCGTGACCTGCACATGTTTACGATTTTGATAAGTTCCAGCCCCTTTTTCACACCTCTACGTGTCGTTTTCAATTGATAAGTCACCATGGGACGTGTCTAGATTTCAAGACGTCTCCAACATGTATATATAGCACCCATATGATCGATTATAGGCTATCAATTTCGAAATTTATGTCCTAAAAACCCTAAAAACACACCAGAATATCCATTGCTCGAATACGATCGATCTATGAGGTCTTAGAGGTTGATTTTCAGCAGTCAACCATTATTAAGTATGGTCTAAAATAACCTCTTTCATTTTTTTGTTAAATCGATCTCTAAGTATGAATTCTAAAAATGCATAAAAATTAGGGTTCTTGAGCTTGTTTTGCTAAAATTGGGTGATCGGGTGGGAAATAGGGTCTGAATTTTTGTAGGTGATCCTAAATTAATGTGCTTTAAAAATGTCCTAAGTTTATTTCATATTTGGAAAAGGTTTGATGAAGGTTTTGTAAACGAGTCAAAATTAGGGTTTTCGTAACGTTGTTCTGCTCAAATTGAGTAAAGGGTGTTAATTAAGCTTTGATATTTTAAGTATAATATAAAATGTTATAATGGATAATACCCTAAGTTGATTTGAAAGAAAAATGAGTTTTGATAAAGAAACAAGAAAAACGGGAAATTAGGGTTTCAAAATATGATTATTCAATATAAAACAATTCGGAAGGTATGGAGACTTAAGTTTTGGTATAGTAACATGTTTATATATATAATAAGTATATATGTGTTTAAAATGGATATATTAAAGTATTGCAGATAATAAGTTAATCGGATATTTAGTAGTTCGTGCGGACCGGAAAGGTAAGCGCCTGTACACTGGGGTTTATGACAAAGCGAGAGTGTCGCATAAATCCGAACTGGGACCTGGCACACCTCACTGGGCGATCCCGGTGTGAGCGTTTACTTATAGTAATGTGTGTCTTCATATTATCATTAAAAAGGGGTATTTTGCTCTAAGGGGCAAAACGGTCATTTTGACAATTAAGGTTATAACCAATAAAGAATTGGGTTTTGGTTATCGTGTTAGTCTGAAACGTTATTCGTAACCTTAGGATGTCTTCATAGGGACATTACGTTAAAGCTGTTATATAACTGAAACTCACGAGGACTTAACCCAAATATATAGCTTCGCAAAGCTAAGGTGACTTCTATGAGCCCACTTTTAAATGTTTTAATGTTTTCGGGCTAATATACATGCAATGTTATTACTTGAAAAGTATCTGAATGCCTTTTACGTATTTTATACACATATGTGGAATGTTTTAAATGCCTATAACTGTTTAAAGTGTTATTACCTGTTATAAACTCTTTTCGGGAATGTTATAATAAATAGGTAATGAAGAAGTTAAACTTTTGAAGTAAAGTTTAAAGAGGAGGAAAATAAGTTTTGAAGAATTGAACTATTTTTTGAAGGTTATAATAAATTATTATTATAAATATAAATCTTTTTAAAGGTTTTGAGGAAATTTTTAAAGGAGGTTTTAATCTAAGCCAAGATTATCTTAAGGAAGGTTGAGGGAAATTGTACAATTAAAGCAGTGGATGAAAATCCACTGGAGTAGCGACGGTTACTCAGGAGGTCGGGAGGCGACGGGCGACCGAATGGACTAAGCTTAGTCCTAGTTAGACAACGCTTAGTAAAAAGAAGGTTTGCTTATAATTGTTGGGCTATACTTTATGAGGCATGAACATTAGATTGGGCTAACTTGGTTTGGGCTTAAGGTGATTATGATTATGGGCTTCTTGGACCGATTTCTTTAGTGGGTTTACTATTGGATTAGGGTTTTTGTAATGGGACTATATAAACCCACTTAGTTTATGATTCTAGTTGCTTGTTGTTTACGATTTTGTGCATCTCTCTTGTAATTTCGATCGTATACATCAATCCAAGAAAGTTAGTGTTCATCATTCAAGATTTGATCTTTTAGTGTTGTGTTTCACTCATATCAAGTCTATTTCATCTACTTTCTCTTGAATCAATCTCGTACAAGGTTTCCGCACTTGTTCGAGATCAAAATATCGTGAACGGTTGTTGATCCCGGACCAACAATTGGTATCAGAGCCAAGAATCACTGATTCGAGGTTCTCACGGTATTGGATTCAAGCAATTTCTGAAAAAGTTCGAGTTTTTGAAGGTTTGAAGCTGTTTGGAGAGTTCACAATCAAGCTGCTGCTGTTTTTGAAGGTTTACGATCAGTTTCTGGGTGGATTTCAGTGTTTACGATTGGTGTTCATCGCAACTTCAGTGTTTACGAGTTCAAGAACGGATTTTTCAGGGTTTACGATCAGGAAAATCGAGTTTACGACTTCAAGTTCGGTGCTTTGGGTGTTTACGACAATTTTTACCGGAATCAAGTTTACGATTTGTTCAACCGGAATCGTGTTTACGATTGGTAGTTATCGGAATCGCGTTTACGACTGGAAGTTATCGGAATCGGAGTTTACGATTAGGGGTTTATGATCAGCGTGCATATTAAAATCGTAAATGGTGTTTACGATCGGAAACTCTAATTTTTGGACTTTTGGACTTTTAGTTTTAAGTTTTCCTAAGCTTTCATCATGGATTTCGAACCGAGCATGTACCAAAAACTGGACTTTGAGATTGGGTCAACTACACGTCCTCCTAGACTTACTTCTGTTGATAACTTCCTTGAATGGAAATATAGATTCCAGGACCATTTGAAGAGTGTTGATCTGAGACTGTGGAGATCTGTTGTTAATGGACCGTTCATTCCCACACACACTGAAGCGGGAAAGATAAGAGTGGTAAAGACTGAAGCAGAGTACTCAGATGACGATTGGGAGAGATGCAACAAGGATGAGAGGGCTTATGCAATCATGACTATGGCTTTGACACCAGAGATTGCACAAAGGTTTAAGAAGTATAAGACTGTTAAGGAGCTATGGGATGCTCTTGTAGTGGCATATGAAGGTAATCCTGACATCAAGGAAAGCCGTAAGCAGATGCTGAAGCAGAAGTTCAACTTGTTCAATCACATTCAAGGAGAGTCCTTTAAAGCACAAGTTCAGAGATTCGTGTCCTTCATCATTGAGATGTCAAGTTATGATGTTGAACCTGAACAGGAAGACAAGAATCTGAAGCTCTTAAACAGCTTACCCAAGAATTGGAATACAAACATTTCAATCATCAAAGATAACAACAAGCTGGATGAATTAACTGTTGATGAGCTTATCAACAAACTGAAATCGAAATTGATTGATGATAAACAACGGGAGCTGAATCATCTGAGGTCACTGAGTATGGCTGGAAAATTAAGTCAGGCTCTCTTGTCTGAAGATGTGGGATCAAAGCAAGCTGGGAGTTCATCTGGAAGTGATTCAAGTGCCAACCCAAAGTCAACTGCATTCGTGGCACAATCACAAGCTAGTTCTAGTTCGAGTGGAATTGTCAATTCTGAAGAGGCAAATGCCACCAATGATCCCAACTTTGCACTCGGAATGGGATTCATGAATAGCTACCATGCTCTTATGGCTGGAACGTTAGTGCCTGCAGAAATGCTCTCTGGTGATCTAAATCAAATCAATCCTGAAGATGTGGAGATGCTTGATGTCTCCTGGCAAATGGCCATGGCGGTTTTTCGTGCAAAGAAGTTTATGGCAACGACTGGAAGAAATGTCTGGAAGGATCAAGACATGATCAGAATGGGTTTTGATAAAAGCAAGCTGAGGTGCTACAATTGCGATGAGTACGGACATTTCGCTAGGGAATGCACAAAGCCAAAGAAGGAGAGAGCAGAAGAGAAGAAAGCCGGAGATGGAAAAGGAAAGGGCGACGCAAAGGCTCTGTTCGTGCAGGATTGCGGGGAATATCAGTAGGCATCGCAGGTCAGGGAACTCAGTCTGACGGGTGCTATGATTGCTCAAATGGAGAATGGTACTGATGAAGAACATGCTTTTGTGGTAACTGATGAAGAGAACCTGGTTGAAGACAAAGAGGCATTTGCTGCCGAGGTCGACAACACAAAGGTATGTACTAATCCCACTTGTGCTCATTTAATTCCTGGCCTTAGACAACTTTGGAAGAACAGTGAGATAGAACTATTTGACATGTAATGCTCCGGAAGTTCGTTTAAGGGTAGATGGGAAAAGAGTGAGGATAAGGTCAAAGCACAGAAACTAGACATAGAGAAATACCAAGCACTTGCCAGTCAGAAGTCTGTCCTGTATGATGATGAGAGATTAAAATGTACACTTTATATTATATTAATCACTCTCCATACACACCAAATTGTGTATAAAGTACATTGTTTTAATTAGTTTTTAATGTTTAGTGTATCGTAGTGTGAATGAGCTTAAATGGTATGATTAAGTTGAATTTGCGTCATAACACGTTCACAAGTTAAGCTTTATAACCAATTTGAAAATGCCTGAGCATCCGATCGTCTACTCGATCTAGCTATCCGGACATCGAAACGTAAATAACCGATTGTTTTATTGATCAAACGAGAACAATTACAACCAGTAAACCACAGAGAATTGACACAGAGACACACACTCAGAAACACACACTTAAGATTTGCTCACACGCTCAGAACCACAAAACACAAAGACCAAACTACTATATATACCCGATCGGCCGAACTCCCACCGAACCCCAGGTTCGGCCGGTCCGAACTTCAGGTTCGGACCAGGTTCGGCCAACCCTATATTGGCTTGAACTTGGTCTTCGTTCGATACTTCACACGACGCACATTTCAGGTATCAACAAACTCCCCCTCGTCGTGTGCAGTATCTCTTCTCTTTTCTTCTCAACATCATCAAATATGTATCTTCAATCAAGCTCCCCCTCAAGTAAAGAATCCGCTTATCCAATGAAATGAATCTTCGAACAAACTCCTCCTCAACTCAATCGTAGCTTGATCTTGAATACTTGATGACATTCAGTATATCTCTGGTCTTTATCAACAGCTTCAGAAGACTTGAAGTTGTGATAGCTTGCACAACAGCATCCTGCATTAACACTTAAATAATCTTGGCGCAAAACGTCTCTTCAAGACTCCAAGATATGATTTTGAAAATTGATTTGTATCACGTGTTGATCAGATCGAAAATAAAGCAGAAACAAAATCTTTTTGGCTTTTTGAAAGTTTATATTAAAACACACCAAAAATCTTTTTGTACTTTTCTTGATATGAAATGAAATCGTAATACAAAATCAGACACTATTTTTGGTATGAGAAAGATCACTATATGGGATCATATTGATCATAACGCACTGAACTATATGTCAATTTCAATTAATTAAAACACATAAGTCATGTCGATTGCTGGTATAATTTGTCCATCTTAAGCTCAGACAGAATCATACTCATAACATCTGGATATGTTAAGGTATTGATTAGATTTGCTTTGACCAGTGTACCCCACACAATCAGACATATTCAGACATTTTTCTGTTTTTCTTTCTTTTTCTTTTGTGTGATTGCATTTGTGAACTTTCACATTGCATACTATTTTTCATGATACAGTCAACTGTGTTCCATGCAAAAAGAAATAAGAACGTTAAATCGTCTACCTTAAGGTCGATCTTTCGATACGCAGATAAGGCCTCGGATTTAACAAAATAAGAAAAATAAAACAAGTTGAAGTTGTATAACTCAACAACAATCAGGTCGGTACTCCCGTACACGCAGAGAAAGTCCGATGAGTTATACGAAACACCAAAGAAAATAAAGCAGAATGTCAAACGAACAACAATCAGGTCGATCTTTCGATACGCAGAGAAAGTCCGATCGTTTGACAAAATAAAGAAAATCAAACAAGTTTAAATCTTTGCAAAATGAACACATGTATACACAGTGACTTCTCATTTTGAAAATCACACTTATTTTTCTTTTTGTGTCATGACATATGCATCAAGATGTTGTCCACTTGATCAAGCATTAGAATTTAATGTATATCACATCTGAATACTTTCTGATTAGTCGAGCCTACCAAGCACATCAATCAATGATCTTATGGCCCTTTCATCTACTTTATCCATGAGTCAGATACGTATGCCAATGTACCATCATTTCCCAATGATCAATTTCTCACAATTTTATATTTTGCATGTATTCACCTTCCTTCATTATATATTTTGCATGTATTCACCTTCTCCCCATACCATGCATTTTCTCAATTACTCCCCCTTACTTACAATTCTCCCCCTTAAAATGAAAAACTCTATTTTTGAATTTTGCATTTTACACAAAAACAAAACTCTATTTTTGGCTTTTTGGAGAAAAACTTGTAAACAAATAAAAGTGATCAATCAACACGGATATGTTTCAGATTTTAGAAATCAGAAAATTTGCAGGTTAGAAAAATATTTCATGAAATTTAAGTTAAAACATAATACTCCTCCATCAACAATTTTTCAATCATCGATAGGTCTTCTAGAAGTACCTGCACACTGGACAACCTGATTAGTTCATAAATGACCCGAAGCGAATCGCTTCTGGTCGACCAGTGTCCTGATTTTGCTTTGAAACCACCTTAGGTTTCCATTCCTGTTGTTTTGGTAAAACAGTTTTCGAAGAAACAGTCACATGTGACTGTGATGATGAACCTACTTTTTGATCCTTTGAAAATTTTGGAACAAAACGTTTTTGTTTTTGAAAGAATGTAGGTTCAACTTCATCAAAAACTCTGCCTGTTGCATCAAAGAACTTTATGTTGGCAGATTTACCAAAAACTGATTTCTTATGAAATCTTTGTGATGAATCAGCAGGTGAGGGACAATCTTTTGCCATATGCCCTGGGCGACGGCAAATATAACAAATTCTTGTTGTTTTATCCCATCTTTGATGTACCTGCGAAGAACACATATGAATATCTCTAACATGATCAGAATGAGAATCATATACCTGATGCATGTGATCATGTACCCATTTAGAGGTTGGGCTACGAGATTGAGAGCTTTCAGAAGAAATATCAGCTTTCACAAATACTTCAGAAATTTTCCGAGCATCCACGCAGTGAAGAGGAAACTCTTTATCAGAAAACAATTGATCAGAACCCTTGAGTTTGTAGAATCTCTCAGGTTGAACTTTTTCAGCTTTGAAAACCTCCTTCTTCACTTGCTTCAATTTAAACTTCTGGAGAGTTGATGATTCAGATGCTGGACCCTTCTCAACTTGAACATGCTTTGCTTGAAATCCCAAACCAACTTGTTTACCAGATATCTTCTCCTCAGAATTTGAACTCTGGTGTCCATTCTTAGCCAACCTGGTGAATTCAGCTTTCACATCAGTGATTTTCTTTTGATCATAAAAAATTGTCTCATCAAATTCAGGTTGAAACTGAATCTTGTCACTTGATGTAGCCGATTTCTCATTATCAGCAGATGACGAACCAGATACAAACTTTGGTGCTGGAGGAATCTCAGATTTCAAGACCTTTTTCTTGTGCTTCTTGCTTTTCTTCTTCTGTACAATCTTTGTTTCTTCAGAAGTCGAAGATGAAATCTTTGAATAATCAAAATCTTCAACCTGGTCCTTCACTTGTTTGACAGCTTCCTTGATATGAGCAGGGGGTGATGCAGTTTTATCAAACATCCTTTCAAAATTTGCATCATTTGCTAAGAAGCTCGTGAAAACTTGTGAATTTGAAACATTGTTGAGCAATCTTTTAGCATCAAGAACTTGAATTTTGAGATCAGAAATTTGCTGTTGAGCTTCTGCAAATTCTTTTTCTTTAACAATCAAGCACTTGGCAACTTTATGAGTTTCAAACTTTTGCAGACGAAGATTGTCAAGACCTTCATGTAGCTCCTTCTTCAGTTTATCCTCATTTCTCTTTTGAATCTCCAGATTTGCAGTTTGAACCTTGTTAACTCTAGCCAACTCCCGCTTATCATCTAATAACTTTTCCATATCAACTTGATATGCTTTGATTTTAGCATCAGATTCTTCAATACTCTTAGTAAGCAAATCAAGCTTAATCTTGGATTTATCAAACAAATTCTGAAAATCATTTGCAGCATCTTCTGCCTCTTCCTTCCATTTCTTCACTTCTTTGACTAATTCACCTTTTTCTTCAAAACTTTCAGCTTTCGAAATTTCAACATTCTTCTTTTCTTGCTTCAATACTTCTAAAACTTTATTCAACATTTTGATTTCAGTAGTCAAATCCTCATTCTGCAAAACCAAACCCTTTTCACGGTCATTAGAAATCTTCAATTCGGATTTAATCACCTCAAATTTTTCAGTCAATTGTTGAATTTTATTCATCAACAACGCATTTTCCTTCATCAAACTCTCCAAGTTTTCAGCAGATGCATACGAACTTGGTATTGAACTAGTATCTGAACTAGTATCTGAACCATAATCTTCTTGCAAATCATGGGTAACTATAAAGGCTGATGAATCATACCCAAATTGTTGACCCCAATCATATACACCATCATTTTGAGCAACCAAAGCAGTGGTCTTGCCTGTATTACTAGTAGATGGTTGAGTAAAACCAGGCTTTGATGATTGTGAAATATTAGTTTTCTGTTGGCATTCTTTGGCAAAATGTCCAAGTTGTTGACATTTAAAGCACTTTAGTTTTGACTTGTCAAATCCCAATTTGTCACCAGAAATATTCCTTCCATGTTTCTTAAAAAATCTTTTAGATCTTTGACACAACATAGCATATTGCCACGAAACATCCAATTCAGTCAATTGATCATCATCAAGAGCATCAAGATCCTCACTGGTTAACTTTGCGTCAGCAACATTTTTGAGAATCAGACCAAAAGATGATGAAATCAATGCAGAAATCATTTTGGCACAATCATCGGTTGATCTTGTTGAAAAATCATTTTGATTTGAAAAATTTGGAATAGTGAAATGGCAGCCCCTTGAAGAATTGTTATCAGAATTTCCTGAAGCTCCAGCTAGAAAAGCAACACTTGGTGCTGTATTCTGATTTGGTTTAGACTTTGCACTCATGCTTGCACTATTTTCACCATGATACAACTCAGGATGTTGCAAGGTAGCAGTTGACTTCTTTGAATTTAACATTTCCATTTCACGAGCATGAAGCTTTCCAGTAAGCTCATGAAATGTCAATGTTGAGTATTCTTTATCATGAGTGATAAGCAAAACATAATTTTCCCATTTGTCTGGTAATGCTTCCATAATCTTTTCCTTTAACTCTTCATCAGTTTTCTCAATTCCCACAATCTTCAATTCACTAATCAGATGAGATAACCTTGAGACAAGAGCTGTTATATTTTCATTTTCATAATGCTGGAAATTATCAAATTCCTTACTCAAAACCTTCTTTCGACTTTTCTTATACTGATCATTTCCTTCACACCTTGCTGATAAAGCATCCCATAATTGCTTTGACTTCTTACACGTGCTGAATTGATGTAACAGTTCAGTAGGTAAAGCCATGGTAAGATAACCATAAGCTTTTTGTTCAAGTTCATAACTTTTTCTTTCAGCAACATCAAAATCTTCAATTTCTTTAGACTCTCCATCTTCTTTTGGTTTTTCATACAATTTCCTAATTGGAATCCATAAGTCAATATTATTTGTGCCGATATACGCTGAAAATCGTTTCTTCCAATTCTGATAATCTTCTAGTTTCAACAATTTGGGAACTTTCTGACTTGTTCCGATTTCATTGTCATAATTCATCATGGTCTGCATAGCACTTTGCATTGATGCAAAAGCTTGAAATTCCGTCATCGTTGAAAATCTGAACAATTCTGCCCTCCGAACTTGTTCCGAACTTAGTCTGCCGTCCGAACTCTCACCGAACTTAGTCCGAACCTAAAACAAAATCCGAACGAGCTCCGAACCTTGTCCGAAACAACTACCAGCTCCGATCTACCTCCGAACCTCAAATCTCACCGAACCAGACCGATACACCACCGAACTCTCGCCGAACTCTCTCCGAGTCACCTCCGAACCTCAAGTTCGGAGCGGTTACTCCGAGCTTGCCCAGTAACCTCCGAACCTCAAAGACATTTTTCGAAAAACTCGTGAAAACGGACTGATTTTGACGAAACTTGATATGATGAATCAGAAAAACCAATAGGAAATGATTTAGGAACAGTTTTGGCACAAATTGCACATCAGAAATGATAGAAAACATGAAATGAAACACGAGAAAACTTCAAAAACGTTCAATAATCCGAGAATAGCAACCACAGATCAGTAGAGTGAACCAGAAAGCTCTGATACCACTTGAAAATGCCTGAGCATCGGATCGTCTACTCGATCTAGCTATCCGGACATCGAAACGTAAATAACCGATTGTTTTATTGATCAAACGAGAACAATTACAACCAGTAAACCACAGAGAATTGACACAGAGACACACACTCAGAAACACACACTTAAGATTTGCTCACACGCTCAGAACCACAAAACACAAAGACCAAACTACTATATATACCCGATCGGCCGAACTCCCACCGAACCCCAGGTTCGGCCGGTCCGAACTTCAGGTTCGGACCAGGTTCGGCCAACCCTATATTGGCTTGAACTTGGTCTTCGTTCGATACTTCACACGACGCACATTTCAGGTATCAACACAATTGTTTATGAATATTAGATTTCAAGTTTTCTAAATTAAAATAAAAGAAAGAATAAATCAAAATTTATGTTAACTTTCTTTCAATTCTCGTGAATCAGGAAACAAAAATGAAGACTGGGCCTGGCCCAATAGCAATTAAAAAGAACATTAGAAGAGACAAATGGGCTGGGTATGCTAGCAAAAAGAAAAAGACGGATGGAGCAAAGAAAAAGATATATATTCGCAAATTAGGAGAATCAGGGGACACGGGGAGAGAGCCTCTGACGGCTGGGAGAGCAGCCCTTTGGGTGCTGTGCACATGCACCAACATCGAAGACAACAATCTGCAGTTTTGTTTCTAGTTGATTTTGTGTAGTCAAGAAGAAAAGGAGGAGTCCGTGCGCTTGTTAGTGATTTTAGTTTTTTTTAGTTAATTTCTTGTTTTCTTCGTTTTCTAAAAACTAAAAAAAAAAAACTCAAAAATATTTTCTTTTTCTTTTTGCAATTTTAATTTTGTCAGTGTAGTTTGCAAAAAAAAAAAAAAAAAAAAAACTTTTTCTTTTTGTTATTTTTTATTTTTCATTATTATATCTTTTGTTTGTTTTTACCGTGGGTTTCGAGTTTGTCTGCGCAGGTTCATTTTTTTTGCAGGCTTAGTAGTGACTCAAGGAAATAAATATCACCATGGGTTGGGAGTATGGCGATCCGTGTTTAAGTTGTGGGAGTCTCAATCATATGACTCATCGGTGCCCAGAGTTCGACACTTGGAATAAAAAGAAGGTGGAAGAGTATGCACGTAGGAAAAGAAGAGAAGCTGCTCAAAGACAGCCTCAAACGGGATATGAACATTCAAATTCGGTCTACTCACGTTGTAGGGCACTTCCGTTGGATTCTCGAGGATACTATCAGTCAGGATATCAGGACCAATGTAATAACTCTTACCAGGAATATGAAGACACAAGCGTAAATTCTCATTATCAAAGACCGTCTTCATCTTACAATCAGGGATATTCTCAATCCAAGAATTATAATTATTTGAATCATGATATATATTCTAATAATAATAATTATAATTCTAACTTTTCGTCTTTTGCAGGATATGATGATGGATATGGGAACAATTACTCTCAACCGGCATACGGGGTTCCGTATGAGTTTAACCATGGGGCTAGAGATGTCGTGCTTTTGTTGCGGCCGAGTCCACATAGATGAGGATTGCAGGGTGTTTTGGAAGAACCCGGATTATTGGAAGGAAAGAATGAAGGCCGAGAACTATTCAATTCCATATCAGGCTTACAACCAGGGAACAACAAAGAGTTGCAACAGTCAGGTGGATAATAATTCTAGATCATTGAACAATGAATTGGAAGTTTTATTTGAGTGCATCAAGAGCATAGTAAGGGCAGCTGACCAACTAGCTGATGACATAGTTCAACTCGATGAGGATATAGCTTCAAGTAACCTGCTACAAATTGAAGAGTTTGTTCCAGATTCCAATATACATGAAGTTGGGGAAGAGGTGGTGGAGGATAATACCACACCGATTACCCTGATTGTTGAAGGAACTGGTGAGATGATTGACATTGAGCGAGAAGAGGTGCTTTCAGAGGTTGAGGATATTGATGAAATAGAATTAGAGGTTGATGGTATTGTAGAACCAGTTGGTTGTGAGAGTGTGGCTGAAGAGAGTGAAGATGAGCAAGAGGTGGAGATCCTGGCAGGTACTTCTAACCCTTCTTCTTTATTTATTATGCAGGTGACTGAGGAAAAACCGGTAAGGAAGAGGAAGGTGGAGGAAGTTGATGTTGGGCAAATACCACCGAAGAAACTCCGCAGTGATGTCGTGGATGAGCCGTGTGTGAATTTGCAAGTTTGGATGTATCATATCAATCATCGTGCATATGTGGGGAATTCGGCAGGTAAGTGTTCAATCCATGATAAATTTGCTTTTAATTTTCAATTTAATATTTTTCACATGTCGAGTCTAAAAAGAAAATTTAAGAAACATGTGAATTACCGAGCATGGATTGGTAATGTGATTGGTAAATGTGGGTTGAAAGAAGTGAAGTGGCGAATCAATTACCGAGCTTTTATCGGTAACTCGGTAGGCAAATGTGGAATGAGACCACCATGAGCGTCATATGAGGTAACGGTCTGGCTGAAGACCTAAAATTTAGCGCTTCCGGGAGGCAACCCGAGAACTTTGTGGGTGTGTTCACTAGAAACCCTCACGAGACTTCACTCGTCCACTCGGGCTACCGAGGGGTTTAAAAGGCTTGTTGCATACGCTAAATGCAACCGTGATTCCTACGAAAGTGAGTTTAGGATTTTTTTTTTATTATTTACATTTAATTTGTTTTTTTAGTGTGTTTGTAGTTTTGCAGTTTGCTTGGCAGAGTTCAAGTGTGGGGAGGAGTTACGGGAGCGCCTGCTATTTCAACAAGTTCAGCTATAATCAGGTCGATGTACTCTTTCCATACTCTTGTGTCTTTACTTTTGCAACTGTGTTTATTTTTTTTTATTCTTATTTATTTTTGTTGTTTCTTTATTCACATTGAGGGCAATGTTGAACTCAAGTGTGGGGAGGGGAATAACGCGTTTCGTTTGTGTTTATTTTTTGTGTGTTTAAAAAAATATCCAAAACAAAAAAATTAAAAAATTAAAAAAAAATTGAAAAACATAAAAAATCCAAAAAGATTTTGCAATTTTTGAGTCAATTTTAGTGTTTGAGTCAAAATCTGTTTTGGGAAAATTGCCGGTACATGGAAGATGATAGTACAATTGGGAGTCAATTTTCATAATAAAAATGAATAAAGAAAGGGAAAGTGGTAAGAAAAGGAGAGAATGGAAAATATATCTAATTTGTGATGTGTCGGTAGGCCCAACTGATTTAGTAAAGCTTAATTATCCCATTGTGTTTATTTGTGTATAAATATGTAAATAATTCGGCTTGCTAGTGGGTTCCCATTTTAGGAGTTAGAGTGAGATTGAAACTGATGATTAGGAGGAAAGAGACCTTTTTGAATTAGAGACTTATATATCCTCAGAATACCTGGCACGTTATGATCTTTTTGCGAAAGCAAATCCGAGAAATAACGGCGCCCCATTTTTCCATCTTTTGAGCATATTAGGTAATAAATTGGTTAATAAATTAGAGTGAAGGGACAGAATACTCACGTATGATTTCGGGGGTAAGACCTTGTGAAAGAATACCTCTGATGATGTTCCGGATCTCGCGGGCAAAACACTCACGTATGATTTCGGGGGTAAGACCTTGTGAAAAAATGCCTCTGATTATGTCCGTTGGTAAATATAGTTAAAATTAACCAACTATGAAAAAAAGAAAAAAAAATGATGAAAAAAAAGAAAAAAAAAGAGAAAAAGAAAAGAAAAAAAATAGAAGCATCAGTAGTCAAATAAATGCTCAAGCAATTTCATTATCCATTCAAATCCATCATTTTTGGGATATATGAGTATCTGGTTTAACTAGGGTGGGGAAAATATAAATAATACATCTTTATTACCCTTTGCTTTGACCGAATTTGAGTCGGGATTAGATTGAGCTAGAATTTTCTGAATGTGGGACACATAGGCAGGTTGATACAAATGATTGGTAATTTATATAAACACCTTGGGGGCTCAAAGATCAATGGTTGGGTTTAGTCGGATAGAAATATCGGCGATTGCAATTAGTATATATGATTACATTTTGGAATGTGGAATGAGAATGGTTGATAAATTAAATGTTTAATGATTTTGAGGTTGATTTTTCCAATTATGATTCCATGGCAGTTTTTCCGAGACGGAAAAAGATAAGTGTGGGGATGTGATGAGAGGTTAAAATGTACACTTTATATTATATTAATCACTCTCCATACACACCAAATTGTGTATAAAGTACATTGTTTTAATTAGTTTTTAATGTTTAGTCTATCGTAGTGTGAATGAGCATAAATGGTATGATTAAGTTGAATTTGCGTCATAACACGTTCACAAGTTAAGCTTTATAACCAATTGTTTATGAATATTAGATTTCAAGTTTTCTAAATTAAAATAAAAGAAAGAATAAATCAAAATTCATGTTAACTTTATTTCAATTCTCGTGAATCAGGAAACAAAAATGAAGACTGGGCCTGGCCCAATAGCAATTAAAAAGAACATTAGAAGATACAAATGGGCTGGGTATGCTAGCAAAAAGAAAAAGACGGATGGAGCAAAGAAAAATATATATATTCGCAAATTAGGAGAATCAGGGGACACGGGGAGAGAGCCTCTGACGGCTGGGAGAGCAGCCCTTTGGCTGCTGTGCACATGCACCAACATCGAAGACAACAATCTGCAGTTTTGTTTCTAGTTGATTTTGTGTAGTCAAGAAGAAAAGGAGGAGTCCGTAGAACAATTTCAAGAACTCAAGAAGTCACAAGATAGGTTTTTCTTATTTTATTTTTAATTACTTTGTTAGCAAAATTTTAGTTGTTAATTGTGATGAATAATTTGGTGGTGAATGCACTTATATTTTTTATTATGATTATCGGCTAACTTTCTTTAACTGCTTTTGGTGAATGGTTGTGTAAAATCGTTCTTTTCTTAACTGGTTAATTGCTAATTGTTCCGGAATACTTGCTACCGTTGAACACCCGCATGCTAAATTGTTTAATCTAACTAGTAACCTAGGGTTTTAGTGGTCCACTGTTTATTGATCTAGCACTTTCTTGCGGCAGGACTAATCAGCCCATTAGAAATTTAGGTTATTCGGTCAAGGAAGCAATTGGGGACTATGTCTATGTAGTATTAGCAATTGATTAGGTTTTGCCCAGATCGGTAGCCAACCAGGATCCAAAAGTAGTTAACTTGTCACATAAATAATCTTAGCTTTAATAATTTCCTTAGCTGTTAAGTTAGTTAAATTTTAGTTAATTTCCAATCTCAGCAATCAAAACAGCCAAGAGGCAATTTAGTGTAATTCCTTAGATTAAATTAGTTTAGTTTAGTTTAGGTCAATCTAGGTTAGTGACAGTAATCTAGGTTTAGGTAGTTAATTTAGTTAGGTAGTTAAATTCTAAATCACTAGTAACCACTAACTCCCCTGGATTGATACCCTACTTACCCTATCTATAGGTTTAAGTTTAGGATTATTTGTAGCGGTCTCGACATCCGTTATCATATGACAATGCTAAGTTAGAAATAGCTGAGCTTAAAAAACAGGTAGATGAACTCACACATAAGAACAATGAGTTGCAAGTGAAACTAGATGTGAATCAGATGAGAAGCAAAAGAATGCTAGAAGCTAGTAAATCTCTGTCCACCTATATAACTGATGTTAGAATGGGTAAGGATAAAGGTGGAATAGGAATTAGCTTCTCGGACAAAATTAAGAATAATGTTCCTCAAGCTGTGACTAGAGATATTATAGGAATGATCTTTGAGGAGGACCAGGTAGATAGATCTACATCTGAAATGCATGAAGCAGGACCTCCCCTAGATAGTGTTTTGGTTGGTGCGAAACCTATGAGCGAAGAGGAACTAGAAAATGAGAAACATATGCTGTATGGGCTGGGTAATCAGAATAGAACTGTGACATCCACAAGTGAACCAGGTCCATCCCAGGAACCATTAAACAATAATGTTGGTTCTTCTGACAATTTTGTTTCATGTGCAGATGAAGTAGATGTTCAAGATGTTTCTGGGGAGGATGCTGAATGTTTGAAAGTCAATGAATGTCATGTGTCTAGTAGTTTGACGTGTGCTGAAGTGTCTATCAAAAATCGGTCAAGTCAAAAAGGGAAAATCCCGAGTGACTAAACACACGCGTAGGGCAGTGTACCCATCGTATGCAGAACAGTATCGGTAAATACCCGGATGTCAAATCCAAGGACGCAATGCAGGCTCTCGATATGCGAACTTTGCTAATATTTAACCTAAAATATTTTAGTTTTGAATTAAACAAAGAAACAAGTAAAACAAGTAACTAAGATAACAAAGGAACACAACAACTGGATCAAAGGTAACTCAGATATGGGAAAAGGGTGCTACCTGGTAAGGAATCCTCTGGGCTAGCTAATGACTGATAATCTGACTATCTCACGTGACACTACCCTCTAAAGATGATTACCAGGATAACTTAGACTATAGACACATCTTTGCTATCTAGGCAATCATAAACTGAAGTCCGGGCAGTAAATGATTCTGGATGTTAATTGATCTAACAGCTTCGGTCAAAGCTAATCAGACACGCACGGAATAGAAAACCACTCGAGAGGTCTCTCTATATGGATTCTATAACATACTAGAATACTAAAATGGGATCAATGAAACCTAAGCAATGTCTAACTCGTACAAGCGGGTCAAAACCTTAAGTTCTCAAGTATTCTAACCAACCAACAAAGTCAAACAACCACCTAGTGTGCTAAACGAATTGGTCAACTCAATCCAACACAAATACCATGCAAGATCAGCCTCAAATCATAACCACAAGATCATGTAGAAGGTCTCCTATCATGCATTTGAACAAAGACTAATAAAAGTCAAAGTAAACAATGATCAAATCACTAATTAGGTCAAAGTTCTTCGATGCTAAGTGGTTTAATCACATCAAGCAATCATAAGAGAGATCAATCATGCTAATATGTTCATTTCATAGATCCAAATCAGATTCATAAGCAACCAAGATCAAATCACATGAAAAATAGTCAAATTAAAAGTCAAAGCATGCCCAAATTCATCCCAACCAAGTAACACAAAAGATCTAGCCTACAATCATCATCCAAATAGATAAAAATGCAATCTTTGACATGATCATAAGCTAGGTTTACAAAAGAAAAGGAAGGAAAATCAAGCCTTGATGAGGAACCAAAGAAAAAGACCCAAAAATCTTCAAATCTTCAGTCTCTAGCCTCAAATCTTGAATCCTCTCAATCCCTTAAGCTTCCAGACGTGTTTTGTGGTGAATCTCAGTGAAAAAATGCGTTCCTCGTTGAAGATGACGGCTTAGAATGCTTAAATAGGGAATTAATAGGGTTTTAGCATCTGGTCGCCGATGAGGACCGCGCGTAGTGTGTGAAGGGGATCCATGCGGTCCTCGCACCGCCTCTGACAGGACCATGAGGACCGCGAGCAATTTCCTGACGAAGACTCATGCGGTCCTCATGGATATACAAAATCAGCAAAAATGCTTGAAAATCTTCTATCTTTTAAATCCGCTCACCACCAAGCCTCCTCTTCCATATTTCCAACCAAGATCAACATACGACCCGAACAAAACCTGATTTTCATAAATTTCACAATTAAGCACCAAAATCTCATAAAAACTTAATCAAAACTTGGTTAAAAATGCGGGAATTCGACAATATAAATATATCCAAAATGCAAAGCATCAAATATCCCCACACTTAACCCTTTTTCGTCCCTGAAAAAGTCCGCAATGAGATCATAACCAGAGAGTTGACACTTTACTTTATTCCAAACTAGATACTCACGCGCTAAAAGTGATTACCGGTATTTCGGTCCGACTAAACCCAACCGCCGAAAACCGAAGCCCCTGAACATGCTTTATTCAGATTAATTACCAATTATGGGTCCCACACTATCAGATTCGCAACTAGGCCTACTTCCATCTCAATGCGTGAATCAGCCCGGGTCAAACCAGTCCAGGTTTTTCCCACCACAATTAATAAAAACATTTATGACTTAGAGATTATGGAGAGTGGAATAAATGAATGATGGCTGAGCTGTCTGAACTTATTTCTTTTTTTTTTCATTCCTAAACTAGGGCGAGTCTCCACCCGACATTACATCTCCTGAGTCGCTATCCCGAGAGGTAGTAAGCGGGCTTTGAACCTCGCACACAAAACCACATCACCCCTATAGATCATCTCCGGAGTCGCTATCCCTAGAGGTAGAACGTAGGATCAGCGAATTTTGTGCACTTTATTCGATTTTTTATTTATTTATTATTTTTTTTGAATATTCACACATATTCACATATATCTACATATTCAAAACAAGCTCAATGATGAAATAAAATGGATGAATGGGGCGCCACTAATTCTCGGATTTATTTTTCATAAAAAGATCATAGTGTGTCGGGCAATCTCCAAGTCATAAACATTTTAACCAAAAGTGGTACCTATCAGCTTAGTCAACGATTTCAGCTTTGCTACTACACTAAAGGCGGGAACCCACAATATTTATTATTATTAGCTAAATTAAGTAGCGAAATCAGGATTTTTAAGCTTTCGGAAATCAGCTGGGCCTACCAGCACATCACAAAATAGGCGCTTTCAACTTTATTTAATTATTATTTATTTACAAAAAGCATCAAAACTCCGGTTTTACCTATCATTTCTCATTTTGTTGCAGACAAAATCAATGACATTTTTAAATTTTTGAAATTTAAGCGCAAATTACACAATTTCCTGTTTTCTTCAACCGTTTCCCTCCCCACACTTGAATCGTACATCGTCCCGAATGTACGTGAATGACAAAAATAAGAATAAGGGCGAAGGAAACTGAAAACTCCCCTGATCGAAGATGTGCAGCTCTCGACGAATGCCAGAACTGCCTGAATGAGTCGTGAGGGGCCAAAAATCTCTGAAATGGCAGGAACCACAGATCTCGACCACAGGTGCCAAAAATGCGTCCTGATCATGCTCCAAAATGTAAAAATGTAGAAAACAGCTCTTGACGAATGCCAGAACTGCCTCCGCATATCACTAAGACAAGCACACAAAACAAGGCATCAACCATAACAGATAATATACAGAAATATAGATAATAAAGTGTGTCAAAATGTAAGCACCCAACCCTAATACACAAAATATCCCGAGTTTGTAAATGATAAATACAAGAAAAGCAAAAGTACAACTCGGATAAGGGTACAACCGGATCTGATCAAGGTTGTGGGCCTGGTGGTGGTAGTAAGCGGACTCCGGGAATCCCGGCAGCAATCGTAAGCAAAGCCTGGGTCATCCATAGGAAAGTCTGCCTCAGATCAGCAACCTCAGTCTGGAAAGTCTGCCGAAAAAAATTCTCACAAACAAAAGTTAGAACAATGAATAACATGAGAAAATAAAGAATTCGGGCTTCAAACGGGTTAAGGCTGAAATATACGGCAAATCAAAGAAATTTGGTCAAATGCAAATTTGCAGGAATGGAGATTGAGTACCCGACAAATTACATTAACCAAAACCAGCCAACCCGGCCGAAACCCTAACACGAACCCCCCAATTGTCGTTTATGAAGAGAACGGTTCGCGAGAGGATTAAACACAAAAGCTTAGAAAACCAGTGTGTGGACGTGTGTTTAAAAATTATGAAGTGAACGTCACACAAACTGGAATTCTAAACAAACCCGAGAAATGTACCGTCCTACAGACCACTGGAATGGAGATTGAGTACCAACGGCCCGCATTACGACACAAATCTCCCGAAAAACGGGCATGACCCGTTTGTAAAACGGACAAAACCAACACCACTTTGGGTGTTCCAATCAATCAAAACAATCAGAATCAAACAAATATGCATCAAGGAACCCAGAATTGAAGTAATAAACAATTAAACCCTAAATTACCATAAGCAACGAGAAATGCACAAAAACAAATAAAATGAAAACTAAAGATTAAAATGAAACAAGAAAACTTAGCCTAAATCAAACGATGAGCCTAAATAGCTAACAAAGAAACGAGAAATTAAAACAAAAAAAAAACCCTAATTAATTAAAAATATTTTTCTGATTTTTTTTTAAACTATGAGGACCGCGGGGGGCTTAAAATGAAAATACATGCAGTCCTCATGAGGGTGGCAGATAGAATTTGAATTCAATGAGTACCGCATGGCTGTGTTTTTAAAAGTATATGCGGTCCTCATGAGGACCTGCACCAGCAACCATATTTTTCTAAAATGGTCCAAAACCAACCAAATCAATTTCCGACAATTCCAATCATCACCAAACATCATTAAACCATACCTGGGACTTCTCGGGACTCACGAATATGATCACAAACCTGTTTTGCTCGTTCTTTACCCGAAACTTATCCAAAATTCCAAACATAACCCTATTTTGCAAAGTCTTCAATTTGGCACGCAAAACGATGCAAACCTCACCCGAATGAACCTCTTTTCTGCCCCGGATGCATCTACCAACCTGCAAAACTAAAAACCACGCATAAAATGGAAAAAGAAAGATCAAATGCAACTAATTTAACCTAAAATTACCAAAAAGTCAAAGAAGACCAAGAAAAAGTCAAACAAGGCTAGAAATCAACCAAACAAGCACATAATACCTAAATTAACCTAAAGACCTAAACGGGTTACCTCCCGCAAGCGCTGAAGTTATTTACAAGTCGTCAGCCAGACTCGACCCCGCGATTAAGTCAACCGGGGTCATGGACGTGACCCCCCTCACTACCAAAACTGCTCTCATCAAACCCGTGCACGCGCCATTCCTTAAACAAGGACTCAACTCCCTTATGTCGATCACACAAATACATGGCGTACAGATCAGCCGCCCATGGCCTATCACTCACTGAAGCCTTTTTCTTCACATCAGGCGGCTTTTTCTGCTTCACTTTAACACACTTCTTCTCCCCACACTTCTTCTTTGTCGTGGTGTGCAAGGTTTTTGGAGTCTTTGGAGCAACCAGAGGTGGATCGGGGAGAGGATATGTGGCTCCAATAAATATGCTCTCAGCTAAGTTATCCACATTTGATGATTCTTCCTTAATTTCCATACCTGGCCCTCCATATAGCATGGCCTCCAACTCCTCGAGATCACTATCTGGATCAAAAGTATCAGCATTCTCAACCACGAGTGTCACAGCCAACCAATCCTCTCCAAATTCCTCAAACATCTGATCATCAAATGTATCATGTTGGGCTGGATCTGTAGCCTCAATCTGATGCACAACGGCATGTTGATGTTTCGTGTGCTGCGTAGAACCGGCGACACTGAATGTCACAGCCTCATCATCCACTCTCAATGTCAATGTGCCTTTCTGCACATCCACCAATGCACCAGCTGTAGCTAAGAAAGGGCGTCCTAAAATTAATGGTACATTGGTGTCCTCGATCATATCCAGAATGACAAAATCCACAGGAAACACAAATTTATCGATCTTCACCAAAACATTCTCTATCATCCCGCGTGGAAACTTAACTGATCTATCGGCAAACTGAATACGCATTCGAGTCGACTTTGGCTCACCTAGGTCTAGCTGTTTAAATAGGGAGTATGGCATCAAACTGATGCTAGCACCTAGATCTGCAAGAGCATTCCTAACAGACAAACTACCTAACGTACAAGGGATAGTGAAACTCCCTGGATCACTCAGCTTCGGTGGCAGTTTGTTCTGGATGACCAATGAACACTCCTCGCTGAGTGTGACCTGTGGAACATTTGGAATTTTCTTCTTGCTATTCAGCATGTCTTTCAGAAATTTCATGTACTTCGGCATGTGCCTGAGTGCCTCAACCAATGGAATGTTGATATGCAGCTGCTTTAACATATCAATGAATTTCCTATGTTGCTCTACTTCAACTTGCATTAGTCTCTCCGGATATGGAATGCGTGGAACGTAAGCTCTAATCGGTTCCATGGGACGTGCTGTACTTGCTGGGCTTAGCCTAGATTGCACCTGCCCAGGAGCCTCAACCTCAATCTCCTCGTCTATCTCATCATCACTATCCTCATTAACCGGCTCAGCAGCGACTGTCAGCTCTGGATCTGGAGTGGTTTTGCCACTCATAGAAAAGATTGCACTAACATTTTGTTTTGGGTTTATTTCAGTGTTACCTGGTAAACCTCCGTGCTGACGCTCTGACATAGATTTGGCAAGCTGGCCCATTTGTCTCTCAAGATTTTGCATATGAGTGCCCATGTTTCCCATTTCATTCACAACAGTGGAGATATCCTGCTCTTTTTTAGACAAACGCAATCCATTCTGCTGGGCAACTTTCTGAATATCCAAAGCAGATTGCTGGTTCTGCTGCATCATCTGAGCCATCATATCAGTAAGATTCTTCATGTCCGTGTCCTCCGACTGAATCGGGATCTGTCTAGTGCTCTCAGGATTAGGGTTATAGAAACCCTGCTGTCTCTGTGGCGGTCGTGGCTGAAACCCCGGTGGGTTCGAACTGCTCGGCTCCTGTCTCCACCCCGAATTCTGGTTTGGTCTCCAAACCTGATTATAGCTATACTGGTTGGGCAGTGGGCTGGCCTGGCTAGCCATGTAATCGACCTGCTCAGGTAGCTCGGTGCTACCAACAATGGGACAACTCGTGATATCATGAGGACCAGCACATAACTGACAGAATTTCACATGCTGCTGAGTCTCCTGTGGCTGGTTCATCTGTTTCTGAATCGTCTGCATCTCTTTCATCATCTGCGAGAGCGCATCGACCTACGCCGAGAGAGCTGTAACGGGATCTACCTGATGAACCCCTCTCGTCTGGGGCTGTCTACTCGTACGCGTGGTAGACCACTGGTAGCCGTTCAGTGCAAGCTCCTCAAGTAAATCACGCGCCTCCTATGGCGTTTTGCTGCTCAGAGATCCACCGGCAGAACTATCAACAATAGGTCGCGTGAGGGCGTTCAGACCGCCATAGAAAATCTGCACCTGCTGATGCAACTCGATGCCATGAGATGGGCATTTCCTCAACAACTCCTTAAATCTCTCCCATGCCTCATACAAACTCTCGGTGTCCTCTTGCACGAATGAATAAATCTTGTTTCGGAACATTGCGGCTTTGGACGGAGGAAAGTACTTGGAAACGAATTTCTGAGTCAAAGAATCCCAAGTAGTAATCGAACCAGGCGGGAGGGACTGAAGCCACGCCTTCGCTGCGCCGCGAAGGGAAAATGGGAAGAGTCTCAACTTCACAGCCTCCGATGGAACTCCATTGAGTTTGAACGTGTCACAAACCTCAAGGAAATTTGATATATGAGCCATCGGGTTATCGTTCGGAAACCCATCGAACTGAACAGAATTATATGATCATGGAAATGGTCTGAGGCTGGATCTGGAAGTTGTTAGCCTCCACGGGCGGGCGTATGACACTGGGTTGCGCCCCCGCGATATCGGGACGAGCGAAGTCGGCGAGCGTGCGTCTCGGCGGAAGTGCCATCAGAACCGGAACTACCAATGCCTCCAAACGTCGAAGTCTATGAAAAACCCTCTCAGGCTCGGAAAACGGTGAAAAGGGACTCCTCCGACGACGAATGCGCATAAACAGACAAACAACGAAAACGAAAACAGAAACAGAACATAAAGAAACTAGACTAAGCTAATAAACTAACTAACACGTAGGTAAACACAGAAATAAGCAGACATACTAGAAACATGCAAATAAACAAGTAACGAAACCAAGTAAATGGCTAAACTACTAGCTCCGAACTTTCTCGAAATCTGCGCGTCCCCGGCAACGGCGCCAAAACGGCGACAAAAACTTGACGTGTGCTGAAGTGTCTATCAAAAATCGGTCAAGTTAAAAAGGGAAAATCCCGAGTGACTAAACACACGCGTAGGGCAGTGTACCCATCGTATGCAGAACAGTATCGGTAAATACCCGGATGTCAAATCCAAGGACGCAATGCAGGCTCTCGATATGCGAACTTTGCTAATATTTAACCTAAAATATTTTAGTTTTGAATTAAACAAAGAAACAAGTAAAACAAGTAACTAAGATAACAAAGGAACACAGCAACTGAATCAAAGGTAACTCAGATATGGGAAAAGGGTGCTACCTGGTAAGGAATCCTCTGGGCTAGCTAATGACTGATAATCTGACTATCTCACGTGACACTACCCTCTAAAGATGATTACCAGGATAACTTAGACTATAGACACATCTTTGCTATCTAGGCAATCCTAAACTGAGGTCCGGGCAGTAAATGATTCTGGATGCTAATTGATCTAACAACTTCGGTCAAAGCTAATCAGACACGCACGGAATAGAAAACCACTCGAGAGGTCTCTCTATATGGATTCTATAACATACTAGAATACTAAAATGGGATCAATGAAACCTAAGCAATGTCTAACTCGTACAAGCGGGTCAAAACCTTAAGTTCTCAAGTATTCTAACCAACCGACAAAGTCAAACAACCACCTAGTGTGCTAAACGAATTGGTCAACTCAATCCAACACAAATACCATGCAAGATCAGCCTCAAGTCATAACCACAAGATCATGTAGAAGGTCTCCTATCATGCATTTGAACAAAGACTAATAAAATTCAAAGTAAACAATGATCAAATCACTAATTAGGTCAAAATTCTTCGATCCTAAGTGGTTTAATCACATCAAGCAATCATAAGAGAGATCAATCATGCTAATATGTTCATTTCATAGATCCAAATCAGATTCATAAGCAACTAAGATCAAATCACATGAAAAATAGTCAAACTAAAAGTCAAAGCATGCCCAAATTCATCCCAACCAAGTAACACAAAAGATCTAGCCTACAATCATCATCCAAATAGATAAAAATGCAATTTTTGACATGATCATAAGCTAGGTTTACAAAAGAAAAGGAAGGAAAATCAAGCCTTGATGAGGAACCAAAGAAAAAGACCCAAAAATCTTCAAATCTTCAGTCTCTAGCCTCAAATCTTGAATCCTCTCAATCCCTTAAGCTTCCAGACGTGTTTTGTGGTGAATCTTAGTGAAAAAATGTGTTCCTCATTGAAGATGACAGCTTAGAATGCTTAAATAGGGAATTAATAGGGTTTTAGCATCTGGTCGCCGATGAGGACCGCGCATAGTGTGTGAAGAGGATCCATGCGGTCCTCGCACCGCCTCTGACATGACCATGAGGACCGCGAGCAATTTCCTGACGAAGACTCATGCGGTCCTCATGGATACAAAATCAGCAAAAATGCTTGAAAATCTTCTATCTTTTAAATCCGCTCACCACCAAGCCTCCTCTTCCATATTTCCAACCAAGATCAACATACGACCTGAACAAAACCTGATTTTCATAAATTTCACAATTAAGCACCAAAATCTCATAAAAACTTAATCAAAACTTGGTTAAAAATGCGGGAATTCGACAATATAAATATATCCAAAATGCAAAGCATCATAGTTTAATGTTTGATTTACCTAAGGACGATGTTCTAGCATCTGTGTCTAAACTTAATGCGTCCAAGTCAAAACATTTAGTTGTGTCTTTGTCAGCAAAACATGTTTCTGATTCTAATGAAAAAGTTAATGGTTTTAAAATTCGTGTGCCTAACACGAGAGTTGGCCGTGAGTCTAAGCCCCAGGACTTTGTCCCTTATCCCCAAGTTGTGTCTACTTTTAACAGAATAAACAAATCAAAATCGGAACAATTTTGTTTAATTACACAACCAGAAAAATTTCCAAAACATGTAATACACAAATGGGATGACAAAGCCTGAATGGAAGTCGTCTTATCCAAGACGCTCATACCTTTGTAATTATGTTAGTTGGCCTAAACTTATGAATTGTTTTCAGTGTGGAAAACCAGGACACTTTGCTGCAAATTGTGTGAACAGACCTTACCAACCATACTATCCGCAAAACCCACGGACTAGTATGTTGGAGAAAATGATGACATGTGAAAATAGAAAGCAAAAGCAGCAAGCTTTGTCACAGGGGAAGCAGTGTTCAGAACCAATGAAGACTCAACAGTCTAAGGTTTCAAACACAAAGGCTCCAGTGACAAAGCCTGTTGATGAAAAGTGGAATGTGGCCAAAACTCAAAAATCAACTTACACACCTAAAGAAGTTTACAAAAGGAATGATAAGATGAAACCAGAATTTGTTGAGAAACAAGTGTCTAAAGTCAAAAGAGTTAATAAACCTAATGGAAAAACAAAGGTTGAGAAACAGGTTTCAAAACCAAAAGAAGTCACTCAAACGAAACGAGCTGTTTATACAAAATTGAAACTTGAGTGGACACCTGTTAAAAAGCCAGCAGGTAAAAAGGCCACATCACCACCAAAGAAACCTGCATCTGTAAAGAACTCAACCAATGCGATGAAACCACGGAAACACCCTATTTGGAAACCAAAAGTCAACACTCAAACTTTGAGTGTACCTGAATCAAAAGTAGGAATGTCTCTTCAATTAGTTAATTACACTGATTCCAAAGGTATGCCCAGATCTGTTATGGCCTGGGTACCTGAATTTAACTGATCTTTGATCCATGTAGGGACAGCCAAGAAGAACTGTCAACAATCTCTGGTACGTTGATAGTGGTTGCTCCCGACATATGACCAGAGATTTGTCACTTTTGGAAGATGTTCAAGATTTCAACGGAAGAGGCGTTTCATTTGCTGGTGGAGTAGGTGGAAGAATCAGCAAGAAAGGCGTTGTGAAGAATGGCAACTTGACATTTTCTGGTGTACATTATGTGGAGGAGTTGTCACATAGTCTGCTGAGTGTCTCATAAATCTGTGATAGAGACTATTCTGTATTATTCAACCGCAAGGAATGTATTATTCTCAAGCCCGGAGTTGAGATTCCTGAGGAGTGTATTTTGATGCGCACACCAAGACGAGGAAATTCTTATCTTCTCAATATGGGTAGTCCTCCAACTTCAGAAGAAGCCTGCCTTATCTCAAAGCAAAATGAAAATCTGGCATTGTTGTGGCATTGTCGTTTAGGACATGCCAACATGAAGAATCTGTTAAAGCTGGCAAAGGGAGAGCATGTAAGGAACCTCCCTATCACGGATTTCACGTCCGTTGAAAAATGTGTTGCATATGGCAAGGGGAAGCAGCACAGATTACCGCATCGTTCCAAGATCGTCAATTCCTGTTTCATCGGTATTACAACTACTTCATATGGATCTCTTCGGCCCAATGCAAGTTCAAAGTATCAGCAAGTTCTCGTATTGTCTGGTGATCATGGATGATTTCTCTCGTTTTACTTGGGTTTTCTTTTTGTCAAACAAGCATGAAACTCCAACGCTTGTGAAACAGTTTGTCACTCTTATAGAGAATCAGTTGAGCAAAAAGGTGAAGGCTATTAGAACAGACAACGGAACTGAGTTTAAGAATGCTGAATTGAATATTTTATGTGGAGTAAAAGGTATAGAAAGGCAATACAGTGCACCGTACACGCCTCAACAAAATGGTGTTGCTGAAAGAAGAAACAGATCACCTGCTAGAACTATGTTGTGTGATGCAAGACAACCAATTTTCTTCTGGGCCGAAGCAGTCAACACTGCTTGTTATGTGCAGAATCGAGTACTTTTGAACAAGTGGCATGAGAAGACGCCTTATCAGATTATCTATGGAGAAAAGCCAAGGATGGGGTACTTCAAGACTTTCGGGTGTCCTTGCACAGTCTTAATTCAATCGGATGTGGGGAAATTCGAAGCAAAGGCTGATGAATGCTATTTTGTTGGATATTCTAGCAAATAGTGCTTATCGGGTCTACAACAAAACCACCAAACTGATAATCGAGGCATTTGATGTTGACTGGTTGGAAAACAATCTGACAGATGCTGGAATTGGACCGGACTGGATCTTTGATTATGGGACTTTCTTTAAAGGGTTTGACTACTCAAACATGTTTCCTAGTCTAGAAGAAGAAGACATCATTGCTCCAGCTCCTGAAGTGAGGCCATCAGTTGAAATCAGAAGCAACTCCTAAGGATGATGTTGTGGATGTTCCAGAATCATCAGGAACTCATGATGATCAGAAGGAGCCTGAAACCCAAGGTATGAATAATGATGTTAATGTTACTAACCTGCCTGTTTCTGTTTTAGTTCCAGATATTCAAACCACGAGAATGAACAGAGATCATCCTCTCAGCAATGTCGTTGGACCAATGACAGCATGAGTCACATCTAGAAGCCGCATGGGTGATGTTAGGGGTCGATTTCAGGATGCTCATAGGAAAGCTGCATAAGACCAGGAATCTCGCTACGGTTTGGGAATCCCGTCCAGTCAGGTATCCTGAATATTTGTTATCGACTAACCTTTATTTTTGCCATGTGCTTTATTTGTTTTCAGGAACGTTGTAGAGCTTAACTGCCTCCTGAAGACTCGGTCTTAACTAACTGGCACGTGGGAAAGTGGGTCGTATCTCCTTCAACGGTCGAGAGAAGTGGAGAAAGAAGATCCCGAGAATCCCGGATAGTTAGTTAGTTGTTAGTTTGTTATATAAATCGAGGATTCGATCAGTAGGAACACACAACTCACTCTCACATTAGCTCTGATAGCATACGATCTCTGTAACACATTAGCCTGATCGATCAAACCTCCAAAACACTTGTAATTTTCAGTTTCCTATCAATAAAATTGTGTGGTAGCGGGCTCTTCAGGCCGGCTCCCGAGGTTTTTTTGCTAGGATTCCTAGAGGCAACTCGAATAATCCTGGATTTTTCCCTCGTTACATCCTTGTGTTCAGTTTTACATTTCGAACATATTAGCAAGCACACTACCTCACATTCTAAGTTTGGAATACGAAATTCCTTTGTGAATTTTTGACCAAAAAAGTTTGGCGCCCACCATGGGGCAAGTGATGCTTAATCTTATCAAAATCCCATACCTTATTCACTCCATTTGATCTCCAATCTCAAAAATGTCAAACCCGCAAAAAACTGTTTCGGCCTCTACATCGTCCTCCATTCCTCCTCTTCCTTCCATTCCAGGAAGCCAGAAGAAGACTAATGACCGTCAGAAGAAAGTGGACGAGCAGCCGAGAAAGACTGATTACCCTGTCTTCACAGGATCCCAGGTTCAATCTGTTGATCCTGTTATTACTAACAACGATTTGTTTTCCTTGATTAAGCAGGTGAAAAATCAAATGGATCAGCAAGAAAAAACCAATCAAACGGTAATGAAGGAGATTGAAGAGCTAAAGAAATCCAGGAAGCCCATGGAAGAGCAAAGTCCTCTGTTTCCCAGGCATCTCGATTTCAATGCTTCAGGATCCTCAGATCCGTCTCGCTACAATTACAAATCAGCATCAGGCTTTACTACGGCCCCTACAATGACTTCTCAGGCCGCTGGATATGTGGAAAGTACTGCTGGATTCTCAGGAGCTGTCCCACCAGAATCCTCACAGTCACGCTACAAGAATCCTTGGATTCCACCATTGTTGGGATCCTCAGCTTCGCCGTCTCAAGGATATCCTTTTTCTGCTGCAAACCCAAACCAGAATCCCCAAGGATATCAATACTCTAACCCTTCTGTTTCTGCAGGAATCTTTAAAACCAGCTCCTCAGAAGTGCATGATGGTGACGTCATCCCCATGCAAACAGCAACCACCACAGAGCCGAGCTTCCCAGCGGGCTACGGATACAGTTCTGGGATTCCAGTCCAGAATCCTGGCCCAGGTAACATATCCAATTCAATTCCTATCGTTTCTAACCAGGGTGCTCCTTATGATGCAGGTATTCATCCAAATATCGCCAGGGAGCTCCAGAAGTTGAAAGAAATGATATCAAATGTTCCAGGGATCCTGAAACCTATTCCTGAAGTTCCTTTGGAAAGCCACAAGATCTCTAGATTTACCTGGCCAATATCCCAGGTGGAGATCCCGAAGCGTTTCCAGACTCCAAGCATGAAGCTTTATGATGGAACCACAGATCCTGAGGAACACGTGGCACATTACCGGGAGCGTATGGAGATCAATCCCATTCCGACAGGAATCAAAGAAGCCTATCTATGCAAAGGCTTTGGATCAACCTTAACAGGACCAGCCATGAAATGGCTACTGAGCATTCCTCCTAACACTATTACATCATTTTCTCACTTAGTTAACTTGTTTAACAATCAATTTTCTTGCAGCAGGACCTTTGAGAAGCTCACAGGTGACCTGTACCGAATAATTCAGAAGCCAGATGAGCCTCTCAGAGAATATATTGCCAGATTTGGACGAGAATCTCTTGAGATTCCTAATCTGGATATGGCAGCAGCCGTGGAAGCCTTTAAAATGGGGCTCTCCAAAGATTCACGTTTTTACGATGATCTTGTCATGGCTCCTTGTAGGAACCTTGATGAAGTACGCAGTAGAGCTTTGAGATTTATCCGTTTGGAAGATGACAAGAGGATCCACCAAAGATTGGAGGTTCCTAAATATGATCCCAACAGCAAGAAGGCGGAATCCCCCGGGAAGCCGTATAGATCTCGTCCATACTCCAAACCGGAAAATCACAAAGTCAATGTCGTTGACCAAGACGATGATGATGAGGAGTATCCTAAGGTATCTGAATACTGTTTTTCCGTTGATATTGGTGGTTTGATGTGTGCTATGCAGGATCTAGGTGAAAAAGCAAGATGGCCCAGGAAGGATACCAAGCAAGGATCCTGGAAAGACAAGACCAAGTGGTGTGCCTTCCATGAAGATTTTGGCCACCTAACAGACGAATGTATAGCACTCCGAAAGGAAATCAGCTATCTACTCAGCAAGGGGCATCTTAAAGAATTGATTGGCAGAAAGAAGATCAAGACTCAGGAAGTCGACAAGGTGCCTCAGAGAGCAGCTTCTCCACCCCAGGATGCCCAGATAATCAACTTCATCTCAGGAGGCTCAGACATCTGCGGCACTTCGTATTCCTCAGCCAAGAAGCATGCTAAGGAGTCCAAATCTGAACAGGGTGACAGACCTGTCCGGACGTCCACCCTAACTCAGGACAAACTTATATCTTTCGATGAGAGTGACCGTTCTCATGTTCAGGATCCTCATCATGATAGTCTTGTGGTTACTTTGTATATCGCTAACCATTTTGTTCGCAGGATCCTGATTGATAATGGAAGCTCAGTAAACATAATCCGCCTTGATGTACTCAAAAAGATGGGGATCCCAGAAACTGAAATAGTTGCAAGATCCTCAGTCCTAGTTGGCTTCAGCGGTGAAACTAAAAGCACCGTTGGGGATATCAGGCTGCCGGTATATATAGAGGGGGTAAACTCTATGCAAAAATTTTGTGTTATAGATTCTCTCTCTTGTTGCAATATTATTCTTGGCAGGCCATGGATTCACGAGATGAAGGCAGTCCCTTCAACTTATCACCAATGTATTAAGCTTCCTACACCTTGGGGAGTTGTAAGAATTGAAAGCGACCAGCAGGAAGCTAAGAACTGTTATTCAACTTCGATGAAGAACACCACTAAGGTGACGAAGGGATAGCAATTACAGAAAAAGGCACCTGAAGTGCAGGAGGACAGGGAGCTGGAAGTCAAAGAAGTGCCTCTAGACCCTGGGAATCCTGAAATCAAGGTGCTCGTGGGAACAAGCATCCCAACAAATGTTGAGCAGGAATTATTCCAGCTTCTTAAAGCCAGAACTTCAACTTTCGCATGGAAGCATGAAGATATGACAGGTATCCCTAAACATGTAATTACTCATAAACTTGGTTTAGATCCTTCTTTCAGGCCTATACAGCAAAAAAGGAGGAAGTTCGCTCCAGAGAAGAATATAATCATCCAGGAGGAAGTCGACAAGCTTCTCAAAACAAAGATGATCAGAGAAGTCAAGTATCCTAGATGGCTAGCAAATGTGGTGGTGGTCCAGAAGAAGAATGGAAAGTGGAGAGTTTGTGTCGATTACACAGACTTGAACAAAGCCTGTCCTAAGGATCCGTTTCCACTTCCCCATATTGATGCTATGGTGGATGCCACGGCTGGTCACGAGATGCTCACCTTCATGGATGCTTCAGCAGGATTCCAACAAATTCAGATGGAACCATGCGATCAGGAGCATACGGCATTTATGACTCCAACAGGTATATATTGTTACACTGCTATGCCCTTTGGTTTAAGAAATGCAGGTGCCACCTACCAGAGGCTCGTCAATATGATGTTCAAAGAGCAACTGGGGGACACGATGGAAGTCTACATAGATGACATGGTAGTGAAATCCAAAAAAGCTGAAGATCATGTCAGGGATCTCCAAACGGCTTTCGATATCATCGATCAGTATAACATGAAGCTCAACCCCTCTAAGTGCCACTTTGGGGTGCGAGCTGGAAAATTCCTAGGCTACATGGTTACTGAAAGAGGGATAGAAGCAAGTCCAGAGCAGATCAAAGCGATCCTAAATTTGAAGTCCCCATCGAATGTTAAAGAAGTACAAAGGTTGACAGGAAGAATCGCAGCACTCAACAGGTTCATTTCAAGATCCTCAGAAAAAAGTAAGGATTTCTATGATATCCTGAGGAAAAACAAGAAGTTCGAGTGGACTGAGAAGCATGAAGAAGCCCTGAAGTGCCTGAAAAACTACCTGTCAGCAGCCCCACTACTAATGAAACCAGAAGATGGGGAACCGCTGTATTTATATCTCGCTGTTTCCGGAAGCTCGATCAGTGCAGTCCTGGTAAAAGACTATCAAAATCAGCAGCACCCGGTATATTATGTAAGTAAAACTCTACTAGACGCAGAATCCAGGTATTCTCACCTTGAAAAATTAATTCTAGCTCTCATAATGGCTTCCACTAAACTTAGACATTATTTTGAAACCCATACTATAATCGTGATGTCTAACTATCCTATCAAGGCAGTTCTCAGGAAGCCGGAAATGTCAGGAAGGATGGCTAAGTGGGCAGTCAAACTGAGTGCCTACGACATCAAATATGAACCAAGAACAGCAATCAAGTCCCAAGCATTAGCTGACTTTGTGGCGGATTTCAGCAGTGACATTGAACCAGAAGTTGAAAAGGAAGTCCAGCAACTTGAGAAGCTCAAGGAGGACTGGATCCTCTATACTGACGGCTCCTCAAATGTCAGAGGAACAGGGCTGGGAATCCTGCTAAAATCGCCACAGGGGGACATAATACCTCTATCCATATCCTGTGAATTCCAGGCTACCAACAATGAAGCTGAATATGAGGCTTTAATTGCTGGATTACAGCTGGCTAGGGATATGGGAATCCTATCTATACAAGTGTTTGTTGATTCTCTCTTATTAACTAACCAATTTAATGGCTCCTATGCAGTGAGAGGGGAGAATCTGATCAAATATCTTGAGATTGTTAAAAAATTGTCTCTATTTTTCGAAAATTTTAGCATTTCCCAGGTACCAAGAGAAGATAATGCAGAAGCCGATGCCTTGGCAAATTTAGCTTCATCGCTCAGGATCCCTGAGGATGTCAAAATTCCAATAACTCACATCTTGACGCCAGCGATAGCTCTACAGGAAGCTCAGGCTGTTAACGATGATGCAGGCGCAGATGTTGAGAATCCTGAAGATACTCAAGAGTCCTGGACCTACCCGATCCGGAAATATCTCAAAGATGGGGAGATTCCCAAGGGCGAAAACCCCAGAGCTTTTCGCACAAAGGTAATACCCTATACTATAATTGATAATATCCTATATAGAAGATCTCTTGCAGGTATCTACTTAAGGTGCTTAGAGAAGTCAGAAGCTCTAGAGGTGCTTGAAGACATCCACAGTGGAGATTGTGGGAACCATACCGGGGGCAGGGCACTGTTCTCCAAAGTTCTCAGGTTCGGATATTATTGGCCAACTATGAAGAAGGATGCTGCGAGCTTCTCACAGAAATGCGACGCTTGTCAAAGGCACGGCAATATCCTCCATCAACCTGCTGAGCATCTGCATCCTATAGTATCCCCATGGCCATTCATGAAGTGGGGCATGGATATTGTGGGTAAGCTACCAAAGGCTCCCGGAGGAAAAGTGTTTATGCTTGCCATGACGGATTACTTTTCCAAATGGATTGAAGCAGAAGCTTATGTTCAAGTAAGAGAGAAAGAAGTGATATCCTTCATCAAGAGGAACATCCTCACTAGATTTGGGATTCCGGCAGAGATCATATGCGATAATGGCTCCCAGTTTATAGGCAAGAGAACAACAAGCTTTTGTGAAAGCTGGGGCATCAAGATGATCACTTCAACACCTGTCCACCCTCAGGCCAATGGGCAGGCAGAATCCAGCAATAAAATCATCATCAACAATCTCAAGAAGAAGTTGGGCTCCAAGAAAGGTAAATGGGCTGAGGAGCTGCCATTTGTCCTTTGGGCCGACAGAACTACACCTAAAAATGCTACTGGCCAAACGCCATTCTCGTTAGTATTTGGGGCAGAAGCTGTGATTCCTACAGAGATGGTACTCCCAACAGCCAGAGTCAATTGCCAAGATCCTGAAACCAACAGCCAGAATCTCCTTCAGGATCTCGAAACAGTTGAGGAGCTCAGAGATATGGCCAGAATCCAAATGGCGTCTTATCAACAGCGGATAGCGAAATCTTATAACAAGAACACCAGGCTGAGAAGATTCCAAGTAGGTGACTTGGTCTTGAGGAAAGCTTTTCAGAATACTACCAATCCTGCTGATGGGAAGTTGGCACCCAAGTGGGAAGGCCCTTACCTTATAGATTCTGAAGAAGGAAAGGGGGCATATCGTCTGATAAATATGGAAGGAGAACCTCTGCCAAGAGCTTGGAATGCTATCCACCTTAAAGCATATTTTATGTGAGAATCCCATTGAGAATCTCAGGCAAAATCCCAAGGGTCCTCACTGTATAGATAATCCAAGGTACGTATACTAATCCTATTTCAATTTATTCTTATTATTTTTATGACTCATTACTGACTTAAGCATCGGAGTGGTGTTAGCTAAGCTAACACCCACCCCTCACCAAGTGTTGAGTGTTTTGCAGATTCTCAGAATCCTAACTAAAGTAATTTGGGTGTATCCCCAGTTAGAGGCTGATCACCTCTCCTCCGTTTAAGGTATCCTGCATACCTTCTAAGGTTTAAGAGGATTTCACCTCTTCTACGTTTGGGTAATCGCCAGTAGCGCACGACCCTCGCCAGGAGCGCACGTTGTCCACCAGTATGCTCAAGGTGGCCGGACCAGTCCACTCCAGGGGTGGCTGACAATCTTGTCATTGGAGGCTGCTGGGAGGATTCTCAAGGTTTATAACACTGACGTGTTATCTAAGGTTTTGGCATTTTCATGTCACATACGTATGGGCTTGTCCCCAGAATTGGCTTAGTCCCACGTTTGCACGGGCTTGTCCCCAGAATTGCACGGGCTTGTCCCCAGAAATGCATGGGTTTATTCCCAACTCATTTTTAAACTTAACTTGCTCTCGAAAGCATCGGCTTCGGCCGAAGGCCAAGAAGCTTCTTATGATTGTTTCAGGTTCTGGAGTAAGTTGAGACGAATGCCGAGAAAAGTGTATTCAGGATTCCCGTAGGAATCCCAAACAAGGTGAAAAAAGAAATGATCGTTTGTATCTAAAAGTCGATTGAGGCTTTGAGCTGCGAAAGATTATATTCGGTTAAGGTTCCTGTCAGAATCCTGAGGAAAGGCCTTCCTAAGATCACAAGTTCTAACATAAATGAGATTCTCGTCAGAATCCTGAAGCCAACGGTCTGAAACTCTATAAGGTAACCTGTCAGGATCCTAGTGAGGTTTCCTGATAGGATTCTCGATTATATAGAGATTATTGCATAAGCAAAATCCTAAAGGCTAGAATAGTATGTTTGTTTGATTCAATTGACCTCGACCCTATAGAGATTTTAAACTTCACCACAAAATTGGTTTAGATGAATTTTTGTTACCGACCATGTTTCGAATTTCTAAAGATATACAAAGTAAATACAAAACATATTCGAAATGATCAAAATACGATAATATTATTAACATAACGGGATTTGAGCTTCCCAAAGTTCGTCCTGAAAACCTCAGGATCCCTCCCATTGGGAAGCTCATAGGTCAAAAGCTTATTGGGAACCCTGGCTTCGTCTTGCAAACTGCAAGATCCCTCCACCAGGATCCCCAACCATTGTTGTTACTTGTTCTAGTATTGTTTCAGCAAAGACAAGGAAAGGAAATTGTTTAAAGACATACACATCACCAAAACAAACTACAGACTAAAAAAGAGGGCTCAGACCGTTGCATCGTCCTCATCGCCCATCGCCTTCTCGGGAACCTCCAGCTTCCCGCCAGCATCTTCTTCGTCTACCTTCTCCACAGACTTCCCCTTTTCACCCGCATCAGCACCGGCAGCATCAACCAAAGGAAGCTTGTCTCCACTAGTCGGGATTCCAGCCTTCTCCAGTTTCTCCAAGGATAGCTTCCAGGCATCCACCGTCCATTTCAAGCAAGTAACTCCCTCGGCTTCAGCTTCTGCTGCCATTTTCAGCATTGCCTGGAGCACACTGCGAGCAGCTGACTGCTTGGAGATAGCATCCTCCACCTGCGCGGCTACCTGGAACTTCAGCTCCTGCTCTCTCAGCTTGTGCTCATAATTATGGGTCTTGCCCTCAGCTATCTCACCTTGGATGCGGATGGTGTTCCTTGCCTCATCAAGCTTCTTCTGGACCATTGCCAGCTTGGTCTCAGCCTCAATGCACGCAGCGCTAAGCTGCTCGATGCCCTGTGAAAGAAAGACAATGGGATCAATTGGGAATCTCAGCCATTTGCCGGATGCCGCTAAGGTATGAGAATCCTATGTATACACTTACCAGTTTTGTCGTTGTATGTAGGCTCAGAAGCTTATTACCAGTCTCCGCGGGGCTCAGTCCATCAAAGCTCTCCAGGAATACAGTACCCTTCGAGCCCTTCCTCTTCTTGCTGGAGGAAGCTGTTTTGGCCCTGGTAGTGGGAGGTCGGATGCTGGCTAGGGGCTCGGGTTTCTCCTCTTTCATCTCCAGGTAGGAGGTCAGATCATCCAGGGAGAATCCAGTTGCAGGTTTGGGAGCTGCTAGTATGAAATAAAGAAAGCAGTCAGGATTAGGAAGCCTAATTCAAAAAAGATGCTCGAGAAGTTCAACTACGTACTAGACATGACGACTTCTGAATGATCAACTGAGAAGCTTTGTTCGCTGTTGGCGCTCTCGATAGCGAAGGTTCTGTCAGCAGGCGGGATCTCCAGAAAAGAGGCAGTCCTCTCTACAGCTTCTTCAGTCACGTCAACAAGATCAGAAAATTTAGGAGCTGCAAGGAACATTAAAAGATCATTAGCAAAATTCAAAGAAACTCAAATACAATGCCTAAATCAGTTTCCTACCCTTCAGAACCCACTTCATCGGCAATGAATCACCCCCAACAATGGATTCACGTTTGACAAAAAAGAACTTTCTCTTCCAGTCGTGATCATTGTGTGATGCACGAGGAATCAATTGGGAGTAGGAAGAGCGAGCTTGAAGAACGAAGCGACTAAACCCGTGGGTTCTCAGGTTGTAAGCGGCACAAACTTCGGGAATCCCCATCTCAAGCTTCCGGGAATTGTTCAAGTTATCAAGAGAGAAAAGAATCCTCCACACCATCGGCATTGTTTGGGAGTATGAAAGGCCAGTGATTTTGAAGAATTCGTTCACGATGGCCGGAAAGGGATAAGACATTCCAAGAAGGAAGGGATAGTAGAGAAAACAAACCCAGGTTTTGGACATGCAATCGGCTTTCATCCGGGAATCAAAACCCCGAATGACGGCCGACGGCGGGAAGAGACCAGACTCCTTCAACTGGCGGATGTCGCCGTCGCTGAAATTGCAGGTTTTCTCTTCATTGTAGGGAAGAATCCCCAGATCAATGAAGTCCTCGATGTTCAACGAGGAGGAAGGAGTGGCAGAACGAGTGTTCTTCTTCGCCATGACCGGAATAAAGTAAAACGAAAAGAAGCCGGAGAAGAAGAGAAGAAACTGACCTGAAACGTCGAAGAAGCTCGAAAGGGTTTTTTGGGAGAAGATGATGAAGATATGATCTCGGAATCTTGTATTTAAAGAAAAGTAATGATGGTTATCCCATCAATCGGACGCCGTAAAAAACGTCACATCTAACTGTTTTTACCGTGATAACGGCGTGAAATACTGGGTTAAGCGAATCTCGCCAGATGTAAATCTTATCCACAGGCAGCCGAGATTCGGGGGCAATTGTTAGGGGTCGATTTCAGGATGATCATAGGAAAGCTGCATAAGACCAGGAATCTCGCTACGGTTTGGGAATCCTGTCCAGTCAGGTATCCTGAATATTTGTTATCGACTAACCTTTATTTTTGCCATGTGCTTTATATGTTTTCAGGAACATTGTAGAGCTTAACTGCCTCCTGAAGACTCGGTCTTAACTAACTGGCACGTGGGAAAGTGGGTCGTATCTCCTTCAACGGTCGAGAGAAGTGGAGAAAGAAGATCCCGAGAATCCCGGATAGTTAGTTAGTTGTTAGTTTGTTATATAAATCGAGGATTCGATCAGTAAGAGCACACAACTCACTCTCATATTAGCTCTGATAGCATACGATCTCTGTAACACATTAGCCTGATCGATCAAACCTCCAAAACACTTGTAATTTTCAGTTTCCTATCAATAAAATTGTGTGGTAGCGGGCTCTTCAGGCCGGCTCCTGAGGTTGTTTTGTTAGGATTCCTAGAGGCAACTCGAAGAATCCTGGATTTTTCCCTCGTTACATCCTTGTGTTCAGTTTTACATTTCGAACATATTAGCAAGCACACTACCTCACATTCTAAGTTTGGAATACGAAATTCCTTTGTGAATTTTTGACCAAAACAGGTGACATCAATCACTGCATGTACTCATGTTTTATCTCCCAGATTGAGCCTCCAAATGTGATGGTAGCTCTTAAAGATCCAAGCTGGATAGAGGCTATGCACAATGAACTGAATCAATTCTCAAAATTGGGAGTGTGGCGACTAGTGAAAAGGCCAGAAGATAAAAAGGTTATACCCACAAGATGGTTGTACAAGAATAAAAAAGATGATACGGGTATAATCGTAAGGAACAAGGCAAGGCTGATTGTTCAGGGACATAGACAGGTGCATGGGATTGATTATGATGAGGTATATGCTCCAGTGGCTAGATTGGAAGCAATTCGTATTTTCCTTGCTGTTGCAACATATCTCAATTTCACAGTGCATCAAATGGATGTCAAGACAGCCTTCCTGTATGCTTACATGAATGAAGAACTTTATGTGGGTCAACCACCAGGGTTTGTGGATGAGGAACATCCAGATCACGTATATCTGCTGGATAAAGCCCTGTATGGTTTGCATCAAGCTCCACGCACATGGTATGAGACTCTATCCAAACATTTGGTGGAGAATGGATATACAAGGGGAGTGGTTGATCAAACCTTATTTAGAAAGAAGGTGAATGATGATATTATCATGGTGCAAGTGTATGTGGATGACATCATCTACGGCTCTACAAATGAAGAACTGTGCACAGATTTTGAAGATATCATGAGAAAGAAGTTTGAGATGAGTGATCAAGGGGAGATGAACTTTTTCCTGGCATTATAAGTGAAACAAGATGAAACTGGAATTCTCATTCATCAAGCAAAATACGTGAATGAGATTCTGGCAAAATACAAGATGCAGGACTCCAAGCCCATCTCCACTACCATGGAATCCCGGCCTCTACTGACACTGGATGCAGATGGGGAACCAGTGAGTGAATTATTGTATCGGTCAATGATCGGGTCACTCATGTACCTAACAACAAGCAGGCCAGACATCATGCATGCAGTGTGTGTGTGTGTGTGTGCACGTTATCAGGCTAACCCTAAACTCTCTCATTTAGCTGCTGTTAAATGTATTTTTATGTATCTGAAGGGCAAGCCTCGGCTTGGACTTTGGTACCCAAAGAATACTGATTTCCAATTGTTTGCTTTTACTGACAGTGACTATGGAGGTAGTGATCTTGACAGGAAATCAACAACCGGTGGATGTCAGTACTTGGGAGACAGACTCATCTCATGGCAGAGTAAGAAGCAGCATACCGTGTCTAAATCAACTGCAGAATCTGAATATGTGGCAGCATCAGCTGGATGCTCGCAGGTAGTGTGGATTCAAAATCAGCTAACTAACTACGGTATGGAATTCATTAACACTCCAATTTTTTGTGATAATGCTGTTGCTCTGCAAATTGTCAAAAATCATGTTTAACATTCCAAAACAAAGCATATAGACATCAAGGTACATTTTATTCATGATTGCTATGATAGGAAGTTGATTCAGTTGGAAAAGGTAAGCTCAGATCAAAATGTTTCAGACCTTTTCACAAAACCCCTTCCTCGTTCAAATTTTGAAATGTGTGTTGAAGGCCTAAGAATGATTGCCTTCGAGGAATGATCTGATCAAAACTTTTTGTATATCATTTTGCTTTTATTTTTGCTTACTTTTGCTTTGACTTTATTTAAAAAAAATAAAAAAAATTATTAAAAATAATAATAAAAAATAAATAAATAAATAAAATGTGTTTTTGTTTCAAAAGCCTCATAAAAACAGGGGAAGAAATGCCAATGTTTCAGAAAATCTGAAAAATATGTTTGAGGTTTTTATGAAGTCTTTTGTTTGCCTTGAGTCGGTAGGAAGTGATATAAATTTCCAAGATAATCGGAGACTGACACGTGTAAGGCAGAAATGAAAGACGGCTCAAAGATGATGTGTCGGTAAGCTAAATCAAAAACTATGATCATTCAAGTAAGTGCAATAAACTTAACTTCTATATATGTTTAAGTTTCCCGTCCTAGTTTACATGGTTTAAAAGACTGAGTCCCAGTAAAAATGGGTTGAGAGTGGTATTCACCTAGTATTCACTCTCTCACATGCCATGTTTCTGTTGTTATGACAAACACCACAGAAAAATGAAAAGAAAAAGAAAATTAAAAAAAATGAAAAAGGAAAAGTTATAAAGATAAATAATTATTGTGTTTGGTCTTCTCTGCGTGCTTATGCGGCCGACCTGATCACCAACTGATAATCAAGAAAATAAGTGGTAGTCATAGCGGTGTTGCATGGTTCCTCAAGTTGGGGGTTTGTGAATCCTCAATAAACTCTGAGGTTGGGTAGGTTTTGCTATGAACAATTGGGTGTGGGGACAGTTAAACATGACGGTAATTATGTATCAATTAAGCACTTAAAATTTTTTACCTGGATGTGAGTTTATGTGGTTTCAAAATTTGGGCAATCGTCTAGAGCGTCGAGTAATGGAAGCTGAAAAGGGTTCCTCAGTCAAAGATTTGTCTGGTTTGATCCATGAAAAACATCAACTTCAAGGTAAGTATGTTTTTATCTCGTTTTTAGGTTATCTTAATTTTATGCTTTTTATATTCATTTGTTAAGCTTTTGAATAGTTAAAATTAAATTTTATGATCAAGATCAGATAATCGGGGTATAAGTCTGAGGTGAAGTTTTGTAATTCTCAAAGTTTCAAAATTAACAAGTTTTCATCAGAATTATCATTTAAATGAGGTTTGGGGCACATTTTAAATGTTTCTGGAAACTTGAGGGGCCTGAGTGAAAAATGTTTTAAACAAAACCCTCAACCCCCCCCCCCCCATTTCCGATCCAGTTCACGATTCACACCCTCCCTCTCTCGTTTACGATCTCCGCCGCACTAAGCACTAACCGCCGTAATAGTCGCCAGAAAACTGATCTCAGCCTCCTCCGGCCGTCCGTTATGAAAATCGAGCACACCACCACACTCGCAATCCATTTCCGACCAAGAAACCCTCATCAATCAACTGTTTTCATGAGGGTTCATCGATCTACTCACGGGTTTTGCGATTTGAGCCCTAACTCGTGATCATCATCTGTTTTCTCTGTGTTCGAGTCGTTTTAGCAATATTTGAAGTCGGTTTTGTGTTTACAACTGTTAAAAGGTAGAGATAAATGTTCATTGTTCATGTTTGAGAGGTATTAATGTGTTTCCGAGTTTGTTGCAGGTCCGTCAATGGAGGTTTTGGCGTTTACGATTGTCGCAGTGAAGAAGACGACCGTTGGCGTTTCCGATCGATGTTTACGATCCGAGTTTACGATCCATGATTCCGTTCGTGGTTTACGATCCACGTTTACGATCGGAGTTTACGATTGAACATGTTTACGATCCTGAATGTTTCCGACTGAACCCTAATTGACCCGATCGTAAACCCGAATAGTGTATCGGAAACACACTTGATTTTTTAATTAAAATCGTAAACACCTATTTGTTGTAAATATCATCAAACTCAATCATTTTAAGTTAAAATTAAATGTGTTTGTGATTCAAAATCAAATATTTTTCTTAAAAGTTTAAATTGAGATTTTCTGAACTTAACAAGTTAACTATGATAATCAATTGAACTTCAAGATATTGTTGACAAACATAATTTCACTTTGATGAGTTTAAGCTTGATGCATTTGTCTCGTTGTTGTCAGATGGCAGAAGATATGCTTGACGAAGAGATACATTTTGAGAGAGATCATTGCATCCCGACCTATCTTGATGATCCTCCTGAGAGACATATGCAGTTATTCTACTCTCTGGTGGCAGGATTGAACGTTCACAAAATTAATCATGCTCTTCGGACAAGTGTGTTGATCGATGAGCAGCTTGTTAGAGAATTCTGGGGAACAGCAAGAGCAAATGCTGACAAGACAAGAATCACTACAACCATCCAGAACTGACCAATCGTGATTCTTGAAGAAGACATTCGTTAGGGTTTGTGTAACATCCATATGTTTCAAAAAAAAACCTGAAAACTCAACCCACATCAAGATCCAAGATTTAAATCAAATTCTCAACACCATAAATGATTGATTACTCTGTTTCATGTGATAGTACTCTGAAAATGGTGAATGTGGACGAAAACCGCGTGCAAAACCGAGTTATAACGAAGCAGGAATCGCGAAAACAAGTTTGGTGTTAGTTGTTGATTGCAAAGACGCGTTTTCCTCTTCTAAACCCATCCCACATCGCCCCTAAAACAAAATTTCACTCCATTTCTCATCTATAAATACCCTCCCTTGATCCTTAATAGTTTGCAACTCCTAGTTTGAGTATAAACAAGTGGAATAACCAATTTTTGGCGGTTCCACAACTACAATACCCCTTCGGGTGTCGTGCTTAGTAGTTTTTTTATGCTCTCGGCGAGGAGGTGCCGCCCTTCAAGCTCGTCTCGTTTATCGCTTTGTTTCCTATTTTTCCTTCCTTTCGTTATTTGTTTATTTATCGCTTTATTAGTTTAATTAATTAGTTTAGTTTAGGTTCTTAGTTAGGTGCTTTAGGCTCGTTTAGGTAGCCTTGCTAAGGCTCGTTCTTAGAACGCCTAGCATTGTTAAGGCTTGTCATTTGGACGGCCTAGCTTTGCAAAGGCACGTCATTAGGACATGTTGCCTTGCTTAGGCCGATTTCGGCTTTCTGTAGCCTTGTAGAGGCTCGTTAGGCCCAACGAGTCTAAACTTTCATGTCGAATTTCATCTATATTCTTCTAATCCAAAAGTCAAAGTTTTATGCATGAACAAATTGGGGATTAAGGCTTGTTCTTCACAAATCAACAATTAAACTAATTCTTAATCATTCTAATATGTAATCCAGGTTTTGAACATAAACTCATTTTTAAGAATTTCAAATTGCTTAGAAAACGATCTCTGTTTAACAACATATTTAGTGATGGTACTTGAGACGCGAATGACATGTAGTAACTGGAAGGATGAACACATCGGTAGTTGGGGTCTCTGTCAAAGGATAAGAGTTCGCATAAATCCCATAGTCGGACATGGACGCTTACCTGGGATGCCCCGATGAGAGTGTCATAACCTATTAGGCCAAAGCATGTCTAGTAACATTTAAGGTATTGTCACTTTTAAAAGTTAATATTTTTTTTTTCAAACTTTAATTTATAACATTAAAACCCATCCCCCAAATGCATTGAATCCCATGTTCCAATATTCATGTCGTCCCCTTCTATTCTTTTAGGATGAATAGTCTTACATGTTGTCAATATCTTCTAGCATGTTATATTTCACTTATTCTATCATACGACATGTAACGCATATTTTTCAAATATATGTTATGTATCAAACTTGTGGTTACTCACCAACTATTTATAGTTGACCCCCTTTATTCTATACATGTGTGTAGGCTATGATGTTGATGTTTCAAGATGCTATCACATAGGGCTAACTTGTGGTTACTCACCGACTATTTATAGTTTACTCCTCTTATTTATACATGTGTGTAGGTTATGGATTTATGTTTCAAGATGCTATCACATAGGGCTTTTGGACCTAGTTTAATAAAGAAATTGTATTTGTTATTAATATGTGGTGTATTGTTTTATCTTTCAATGTTATCAATGAAATTCGTTATTTAACTATTGTCACTAAATTAGTTGTCATGAGCTTATGGGCAATCTAATCATGCCCCGACGTTTCCGCCGTCGGTTGGGGTGTGACAGATTGGTATCAGAGCCATGGCTATAGGGAACTAGGTTATTAGAAATGGAATGACCTAGACTATTGCCTTAGGTGTCCAAACACGAGAACCTCGTGTATTGCATGCTTTGTTTAGAGATTGCCCTTTTTTATGTCTTGTTTTACCTTAGTTAGGATGTACTTCAAGTCTAACACTAATCACACACTCATGCACTCAATTTCAGGCTTCCTAGCGTTTTTCTTAGTAATGGTGCCTTACATGCCATTTTAGGAACCTGATTTTATTTGATGTTTTTAAAATCTCGTCAGGGTTAGGTTCCTTAGTAACGGACATGTAGTAACTGGAAGGGTGAAAGCACCGGTAGTCAGGGTGTCTATATAGGTAAGCGTTACCTAGGACACCGTGGCGAAAGTGCCTTAACCTATTAGGCCAAAGCATGTCATAACAAACGTTTCTAGGAACCATATCAACCCTGATTAGTCGAAGGTGGTAGTTTTCCAATCGGGAAATGAGAACCATTCCATTGATTTTAAACAAGTCAATTCGATTTCGTGTTTTGCATGTGATTTCATGATATCCTGTTTATACTCTGATTTCGATCTATGATATTCTTTTGATTTTCAAGATTTCATGATTAAGACGCCACTTTTCGTGATTTCAATAGCATTTTTGAAATTTTCACCATCGACACTTACTTTCACATTTTACATATTTTACCCCTCATGTTTTAGTCAATTGATTTTCCATATTCAAACCTTTCGTGTTTTATTTCATCCAAATTCATCCTTGTGATTTCTATTTTACAATTTCATAATGTTGTACGACACTCCTGTGGCGTATCACATCCTACACTATCCTACGATTTACGTTATCGGTTCACAGTTCCATTCCGACTTGCCTTTGAGAATTCAAATAACCCCATGTTATTTATTTAGTAGCTCGAGTTTCACAATTTTCCGATTCCATCCTCGAGGTATTTCATAATGTTTATACAATCAATTTGTTCCCTCACGATTTCACATACTCTTGTTTTTTTACACATCGTCATTGTATTTCAAATTCATGTCATTCATTGTCACCATAAATGTGCTATGGATTTGATTATCCCATTTTTAAACCGAAACCTTGTGAGTTAATAAAAGAAACTCTTGCGTAGTTTCAAAACCTTCATTTCACGATACCCAAGTCATGATCGATTGATTGTTTTACCAAATCTTGTTGCCAACCCACTTTAGACTCAACCCATTGTTCCAATCATAGCCCAACCTGTTGCACCAACGCCCAATAGACACACCTGCGTAGTGATTCACGTAACCCCATAATGTGTGTCCTAGGCTGGCCATTGCAGACAATGCTTCGGTCAAACTAGCAAAACGAGTGCGCATAGTCACGTTTTGATCTCAAGTCAAATTTACCATTTGAATCCAGTCAGTCGGTTTTTAAGCTTACCATTTCTTTAAAAAGAATTCATTCGTGATTTCATTGTTCGATGTGCAATTCAAAATAATTTACATTCATCATTTCAAAACCTATTTATATCATGTATTTTTTTCTTTCTTCTTTTTAACTCATTTACAGGTGAGCGAGTGCTTGTCGATGGGTTCACGAGTTTACAAGTTTGCATGGTTACGGGATTACATGCTTATGAGTTAACGCGTTTACCCATAAACGAGCCTACGAACTCACACGTACATGATATCCCGTTTTAGAAAATATTAAATTATCCATTTTTGAACCCCTCCAAAGTATCACGTTTTGCACTTTTAGGTATACATGTTTAGGAATTTACTTGTTTAGAAAATTATGAGTTTACGAGTCCACATGCCTACGGGATTGCATGTGTACGAGTTTACGACTTTATAACTTTACGAGTAGATAATTATACATGTTTATTAAATTAAAAAAAAAGAACTCATCCTTTATATTCAAGGTTATATTCCAATTGCAATTGCACGATGTTCCAACTGTTTCGCCTTAACATTCATTTTTATCCAAACTCATGTTTACCCTAGCTAACGTCAAATTTATGTGTATCGCGATGATCGTTTCGTTTTCCCCGCTCGACAATCAAGTCCAGACAATCTATGGCGATAAACCATTCCATGGGTTCTAGCTCATGTCCGACGTTAAAACCCACAAGTACTTGCATAAGGAGTACATGGCCTGTCTGGTCAGCATTGTGGACGTCCGTAATCAGGAATAGGGAGTCCAAGACATCCTAGTCGTTCGGGACTTCCCTGAAGTGTTTCCCGAAGACATATTGGGTCTTCCTCCCGTTCGCCAAGACGACTTCCGCATTAACTTACCCGGTACTACTCCTGTTGGCAAGTCACCCTATCGCCTCACACTGTTTTGTGTCAGCCACCTACCTCTAATTATTTTGTTTCCGTAATTATGGCTCCCATTTAGTCTCTTATCGCATTCATGATGACGATATCACCGTATCTGTACTACTTATATACTATGGATACTTCTCAGTTATAATCAACGTTACCTTCGAATCCTTGGTTGTGCTTAGCCATGAGCTTCTTTTGGCTAACTAAACACACATGGATTCTTTTGCAGCTCTTACCTGGATAAATTCGTTATCGCCTTCGTTGGCGATGTTCGAATTTACTCAAATCCTATTTTCAAAATTTTCATGAAATTTTGACCCAAACAATAATCTTTGGGAAGACTCGTGTTATTCCGCATTTCGATATAAATTGTAATTTTTTTAATGTTCGCGTTATTCAATGTTTCAACTTTAAACTGTGATTTTCCATGCTCGGTGTATGAGTTCCAGACTCGCTTTATTCAATACTCAATGTGTGGGCTCAATTCATAGTTTCTAATGTTGATCTATGGATTCAAACTCGTGGTGTCAACACATGGCGTGTTTATTCAAAAGTTTATAACTCACATTATTAAAAAATTGATTGGTGAGTTCGGTTTGCGATTTTCGACTCACAGATGGTGAATTCGGTTGTGATTTTCAACGCTTGGCGTGCAGTATTCAACTCTCGGCTCGCGAGTTCAACTCTTGGTTTACAGTTTTCAACTCTCAGTTTGAAGATTTCTATATTCGGTGTGTAGATTCCAACATCTGGTTCAATTCGCGTATTTCAAAATTCAAACTTGCTTGTTTCGACCTTCAATTCACGATTTCAAACTTACATGCTTATGTTTAATTGATATTCAACTTTCAAATTCATGTCATTCGATTTAAATTAATCCATTCATTCGAATCATGCCATTTGACATACCACTTGTAGACCGTTCGCTTATCATGATTAGTCTTTGTGCTATCGTTATCCCATGTTTTCATGATCAAATGTTTTCACTATCTCATGCTTTCATGTTTTCACTACCTCAAGTTTTGATTATCACAAATTTTCATATTTATCATTACCACATGTTTCCACTATTTCATACCATCATTGCTACAACTTACACGCTTTCATGACCACCTAATCACATGTTTTTAATATTGCATGTTTTCATTATCACGTGTTTTAACTATCACATGTTTTACCAATCTTGCTAACCAAGACTCATACGAACTATAACCGTCAATTGTATGTAATACTAGTTAACCATGCGATTGATTTTGGGTCATAGCCGTGAGGTCTTGTCGTATTAGCAAGGAATTTGTTTTGTTTTGGATTTCATCTAGACCCCGCGCTTCGAGAAAGGTGGACTGGGTGTGAGTCGCGACACATCTAGTTCGTCTAAAATCCGACACTGTTTTGTTAGTTACATTGATTTCAATTTTGATGGATACATTCACTTGCATTGATTTTAATTAGTCAAGTTATCACTTTCAAATGGATACATGTTAACCCCTCAACCCCTTATTCTATCCTCTACCTTAGGAGAGATTGTGGCTTTCACTTTACTGATCAAGTTGTTTGGTCAAATCATGCATTCTCGTCTTCGAATCATTTGTGACCTTTGACTCTCGGTGTGGTACTCATTCCATGCGTGTACGCCATTAACCATGTCATTGTCAGATGTATCACATGTTATATAAACTACGTCTGGATCTTGCGGTATCAAGTATTCCCTTATCAAAACTTTTTTTTGATCTTGCGGTGTCAAGTATTCCCTTATCAAAACTTTTTTTTTGATCTTGCGGTGTCAAGTATTCCCTTATCAAAACTTTTTCGTGCTTTTTGTGTTGTGTGAGGGAGTCTCTCCGTAGGAAACTAACACTCTTTTGAAGTAGCAACAATGTGGTGGGTAGCTGCGGTACACCCTATATATAAGCATCGGTGGTGCTTTAAAAATGGGCTAGGTGTCGGACCGAGAGTTGGCCCTGGTCGTGTGTCTTCGTGTCAGAAGTTTATATCACTATTTCAAAGGAAACCTTTACAGTTGATTTTTTTTAAATAATGTACTTTTCGGTATAACATTTAATTATCCTCATTACTTTTTCCTACAGTCTCTACTAACTGAATTTCGGGAAGAAATTTCCTAAAGTATGGGAGACTGTAACATCCATATGTTTCAAAAAAAAACCTGAAAACTCAACCCACATCAAGATCCAAGATTTAAATCAAATTCTCAACACCATAAATGATTTATTACTCTGTTTCATGTGATAGTACTCTGAAAATGGTGAATGTGGGCGAAAACCGCGTGCAAAACCGAGTTATAACGAAGCGGGAATCGCGAAAACAAGTTTGGTGTTAGTTGTTGATTGCAAAGACGCGTTTTCCTCTTCTAAACCCATCCCACATCGCCCCTAAAACAAACATTTCACTTCATTTCTCATCTATAAATACCCTCCCTTAATCCTTAATAGTTTGCAACTCCTAGTTTGAGTATAAACAAGTGGAATAACCAATTTTTGGCGGTTCCACAACTACAATACCCCTTCGGGTGTCGTGCTTAGTAGTTTTTTTATGCTCTCGGCGAGGAGGTGCCGCCCTTCAAGCTCGTCTCGTTTGAAAAGCTTCTTTGAGGTAATTCTTCTTCTTTTAGTTTCTTTGTTTCCTATTTTTCCTTCCTTTCGTTATTCGTTTATTTATCGCTTTATTAGTTTAATTAATTAGTTTAGTTTAGGTTCTTAGCTAGGTGCTTTAGGCTCGTTTAGGTAGCCTTGCTAAGGCTCGTTCTTAGAACGCCTAGCATTGTTAAGGCTTGTCATTTGGACGGCCTATCTTTGCAAAGGCACGTCATTAGGACGTGTTGCCTTGCTTAGGTCGATTTCGGCTTTCTGTATCTTGTAGAGGCTCGTTAGGCCCAACGAGTCTAAACTTTCATGTCGAATTTCATCTATATTCTTCTAATCCAAAAGTCAAAGTTTTTATGCATGAACAAATTAGGGATTAAGGCTTGTTCTTCACAAATCAACAATTAAACTAATTCTTAATCATTCTAATATGTAATTCAAGTTTTGAACATAAACTCATTTTTAAGAATTTCAAATTGCTTAGAAAACGATCTCTGTTTAACAACATATTTAGTGATGGTACTTGAGACGCGAATGACATGTAGTAACTGGAAGGGTGAACACATCGGTAGTTGGGGTCTCTGTCAAAGGATAAGAGTTCGCATAAACCCCATAGTCGGACCTGGACGCTTACCTGGGATGCCCCGATGAGAGTGTCATAACCTATTAGGCCAAAGCATGTCTAGTAACGTTTAAGGTATTGTCACTTTTAAAAGTTAACATTTTTTTTTCAAACTTTAATTTATAACATTAAAACCCATCCCCCAAATGCATTGAATCCCATATTCCAATAATCATGTCGTCCCCTTCTATTCTTTTAGGATGAAACTTCGGGACTAATCCTTTCACTTTCAATTTTTGCTTCGTGGACTTAACTTATAATCCAAGTGAGTAATCCTTGCCCCTTTTCTCATTTTCTCATTTTTGGGGTTGCAACATGTATCCTATTTCAAAGTGTTATATTTCAAGTTTATCAATTACCATGCGTATGTGATCTATGTGTGAATTATGTGTTATGTGGCTTCTAGCATGATTTGTCAATATGTGAATTTCAAAGGTTTTCATGTTTATCATGTTTATCAAAGGTTTTCATGTTTTTATTGGATGTCAAGTATGTCATGGTTGTCATGTCTGTCATGTCTTTCATTTGGCATAAACATTAACGTAAGGCCTGGGGTAACAAAGGTAGATCTATCGGTTGACAACCCACTCAACTTGACCGGTTCGGCGTTGGGTGTTTGGAACCTATTTCATTATTTCATATAGTCTAACCTGTGGGTTAGGGAATCTTTCATATGTCATTGAGGTTTGTTTATGCCTAGTACTTTATGTTGTCATTTTATACCAGCAATTTTGGTTATGCATAGTCTTACATGTTGTCAATATCTTCTAGCATGTTATATTTCACTTATTCTATCATATGACATGTAACGCATGTTTTTCAAATATATGTTATGTATCAAACTTGTGGTTACTCACCAACTATTTATAGTTGACCCCCTTTATTTTATACATGTTGTAGGCTATGATGTTGATGTTTCAAGATGCTATCACATAGGGCTTTTGGACCTAATTTAATAAAGAAATTGTATTTGTTATCAATATGTGGTGTATTGTTTTATCTTTCAATGTTATCAATGAAATTCGTTATTTAACTATTTTCACTAAATTAGTTGGATGAGCTTATGGGCAATCTAATCATGCCCCGACGTTTCCGCCGTCGGTTGGGGTGTGACAGTTTGTACATCAATGATAAAGCTGAAGATCCAATAGAGTATTCAAAGACTGTTGTGTTGGAAGGTGCTCAATCCTTGGGGTATGAAGGAAAGTTCCCTCCCATTTTCAAGAAGTTATTGCCACACTACTGGAGGTGTTTGGCTCACTACATGCAGAAATCCTTCTTGGGGAAGAGAACAAGCTTTGATCAGCTAAACAAAGTGCATGGCACAGCGTTTGTTGCATTGGCCTTAGACTGGAACTTCAATTTCTCAAAAATGATGCTGATGGATTGGATTGGCAATGCTGATTTGAGCGCCAGAGAACAATTCCTGATGACGCCGAGATTTGTGCAGATGGTGGTTATGAAGAAATATCCTTTGATAGAAGAAAGGATAGAGAAGCTGGATATCAAGTTTATGGATAACAGTGTGTTCGGGTTGCAAACCCAAGACAGAAAGGAAAAGAATAGCTTTCAAGGGAGGCTTGAATGGACTAAGAAGGGTGCCTTCCCTGAAGTTGCAAGGGAACAGGAGCAAGAAGAATCTGAGTCTGAACCAGAAGTCCATCCGGTCAATGTGTCTGTTGCTGAAGACCATGATGTGACAGCAACTGTGGCTGTGAATGTTCTAGAAGGAGCTGACGTTATACCTTCTGATGAGGAAAATGTGATGGACGACATTTTCCCAGAACATGAGGATCAGAATGACGATATCTATGGGGATCTAGGGCCCATTAGCCACAAGAGAACGAGGAATGACTTGAACTCCTCTTCTAGCAGTGGCTCAATTCCATAGGAGTTGGATGCTCAGTTTGAAGTGGATAATGTTCTTGAAGAGCCTATTCCTGTGCGTGAGCCATCACCAAGGAAGAAGTCAGATCCTAGAACCATCAGGTTCAAATTTCAGAAAACAACCACAGGGGTGATGGTGATTGAACCCAGAGATGCAAATGTTCAGAATGAGAATGTGACTGAACAGACAAATATTGAAAGCTCAACTCAAGTTGATGTCCAAGCTAATGTTCAAGAACCAACACCAATGCAGACTGAAAGTCCTATTCAGAATGAACATAGCCCAGTTCATGATGAAAGGCAATTCTTTGATGTGGATAGCATGTTTGTTGAACCCAGTCCAGTGAGAGTGAACTTATCTGCTGAATCTAGCCAGCCTCCTGTTGTGCCAAGCTTTCGTCCGTACCAATCACTTGTTGAAGATCTTACTCAATCTAGTGAACTCCCTGTTGACCTCAGGATAAGTGCTGATCCTCAAATCAACTTCCTCGTGTCTCAAAACAGGAAGAGAGAGGGAGAGATAAAAGAACTTAAAGAAGAAAATAAGAAGTTGAAGGAGAAGGAAAGCAAGAGCGAAGCCAGTATTGCGTTTTTGTATGCGAGGCTTCTAGAGCTGAGGAAGAAAGTAGAATACTTAAAGAAGTCTAGTGGTCTAAGTGCTCAGAGTGCCACAGGACAGAGTTCTTCTCAAAGCGCTCCAACTGCTGAAATGGTGCATGAAGATGAAGGTGATGATACCATTGTAATGTCAGACTACGCTCAAGGAGGTAGAATCATCTCAACGGCACCAGAAGGTCATGAAAACTGGTTCAAGGAATTCTTCCAAGGACCTCCCCCTACGCTGTACTCGATTGATGTTGGTAAAAGTGACATCGACAAAAGAGGAAGCCGTGAACCTATTATGTTCGCGGTGATTAGAAATGGCTACAGTCCAGTGGAATACTACAGAACAAGAGGCCAATTTCACTCCTGGACAGAGCCAGAAATCAGAAACTTACTAAGGGCGCCGTACATTAACAGATGGAGGAATGTTCAAGGAGATCAAGTTCGTGACAATCTACTGAGCCATATGGCAGAAAACTTTGTGAACTTTGATCTCAAACAGGTCAAATGGGTTGAAACTGGAACTGACCCAGTTACTGGAGAGCCTGTAGGTGAAGTAAGGCGACTACCCACCAAACGGACTAGAGTGATTAACATGTTGGATGAAATTGAAGATGGGACTTTAGTGAAAAATTTTGATAGCTGGTTCTATGATCCAACGACTCACGAGGTGGTGGTGGTTTGCAAAAACATGCGAGAGTTTCGCTTTTATGATCCGGTCGATCTGATGAGGTTTGGTGAACGTGATATCAAGCTCCTCGCCTCCCAACCTATTCTCGGTGATGAGAATGATCTTGAAAATGCAATCAGGGTGGGCATCTTTCATGGTACAGCAAACCGGATCGTGGAGCGTGAATGGTGGTCCAGCAAGAAGCCTAACACTTTCAGATTTGATTTGCTGCTGCCGTAGACGCTCTAATGGTTCATGCCTAGGGGAAGATTGTTGGGCTATACTTTATGAGGCATGAACATTAGATTGGGCTAACTTGGTTTGGGCTTAAGGTGATTACGATTATGGGCTTCTTGGACCGATTTCTTTAGTGGGTTTACTATTGGATTAGGGTTTTTGTAATGGGACTATATAAACCCACTTAGTTTATGATTCTAGTTGCTTGTTGTTTACGATTTTGTGCCTCTCTCTTGTAATTTCGATCGTATACATCAATCCAAGAAAGTTAGTGTTCATCATTCAAGATTTGATCTTTTAGTGTTGTGTTTCACTCATATCAAGTCTATTTCATCTACTTTCTCTTGAATCAATCTCGTACAAGGTTTCCGCACTTGTTCGAGATCAAAATATCATGAACGGTTGTTGATCTCGGACCAACAATAATGTTTCCTGTGATTCTTTTATACTTAACGATTATTTGCACAGTAGATGGGTCCTGGAGGCCCAAAGTATTTTAGAGTATTAAATGATTTATAATACTGAAGGTTTAAATGTTTGGTATAATTCTGTTATGTTTTATATCTATTAAACGTTTATAAAGAAGGGACCGTTAGGTCCAAATGTTTGAAGTAAACCTATCAAGGTTAATGTTGAGTTTTATTACTTAGAACACACCAGTGTAAGCTGACCTTTTGAAGCATGTATTTAGGTGAGGTTGTTGATACATAATATGTGCGTCGTGTGAAGTATCGAGACAAGACGATGTGAAGTACAAGACAAAGCAAGATTGCTGATGTCTTAACTACATCTGAACTTGAGTTCGGATCAGGCCGAACTCAAGTTCGCCTGAGGTTTGGCACATCGAGTATATATAGATATGTTGTCTTGTATTTCAGCAACAATTAAAAGAGAACTTAGAGAGACCAAATCTTAACTATGTGTTTTTGAGAGTGTTTCTCTGTTGGAGCTGATTTGAGAGTTTGTAATTGAGTCTTTGTTGATTTCAATAAAAACAAACTTTATTTACATCTTGATTCTCTCTCTAACGATCGAGCAAACCTCTAGTAAGATCTTTCTAACGGTTTTACAATTGGTATCAGAGCAAGTCCAGGTTGCTCTATTGCGTTTGCTTTGATCGTTGTCGTTTTGTTGACAAAACCGATTGTTTTTCATTAAAAAATGAGTCAGTCTTTGAGCTTTTCGATTCCAATTCATTCTTGAAACATTTCTGTTGCTAAAATCACTTTGACTACTGAAAATCTCGTTCATATCTGCTCAAAATCGTGATTTTTGATCAAAAACAAGTTCAGTTCGTTCGAGTTTGGGAAGTTGTGAGATAACCTTCATCCGAACTAGAGTTCGCCTCAGTAACCGCTCTGAACCTGAGTCCGCCTAAGTTCGTTTGAAGTTTGCTTGAAAATTTAGGTTCGGATATAGTTCGGTTTGAGTTCATCTGAGTTTGGATAGGGTTCGGATACAGTTTGGCTGAGGTTTGGAAGATTACTGTTCGTTTACAGTTCGTCTCAAGTTCGGTTGATTTGTAAGTTTACCTCCAGATTGGCAGAGTTCGGACAAGCTTATTTCAGTTCGGACTCAGTTCGGCTTAAATTGGAATTTTTGGGTTGTTTCACGAAAACTGACGTAACTTGAGAACTGTGAAGAGTTATGGGAGCTAATACCAGCCAAAACGACCGTCTCGGAGAGATCTACATTTTTACTGCCTAACGCTTGTACCCTCCAGTTTGACCCCCAAAATCTGCTTCTAAGACCTTTGTTTTCAATTTTGAAGTTTTGATATTCAATTTCACAATTTCCAAAATGTATGAAATTGATGTCTTCATTGCGAGTCATCGTCAGAATGTACCAAAGTTGATAAATCTTGAAGATTATCATGGTTGGGAGACAAATTTTAGAGCATATATTATTGATTTCGATAAAAATTGTGGTTATCGGTTACAAATGAATATAAATATCCAACTTATGGTGGTGATTTTAAAGAGATGCGATATTTTTCAATTGAAGAAAGGAAATCATATGATCAAATTGAAAAGGTTGTTGCACTTCTTATGTTAGCTTTGCCTATAACTCTTAAAGGTCAAGTCCAAAATTGTTGAAAAGCAAAGAAGATATGGGATATTGTAAAGAGACAGAGTGAAGAACATATGTCTAAAATTTCTCAGAAAACAGTTAATCAAGATTTGAAGTTTCATTGTAAGATTGAAGAGTTAGAGAATAAGGTGGGAAAGTTGATTGAAGAGAATATTTTTCTGACAAAAGAAGTGGAGAAATGGAAAAATAAAGTTTGTGATGATTTAGCTGCAGAAATTCAAAAGGATGTCTCTGCATCATGTACAAATTGTTTGGAATTTGATAGTATTAAGGAAGAATGGTTGACAGAGAAGAATATGTTGGTTGAAGAATGCAATAAAGCTAAAGATAATGCAAAGGAAGTTATTGAAGATTTTGATGCTTTATTTGAGAAATGTTATCCTCTTCAACAAAAATATGAAAATGTTAATGATATTGCTATCGAAGCTGCTGAAAGAATAATTCAACTTCAAGAGGAACTCACAAAGTTGCGTGATAAAAATGGAGAGGTTCAAATACAAAATAACATTTTGAAACAAGATGTTGTCTATTATAAGAAACAGATAGAGAAAGTTACTACCGAAGTTTTGGAAGAGTGTCACTTGAGAGAAATGTCATAAAAGTGAATATAACAGATTGTCGGACAAGTACATTGCTTCTCAGAAATAGTTGATGGAAGCTAATATGAAAATAGCTGAACAAAAGATAGAGATTTTTGATTTGCAAAGGAAAATGAAAAATTGTAATAATTCACCGACTTTCCTAAATTATTTGTATAAGTTGGAGAAGAGTTAGGAGAATGGTAAAGATACAACTCTTCATCAAGTTCCTACTCCTGTGGATATTGAAATGTCTATACCAGCTATACCATCCGGTATTGAACAGCATGATTATTTAAAATTTGCTAATACCAGCTCAGGAAAGAAAACAAAGTTCAAGTCTAAGAAGAAATAAAGAAAAGGTTGATTACAGCAACGAATTGAACTTTGATTCCCAATCTACATTTCTTGAAAAATAAAAGGTGTTTAATGGAAATCCACGAAACGTGAAAGTGCCAAACTTTTCTGAGATCGTGATAGATGATTCTTTGATTTCCGGGAAGAATGATCTGAAAGAGAATCAAGTCTGAATTTACAAAGCTTGCCAAACAAGGTCATGAGATACCAAATTCTATTCAAGATAAATTCAAGCAGAAAAATGGTGGTTTAGGATTTGAAGGAAAAGAAATGCCAATTAAGGATTTCGACAAGAAGGAAATCAAAGCTAAGCAGAAAAAGAAAAAAAACGTGTTTTCAGATAAGAAGATTCAATTTTGGAAGAAGAAAGTATCTTCACCATCTTCCGATGAAAAGATTTCTTCTGAATAGTCTTCTTGTATATCTGATGCTACACCACAAGGCGATAACAATTCACATTCATTTCATTCCGCTAAATCGAACATGTTTTATTATCAAGATAAATTCTTTGGTTATAGAGATGATTTTAGTTTTTATGATTCTCCAAAATGTTTTCCAAAATTTCAAAAACCAAAGACACCTAAACCTGTTTTTTCAAAAGTTTATGATGAATGTTTGACTGGTCAGTTTGGAAAACCAATTTCAATCAATCCAACTGGTAGTCGACGTTGTTATGTTTGTCGTCAGAAGGGTCATTATGCAAATAATTGTCCTACGAAAACTAACAAGTCGTCATCAAATGCCAAGCATACAATGTATGTTGATCCTGATGGCATTATTTTTAGTGAACCAATACCCAACAATAACTTTTTCTGGAAAAAGAAGCCTGCTTCAGAAAAGTTGGGTAGTAGTTCTGATTGTCACTCATCAGTTGATAATGGTTTACTAGAAATCATAAAACTAAAACATGAATGGAGACCAAAAGTTGTCTCTACGGCCAACACAAATTTTGATGAAGACACTGGGCGACCTACCATCGTTGTGGATGAGGGTCGGGGTTTTAAGAACTTATTATTTTCCAGTGTTTGCAGGTATTTCAAGAAGACCTGTTAGTAATCGAGAGATTGCTGACAGTGAAATACTTGTGGTTGATTTAAGTTAAAATGCTTTGTTCCTATCTTTGAAACACGACTTTTCACAAATATCTTTTTCAAAAATGTGTCTAGTGTTGATCGATCATTTTCATTTTTGTTTTTCATTTTCTTTCGTACATATTTTTAGGGGGGAGAAATTTTGAAAATTCAAAAAATAGTGTTTTTTTTAATTTTAGGGGGGATAAATTGGAAAATATAAAAAAATGAAAAATTGAGAAATTGATTCGACAAAAGAGAGAAATGATGGCACATGAGCATATACGTTTATCTGTCATGGATAGATTAAGTCTAAAGGCTGTAGGTACTTGCATAATCTGTGAATGTGCATGACTAATCTGATATCTGCAAATAAGATATAAACATAAAGCTTGCCTGATGATCTTTGGTTATTTGCTTATTGATGATTGTTGTGTGATGATTCTGACAAAAATAAAATAAAGAGATATCATGATGAATGCATGTTTTCATTTTGAAATATTTAATCTTGTTTGTTTTTCTTTATTTTGTCAAACGATCGGAATTTCTCTGCGTATCGAAAGATCGACCTGATCGTTGTTCATTTGACATTCTACTTTATTTTTCTTGGTGTTTCGTATAATTCATCGGACGTTCTCTGCGTATACGGAAGTATCGACCTGATCGTTGTTGAATTATACAACTTCAACTTGTTTTGCTTTCTTATTTTCTTAAATACTTGGGCTTTCTCTGCGTGTCCACAAGACCGACCTGATTGTTAGGTATTTGAGGTTCTTCTTTGTTTTTGCATGACTCATCAAGGATGCTTATATATCTACAAAAAAAATAGGCTTCTGTATGATAAACAAGATGATTTGCCGGTATTTCTAATAGAGTGAAGGCCTGGTTATCAGTGCATGATAAAGTTACCTTAAGCATATCTGAAAACGATACATATGATTGGTTCATGTTGAAATAAACATAAATGTTGTATTTGCGATTATCTTGGCTTGCATGCTGATTAAGACCGAAATTGAAATGTGCTAGATGCGTTATGTCTGATATGATTTCTTGTCGTGATCTTTCTCGCAAAATACCAAAAATAGAGTCTAATTTTGTATTGCTTTTTATTTTTCATTTCAGAAAAGTCAAAAAAAAAATTTGGTGTGTTTTAGCATAAAATTTGTCAAAGCCAAAAAGATTTTACTTCTTGTTTGTTTTCGATTGATCAACACAAGATATGAAAAACAATATTCAAAATCTATATCTTGGAGTCTCAAAGAGATGTTTTGCGCCAAGATTATTTATGTTGGCCAGGTACTAAAAGGAAAGATTTAATCACAACTTCAAGTCTTCTGAAGCTGTTAATTCTAATGAAAGAAATTGTGCTTCATCAAGTATTCAAGATCAAGCTATTATCAAGTTGAGGATGAGTTTGTTTGAAGATATTTTGAACGGATTCTACACTTCAAGGGGAGTTGATTGAAGATACAGTTTTGATATGTTGAAAAGATACTGCACACGACGAGGGGGAGTTTGTTGATGCATAATTTGTGTGTCTTGTGAAGTATCGAGATAAGACGATGTGAAGTACAAGACAAAGCAAGATTGTTGTTGTCCAAACTGCATCCGAGCTTGAGTTCAGATCAGGCCGAACTCAAGTTCGCCTGAGGTTCGGCACATCGAGTATATATAGATATATTGTCTTGTATTTCAGCAACAATTGAGAGAGAACTTAGAGAGACCAAATCTTAACTATGTGTTTTTTAGAGTGTTTCTCTGTTGGAGCTGATTTGAGAGTTTGTAATTGAGTCTTTGTTGATTTCAATAAAACAAACTTTATTTACATCTTGATTCTCTCTCTAACGATCGAGCAAACCTCTAGTAAGATCATAACGGTTTTACATAGGTTAATGATGCGAGAAATAAGGGGAAGGCTCATGTTTGAGAAGAGTAGATGGGCAAGCTATTTAAAGAAGGCTATACAGGCTTGCTGGCTTAAGTAATGTAGATAGATGCATATCTATTAATCGCTATCTTTTGTGGTTATAGGTAACCTTTGTAGTACTTTTATCTTACTTGTACTTGGCATTATGAATAAATAAATGTTTTTAAATTTCCGCTGGTTTAGTTATCGCTGTTGGATCTTGTGTTCATGATGAGTAAATCCGATGTGTGACCCCTTCTAGAGCCAAGTCTGGGAGTGGGCGTCACAGCAGGCATCCAAGCAAGTACTTCTGTTGTTAACTCTCAAACTCCGGAATGTTCAAACCCCAGTTGTTGTGCTTTAATTGAAGACTGGAAATCTAAATTTACTTACGAATGTTTGAATCACGAGAAAACTAAACAAGAAGTTAGAGAATGTAAGGATCACGCTAGAATTTTTAGATTAAAAATATGAAGCTGCCATACAGGAACTTAAATATGTTGAATACAAACTAAGTGATTACAAAGGTCTTAACACAATACTTTGCGAACGAATAGCTAAAGAAGAGGATGAAAGGAAGAAGATCAATCTTGCAGATGGAGCTTGGATTTGCAACTCAGAGAACTGTTCAAACCCCACTTATTGTTCTTTGATTAAAGAATGGGAGAGCAAGTTTACTAACGAATGTAAAAATCATTCAAGCACTATATAAAGGTCATGCAAGGATTTATAGAGAAAAGGTTGAGGCATATAAAATTGATCTCAAATACTTTGAGGCGCAATTAAGTGACCACAAAGGTCTCCTTACAATTACTCAAGGAAAGGTAGATGAGCTGAATCAGGAAGTAACTTAGTTAAAAGCCAAACTTAATGTTGATCAAATTACCGTAGAAAAAAATCAGAGCCTCCAAAAGAAAATGACGCATTCACATCATGTTTTATTTAAATCAGAAGAGAGATTGAAGCAGGTAAAAGACAAATCTGGTCTTTGGAATAGAAACATTCCCTCCCCGTTACAAAATCATTCTGTCACATTGTCACACACTGCTGGGGAAGTATAAAAACAATCAACAGCTGAATCAACAGCTACATGTGGCAATCAAGAAAGCACCTCTGGTCAATCATTAGGGCTTTATCATGCTGTTCCTCACTACTACAAAGTGAATACATTAAACTGTCCGAAACTGATGATGAAGTGTTGAAAGAGACAAATACATCTAAAGCGGATAAAGTAACTGTGGAGGATATATCTAAAAATGATGATGAATGCCATAAATACAACAATCTTCACAACTCAAGTTCTATAGAGACTAAAGCAACTGATCTGAAAAAGAATGCCGAGGAGACGTTGGTTACTTATCCAAAGATCGAGACTGCTTATTCCAAAGTCGTAGATGAGGTAAAACGAGGATGGGTGGTGATGGCTACAAGGCCCAATGGTAAGATATTCATGACAACAAGGTCTATGTTCATTCCGATTGAAGGAGAAGAGCGACCCTCATTCAGCACTAAGTTCAAAGGCTTGGATCATGATGGTGGTTTATCATCTGACATTAAGAGTATAAGGCCCAAGATCATCATCAAGCCACCAACTTCTATTCCAATCAAGACTGAAAGGCCCAAAATCACAAACAAGGCTCTAATCTCATCAGTGGGCTCATGCAGTAGCAACACAACTTTCTCAAAGAACCCAAAGGGCCCAAAAGTTCAAATGTCTTGTTCTACTCAGTTTTCCATAAACCAGAAAAGATACAACAGAAATGCATCAAGGTCAGAAAGATCTGACAACTGGAGACTTGAAATCTTTCCGGACATGAAACCGAATCTCAATGCCTTTCCATCAAAGCCATACAACTCAAATGGCCACACGTCTGACTTCTACCTGAAGAAGCGGACTTGCTTTAACTGTGGAGTTCCTGGTTACATTGCTAGAAACTGCTTGCATCGTCCCTTTGAACCTTATTACCCGCTGAGTCATAAGGTTTCAATTCAGGTTTCAATAAAGTCAAAGCCGATGAAGGTACAACAACCTAAGGCGATGAAGACTTTTAACCCTAAGGTTAAACATTCTGATAGTAATTGGGGAGCTGCCAAAGAGCACAAAAGCTCTTAAATCAAAAACAAATTTTTCTAAATTATGACAATTTCCAGAAAAGGGTGAACAGATCAAAACATCCAAAGATTGAAAAGCCTAAAGTTGTCACTCCAAAGGAAACTAAAACTGTTTGAAACATTATTTTAAAAAGAAACATGTTGAAATACCTAAAGTCACTACTTCAAAGATGACTAAAACACCTTTCAAATCACCTGGAATTTGGAAACCAAAATCAAAGGCAGCTGCAGCTCAAATTCCTGATTTCTCAAAGGGAATGTGCATAGAAGAAGTTACATTCATTGACTCCTCGGGTGTACCCAGAACCACAATGGCCTGGGTACCAATGGCTAACTGATCTCTCACTTTGTGCAGGAACAGTCAAGAAGGACTTTCATTAACTTTTTGTTTGTGATAATGATTGTTCTAGGCACAGGATATGAGACATCTCTCCACTTCATGTCATGAAAATTCTCAATGGTGGGTATGTTTCCTTGTGAGAGGTAAAACTGAAAAATCAGTAAGGTACTATTTAAATTTGTTTGCTTCTTGATTGATTGTTTGTTTATATGATAATGCATGAAACAAAACCCAACTCGATATGCTTTCAAAAGGATAACTTTGAAGGTTAGCTTGGCCAGATTTTTTAAATTGTTCTTTGTTTTGTTGTGTGTCTGTGTGTCGTTTCATTAAAATAAAAAAAATTAAAAAATTAAAAAATAAAAAAAATGTGTCATTATAAAAATCAAAAAGCAAGGGGAAGAATAGAAAATGTGGAAAAATTTGACCCTCATTTCAAAGTGTGCTTTTTAATTTACAATTGTTTGTTTGTGTGTTTGAGAATGTGGGAAATGAAATATTCCCGTTTTGAATATGACTGACACGCGTAAGACTGAAGTGAAAGACATGCTTCAAGGTGATGTGCTCGGTAGGCTCAGTTCCAAAAACAAAGGTATGTGTCACAACACTTAAAGATAAAGTATGACAATTGACGGGAAACACACACTTAGGTTAAAGTGCATGTTCTATTTGACTGCGAAATTGTTCCTGATACACACGCCGGACTCTAAAGTGTTGAATCGAAAATCTCAAAAACTCGGCGTCCCCTCTGTTTTGTGTGAGCAAAGACCTGGGGATGTCAAAGCCGTTAATCAGTCTCACCTATGTTTTACATGAGCAAAGACCTGTTGAAGACTGTACTGACGTGTTAGTCAGACTTTCCTCTGTTTTGCGGGAGCAAAGACCTGGTTAGTCTGTACTAACGTGCTTGCAGATCACTACATATAATTTACACCCCAACAGATGCCAATGTGCACAACAAAAGAGACCCTCTAGCGTCTAAAACCCTTTAGCCCTGACTTTGCGACTAGGCTTATGTGTTTGATGAAAGGTTACCACGTGACTGAAAAATACCTCTGAGCTGAAATTGTATAAGTCCTTGTATATTATCCCTATCTTTTTTATGATCTGTTCTTTCTCTTCTCAACCAAGTCTCAAGAAAAGATTCAAAACTCTGGATATCGGAATGTGAAAATATATGGTAGGGAATGATCAAGCTTGATAGACTGCACGTATTAATTACCAAGGATTTGTGTGTGACTGTTTTATGTTCTTAATTAATATACCTAAAAGATAAATAAGTGATAAACAACCTGGAAAAGAAGAACGTTAATTTAAAGAGGATCAATATACTGGCAATCATTTGGACGTGTTCTAGTAACAGATGCTGAAAAGGGTTCCTGAGTTCAGACAAAGATGGTTTGATCCCAAATAAACCCTTCTCTTTAGTAAATTGTCCATATTTGTTTTAATTTTATTTTTCTTTTGAGTCTTCACAAGTTTTTATTGTTTATTTTTCAACTATGGCCATGTTAGCTCAAAGGTTTTTAATATGTTTTTTGTGGGTTTTGTGCAAGAAAATATGCCCCCCTGCGAAAAGTGACCCGATTTTTAGGGGGAGAAGGGGAGATAAGAAGTGAGATAATAGGAATTATCTCAGGGGGAGATATGTATTATCTCAGGGGAAGTGAGTGTGAAGAGTCATCGGGTTCAGGGGAAGTATTTGAAGGAAACCCGTAATCAATGTTAGGGTTTGTGTTAAATAATGTCGATCTCCTGCTAACCTAGTAACCAGTTATCATTTGCTGGATAGTGTTTGTGTTTGTTCCATGTTGTGCATTGCAGGTTAAATACAAAAGAAATGTCATGGAAAAGAAAATTCAAGGACTCAGTTGATAAAAGCATTATTGTTGCTAATTTTGTTGAAGAACCAGCCGGAAAACGACTTACCCTACTAACGAATCTTATGCTTAGGGGAAGTATGTTGGTTCAAGTAAACCTGCCAAAGTTCAAAAAGACACTAATCAGAAGTTGAGGGGAAGCTAAATGCAGACAGTTCAAGAACTACAATCAAGATTGCAAAGATAGAGGTTTTCAAAATTTATCCTCTGAAGTCAAAGACATGTGAAGACAGTTATCGATGATTTAGCAAGGACCAAAGATCATTAAACAAGAGGCAAGTGCTTGAGAATCCTCCTCTCAACACTTGTTTATCCATAGAAGTCCAAGCTGATGCTGATAAAGAGAAAACTCCCAAAAGTCTCCCGTTGCTACGCAATGAAGATTGTTAAAGAAAGAATCTTCATCAAGACAAGTTCAAGCCAATGGAAGATTGCAAAGCTGAAGACTAAAAGTCAAAGACATTTAATATCAAGCCTAGGGGAAGATTGTAGAGGCAAGAATAATGAGGCTTGCAATATTAAATTGTATTAGTCTATTTGATTAGTGTTTTGGGCTAGTTAGTAACTCATGTGGGCTGGATTTAGTGGGCTTGGGCTTAGGAAGCCTAGTAAGCTTATGTGTGTGTCTATATAAACACATATAAACCTCCTTGTTTAGTGTTGGTTATTCCAGAGAGATTCATGAGTCAGGGAGAGCAAGGGGAATTCGATTTCTCTCTAGAAATCGTGTACCAGACGATTGTAAAGTGTTAATCGTGTGCACTGTTTCCAAGTTTTATCATATTTCTTGTCTTTTATATTGTCTTTAATTTGTTTTCTCCATCTTTGTTCTTGAATCACTCGTCTACACGGTTTCCGCAAGTGTATACGAGATTGATATCATGCTTGGTCGCTAATTCCGATCCTACACAATTCATCAAAGAAAATTCACTTCAGAACAAAAGAAAGCGTATCAAGCTGAGAAGGCATATGGTACTTTGACAATGGCATTGCCTATAGAATTGCTACATCAATTTTCTGCAAACTATACATCGAAAAGTTTATGTGATACGTTGCAAAAGAGATGAGAGGGAAATGACCAATATAAGAAAAGTCGTCAAAAGATTTTGAAAAAGGAATTTGATAGTTTCAAGCATTATCAAAATTAATCAATTTCAAATGTGATTGCAAGATTTGCACATTTGATGAGTGAGATGAGTTTGGTGAGTCTTACAAAGGAAGATGCTGATTTAAAAGAAAAGATTGTGGAGGCTTTACCTAAGAAATGGGAAAATTATGTGATGATGATTACTCAAGATAAAGAGTATTCAGGTTTGTCTTTCAATGATCTGATTCAAATAATACAAGCAAGGGATATGGAGTTAACGGTGAATAAGTCACTTCCTACTCAAATCCTGAATCCTGCTGTGTATCATGGTGAAAATGATTCAACCATGAATGTTGTGAAGTCAAATATTCTTAATTCCGCACCTCCTACAGCATTCATTGCTGGTAAATCTGAAAACTCTAGTTATTCTACTAATTGTACTGTTTCAATTCCTAGTTCTTCAACACAAACTGCTCTATATGTTCAAACAACCGATGATTATATCGCTTTAATGTCTGCATTGGTATCTTCATATTTTAGAGTTATTACTGGTTCAGTAAGTAACGTAGAATTGACAAATGAATATTATGATCAGATCGATTATGCTCATTTGGAAGAAATGGATCTGAATTGGCAATATGCTATGTTAGTTCGAAAAACGAAGAATTTTTTTAGCAGAACTGGAAAGAAGAGATTGAATCAGGAAGGTAAGATTGGATTGGAGAAATCGAAGGTTAAGTGTTACAAATGTTCTGTATATGGACATTTTGCACGAGAATGTCCAAGTTCAATTGATAATAAATTGAAGACTGGTCAACATGCTCATTTGATGGTTAAATCCTCAAATTCCAATCCATATCAAAAATTTCTAAAAAGCATCTGATTCTGTTGATAACAACTTGACAGAAATATTTTAGCATCCAGATGAATTTTCCTGGAATGCGGATTCTGATGTTACAAAACTATCACATGCTCCTATTACTGTTGCTTTGACAGCTCGTCATGATGATGATAGTTTTCTCACTGATTTTGATTCTAATTCAAGCATATCATTGGTCAAGAGGTTTCACCAAAGGTTACTGATAAATCAAAGGTCGGAGAATCAAAATGTCTTGAATGTGTGAAGTTACGCAACAAGAATGCAAGTCTAGAAAGAGGTTCTGAATTATTGACTGAAGAGACTGTGGTGCTAAAGAAAGAACTGGAAGAATTTCAGAAGTAATATTATAAATTGGTTCATGTTCATGAAGATGTGGTGAAAGAGAAGAATGGATTGATTGAAGAGTATGAAAAGGTAAAAGCTTAAGCTAAAGAAGTTGCTGAAGATTTTGAAGCGTTATTTGAAAAGAGTTATCCAGTTCAGCAAAAGTATGAACAAGCAAATGCACTTGTTGTTGAATCTGCTACTACAATTGAGAAATTTCAAACAAAAGTGTCTACACTTCAAGATTCAAATGTTCTTCTTCGAGATAAGAATGAAGTTTTAACAAAAGATGTGGAGATATTTAAAAAGAACTGGGAGAAAGTTATAGAAGAAGTCTTAGCTGTTGATACATAGTATGTGTGTCGTGTGAAGTATCCAGCCAGACGATGTCATGTGAAGTATCAAGACCAAAGTTCAAGGCTAGGTTTGCTGCTGGCTGAACCTGGTCCGAACCTGGAGTTCGGACCTGCCGAACTTGGAGTTCGAACAGGGTTCGGCCAGCAGGCTATAAATAGGTGTTTGGTCTTTGTATTTGGAAGTATGAGAGATTGCAGAGTTTGAGAGAGCTGAGTCTTAAGTGTGTGTTTACTGTGGTGTTCTCTGAGTCTGTGTTCTAAGTGTCTAGAGTTGTAATTGTTCTTTGATCAATAAAACAACTCTTAATTACTCGTTTTGTATCCGATATAACTAGATTGAGTAGACGATCTTCTGAAGATGTTGATAAAGACCAAAGAATCACAAGACATTGTCAAGTGTTCAAGATCAAGCTACGATCAAGTTGAGAGGGAGTTTATTCAAATATTCATTTCATTAGATGAACGGCTTCTACACTTGAGGGGGAGTTTGATTGAAGATACGTTGGTTGTAATGTTCAAGTGTTACTGCACACAACGAGGGGGAGTTTGTTGATACATAGTATGTGTGTCGTGTGAAGTATCCAACTAGACGATGTCATGTGAAGTATCAAGACCAAAGTTCAAGGCTAGGTTTTCTGCTGGGCGAACCTGGTCCGAACCTGGAGTTCGGACCTGCCGAACTTGGAGTTTGAGAGAGCTGAGTCTTGAGTGTGTTTTTACTGTGGTGTTCTCTGAGTTTGTGTTCTAAGTGTCTAGAGTTGTTATTGTTCTTTGATCAATAAAACAACTCTTAATTACTCGTTTTGCATCCAATATAGCTACAATGAGTAGACGATCCAAAGCTCACGCAATTTCATTAGCTGAATGTGAAATCCGAAAGTTGCAAACATATGAGTACAATGACCTTAATGAAAAATTCATTAACTCATAAAAAGAGGTGTTTGCTGCTCAACAGAAAATTTCTGAATTTTGGAATTACAAAGGTAGGTCAAGAATTGCAACTTATCACCAACTTTTCTAAACTTCTTGTATAAGCAGTATAGGAGTGAAGATAGTTCCAAAGAGAATGATATTCACAAGGTTCCTCAACCGGTGGATTTATCTGAATTTACTTCTGCTCCTCTTGATCCAAAAACTGAAATGCTTGATTATTCCAAGTTTGCTACACCAGCTAAGAAAAAGAAGAATAATTTAAAGAAGAAATTCACTTTTGCTAAAGCTCTAACGTTTATTTCAAGTTCATCATGTCTGAAAGTTTTGGAAAACTTGAAAAGTCTTCAAGTTCTTCATCTGAAGAGGAAGCCGCTAAATCTTTAGTGCAAGAGAACAAGCTTAAGGAAATTAAAGATCAATTTACTAGAGACGCAAAAGGAAGAAATGCTTCTGGTTCTCAATCTGAGTCTTCAAAGACTTCGGGTTTCAAGCATAAAGGTTTGGGACTTGAGATTAGAGATGTTCCTGTTCAAGCTCGGCAGTCAAAGAAGGAGAAAGTGTTAAAGATCAAAACTAAAAAGAAATCACCTCCTCAAACAAATCAAGTTTTTTATTCTTATGGAGGTTCTTCATCTGAATCAAAGGTATCTTCGCGGAGTCCATCTCCGAGGTATGATTCTTATGATGATTTCTTTGATAATTTTAGTTCTGATCATTCTTCATGTTCTCACAATGCTCAACATTGTTCAAATGTTTTTAAATTTCGTGAGAGACTTTGTTATGCATGTCTTCAACCTGGATATCTTGCTGCTGATTGTCTGACGACTGCATATATCCACAACACTACTAAATATGTGGATAATAAAGGTCAAATTTTTTATGAACCTTGGTCTCCAAAAGTCAAATAGAATTGTAAATCGTTTTGGTTTAAACCGAGTACGCCGGTTGATTCTGATTCTGGTTCTGATAAAATAAAAGTAAAATCTTTACAAATATGGAAACCAAAAGTTGTTTCTAAGGCCAACAATGACTATGTGGAAAACACTAGGCGACCCGACGCTGTTGAATCGGGTCGATTCCAGAGCGACTAATGTTTTATTTTGTGTCAGTAGGTATTTCAGGAAGACCTATCGGTAATTGAAAGATTTTTGGTGGTGAAATATCTGTGATAACTTAAATTGAATCCCAAATCAATTTTGTTTTTAAAATACTAAACTGCTAGTATTCATGTTAATTGACCAATTTCTAGTTTGTTTTTCATTTTGTCTCATTTTGAGTGGGAGTTTGTTTTTGAAAATACAAAAATAGTATGTTGTTTTCAAACAGAGTTTGTCATATTTAGGGAGAGAAATTTGAAAAAAAAAACAAAAACATTGAAAAATGCAAAAATCCAATAACATTGAAAAATGAGAAATTATATCCGACATGATTGGGAAATGATGGTACATTGGCTTACATCGTGTGGCTCATGTATAAACTAGATGAAAAAGCCATAAGACCATTGATCGATGTGTAAGGTATGCTCGGCAAATCAGAAAGTATTCTAATGTTATATATACTAAATCTGATGCTTGACCTAGTAGACAAAATCTTGATGCGTATCTCATGATATATCAAGAAAAAGATATGTGAATAAGAAAAATGAGAAGTCACTGTGTAAACATGTGTTCATTTTGCAAAGATTTAAACTTGTTTGATATTCTTTATTTTCTCAAACGATCGGACTATCTCTGCATGTCAACAAGACCGACCCGATAGTTGTTCATTTAAGGTTCTCCTTTCTTTTCTTTGGTGTTTCACATAACTCATCGGACTTTCTCTGCGTGTACGGAGTACCGACCTGATTGTTGTTGAGTTATACAATTTCAACTTGTTTAATTTTCTTATTTTGTTAAATCCGAGGCCTTATCTGCGTATCGAAAGATCGACCTTAAGGTAGACGATTTAACGTTCTTATTTCTTTTTGCATGAAACACAGTTGACTATATCATGTATACAAGCACTATGTGTTAAATCACAAGTAAAATAACAAAGTGTGATAAGCAAAACATATATGAGTATGTCTAATAGTGTGGGGTACACTGGTCAAAACAAATCTAATCAATATCTTAACATATCCAGATGTTATAAGTATGATTATACCTGAGTTAAAAGTTGGACAAATTATATCTGCAATCGACATGGCGTATGTGCTACAATAATCAAAGTGTAGTGAGCATGTTATGTCCAATATGATCCCAAGTTATGATTTTTGTAACAAAAGACAAAAGTAGTGTTTGATTTTGTATTACATTTACTTTTCTATATCGAAAAATACCAAAAATATTTTAGGTGAGTTTTGATATAAAGTTTTGAAAAATCAAAAAGATTTAATTTCTTGTTTCTTTTCGATTGATCAACACGGAATACGAAATCAATTTCAAAATCAAAATATCTTGGAGTCTCGTAGAGACGTTTTGCGCAAGATTATTTATGTTGGCAGGTTTCTAAGTGGGAAGAGATCATTACAACTTCAAGTCTTCTGAAGTTGTTGATAAAAAGATTACACGAGCTGCAATGTGTAACATCCCGGTTTCGTAATGACTTGAACTAATATTATTTAATTTGCGTTTTATTTGAGTTCGGTGAAATAAGCGGATTAAGAAGGTTACCCGGATTACTTAACAGGGATTTTCTAGTCAAAAAGTTAACCTTATTAATAGATGAGAAAAATAAAGAAAGTTAGAGGGTTAATTGTGTAATTAAGGGTTTTGGCTAAATCTTTATAGAATAGAAAACTAGAGGGGCCATAGCTGTAAATAAAGGAAATAAAACAAGTCTGGGTCTTCCCCAGACTTGAAGATCGCGACCAGGAGAGGGGGAGAGGAGACCACGCCATCTTCTTCCCTAAATCACCCAAATTGAGTGCTTGGAGCAGGGATCCTTAAGGGGGAGGACCAAATTCGTGTATAGGAAACCTTCTACACCTCGATTTCATCCGTGGATTCTTGTGTTCTTGACCAAGTAAGTGTTTCCATGGTAGGATGATTTCATAGGTTTCATCTAGATGTTAAATTGAGGTGGTAATCTGAGTTATTATGTGTTAGTGAGTCTAGATGAAGCATAATATTGCCCTGCATGACTGATTTTGTGTGCAATTAGTAGAAATTGTGGTGGGTTTAAGCCCCACCTCATAGAACTCGAAATTTATGGTGAATGGGTGATTTGGGTTGGTTAGTTGAGCTCCATGTATGCAAGTAGACTCGTTATGAGCAATTGATTTAGTATAAAAGCTGAATTTTTATGTTGTGTAGTGATCTATGGCGGAATGAAAGCATGTAAGCTTCTAAAATTATAGAACATTATGTATGCATATAAGGTGTTTGATGAAATGCTTGAATGAAGTTGATTATGTCTATGAGCTGAATTTTTATGAATTAAG
>JBCNJP010000009.1:42825121-42982294 GCA_039602395.1 Deinandra increscens subsp. villosa
AAAAATCCTAAATTGAATAATTCTGTTAACAAATCAGTTTCTGTTTTAAAACCCACTTGGGTTCCCAAACATGGTGGTCTCTTAGAAAATAATCAAGAGAAGTGGAATGTGCAGAAGGTGGTAAACGAGTGTTTTCAGCCTAAAGGGGTGTATAAAAAACATTCCAAACAGTTTGATGAAGTTAAAAGTAAAAATGCTAATGTTTATCAAATTCCACCTAAAAGGGTTCAAGCTAAAGGGAAAGAGAACCACCAACCCACAAAGCCCACACCAATGCCCAACAAAAGCAAGAAACCCAAAACAAAGGTTCCCACACCCTCAATCCCTGATTTTACAAAGGGAATGTGCCTCAAAGAAGTGACCTTTATTGATTCATCAGGTCTACCCAGAACCACAATGGCCTGGGTTCCAATGGCAAACTAATCTCTCATTGTGTGCAGGAACAGTCAAGGAGGATATTCATTAACATTTATGTTTGTGATAGTGATTGTTCCAGGCACATAAAGGAGGCATCTCTCCATTACATGGCATGCAAAATCTTAATAGTAAGGATGTTCTCCTTGTGAGAGGTAAAAATGTTTTATATCAGCAAGGTACTGTCTGGATTGATTGTTTCTTGACTAGATGTTTGTGAGATACGGTTCTGCATAAAACAAAACCCTGTTCTGAAAATTTTTCAAAAGGAAAACTTTGAAAGTTAGCTTGGCCAATTTTGTCTTATAGTGTGTTTATTAAAGTAAAAAATAAAAATAAAAATAAAAAATAAAAAATAAAAAAAATGTGTGTGTTATTATTAAAAATCAAAAAGCAAGGGGAAGAATAGAAAAGATGAAAATGTTGACCCCTCAAAAATATTGTGCTTTTCAATTTTTAATCATTGTTTGTGAAGGTGGGAAATGAAATAAATTTCCAGGCGTTTGGTGGCTGACACGTGTAAGGTGGATGCGAAAAGCAGCGTCTCTTGGTTGATGTGCTCGGTAGGCTCAGCTGCAATTGATAAAAAGGTATGTCTTGTCACCACACTTGAAGATAACGTATGATGCCTGATAGGAAGCACACACTTAGGTTAGTACTGTTTTCATTTGACTGTTTATTAGGAGTCCTGAGACACACGCCCGAGTACTGGGTTCTGATGCTATGCTCAAAAATTCCCATCCCCTCTGCTTTGCGTGAGCAATGACCTGGGGATGTTGTACGTGAGTCAGGCCTCCTTTGTTCGGCGATGGCTGAGACCTGGAGCCTCCCTGATCCACGTACCTTTTAGATCACATTGTATAATATATTAAAACCAAAAAGATGCCAAAGCGCACAAATCAAAAGAGACCCTCAAGTGTCCAAAACCCTGAAAGCCCTGTCACTGATGAGAGCGTTAATGAAAATGTCTCAAAAACTCAGTTGACGCTGTATATTATCCCCAAAAATCCCCGTGATCTATTCTTTCTTTTCTCAATCCAGTCTGGAGCATGGTGTTAGGCTTAGGAAAGGTGTCGTGAAAAATGTCATGGGAAACTTGATGAACTTGATGAAACGTACAAAATATACCTAGGACTTATGTGTGTGGATTTAATGGTACTCATAAATAATTGAACCCAAAAGATAAATAAAGTGACAGTCTGCTCGAGTAAGAGAAAGCGGCATGAGTTTAAAGTGGACATCTATACCGGCAATCACCAGAGCGTGTGGAGTAGCTGAAACTGAAAAGGGTTCCTCAGTCCCAAAGTCATGGTATCATCCCTAATTTACCTTCTCATGTGTGAATTATTAGATAGTTGTTTTATCTTAATTTGTGTGGAGTGAGTGTTTTAATTTTCTTTCTTGAGTTTATGATTTGGCCAGGTTGATTTGACAAGTTTTAAATAAGTTTTTATGGGTTTGTGCAAGAACTTATGCCTCCTCTCAAAAGTGACCCCTTTTTTAGGGGGAGAAGGAGAGTAATTGTGAGATATGCAGTATCTCAGGGGGAGATATGTAATGTCTCAGGGGGAGTGAGAAGTGTCCTAGGGTTCAGGGGAAGTATTTAAAGGAAACCCGTAATCAATGTTAGGGTTTATGTTAAATAATGATATGTCTCCTGCTAATCCGATAACCAGTTATCATGTATCTGGTTAGTGTTTGTTCCTTGTTGTGCTTAACAGGTTAAGTGAAAAAAAAAAACAACTCATGGAAAAGAAAAGTCAAGGACACAGGTCAAGCAAGAATTTTGCTGCTGCTGAGCAAGTTGAATAACCAGCCGGAAAAGGACTTACCCTGTGCTTAGGGGAAGTTTGTTGGTTGTTCAAATGAAGCTTCCAAAGATTCAAAAGACACCGGTTAAGTGTTTAGGGGAAGCTACATTAAGAATGTCAAGAATGCCAAGATAGGGGTTTTTAAATTTTTTTTTTTACCCCTGAAGACAAGCAATTCAAGTCAGTTACCGATGATCCAGCGAGAACCTAAGTTTCTTTCAAAGAAGAAGCAAGTTTATGAGAATCCTCCTCTCATTACTTGTTCAATTCAAGAAGTTCAAGCTGTTGCTGATAAAGAGAAAAGCCATTGACAATTCCCGTTGCTGCCCAATGAAGATTATTCAAAGAATCTTCATCAACCCAAGCTCAAGCCAAGGAGAAGACTGAAAATGGAAGACATTTAATATCACAAGCCAAGGGGAAGATTGTAAGGACCAAGATTTGTGGCTTGTGTATTAAATGATTATTTGGCGGACTATTTTGAAGGCCTATGTGTCAGAATAGGTGAAAAATAGTTAGGTTATCATTATATTAAGTCACTGGGCTTGTTTAGATACGTTTGGGCTTAGTTTAATTGAGTTTAGATGGGTTTTTATGGGCCTTAATGGTCAAATACGGGAATTATGAGGAGATTAGGGTTTCTAGGTTAGCTTGTTCTCCAAGCTCAACCTTACCTATAAATAGAACCCTCTCCTTTCATGTTAGGGTTGTTGGTTGTTGATCGATATCAAAGTTAATCAAGTGTTAACCGATTCTAGCCTCTAGAATTCGGTGTTTTCCAAGTGTTCTTGTGTGCTTGTGATCTCCATTCGGTAATCTTTATTGTTTATTGCATTGTTTATCGTTTGTTATTCGGTTGTTTTTATCGAATCACCTCTTGGTTACGGATTCCGCACGTAATCATTAGGTTTGGTACCACGTGAGGGATAGATCGGATCCTTACACTCCGAACCTTGTCAGTCGTCCGAACCTCCTCCGAACTTAGTCCGAACCTCGATCAGCCTCCGAACTCGCACCAGACTTTGTCCGAATCTATGTCAAACTCCGAACTCTCACCGAACTAGCTCCGAGCCTAAATATACTGTCCGAACCCCAACCGAAATAGTGACCGAACGCAGAAACTCCGAACCCTGACCGATCTACCACCGAACTCTCGCTGAACACTCTCCGAGTCACCTCCGAACCTCCAGTTCGGAGCGGTTACTCCGAGCTTGCCCAGTAACCTCCGAACCTCGAAGACATTTTTCGAAAACTCGCAAAAACGGACTGATCTTGACGAAACTTGATATGGTAGATCAGAAAAGTCGATAGAAAATGGTTTAGGAACAATTTTGACACAAAACACACGTCAAAAATGATAGAAAACACGTAATGAAACTCGAGAAAACTTCAAAAACGCTCAATAATCCGAGAATAGCAACCACAGATCAGTAGAGTGAACCAGAAAGCTCTGATACCACTTGAAAATGCGTGAGCATTGGATCGTCTACTCGATCTAGCTAATCGGACATCGAAACGTAAATAACCGATTGTTTTATTGATCAAACGAGAACAATTACAACCAGTAAATCACAGAGAACTAACACAGAGAAACACACTCAGAAACACACACTTAAGATTTGCTCACACGCTCAGAACTCCTAAACACAAAGACCAAACTACTATATATACCCGACTCGGCCGAACGTCCCACCGAACCCCAGGTTCGGCCGGTCCGAACTTCAGGTTCGGACCTAGTTCGGCCAACCCTATATTGGCTTGAACTTGGTCTTCGTTCGATACTTCACACGACGCACATTTCAGGTATCAACATTCTTTAAAAATTTCCTCAAAACCTTCTTTACGTATGTGTATAAAATACGTAAAAGGCATTCAGATACTTTTCAAGTAATAACATTGCATGTATATGAGCCCGAAAACATTAAAACATTTAAAACATTTAAAAGTCGGCTCATAGAAGTCACCTTAGCTTTGCGAAGCTATATACTTGGGTTAAGTCCTCGTGAGTTTCAGTTATCTAACAGCTTTAACGTAATGTTCCTATAAAGACATCCTAAGATTACGAATAATGTTTCAGACTAACCTGATAACCAAAACCCAGTTCTTTATTGGTTATAAGCTTAATTGTAAAAATGACCGTTTTGCCCCTTAAAGTAAAATACCCCTTTTTAATGATAATATGAAGACACGCATTCCTATAAGTAAACGCTCACACCGGGATCACCCAGTGAGGTGTGCCAGGTCCCAGTTGAGATTTATGCGACACTCTCACTTTGTCAAAAACCCTAGTGTACAGGCGCTTACCTTTCCGGTCCGCACGAACTTCTAAATATCCGATTAACTCAGTATCTTCAATACTTTAATATTTATCCATTTTTAACACAAATATACTTATTATATATATAAACATGTTATTATACCAAAACTCAAGTCCCCATACCTTCCGGATTATTTTATATTAAATAATCATATTTCGAAACCCTAATTTCCTGTTTTTCTTGTTACTTTATCAAAACTCATATTCCTTTTAAATCAACTTAGGGTATTATCCCTTATAACATTTTATAATATACTTAAAATATCAAATCTTAATTAATACCCTTTACTCAATTTGAGCAGAATAATGTTACGAAAACCCTAATTTTGACCCGTTTACAAAACCTTCACCAAACCTTTTCCAAATCTTAAATAAACTTAGGGCTTTCTTAAAACAAATTAATTTAGGATCATCTACAAAAATTCAGATCCTAATTCCCACCCGATCACCCAATTTTAGCAAAACAAGCTCAAGAACCCTAGTTTTTATGCATTTTTAGAAACCATACTTAGAGATCGATTTAACAAAAAATGAAAGAGGTTATTTTAGACCATACCTAATATTGGTTGACTGCTGAAAATCAGCCTCTAAGACCTCCTAGATCGATCGTATTCGAGCAATGAATATTCTGGTGCGTTTTTAGGGTTTTTAGGACATGAATCTCGAAATTAACAGCCTATAATCGATCATATGGGTACTATTTATACATATTAGAGACATATTGAAGTCTAGACACGTCTGATGGTGACTAATCAATTGAAAACGACACGTAGAGCTGTGAAAAAGGGGCTGGAACTTATCAAAATCGTAATCATGTTCAGGTCATGTTCGATGCGGCCCGCATTGTTCACTACGAACCTCGATGCGGCCCACATCTCATGTCAGATTTAGATATTTTGACAAATTTACATTTCCAGTCCTTCTAGTTCTATCTAATGCATATTAACCCCTAGAACTTTGACATATAATATTATTTTATGTCCTAAAATTACCAAAACATATTTCTAATAATCTCTAAGGTTCGGGTTACGTATAACGAGAAATATAAACACGTATCTACGTGTATAAATCACGTATCTACTTATTTTCTTTTCCGTTAAGTATCAAATATATTTCATTTGTATTAAACACATATGCATCAATATTCTAACATGGAATTAAACACGTATTTACACGTATATCTTCAATTAAAACACATAATCATTCATGTATTACTATTTTTGAACCCGTTCATCATTTTTATCATATAAACACTTGTTTGTTTATATAATATCATTTCCTAATACATATTTATAATAATATAATATCATTTCCTAATACATATTTATAATAATATAATATCATTTCCTAATACATATTTATAATAAAAACACATAGGTAAACATAATCAGATACGTCATACGTAGTTACCTAGACGTGGATTTTGGGATGTCACATCTGCCATAATCTTCTTTGGATGAATCAAGAGAAAACTCAGTAACCGGAAACCCTTGACTTGGCCGAAAACCCAGAACACGGTTGAAAACACCCCTTCGATCGAAAACACTAAACTCGACCGAAAATAAGAATTCGGTCGAAAACACTCGTTTCAAAGAAAACAACAACCTAATTACCCCTTAACCGAAAACACACCACGAGGTGCAGAAAAATTTAACGAACAACGCCCCGTCAAAATTAATTTGCACTAAGTTACAATGAGTGGCAATTTACTGCTTCAAAAACGATCAATTTGGACCACTCCTTTTAATTAAATGTCGATGGCAATTGCGTTATATTTCTTGTTGAACTTCAAATTTACGTAACTCAAATTTGATGGCACAAATGTAATTAGTTTCATCTTCAACCTACATAACATTTCAAATCCCCGCAATCTCCTGCAACAATTTTTCAAAAACAAAGCTCAAAGCTTTTTTGTCGTAAACCAACTGGGTCAAAACAGGCTGACAACCTTGTACCTGCAACTCAAGATTCAATCGTGAGCTAAGAATTTGGTGTTGTAAACCCGTAAGTGATAAGCCACCAACCCGTGAACCCGAACTCGAACCGTGAACTAGCGAGAACCGAGAACAAATGGCTACCGAAAACAAGAAAGAAGGAACCGAGCACCCAGGTGATTACCGAAAACCTCAAGTTCTGACCGAGAATGCCACAAACTCAGACCGAAAACCTGAGATGAACCAAAAATTGTAGCCGAAAACCCTCAGACGGAACACTTGAGACGAAAAGCAATTTTTCTTCTAATGGAAACCAATAAGAGAATTCCTTTGAACCGAACCGAGATCTTGATGACCCGAGTCGGAAACGTGAAGGCTGAACTGAGAACTTGAGAAACCGAGTCGAATACCTTTGAGTCAAAAACCCCAATTTTAGGCCGAACCCTCTTTTGAGCCGAGAACCAGATTTTAATGGAACCGAAACCAATACACGGTCGAAAAACTTGATTTTATTATTTTTATTATTATTATTTTTTAATCAACCAATACAAATTTAATTCTCGTTGACCAGGTTTCTAAAAAAACATAAACATTCAGATTCGATTTGATCAAATCCTTTTTTTTATAATTTATTTAAAATAAAGATACCAACAACACAATCTGAAGAAATAAGAGATTTAGAAAATCTTGTCTCCCGTCCGTTTAAAACTCAATCACAAATGCCAATACCTAATCAATTAATTTGATATCTCGAAATATACCAAAGACCAAGAACCTTAACAACAGATTTCAAGATTCGTATAACCAAAATATAGAAAACACAAAAAGCAAAATAATAAGAACCCTAAATTCTTCTTCACAACCGTCAACAATGATCACCTAGAAATAAATCGAAAGAAACAAAATCACTTGAATCGAATATCGCGAGAGCCTCAAAAATAAGTTTCTTGGCTCTGATAGCAATTGTAGGATCAGAATTAGCGACCAAACAGGACATCGATCTCGTATACACGTGCGGAAACCGTGTAGACGAGTTATTCAAGAACAAAGATGGAGAAAACGAATTAAAGACAATATAAAAGATACAAAATATGATAAAACCTGGAAACAGTGCACACGATTAACACTTTGCAATCATCTGGTACACGATTTCTAGAGAAAAATCGAACTCCCCTTGCTCTCCCTGACTCACGAATCTCTCTGGAATAGCCAACACTAAACAAGAAGGCTTATGTGCGTTTATATAGACACACACATAAGCTTACAAGGCTTCTTAAGCGTAAGCCCACTAAATCCAGCCCACATGAGTTACTAACTGGCCCAAAACACTAATCAAATAGACCAATACAATTTAATATTGCAAGCCTCATTATTCTTGCCTGTACAAATTGGCTCTCCATAAGCATCCTTAGGATAGATATATTGTTCAGTGAAAGCCAACCACATATCAACATCGTTCGTATCAACATATGCTTCAAACCGTTTAACCCAACTATGATAATCTTCCAATTTTAACAATTTGGGATTCAATTTAATTATCATAATTCATCATCGTTTGCATTGTAGCTTGCATCGAATTCTGAATTGCAGCAAATGTTTGAAAATCACTCGTCTTTTTCCGAAAACTTGTACACAAAAACTTCAAACCTAAAAAGAAAGGTCTTAGAAGTGGATATTGGGTATCGAAATGGAGGGTACTGGCCGTTAGGCCAGTAAAAGTGTAGATCTATCAGAGACGGTGAAACACAACGAGTAATACAAAGGAACTTGTATTAGACCACACAGAGATTACACAGAAAACACAAGCAGAAGATATATCCAGAAGTTCTAATCTCTATAAAAGATAAGCTATTTATAGTTGAACTTCAAAGTGCGAAACCACGACCATCCGAACTGCCAGTTCGGACAAGTTCGTGTGACTTCGAAGTGGAAGTTCGCCTCTAGTTCGGACAGCACAACTTTGTAGCCTTTTTTCTTGTATTTGATACTTCACATGAAGACCTAGAAATATGAATCAACAATAATGACATCCAATATTTCAACAAGTCAAACCCTAGATAGATCTAGACATAATATGACATGAAATCTGAAGATCTAATCATACACAACATGGATCTACCCAAATCTTGGCATACATGGCATGGATCTAAGTTTCATAGCAATTGAATCAAGCTTCGATGATAAGAAGCATAGATCTAGCCCTAATTATCATGCATAATGTAGATCTAATAATTTTTCAATATAAAAGTCTAATCTTGATGGATTTAACATATAGATCTAACCCTAGATGACATGCATTTTATGAATCGAACCAATCCTTAGCATAAAAACACAATCTTGATGATCATAGCACATAGATTTAACCTTAGATGACATGTATGTTATAGATCTAAGCATCTTATGACATAAAAATGCAAGCTTGATATTCAAATCACATGGATCTAACCCTAGATGACATGCATATTATGGATCTAAACATTTCATGACATAAAAGTGCAAACTTGATGATCAAATCTCATGGATCTAACCCTTGATCCACAATAAAGTTTCAATCTTGACATGAGAAAACAATAGATCTATCATTTAGAACCTAGATCTAGCCTAAACAAACCATAAAGCACTGATCTTGATCTAGAAGAATAGAAGAAGGTTCTTACCGGTAAACCGAAAAAGTGAAAAAGGGATGAAGATGGATGATCCAAGGCTTGATCTTCAATCTTCAAGCTCCAATGGATGATATGAGGTGAGAAATGATGATTTTCAGGGTAAAATGGCCGTTCTTAAGGAGTAGGGGTGAAGAAATGAGGAGCATGGAGGCTACATGTGCTTAAGTAGTGAAATTTTTTTTAGGGTTTTGCTGGAAAACTCCTAGCAAGCTTATCGCCTATGGCAGTGGTTGCTCCAAGCGATACGCTTGGAGCACACCCGGACCATACCTTTACCGATTTGTCGTTTTGCGTGCTTGGTTCTTCGTTTTTCAAGGTTTTCGAGTCCCGTTTTCACCCAAATCATCCAATTAATGATCCCAACATGTTAACAAAGTATAATCCACTCAAAATGAATATAAATACATCACGTAACTCATAAAGATACACATATTAGGTCAAATAACGCACTTTTGGTCGGTTTTGACGTACGTATCGATTTTGGGCTATTCACCAATATTTCGTGACTCAATCAAGTGTGTGATGACTCATGACATGATAATTGATTATTAAACTCATACTTATGTTAAAATTGACATACGATGACCAAATACGAGATTCCCGGTAAACGACGAATCGCGAACCGAAATCACGTAAAAACCAAAAATTGCTTTATTTTCAATTTGGACATCCAATTTAATTCCAAATGATTATAGTTAAACAATTTATCATTTAGAAACATTATTTAGTCTATAATGCCCAACAATTCTTTCTGTACTTAATAATTCGCAAATCGGTATATAGCGAAATTTCAAAACGGGCCAGATTTCTCAATCGAAAAATTGAAAGTGTTACAGTCTCCCCTACTTTAAAGAATTTCGTCCTGAAATTAAAGGATACTTAATAAATTTTAAAGAAAAAGGAAGTTAAAAGAGTTTTATTAATAACCAACATAATTTGACATAAGAGACCATTATAGAACAATCATAAAGGATTTCACCGAGGGTATAGGAATATATCATTGATTACTGAATCAACTTTTAATGGTGCCAGACTTAATTTAACTGTAAAGTTTAGGTTAGGAATCGCGACAAAGGAGAACGAATTGCGATATAACCAACCATTAGAGACGTTACCCACACACACACACACCATTCTTTGTCCAAATCCCAGTGCAACTTAAAGACATTACCGATGCTTATATATAGGGTGTACCGCAGCTAACCCACCACATCTTTAATATCTTTAAGAGAGTACTGCACATCTTCAGAGAATATTCTATCCTATACACCATCAATAGGCAATCAAGCTTGACACAACCATACTTAGGCTAACAATAGAGAGTGATCAATAGATCAAAGGAACACAGCTGATTCAATCTGAGGACCAATCAAAGGACTAACCTAAGGTAGATAATCACAATCTCCCCTACTTTAGGAGCGAGACTGTGGGACCAAAAGACACATGTGAGTAATGGGTGAAACATTGATGTGTTGTAAATACATCCTATATTTCCTTGTAAATTGTATAGTATTCGAGTCGATTTTAAGTCCAAATTGAGTCATTTAATGTGTTATTAGTTAATTGTAGTCAATTGCGTCTTTATTATGTTTTATCGTGTTCTTATGGTGATTTTGTAGTTGTTGGATTGGATCCCGAGGCCAGATGATAGTTGGAGAAGTTAGAAATGAGAAAAGAAGACTAAGGGCTGAAGCTAGAGGATTAGGCGTATCTCCTATGAATAGGATGGCCCCAAGCGATACACTTGGGGCGATAAAGTCAACATGCGGCTTAAAATCGTTGACCGACTAGTTTGTCACCATGTGCGACCCGTGCGTATTGCCTACAGCGAAGGGACACTCTAAGCGATATGCTTAGAGAGGATTTTTCCGGAAACATTAGAGTTTTGTTATAAATTCAATCTTAAGGGCTAAGCTTGGGCCTTCTTCGATTCCAGCTGATTCTCGGGGAGCTCTAACGATGATTTTGAAGGTGAAGAAAGCCAGAAATGAAGGGGGAGATCATAGGAGGATCGATTCTTCATCATAAATCATTCTCAGTTCATTGATTTTAACCTATATCATGTATTCTGATCAAGATTCAAACTTTAGTATGTTTTCTGGTGTGGTCATGATTATAGGCTAGGTGTTTAGTGCCGCCTAGACCACATGGATGAATAATCGACATATTGACTTTATTTCGGTTTATACTAACTGACTGATGTTTGGACAATTCTTTAAATCTCACTATTTGCAGAAATTGTATGCACATGAGTATTAAAGTTGCTATCTTGAATTTTAGTTAATTCATGTTTGGCTTGCGAATGTCTTTCGTTTGGTCTAGATGTTCTAATAGTAGGTTATGTGCTTGCTATTAGCTATGTGTTGCTAATTTAGTAATCATAGAGTTAACTACTTATCAATATTGTGATTTTAATATTCTGCCTATCTTGAGACTCAAAAGGTAAGGGATTGTTGGATAGTCGGGTTCCTAATGGCTTAGGATAATACTGTCTCATAAGGAAATTCCCTAGGTTAGTTAGCCGATTTGCTATTTCGTGTCAATTTAGGTAAATAGTGATAGCTTCTGCTAGCCTAGGGTGCCCGAGATTATTTCGGATGTGGTTAGGTTTAGTTGAAGTAGGAAGTACACAAAAGGCGAACACTTGTTTTAGCATATAATTTTATGTTAGGAAGGACTTAAAAGGTGAACTAACCGCCGTTAGATTAGTTATAACCGAATAGAGTTGTCAGCGTTGATTAGGATTCTAGGTCTAGCTGGCATCTTTCTCTGATTTGAATTCATCCTTAAGTTTCCTCGTCTCCGGTTGTTAGTCGGATGCTTGCTAGTTAATATAGTCATTTTAAACCTTTAAAACCAAATTCTCAATTTTCTATTCATTTTCTTAGGTTAGAGTCTTGTTCATAGTGTCTCTAGGGTTCGATATCCGGTCTTACATAAGCTATACGGCACCGATATGTATACTTGCCTTAGTTTCGGTCTAGTTTAGGTAGTTTCTGTAAAATTAGGCGTGTCTAGGTCTAGGATAAGTTAGTTATTTTTAGTAGTCGCTCCGAACACATCAAACATATATACCATCAATTCCCATATAACATAGATCCACATAGAGCATCACATAAGATAAAATACAATAATCAATGATAAACATAAATTTGGAGTTTTGGAATTCTTATCAAGGCAAAGCGTCAAGTTATGGTGAACTAGATGGGTAGCGACCCACATCCAGTTTACCTCCCGATACACAATACCCAAACGGAATACGAATCAGCTCTTGTTGAAACCCAAGACCTATACCCACAACCAATATCGATCTTATGCTAAGCTAGCATCACACATAACCGCTCATAGTAGCAAGTATGAGTCACCGGTTTAGCAAGAGTGGAACTAGTGACCAACGCTCGAAATATAACCGCAATTTCCAAGCGATGAACACAAACAGGAGTAAAAAAATCGATACAAAACAAAATGAGTACCACAAATTGGATGGACTACCACCACGTGTCAGTTAGTACTTATCCAATCATCATGACTAGCGAGAGTCGAACGGTACAGTTCCGAATAACATGACACTGCTGATATGGAATGAACCGCATGTTCCGTGATATATGTATTCAATGAAATGAACCGAGTAACATGATTAGCAATGCATGAATCTGATAACATGAACCGGACCACACGTCTCGAAATACATGTATTGTTAGCATGAACTGAACAACATGACTCGTAATTCATGTATCTGATGATTGAAGTGGATAGCATGACTCGAAATACATGAGCTCGATAACATGAATCAAATAGCATGACTTGTAATTCATGAGTTCAAAAACATGATTCGGATAACATGACTAGTGATACACGTATCCGATAACATGGACCGAATGACATAACTGAAAATGTGCGAAATCTAATAGCATAAATCAATCAATACTATTGAAAAAATGTGAATCCACAAATCTAACAATATAACTTGAAACATGAGAACCTGCTATATCAATAACATGAGATGAAAGAAATAACCCGATTAGTGGAGATTACCGATCACATCCACCCAAAGAGACCTTCAAATGAGGCCATAGTTTGAGAATTGAACGACATAAGCAACGAAATAGATTAAAGAGACAACATGCGAGCAAACATAGATAGCGGGAGAAATGACTGATCCAAAATCGGAATAGTAATAGGGACATGCAACAATTGGGGAGGGGGAATCAAAAGATTGAAACGACGAAATTAGCTCAAGATCAGGGTCAAGAATTAATGAAGGAGTAACACCAGGATACTCGAGGAATAAAATGGCCAAACTTGATTTCATAAATTGGCTAATGAGTCAAGACGAATTGAATTCATAAACTCAACTAACTGAAAGTCGTCAGAGTCCGTTGGTTAAGCACAACGAGCTCTTCGCGACAGATGACAAGTAAGACAAACTAGCAAATTAGTATATCATCAATGAGGGCGATTCACGAATTCGAAACAGAGTTGCGAAGTGTCATCCGAAACATGGGGTTTAGATCCTAACACTACCCTAAATTTGAAAGGAAAACTCTTGGATACGAATAAGGGCTGAGACACATGAAGAGCATAGATTACGGAGAATACCGCAATGGACGAGTTAAACTCATGAGGGAGAAACGATCGCATAGGAACGAATGATCCTCGAGGGTTTGTGACAATAAGGTGACTTGGAACTGGTGTCGTCCCATGGTATGAGGTTGATGTGAAAATCAATTTGGTAAATGGGAGGAAGTCCCGATGTGTCTTCGGATACCTTCGATTCCCTATTCATTAAACTCCCACAATTTAAACCCTGGATGTACATGCTCCACACACAAGTATTTGTGGGCTTGTCGCAGGTCGCGAGCTCGAGCCCACAGACTGGTTTATCATCAAGGATTTCCAGGACCTGGATGTTCAGGCAAGCTACGAGAGACTTTCTTGAAGCACACAGATTCTAATGGTAACAGAAGTAGAACTCTGAAGATATGCTGGGATGAGAGAAATAGGGTTTGAAGGTACTTACGACGAACAATACTATGGCGTGGAAATCGATGAGTTAGGTCGTACGGCAGTCATAACTCAATGACTATTAAAATTTAACTTCAAATTGGGATATTTGATACCGGCATGTGTGTAAAGTTGTCTGCTCGAGAGGTCATAAAGTCATAAACTCATAAACATGCAATCCCATAAAATTGTGGATTTGTAAACTAGTAAATTTCCAAACGAGTAGACTCCTCGACACACATACCTAGATGATACGCATGACAACTTAAAGCGAAAACATTTAAAAAAGAAAACTTGAAATATTTTTACAAAACAGACAGTCATGTGTACGTAGGCTCGTAACCTTACTAACGTGCTCCTTTGTCTGCATGTATACATGTAATCCCGTAACCATGCATTGCAAACGCGTGGACCCATCAACAAGAACTCACCCAACGTACACACAACGATAAGGATGACATGAGAACTAGATGATCCAAATACAAAAGAGACAACATATACATTTGAAACCTAATGCAATGCTTAACATAGAGCGGATAAGGTTCATAGATAATCATAAAAGGTTTAACGATAATATAAAGACATAACATAATTCAAACGGTTACAAGATATTGACATAAAGAAGGAAAAATTTTCTTCGATCAACCTTGAACTGAGGGCTCAAGCTGGAGCTCCACTGTTGGCATGGGCGGCAGGGAGGTTGGTAACTATGACAATCCATAATTTCAGATCCTTTACTGGCATTAACTGAACGTAAACTATACTAAATTTTGTGTGAACATTTATGTGTTGACTGTGTTGACTTTAGAAAATTAGAGTTTTGTGTAATCATCACGATACGAGCATGCACGTAAGTTTGAACGTATGATATTCATTGATTTCATCTTATGATTTTGTGTGATATATATATGTATATTCACATGATTTGTTTTATGATTTTATGTGAAACAAAACTAAATAATTGCGAGTTATTATTTATCATTTTATGTGGTTATCTAGGGTTTGTATCCTTATAAACGTCAAACGTTAATCTTGTAGCGATTTATATTCGTTTGGTCTTCGTCCAAGTTAGTCCTGTTATTTCCGTTAGTGTTATTAACCTTGTTATAACTTGGAGGGACCTTTTATGCCATTCTTGAAACCCCTTTTCTTTTACAAAACTTGTGGGAGTATTTCTATAATTAACCTAAAATTTTTGTCATCTTTGTAAGTATTAGAGGGTCTGATTTCGTTTATATATTCAGTTGTTGATTATGGGTGCCGGTTTACAAAATCACGACCAATGATCGGTTTCGAGACCGATCATCATTCCATGAGTTTCACTTGTTATAATCCTCTAATTCAATGATAAGTAAATATCATTGTATCAACCACATTCACTCTCATACCCGCCCCTCTCCTCCCTCACTCACTCTCTCTGTTTTTGTTTTTCCGGTGACAAAAACACCATCGAACCACCAGTGTGACACCACCATTAGCACATCATCGTGACCATCGTTCGTCGCTGAGCAACCAGGAGTAACTGGAGTTGAGTTTCATGATTGTGTTCAGCGTTCGTGTTCAAGGTTCGGAAAACTCGTTCAACTGCATCCCCGACACGAGGTAAATATTCTTTGTTGTTAGTCGCATGTTTCTTGGCTTTGCTTCATGTTTTTCTCGTTTTTTCTGGTGGCCAGAAAAAGCTCTGGTGAATTTAGGGCTTGGTGAAGGCAATCAAAAAGTGTTTGGGTGGTTCGGTCACTGCTCTGGTTTGCTGGAGGCACAGGTTCGAGTCCCGAACTTACCCTTTTAATTCTTTATTTTCCTTAAACACGTTTCTGGTCATTGCTTATAGATAAGAAATTTTCTAGTTGGGGTCTAAATCAAAAGGGCCGCTGGCCGAGTGGTTAGATTGCTGTGGTGAGACATAGAGGTCTCGGGTTCGAACCCGATGACCTCCATGTTTTATGTTTTTACTATTTTTGTGTTTTTTTTAGCATTAGACCACTAGAATTTGTACCAAAGTCATCCCTTATCGTACTTTAAACCCGTAAAAAAGATATCTTGGGCTATTAAATCCCGTACACCATGTTTTAAATTGTAAATATGTTTAATTGTCACTTCGAATTAAAATGAAATTTTAATACTTATATATATTTTGGGTTGTTACATAAAAGGGTAATATATATATATATATATATATATATATATATATATATATATATATATATATTGCTAGATCAATATATAAACATATATTGTTGGTTTATGGAAACGCTTAGATATTTTATGTGAACTTTTAAATATGTGTATTTTGTTTTGTGAACTCGTTATTAACGTCAATCGCGAGTTTGGTTTATATATATATATATACTGTATATATATCTCTTTTGGATCTTTGTACTTAGAAAATGTATATATTGGTATATATATTGTATTTTTTCGCGTTATTTCGATAATCGCTCAGATTTGGCAAACACGCCATCATCGACTTGTTCTGAACGTTACGCTAATTAGTTTTTATTATTTCCTTTAAACTTAGTTGACTTAGTCATTTTGTTTGAACACACACTTATACTTGTGTGCTCGTTAGGTGATTGATTGCTTTCGCAAGACCTGTTCTTACTATTTGCTGTACTATTTATCTGGAATTTTTGCCGTGCAACCTAAGGTGAGTTTCACGGCCCCTTTTTGTCTATTCTAATCCTATTGGGGGAGATTAACATGCAAAAATTTGAGCTGATAGATAATTATATCACCTGAATGATAGTGGCACACTTATTATAATGTCCTAGAGTGAAATTATTTAGTAGATCTACTGGTCCTGACAAGCCCCACCCGGGTCAGTCACGCTAGACACGATTGGCAATCGAATGGGTGTTATATACTTCTTAGTCTTAACGAGGCACAATTGATCTTGTCGAGCTTTAGTAACTGGATAGCTAGTTTATCTAGTCAAACGTGCAACGATTTCTTGAAAATATCCTAGCTAGCTATTGATATAGTATATGGATTTTAACTGAACTTTAGTTAAACTGATGAACTGATTAAACATGTGAACTCACCAACCATTGTGTTGAAACTAGGATGTTATTTCTCAGGTCGCTAAATTAGAATACATGTCACGAGCTAGGATGCACCCCTTTGGATTTGGTTATCATGCATATTAGCTTTTAAACCTTTCAAACTATTCAAACTACTTTATCTTTTGGTTGCGCATGTTTTGGTGCTTAAACATTTACTACAACTTATGTCATTTACGCTTACGCATATTTAAACGCTTTTACTTTGATTTGACTTTTAAACTGCATATATAACTGTTCGTATGGCTAATATGTTCGGTCCTGGTTTGTCACGCTCCCGGCGGTGCGTTACGGTGCGTGGGATTTTGAGGGTGTGACAGATTGGTATCAGAGTCATTGGTTAGAGTGAACTAGGTTTGCATTAGTAGACCGACTATAGCCTTAGTTACACCTTAGTTATACACTTGAGAACACATGTAGTATTTGACTATGCGCTACTTGTATTTATTTTATTTATGATATATATATGTAGACATGGCTAGATGGATATCCACTTCCTCTTCATCATCATCATCACCATCATCCCGATCGGTTACCAGTAGGAGGATTGCGTCTGGACCGACTACCCCTACGCACAGGATTCGTAGGATTTCCCCTGAGGGACACGTTCTTGGAGAGCCAATCATCCTACGTGATGGAAGGAATGAACGATGGAACTGGTATGACACTTTAGTTTCTCGTTGGGTGCATAAAGAACAGGTGCCACTCACCGTAGCCGAGGACTCCTCATCTCATTCTCCATTCAAGTTACCAACTTTACCTTACTCCATTGAGCGCGTCGTTGCGGCGATTGCATCTATGTTTGACCGAACTCTGAATGATGTTAGAGACTTGTTTGTATCAGTGGCTCTAGTTCGAACAAGGGGTGAAGATGCCCATAGGTAGATTACTAGGCTTGAGGGAAGCTTAACAAGGACTAATGAAGTACATGCGGAGCACTTGAACCTTTTAGGGAAACGTATTACGAGGTTCAAGCTCTAAGAGAGGAGAATGAAGCAATCCAATCTCGTGTTACGACACTCGGGGCAGTTCAGGTGGATGACCCCCCAACGGAGCCTGTTGATGATCCTATTATGGAGGATGCTGAAAAGGATCTTGATGAGGATCCAGAGGAGGACAAGCCAGACTCCTCTAATGGGAATGATAGCAGTTGATTTCCTCTATCTTTCTTAGTTTGTTTGTTTTGTTGGATGTTTGTTTTCATTGGAGGATGTTCCCAAGACTTATGCATTTTGAATTTATGTTGAATATGTGAACAAGTTGCATCTTATTTGAAATCAGAATGTACTATTTAATATGTGATTGTCATGTTCAGATGTTTTGTGAAGTGATTGATTGTATGTGTGATGGTAGTTGTGATTCATGTTAAATCTTATTCTCATTTGGGTAATTGTGAATTAAAGATAATGTCTGAAGGAAACCTACCAAACATAACACCAGAAATGGCTGCACTGATAAATCAGCACATGGCTGCTGCCTTAACCGCGTATGCTCAAGGTGCAGATAATGTGGCACCCAAAGGTAACACAAAATTATATTTTGTTGTTTGATGTAATCATACGCGTTGGCAACCTATGATTTGAATGGTTTTGGTATGAATGTATCTACATGTAATGCTACGTTTAAAACCTTCATGGACTGCAAGCCTCAACACTTCAAAGGAACTGAGAGAGCCGTTAACCTACTTCACTGGATTAAAAAGGTGGATTCTGCCTTTGGAATTTGCAATTATCCAGAGGCTAGCAAAGTTAAATTTGCCACGGGTACCCTGGAAGGACTAGCTCTCACCCGATGGAATACTCAGGTGCAGATGCTGGGGATTGAAGAAGCTAATTCCATGCCATGGGCTGAGTTCAAAGAGCTGCTGCATGAAGAATATTGTCCACGGGATGAGATTAAGCAATTAGAAACTGAACTGTATAAACTCAAAGAGGGGTCTGAAATTGAAACCTACACTACTCTCTCAAATTCTTTTGTGAGTTTGTGCCTAAGAATCACCACACCTTCTTACCAAAGAATTGAGCTATACATCAAGGGTTTAGTGCCCCAGCATCAAACCCTGTGATAAATCGTGATGCAGTAAGGATTTCCCACAAGCTCACAAACCAAGCGGTCGATCAAAGGGTCTTACCTCCAAGAAAAGGAACTTCTGGATTATCTGACAACAACAGAAAATGGGATAATTCTTGGAATCAGTCCGGAAACAAGTCATCTTCCTCCAACCAATAGAATCATCAGAATAAGAACCGTAAGTTCAATAACTCTAGGAATTTCTCATCCAATTCCAGAAGCAGGGTAATTCAAGCCAAGGGCAACCAGGTTATGTGGGAAAGTATCCACAGTGCAGCAAGTGCATCTACCATCACTATAGTTCCTGTGACAAATACTTATGTGCTAGTTGTGGTAAGAAAGGGCATCAATCTAAGAATTGCCTAGTCAAAAACAATGGAAAGCAAGTTTAGTAAGGTTATGGAAGCAGAGGTTCTTTTAACTGTGGGAAGGAATGCTACATGAGGAGGAATTGTCCTTAACTGAATGGTGGAAGAAATAATAACAAAAATAACAACAATAACCCCAACATTGGCAATCGCAATGGCAATAATAAAAACAATAATGGAAACAATGGAGGAAACGGCGCTGGGGGCAGAGCGTTCGTGTTGGGCTCTAGGGAAGCAAGAAGCGACCCTCTCGTTGTCATTGGTAAGTTTTCTATTAATGTATTCTATGCTTTAGTCTTATTTGACACTGGTGCCGATAGAAGCTTCATTTCTACTAAATTTAGCAAACTGATAAATGCCAACTTGACCCCCTAGATGCTAAATACATAGTCGAACTTGCTAATGGTAAATTGATTGAATCAAATCATATAGTTAAAACCATTAATTTGAATTTTCTGGCCACAAGTTAGGGATAAACCTTTTTCCTGTTACGTTGGGTAGTTTCGACGTTATCGTGGGTGTGGATTGGTTATCTAAAAATCATGTTGAAATCATTTGTCAAGAGAAATTTGTTCGGATTCCTTTAGCAGGTGGAGAAACCCTGTCTGTTAAAGGAGAAAGAGTGGTATCGTTATGGGTGTCATATCTTTTCTTAAGGCGCAGAAGTCCTTGTGCAAAGGTCATGTTGCCGTTCTCGCGTAGATCGTAGAGAAGTCGGTCGAAGAGAGAAGGATAGAGGATATCCCGATCGTGAGGGACTATCCTGAAGTATTTCCAAAAGATCTTCTAGGCCTTCCACCGCATCGAGAAGTTGAATTCCAAATCGATCTTGCTCCAGGAGCAGCGCCAATTGCTCGTGCACCTTATCGTATAGCACCAAATGAGCAACAGGATCTGCATTCGCAACTACAAGAGCTGTTGGATAAAGGATTTATCAGGCCTAGCTCACTGCCCTGAGAAGCTCCAGTATTGTTTGTCAAAAAGAAAGATGGGAATTTTCGCATGTGTATTGATTATAGAGAGCTCAACAAGGTAACTATTAAGAATCGATATCCTTTACCGCGTATCGAAGATTTGTTTGACCAACTTCAAAGATCAAGTTATTACTCTAAGATCGATTTGAGTTCTAGTTATCATCACTGAGAGTCCACGAGGAGGATGTCTCGAAAACTGCGTTTAGGACTCTCTATGGTCATTACGAGTTCATGGTTGTGCCTTTTGGGTTAACCAACGCACCAGCAATTTTTGTGGACTTGATGAACCACGTTTGCAAGCCAATCTTGACCGATTCGTCGTCGTTTTTATCGACAATATTTTGGTATATTCTAAATCGAAAAATAAGCATGAGGAGCCTTTGCGTCTAATTCTAGAGCTACTCAAGAAGGAACAATTGTATGCAAAATATTCGAAATGTGACTTCTGGATGCGCGAAGTCCAATTTCTTGGTCACATTGTGAATGATCAGGGAATTCATGTTGACCTAGCTAAAATACAAGCGGTCAAGGATTGGCCAGTGCAAAAGACGCCAACAGAAATTCGCCAATTTCTTGGTTTGGCAGGATATTACAGACGGTTTATCGAAGGATTCTCATAAATTGCACAACCTCTTATTGGGGATTTCAAGAATTATAGAGCAATAACCGGATAGAATCTGAAGTCCTGTTTGATTCACTTTCAGATCAAACAATTACAGACGGTTTATCAAAGGTGTTAGAGCATGTTTTGATGTCTAGTGCTAGGTCTATGTGTTTTGTCTATGTATTTAATAGTTTTTTATAAACTGGTTTCAGTTTACCAGTGGCGGACCAGATGGTACACACGAACCATCTGGTATGTTGGTTAGTTGGTACGCTGGACAGGTTTAGTATAAATAGTTAAGCTCAATTAGAGAGAGTTCATTTGTGAGAGTTGTTGCTTAACAGAGTTATTGCTTAACTGTGTGTTTTCAAGTGTGTTCTCTCTGTAATCTCTCTCTTGTAAACGAGCTTGTGATCTATTGAAGAATCGTTTTTTCTACCTCATTGTGTACCGAATCCGATTACAATCATGTATTAGCAAGATCATATACGTGTTTTATAAGTGGTATCAGAGCAGGTTTGCTCGTGATTTCTGATCGGTTTGGGTTTCTAGAGAGAGAAACAACTTTTTGGTAAGAATCTCATCAATTCTCCTCAGTTTCACGTTCATACGATACAAATTTTACGTTCAAAATGATCCGTGAGTGTTTCCTTTGAGTTCTGCATCGATTTCACGTCTAGAAAATCAAAATTATTGGAAATCAGTCGTGTTCTGTTTGGTACGCTGCTGGTATGGCTCAAGAACAGGGTGGTACGCGACTGGTTCGTACGGCAAACTTCATCAGAGATATGGTACATGACCTAAAGTGGTACGTATCTGGTTCGTTTGACCTTTCTGGTACGTGGTCAACAATTCTGGTTCGCCGTACCAGTATTGGTTCATTTGACCAAATTGGTCCATGAGTGGTACGTTGGGAAATTTTTCCAAAAAGTTAATCGTGTGAGCGTTTCGAATTGAATTAGAATCGGTTGTAAACGGTTTTGGTTCTATCTCATGATTTTAATGATTGTTCGTGTTTATGCTTTTAAGAAATGGTGGCATTAAAATCAAATGATGAACACAATATTTGCGCTTATCTAAGTGCATCTGCTCGATGGAAACCGCATTTTCTTGGCATATTCGACTTTTTGGAAAGATCGAGAATTTACTATGCTGCCACTCACGAATGTACTCCATACAAGGATTTACTCATAATGTTCCGGAAATCTGCTCAAGTGGACTGTTCTGTGGAACCTTCTGTAATTTGTGCAAGAATTCATCAAACTGAGGTGACTGTATCTGAAGCAGATGTTCGTAGAGTTTTGAGATTAAACGATCAATCGACTTTTCCGATGATACTTAATGAAATTGGCTTGGTGGCGTTACTACGAAGAATAAAGTATGATGGATACTTATATGATACTTGGCTGCTTAAGTCGAATATGAGTCCTCCATACAAATACTTGATGCACGTGGTTATCAAATGTTTTGGAAATCGTTTAAGAGGTCATGATGTGTTTGACATGAAGATTCTATCCTTCTTTTATGCTTTAGTGATGAACCGAGAGTTCAATTTTTCTGGATGGATCTTCAATTACATGAAAGAGAATATCTTGTCAAAACAAAACAAAAGTGTCATGTATCCAAGGTTTCTACAAATGATTTTAAATGATCTAAAGAAGAGGTTGATATGAAAGAAAAGATCTTGGAAGCTTTGACTGAAAAATGGGAGAATTATGTGATGATGATTACTCACGATAAGGATTTTTCAGGATTGTCTTTCAATGATTTGGTTCAAAGAATTCAGGCTTGGGATATGGAATTAATGGTGAATAAATCACTTCCTACACAAATTCAGAATCCTGCAGTGTATCATGGTGAAAATGACTCTACAATGAATGCTGGGAAGTCTAATATTCTTAGTTATGCTCCTCCTACAGCATTTCTGGTAGGTAAATCTGAAATTCCAAGTTATTCCTCTGCTGGTTGTACTGTGTCAATTCCTAGTTCTTCGACCCAAAGTGCATTGTCTATTCAAACTGTCGATGATTATAATGCGTTGATGTCTGCATTGGTATCTTCATACTTTGGTGTTATCACTGGTTCTGTGAGTAATGCTGAGTTAGCAAATGAAGATTACGATCAGATTGATTATGATCATTTGGAGGAAATGGTTCTAAATTGGCAATATGCTATGTTGGTTCGTAGAACAAAGAAATTTTTCAATAGAACTGGTAAGAAGAGACTGAATCAGGAAGGTAAGATTAAATTGGATAAATCTAAGGTGAAATGTTATAAGTGTTCAGTTTATGGTCACTTTGCTCGTGAATGTCCAAGTTCTGCAGAAAGTAAATTGAAGACTGGTCAACATGCACATTTAGTTTTCCATCCATCAGATAAAGCTGAAAAGGTTGAACAGAAATTTGCTACTCTTGCTCATGATTGGACTGATACATTTATGCATCTAGATGAATTTGCCTGGAATGCTGATTCAACAGTTAAAAAGAATCATACTCCAATCTCAATTGCTTTAACTGTTCAACATGCTAATGATGATAGGTTTTTAACTGAGTCTGATACTTCTTCAAGTGTATCTTTGGTACAGGAATAATTACCTAAAGTTTCTACAAGTTCAAAGGTTGACGAGTTTGAATGTCTTCAGTGTAAAAAATTGCTTCAGCAGGTTGAAAGTTTTGAACAACATCGCCAAATTTCAACTGAAGAAATTGTGGTGTTAAAGAAAGAGTTGGATGATTTTCAAAAGAATCCGATTTCGCATATTCGATATTTCTTGCTAATCGGAGATTACAAGGTATGGTATTCTTTGTTCTTCTCTGTATTCAATAGAATCCGATTTCGCATATTCGATTGTGTGTTTTGTATAATCAGACACGTTTTTTAATTTGTTTTCCTTCATATATGTTCATATGGTGGTAAGATTCATCCGGTCTCTATTTTTATTCAGATTGAATGTTGGATGGATGATTAGTTAGAGTTTAATAAGATAATAAGAGTTCAAGATTATATTACTGCAACATATTTATTTGATGGATTTAATAACTTTGTAATCTTTTAGTATAATTTGAATTAGGATTCTGTTCATGATATATTTTATAAAAATCTTATCTACTGACAGTTTATAACTGCTAATGTTATTTGATTTGTGAATGTTGTGTTCAAGCAACATGATTTACTTGATTATTTTGTGTTGATTTAAACGATGGCACTATGTGTTGTCATCTTTTTGCTGTTTATAACTGCATAAAACAATTTCCATCTTTGAAGTTGATTTTTGTAGAATCGGGCTATCAAGAATGGCTGGATAGATCGGAGTCTAGGACGAACAACTCTGATAGATCGACTACAAGGATGAGAGAATAGTCAGCCTTCGGTATGGAGGGTCTCGGCTCGGCTGTTATCTGCAAAAAACAAAGAAAAACCGTTGTCCTTGGAGGGCAGGACAGGGAGTCTTGCGACCAAGCTCGGGCGTGAGAGTAAGTATGCGTTTCGGGAGATTAAGTGTAATCAGGTCGAGGATGAGCGCATTGAATGAGATCTGACCTGGTGGTTGGGGTGTATTTATAACCCACAACCTTTGTCTTCTATCGTCATTAATGCTAATTGCCCAAAGGAGGTATGTTGCAGGTCTGCATCTTGGACTGTGCCAAGTTTCTGCAGTATACATTTTGGGTAATCGCATTAAATGTGTGGTCAGGTCGGGTGTCGGTCCGCCGACCTGCCTACTTGTGGGAGCGTTGGTCTGTGGTGTCCATCTCGGACTTATCGTGCTCGAGTGTCGGCTGTCACATGTGCTGTTTAGCCGACGCTGAGCGGATGGTCGCCGACTCCTTCGGAGTCGACCTTTGACGTGCATCGTGTGTCGACCCTGATGAGGGCCGACCCTCTTTCCTGTGTTGTCTGTCAGCCGGCAGGTGGCGAGGCCGACACTCGTGACTTGTGTAGTGTTTTGGGTTGGATGCGCGTGTCTATCTCCTGTTGACGTCATCCGACCCGGACACACGTCATCAGCCCCCCAGTCCGGTATGTGGTGGTCTGGACACCACTATCGGACTAAGAGAAAAAACTGTTCGTTTCGGCCTTTAGATTTTGGTGTCGGCCATGTGTCTTGGCCGACGCCTGTCAAACACTAATGCATGACAGCTGTGGACACGTGTTGGGCCTTTTGTGGGCTTGGGTGACGGTTTGTGATGGGACGGGTGGTAACTCAACCGTCGATTAGGGTTTTTGTCTATAAATACCCTTTTTTACTTTCATTTTTTATTACTGCGAAATCTCACTCTCATTTTACCTCCTTTAAACAGATCCTTCTGCTTCGGCTTTCGACTCTTTCTTAGTGCATTTGTGCCTCGTCTTCTTCATTTCTACCGGTACGTTTTTTCCTTCTCTTGATCTTTATAGTTTCCTTCCTCTCTTCATGGCACCCTTAGGGATTAGGGATTTTAGATCTTCGCTTACCCAAGCGGGGCTAGATGAGCATTGTGAGCGCTTCGGTATTTCAGACAAACTGGACCCCACCCTTCCGACGTCTATACAGTCCATTAGGAATCCTCCTGATGATATGGTCGGTTTATATACCAAGTCTTTTAGCGTCGGCATGTTGAGGATTCCGTTGACCAGATTCTTTATAAGTGTCTTGAAGCATAACATGGTCCATATTAGTCAGTTGCATCCGAATGCCATTCTGAGGATGACCCACTTCGAGGCGACTTGCTGGGCTTTGGGGTCGGAGCCGACATCCGACGTCTTCCATCGGTTTTACAGAATAAACCATTAGGGGGATTGGTTTTGTTTTGAGCAGCGTCGGGAAAAGTACGAGGACGGGTCTGTCAGCCCTTGTTATCTAGATTGGTTGCCGACAAACCTGAAGGACTTTAAAGATAAGTTCTCTTTCATTTCGGACAAGATTATGGGTGTCGACTTTCCTTGGAAGTCGACCAAGGTAAAGAGACGGAAGCATCCTGAGTTGGAGTTTGACATGGAGACAGTTAGACGGCTTACAGGCCTTAGGCTTCCTTTGAAGAAGTACCCTGAGAGGGTATTGGTAATGACTGGTTTGAGTCGCAACTGGTTGTCGACGACAGAGAAACCGTGTTTTACTCTTGAGGGTCGGGGTAATACCCTGTCGCCCTTTTCTTTGACTGTTGGTTTTTCTTTTACTGGTTTTGCTAACCTTGTTTATTTTCTTGTGCAGATATGGATATCCTGGACTTTATTACTTTGGACGACCCGTCTGACGTTATTCAAGGAAGCAGACCGCTGGGTCAAGACGAAAGGAGTCCCGTCGACGAGACTACTGGCCGTCGGTATGAGGATTTCACCATATCCGACGGCGGTCGAACTTTGATTAGGTCTACCCTAGGGGGTGAGACGAACGTCCTTGTCGACGAGGAGACTGGCAAGACAAAGAAAGACAAGGTCACCCGTAAGAGGAAGGCCTCTGATGTTGCGACCGAGACCGAGGGGACCGAGAGCAGCCGTCGGCAAAAGCATGTGGCGGTGCGCAGGGGTGTGTCTGTTGGGAAGCAATCGACCAGGATTCGTGATGAGGCCTCGGATGCCGAAGTCGACATATTGTCCTTGGGTGGAGGGGATGGGGAGGAGCCGGAGGAGGGGGAGATTTCTCTTACGGATAAGAGAAAGAAACAGGCTGATGATGCCGCGGCTAGTGTAAGTATCTCTCCCTCTCCTCTGTATGGTTCTCGACTGTCTGAATATTTTGACAGTTTTGTCCTTGATTTGCAGGCCCAAGGGTCTCAATTTACTGATACTGGTCGGGAGACAATACTCGACCAACTGAGTCGGTCTGCACGTTCTTCAGGGTCGAAGGCTGACCACTTCATTATGGATGATAGCGACTTCGCTTCATCGCCTGTTAAGGAGGTCGACGCTGGTACTGCCGGGCAGGTGTTTGTGCCGGAATGGCAGATTACCAATGGCTCTCGGCTTGACTCTACCAGGTTGTGCCGAGAGTTCGCCCGTTTGAGTATCCCGGCTGGTGCTCGTCTCGAGCTTGACAAAGAGACGCCGGAAGAGGCCCGCCGAAGGGCGACATTTAAGCTAACTCGTGCTTATGTTTCCGGCGTTGGCATGGTTCGACGCAATGCTAGGTTGGAGAAGAGTGTCACCAGTCTGAAGTCCCGTGTTGCGGCCAAAAGGGCCGAAGTTGGAAAACTGAAGAAAGAGATCGGTGACCTGAGAATAACGTATGCCAACGTCGATATCAATAAGGTCTCTGCCTTGGAAAAGGAGGTTGCCGATCTCAGGGCTGGGAGGCAGGCCGATGCCGAAACTCTTGCTGCCCTCCAGGCGTCGGCGAGGGAGCATGAGGTTGCCCTTGGTGATCTTCGGAAACGTTGTGACGATGATACTGTTCGTCACTCGGCCGAGGTGAAGGGGTTAATGTCTGATCTCGAGAAATTGAAAATAAAAAAAGATCGGCTTTCGGATCTGTATAGGGGTGCTCAGACTCAGGCGAAGGACTTGGGTGATGACAGATAGTGGTTCGTCTAGGAGGGACCATCATTCATTGTCGGTCGGCTGCTTGGCAGTCGACCTTTCAGGACGAGACACGGTAACCTTCAGAGTGCTATTATGAGGCGGGGAGCCCATTTGGGTTTTGTTGCTGGTTTTGAACACGCTGCAGCCGGGAAGCCTATGGCTGAGGGTAAATACTATAGGCCCGACACCTATGCGCAACTGAAGAGGGCGGCCGCTGAGTATGCCAAGCTTAAGTACAAATATCTCGACAGCTTGTCCGAGTGTTTGAACAAGACTCGGGCGGAGTTTCAGGCTGTCGACCCTGATGTTGATTATCCAGTTGAAGCATCTTTTGGGACGATCAGCACTCCTGTTGGGCCGACTACCTCTACTAATGCCGACCCTGTATAGATAGGGCTTTGTTATGTTGTTTTTCCTTCACCCGATTGGGTTGTAATGTAATGCCTATCGGCTTGTTATTAATGAAAGATGTTCATATTTTATACATTGTGTTTGTCATGTTTATTTCAAAGTACTTGTAATGAGCAACAATAGGAGTAACTTTGTTTGTATGGACGAGAGTGGATTAATCATCTCGTCGACTATGTCTTGTGATGGCCGATAGTGAACGTATAGTGTCGGTTACCGGCCTCAATGTTTTTGAGTTTATTGAGTAAATATGAGAGTGAGTGAACATTCGTCAATGTTCTTGTTATCGACCTCTATTGCGTGTGATACGAGTGTGTCGGTATCGAATGTATTTAGTCTTATGTTTTTGCTAAACTTGTTATGGATGTATGATAATTAAACATGTTTTTGCGCTTTTATACCTAGGTTCGATCGAAGTCTTTCGGTCTATGTGGTCCGATCTATGCCCAATGTTCCATGTGTCGGTTGTTAACATGCCGACTGGAAGATTTGGGAGCGTGTCGGTCACCCACTAATGAGAGCTGTGAGAGATGAACGACGAGGCGTTTCCCTGTATAGCCCGGTACGGATAACTATCTTACGAAGGCTGTCGTTTATGGGACGAAAGCCGGGTCGGTCGGTTACCGATTGTGGTCGACCGACACGGTTGCTCATCCATAAAGTGACTGCTACAAGGGTCTTTCGGCCTTGTTATGAAGTTAGATAAATCTTGTCATGGTTGTGTGTAACCAAAATGACTGATATGAGTCTATAAATCATGTAAAATGTGATCTACTTATAATCTAGCCGACATTAGCTAGTCGGTTCGAACAATTATAGTGAGATGCGATTGTTTATGTAGGGAGACATAATGAAAAAAGTTATGTGCCGACTTTCATTAAAATATCATTAAAATAAGCGTGTCGAACAGAGTGAGTATTTGGTTTACAAATAACATTTTTTGAGCTGCATTGCGTTCCAATGTCGTGGAACAGCTTTTCCTTCCATGGTTACCAGTTTGTAGGAGCCTTTAGCGTGAGCCTCACTGACTTGGTAGGGACCTTCCCAGTTTGGTCCCAGTTTGCCTTGATTTTCTTGTCTGCTTGCCTCATTGTGTCGGAAAACATAATCTCCAGGCCGGAAGGTAATCTCCCGGACCTTTTGATTGTAATACTTCTCCATTTGCTTTTTGTATCTTGCTTCGTTGATTGCGGTCATGTCTCGGCGTTCTTGTGTTAAAGCTAAGTTGACCAGCAGCTCTGAATCATTGGTGATTTCCAATACGTTCTCTGTTCGGTAGGTCGGCATGCCGATTTCGGCTGGTATGACAGCTTCGGAGCCGAAAGTTAGGCTGTATGGAGTGTGACCGTGGATGGTCCTTTCGGTAGTGCGTATGGCCCATAAAACGTTTGGTAATTCGTTTAGCCAGTTCTTCCCCTGTTCACCGAGTCGAGCCTTGATTCCTGAAACAATCGACATGTTCATCCGTTCGACCTGGCCATTCGACTGTGGGTGTGCGACCGAGGTGAACACTTGTGTGATCTGCAACTCCTGGCACCATGCTTTGAACGGATTATCAGCGAACTGTTTTCCATTATCCGACACTATCTTTCCTGGTAAGCCATACCGACAGACTATTTGCTCCCAGATGAAGTTGATGACTTGCTTGCCGATGATGGTAGCTACAGCCTTTACTTCTGGCCACTTGGTGAAATAGTCGACTGCAACAATGAGGAATTTGATTCGGCCTGGTGCCTCTGGGAAAGGTCCGACAATGTCGATGCCCCATTTGTAGAAGGGCCATGGGGATGTCACTGGTATTAGGTTATGTTTCGGTACGCGTTGTACGCTTGCGTGCATCTGACAACCCCGACACTTCTGTATTTCTTTTTCGGTGTTGGTGTACATGGTAGGCCAATAATAACCCATTGTCATCATCCGAGTCACTATTGACCGAGGGCCGGAGTGTGTGCCACAGATCCCTTCATGAATCTCTTTTATGACATAGTTGCCTTCTTCGGTTGTCAGACATGTTAGCAGCGGCTGTAGGTATGACTTCTTATAGAGTTTGTCATTGTGAAGTATGTATTGTTGAGCCTGTGCCTTCAGTTTTGCTGCTTCGAGTGAGGATTCAGGGAGGGTGCCATGTAGTAAGTAGTCTCGGATTGGTGTTATCCAACTGTTGGAGACTACTGTGTCGGTTTCGAGCACCTCCTTGATCTCGTCGGTCCGACTATGGATGATTTCGACCGGAACCTATTTTGTGAGGTGGGCAAATGCGAGGGATGCCAGCTTGCTTAGCGCGTTAGCTTTCTTATTCTGACTTCTCGGGATTTGGGCGATCTCAAATCCTTCGAACTGGGAAGTTAGTTCCTTTACTTTGTTGGCTTATTTTTGCATTGCCTCGCCTCGGATTTCGAACTCGCCGTTTACTTGGTTTGTGACCAGTAGCGAATCGACTCGTGCCGCCAGCTTCTTCACGTTCATCTTTCTTGCCAACCGTAACCCTGCCAACAATGCTTCGTACTCGGCTTCATTGTTCGTACTAGGGAAGTCGAGTCGAATGGCATATGTTACTTCGACTCCCTATGGGTCGATCAGGACCAAGCCGGCACCCGAACCTTCACTGTTTTTGGCTCCGTCTGTGTATAGAGTCCAGACATCGGTGCCATCGATTGGTGGCGGGGGTTGGTAATCTTCGACTGCCGGTTTGTCGGCGCTGGGTCCGACTTGCAATTCTGTTATAAAGTCGGCCAACACTTGCCCTTTGATCGCTGTTCGGCTTGAAGTGTAATTCGTGTTCACCGAGTTCGATAGCCCATTTAACGAATTGGCCTGATGTTTCTGGTCTTTGAATTACCTCCCGGAGGGGGTAATTTGTGAGCACTGTGATCCTGTAAGCCTGAAAGTATCAGCGCAGGCGCCGGGCAGTGTGGATTAGAGCTAATAACAATTTTTCAATTTTGGTGTACATGGTTTCAGGGTCCTTCATTGCTCTGCTCACGAAATAGACCGGAATCTGCTGATCGGCTCGCTCGGTGCACAGGACCGAGCTTATGGTCTCGGTGCCGACAGAGAGGTAAAGGATCACTTCCTCTCCTGTTGCTGGCGCAGTGACTGGTGTGGGAGCCGTGAGTCTCTGTTTCAGCTCTAGGAATGCTTTATCGGCTTCTTCGGTCCAGAGAAACTGTTTTTTGTCAGATACTTGCTTCAATGTTCGTAAGAAGGGCATCGACTTCTCTGCGAATTTGGAGATGAAGAGATGGAGGGCAGTTAGTCGACCATTTAGGCACCGGAGCTCTTTCAGACACTGTGGTGCCTTCATTTGCATTATGGCTTTTATTTTTTCAGGGTTAGCCATGATGTTTTGGTCGGTGACTATGTGTCCCAAGAATTTGCCTTGCTTCATTCCGAAAGAGCATTTGGCTGGATTGAGCTTCATGTTGACAGCTCTGAGTCGACCGAATGTCTCTTCGATGTCGCCGATCATTGTTTCCTCTGTGCTGCTTTTAATGACTAAGTCGTCGACATAGGCCTCCATGTTTCGGCTAATTTGTGGGTCGAAGACTTGGTCGATCAATCTTTGGTAAGTGGCCCCGACATTTTTCAAACCGAAGGGCATCTTTCGGTAGCAGAAAATGCCTTTGTCTTTGTGGAAGGCTGTTTTTTCTTCATCTTATCGGGCCATCTTGATCTTGTGGTAGCCTTTGTAAGCGTCGAGAAAACACTTGTATGTGTAGCCCGATAGGGCATCTACTTTGGCATCTATGGCTGGCAGGGGATAGCAGTCTTTCGGGCATGCGTTGTTGAGGTTGGTGAAGTCGACACACATTCTCCATGAGCCATCAGATTTGGCGACCATGACTGGGTTGGCGATCCAGGTGTGCCACTTTACCTCTCGCAAGATCCCTGCCTTAACTAGCTTTGTCACTTCTTCACATACTGCTTTGCTTCGGTCTCGAGCCATGCTTCTTTTTGCTTGGGCCATCGGTCGCTGTTTTGGGTCGACTTTAAGGAGGTGTTCAGTGATTTCTCTTGGCACCCCTGTCATGTCAGCCGGTTTCCAAGCGAACACGTCTGTGCTGTTGCGTATCAAGTTGTATAACTTCTCGCGTGTCGGATTAGATAGCTCGGGACCGATGGTGACCAGTTGGTCTGGGTATTCCTCATTGACTTTCCACTTGTTTTGAGCTACTTCCTCTGTGACATCGGCTGTAAGGTTGGGCTCGGATCGGGTGGATCGGACAGTTGCTATGCCTTCTCTGGTTGGGAACTTCATTAGCCCATGCGCTGTAGAGACAATGCAGCCGAACTGGTAGATCGCTAGTCGACCGAAAAGGATATTGTATCGTGAGGGTCGGTCGACCACGAGAAAGGTCACTTCCTCGGTTCTTGTGTACGATCCGTCCGATAGGGTTACCGGCAGTGTGATTTCTCCTTCGGGGAAGACCATGTCTCCACTGAAGCCGACCAATGATGTTTTAGATGGCTGGAGGTGTTGCTGTATGTGAGTCGGCAGTTTGGAGAAACATGCCTTGTACATGATGTCCGAAGCACTCCCCCCATCAATGTATGTTCTGTGAATGTCGTGGTCTGCCACATTGGCGATGATGACCATGGGGCTGAGTGTCGGCACGGCCGTGTCTAGTGCTGGAAAAAAGATTGGCTTGTTGGCCCAACTTTCTCTTCTGAGCTTCGGTCTTTTGCTGCGAGAAGTGTGTGTCATTAGGATTGGGGCATTGTCATTTTTCTTCTCTTTCTTGTTCTTTTGTTCCTTGATTTCTTTCAACAGGTGTGCCAGCTGCCCTGTTTTTACTGCATGGTTGATCTCCATCTTCAACTGATGACACTCGTCTGTATCATGACCTCTGTCAAGGTGGAAATCACAGTATTTGGCCATATTTCGGTTGGTTGTGTTGGAGCCCATTGTTCGTGGTTTGCCAAATTGCCGACTGGCATCTTCTGTTTGCAAAATTTCCCTGGGAGTTTTTTGTTAGGCTGGGGTAGTCCCTTTTATCGTGCCTCTGGTTAGAGGGAGACGGTCGTTCGTAAGGTGTAAAACCGGAGTGTCGACGATCGTCTCGGCTTCCTATGTCTCCCCCGACTGCCAGGGTCGGCGGGAGTCCCTGTTATGCTGTGGTCGACCTTGTGACCTCTGTTGTCCGACATACGATTTGTCTCGGAGTTGTGCTGCTTCCTCACCTCGGATGAAGGCTTCGGTTCGGTCGAAAGCTTCCTGGATCGTCGCAGGAACTCTGGCACTCATCTCTTTAATCAATTGCCTCGTCCTTAAGCCATGTATAAAGGCGGAGATTTTCTATCTCTCGTCGGCGTGGCCGATTGTCAGAGATTCGGTTTTGTACCTTTCAAGGAAGGCTCGGAGGGACTCCTGGTCTCCCTGTCGGATATTGTGTAGCTCGATGGGGTCTTTTGTGCACTTCTTCTGCTGGCCAAAGTGTTTGGAGAATAATTGTTTCAGCTGGGCGTAGTTGTCGATCGAGCCATCAGGGAGAGAGTTGAACCAGAGTCTAGCTGGACCCGAGAGGGTCTGTACAAACATCTTGCACCACACGGGAATGGACCACTTCTCTATACTTGCAGCCGATTTGAAGGCGTGTAAGTGGTCTTCTGGGTCGGTGCTGCCATCGTATGTCTTTACTTCGCTTGGCAGCTTCGTCTTCGGTGAGCATTCAAAGCTCTCTATTCGTTCGGTGAATTTGCTTTCTTCCTCCGGGATGTAGGGTAGAGAGAAATCATCGGCACTAGAATCTCTTGGTTCATCTGCCCTTGCCGCTGGAATTTCGACTCTGGCATTTAGCTGTGGCCAAAGGCCTGTGCCTGGGTTTGCCATGTGTGCCGGACCTGATGGGTGTGGCGGCATGCCATATGGTGGGTATAAGGGCATCTGATAAGCTGGTGCTCCATATGGGTTCATGAACGGCGGGTAAGGGTAAAACTGGTGCCCCAGGAACAGCATCGAGTGTTGCTGGTTGAATGGGAACTTCATCGGACCCGAGTTGCTATGTGTCGGTATGGGACCTGCTCTGATGACTGGTGTCGGTGCTGACACTGTAGGTCCCGATGTCTGAGTCGACACTGCTGTGCTGTCGGTCACGACCCCTGTCGGTCTCGGTTGGCTAACGTCACCCCCCGGTGGTGGCGGCATCTCGTCGTTGATGATGGGGTTTTCGTCGTCGAAGGACAGTTGTACACGTATGCCCTTTGCTCTCTCGGCTGCTACGTGCTCGTTCATCATCTGTCGAAGCTGTAGGAAGTTTCAGCTCACCAGTTCTGGTGTGAGCGTCAGGGCTTGGGGATCGGTGACGCCATACGATCCGATCGTGTTTCTTCCGTCTGGGGTGACGAAGTCTTCTTTGGAGTTTCGCTCTTGATGGTTAGGCATCCTTAAAATTGTGTTGAGTACCGTGCGGATGGCGCCAATGTAGAATCGGGCTATCAAGAATGGCTGGATAGATCGGAGTCTAGGACGAACAACTGTGATAGATCGACTACAAGGATGAGAGAACAGTCAGCCTTCTGTATGGAGGGTCTCGGCTCGGCTGTTATCTGCAAAACAAAGAAACACCGTTGTCCTTGGAGGGCAGGACATGGAGTCCTGCGACCAAGCTCGGGCGTGAGAGTAAGTATGCGTTTCGAGAGATTAAGTGTAATCAGGTCGAGGATGAGCGCATTGAATGAGATCTTACCTGGTGGTTGGGGTGTATTTATAACCCTGAACCTTTGTCTTGTATCGTCATTAATGCTAATTGCCCAAATGAGGTATGCTGCAGGTCTGCATCTTGGACTGTGCCAAGTTTCTGCAGTATACATTTTGGGTAATCGCATTAAATGTGTGGTCAGGTCGGGTGTCGGTCCGCCGACCTGCCTACTTGTGGGAGCGTTGGTCTGTGGTGTCCATCTCGGACTTGTCGTGCTCGAGTGTCGGCTGTCGCATGTGCTGTTTAGCCGACGCTGAGCGGATGGTTGGCCGACTCCTTCGGAGTCGACCTTTGACGTGCATCGTGTGTCGACCCTGATGAAGGCCGACCCTCTTTCCTGTGTTTTCTGTCAGCCGGCAGATGGCGAGGCCGACACTCGTGACTTGTGTAGTGTTTTGGGTTGGATGCGTGTGTCTATCTCCTGTTGACGTCATTCGACCCGGACACACGTTATCAATTTTCTTTACATACTCATCCAAATATTTGATGTCATTAGTTAGTACTTGATGCATTTGTATTATTTTGGACTGTTGAAGACTGTTGGAACGTGATTAGTGAATTTGAAATATAGTGCTTTAAAATGATTATGTGTTATGAGATTTGAATCATTGACAAAAAGAGAAGAAGAAACACACTAGGGCAAACGAAAGAGGAAAGAGGCAGATGGCTGCAAATTCAAGGTACTATTTTGTTTGAATCAATGAGATGATTTATTTTAATTGAAGTTTTATATTCCATGATTCTGCTATAAGGTATTATTTATGGTTCATGTGTTCTTTAACCAATTTAAGTGCTTATTCCATGATTCTACTATTTTGTTTGAATCCACGAGAAATCGTAGAAGTATCATTTGTTTCAATTGTAAAACATCACATCTATATGTCATAAGTGCATAATTCTTAATTATTTCTAATTGTTGTTCAGTTAGGTTTGTTATCGTGCATGTTTAAGTCATTTGATGGTTTTCATTTTATTATGACCTACAACTAATTTGTGTTGTTCAGTTAGGTTTGTTACCAGCAAAGCCGTATTTACAAAACTGACAATGGATCGTGGACTGTTCTATGTCAGTTTTTTATATGAAAGAGTAACTTGATTCCTTATAAAAGTCTTTCTAATGTTCCTAAATCCTAAAACATTTTTTTAAATTTAAAAATTGTTCCATATTTCAGTGAGTTTTAAAACTCAAATGCAAATACCAGTGAGTCTTTAACTTAAGGTTTAACTTGAATTTTAAAACTCATATTTACATGGTTAATAAGAGTTTGTGGCACTAAATGCAGGAGTTTTGGAGGATGGAATAGGACTAAAGCAAAGAATCATACAAAATTTTATAGGGAGACTAGGTGGTGACTGCTTTAAGTGGATGTATGACAAAGAGTTGGCTGCAAACAAAAATGCAGGAAACACTTGGTGAATAACTGGTGAAAATGGATGAGGAGGTTTCATCGGGGTCAGTATAAGTTTGGGTACCAAGAGCTACGAATCTGGTCGATACATGGCGTTATTCCCTATTTTATTTCGACATAGTTTTCTCTTGCTTTCTGTTTTAGGTGAAATCTGTATGCGGTTCTTTTTCTTGCTCTACTTTTTTTTTCCTAAACGGGTTGTAATGGGTATTTTATACTTAAAATTTACTACTATGTGTTTAGATAAGAAAATGTTTAATTTGTACCTTTGAATGTACAATTGATGAATCATACAAAATCATGTTTTCATGAACAAAGGAACAAACCTAGAAATCAGTTATTTAAAACTCAAGTTTCTAGCGATTTTAATTTGATTCACTTGTTTGTTTTTAAGATTACCAAATTTTGGTGTAAGCATTTCAGCAAATTTAAGATTAATATTATTTCATTGATACTTATATAATGATTTTCAATATTCAAGAAAGGAAGAAGAGAATAAATCCATATATAAGGGAAAAGAAAAGATGAAAAAGAAAAAGGTGCCGGAGATTGGGAGAAACTGAGATGGAATTTCAAGTTGGTTAATAAGAGTGTTTAAATTATAGTTGGGTTAAAACTCATTGTTTTAAAGTTCTAAATTAATAATTAAGCTTTGTCCACAGTTTTAAAAACTCACTAATCAATTTTACCCATTTTATAACTTGAATTTTATAACCCCGTCTATAATGCGTTTGAATATTAGTTCATTGTTTAAATAAGCTTTTGAGTTTTGATGAAGTTGGTTAATAATACCATAGTTTGTTGTGAGTTATATATGTATATATAAATTTTAATATGAGTTAACTCTTTTTGAATGAGTTCCAAATTTCTAAGTTTATAAGACTTTAAATGAGTTTAAATTTTGAGTTCTCTATTCTAAATGAGTTTTAAATGTCAAGTTTATTTTAAAACTCAAATGATTACTCACCTGCTTGAACATCATGATTTAAATCTCATTTAATCAGCTATACCTTGAGTTCACATTGTTAAAACTCACATCGTATATTATGTTTTTTCTCTTAGAATAAAACTCGCTAAAATTTAAAACTCATTCAAAAGTAGTGATATCAAGTTAAAACTCACTAAAAATTTGATTCAAATTTCATATATTAAAATTCAATGTAATAAAAGAATGGACCACCAGGTAATAAAACAACAGCAAGATCATATATAGCCATGGCAACAAAAAGAACCCAAGTGGTCCATTCTGAAAGCATTGAACCAATAAGCTCTTAAAAACCCAATAATCACCATATAAATTAAGTCACAAATATGGGAAATTTCGACAAGACAATTACGAAAACTCCAACAACTGTGAAAATTAAGAAGCAACAACACATACGGAACTTTTTATGTGTTATATAAAGATTTACTATGGGCAGAAAAGACATTGAACAAGCAATCCTAGGTTCATTTCATCATGTGCTCATCTTTAAATTCGATGAACTTAACAAACTAAAAAAATTCGAAACGGACTAAAAATTGAGTACTCCACCTCCCATATCAGCAGCCGTGAGAATACCATCCATGTATTTAACCCAATACATATGTACCTTTAACATATAGGTACCTATTCAAAAAAGAAGAATGAATTATAATATCATTCTAAATACCAAAATAAATTTAAAATAAATATATAATCTATATTCTATAAGTTACATCAAATGATTTGTACAATACAGAACAAACAGAGAAGAATACATACTAAGGGCATGTTTGGGATTCCATTTGAACTAAGTTCTCTCAGAATCTCCTTCTGAGCTGAATAAACTACTTTTAGTTTAAGAAGACACCATATCTAGAACACACCATATTTGCAAAAATTAAATGAGTAAAGAGCACAAAGAACTATCAATAAATAATAAACATAGTAAATAAAAAGATTGCAAACAAATGACAACACTAACTACCCTTTGTTTGAAACTCGCTTCAAACTTTAATAATCAATGATCTATACAACTTACTGTTGAGTTTTAAAACTCACTAATTATAAAACTCAATGTTTTTTTAAACTCACTTCAAACTTTAAAACTCAATGTTCTATAGAACTCGCTTAAAACTCATTGCAAATATAAAACTCAATGTTGAGTATAAATCTCACTATTTTTTAAACTCACTTCAAACTTTAAAACTCAATGTTCTATAGAACTTGCTTAAAACTCACTGCATAATTATAAAACTCAATGTTGAGTATAAAACTCACTTCAAACTTTAAAACTCAATGTTCTATAAAACTCGCTTAAAACTCGCAAATTATAAAACTCAATTTGAGTGTAAAACTCACCGTTAGTTAAACTCACTTCAAATTATAAAACTCAATGTTGAGTATAAAACACACTGCTTTTGAAACTTACTTCAGACTTTAAAACTCATTGTTCTATAAAACTCGCTTAAAACTCACTGCAAATTATAAAACTCACTATTATTTAAACTCACGTCAAACTTTAAAACTCAATGTTCTATTCAACTCACTACAAATTATAAAACTCACTATTGAGTTAAAAACTAACTGTTTTTTAAGCTCAGTTCAAACCTTAAACTCAATGTTCTATAGAACTCACTTAAAACTGATTACAAACTATAAAACTCAATGTTGAGTATAAATCTCACTGTTTTTTAAACTCACTTCAGACTTTAAAACTCAATGTTCTATAAAACTCGCTTAAAACTCACTACAAAATATAAAACTCAATTTTGAGTATAAAACTCACTATTTTTTAAACTCACGTCAAACTTTAAAATTCAGTGTTCTATTCAACCCACTGTTGAGCTTTAAAACTCACTACAAATTATAAAACTCGGTGTTGAGTATAAAACTCACTACTATGTTTAAAACTCACTGTTTATTAAACTTACTTCAAACTTTAAAATTCAATGTTCTATAGAACTCGCTTAAAACTCACTGCAAATTATAGCTCAATGTTGAATATAAAACTCATTGTTTTTTAAACTCACCACTGAGTTTAAAACTCACCACTGAGTTTAAAACTCACCAATTATAAAACTCATTGTTTTGTAAATTTACTTCAAACTTTAAAACTCAATGTTCAATAGAATTCGCTTAAAACTCAAATTATAAAACTCAATGTTGAGTATAAAACTAACTGTTTTTTAAACACACTGTTTTTTAAACTTACTTCAAAATTTAAAACTCAATATTCTATAGAACTCGCTTAAAACTCACTGCAAATTATAAAACTCAATGTTGAGTATAAAACTCACTGTTTTTTAAACTCATGTCAAACTTTAAAACTCAATGTTCTATTCAACTCGATGTTGAGCTTTAAATCTCATTACAAATTATAAAACTCACCATTGAGTTTTTAAACTCACCACTGAGTTTAAAACTCACCAATTATAAAACTCATTTTTTTTAAACTTACTTCAAACTTTAAAACTTAATGTTCTATAGAACTCGCTTAAAACTCAATGTTGAGTATAAAACTTACTGTTTTTTAAACTCACCACTGAGTTTAAAACTCACTGTTTTTCAAACTTACTTCAAAATTTAAAACTCAATATTCTATAGAACTCGCTTAAAAACTCACTGCAAAATATAAAACTCAATGTTGAGTATAAAACTCACTGTTTTTTACACTCACGTCAAACTTTAAAACTCAATGTTCTATTCAACTCTCTGTGTAGCTTTAAAACTCATTACAAATTATAAAACTCACCATTGAGTATAAAACTCACTACTGAGTTTAAAACTCACCAATTATAAAAGGGGTGATTTTGTAGAAACATAACTAACTATCAATTTTGTTACCATTAGGTCACTTAAACTTCTTTTTGTTCTAATAAGGTAACTTAACTTTAAAATATGTTCTAATCCTAGATAAATGACCTGATTAGCAGGCAACCTAATCAATTTTTTTTTATAAAAACTAAACAAAAAAAGTTTGAGTGACCTAATTGGAACAAAATTGAGAGTTGGTTATGTTTTTGTGAAATTTTCCCAGAAAAGAAAGGAAAAGTGTAAAATAATTTGTATATATTTTTAAAGAAAATAAAAAGGAGGAAAGAAAAACAATGGCTATAGATATTATCTAGGCCATCATTTGGACTTTTTCTTAAAAATCTAAATTTTTGTATCCCGACAACGGCGCCAAAAAGCTTGGTGTGTGTGTGGTGTATATAAAAATATGGCAACATTAATGACACCTTTAACGCATAAGCTTCTAAATTTATAAAACTTAATATCTTAAAACAAACTATTTCACCACATTCACGGGCAAGTGCACCCATCGTGAAGCAATATAGTATGGGTAAGATTCCGAGGTCGTCCAATGCTACAAGGGAAAGGGAGTCTTTTTGAAAATAAATCTTCAGAGATAACCTAGCCAAGATACAATTTATACTTTGGTGGGAAATGGATTAGTTAGTAAAAATATAAATATAAGTATATATATGTAGATATAAATATAAATTGGGGTTGTGACATATTTAATAATAGATAATATTACTTGGACGACTTATCAATGGCAAAGTTAATAATCTTGTTTGTTTATACCCTTCCCTTAAGATTATTACTACTCAGATGAGGAAGACCGCCTTTCCGCCTTAAATCCTATCTCACGTTCCTCTCGTCTCCCGGTAATGATCGTGAGAGGACCGTCCTAAGAGTAACAAATAAAGTAAGTGTAAATGCAATAGTTGTAGGGCCTGATGGGTCGTCGGCGCAATTACACTCAAATACGTTGTCATCAACCGGCAAAGGAACAACCCACGCATCGGATTAAATTATTATGAAAATGATCTTTATAAGGGATTATGGTTCGTTTTTTCCACGCACCGCTTTCACGCAAACATGGGAAGATGTAACCATAACCAAGTTCACAAACATGTATCTCACCGACTTCCATGAAGTGACAAAATATTACTAACCCTTATCCCAACCAGTACTGTTAGGATCATACATAGACATAAAACTCAGGAACGCATTACTTTTCATGGTGTACGAGTTACCATTAGGATCATGCATCGTCCCCAAGTCGGGTGTCACAAGTCCCACTGATGAGCTTTCGACTCCTCAAATGGTCTATAATACGTAAGGTATATTTGTTCCAAAAAGTTAGAAAATACACTTTCAATATAGTTTTCATAAATTCAAGTACGCTTACCTTAAGGTAAGTGTATAAAAACATCTTTACCAACCAGCCAAAGACTCATTTATCCCCAAGTAAGTGTAAGAATTTAGCCGAGCATAAGCATGGATTTAAAATTTTGCTTAGAAGAAGATGATAGATTCATAGACAAATGTAAAATCAAACACTATTTAAATAAAGTTCATACAATCTTGACGAATAGCTACAACACCGAAAACAAGACTCAAAAGATGGTATTAAAGATGAAAACGTGGGTGAAGCTTGAGCCAAAGCTTGACAAATGAGGGAGGAAAATGACTGTAATATTTTCTTTATCATATTGTTGAAAATTTTCAAATTCTTTGTTCAGCACTTTTCTTCTACTCTTCTTGTATTGATCATTGCCTTCACATCTTGCAGATAGTGCATCCCACAACTGTTTTGACTTTTTACAGGTACTAAACTGATGTAACAATTCAGTGGGCAATGCCATTTTTAGATAACCAAAAGCTTTTTCTTCAAGCTCATAGAGTTTTATTTCAGCGTCTTCGAAATTGTGAATTTGTTTAAATTCTCCATCTTCCTTTGGATGCATGTAAAGCTTGCAAATTGGAATCCATAAATCGACATTATTTGTGCTGATGTAAGCATAAAATCTTTATTTCCAATTGTGATAATCCTCCAGATTCAACAATTTGGGAACTTTCTGGCTTGTTCCAATTTCATTATCGAAGTTGAGCAAGGTTTGCATTGCACTTTGCATAGCAGCGAACGCTTGAAAATCAGACATTTTTCACCAAAAATGATACTTCAAAAACTTCGAACTCAAAAACAAAGGTCTTCCAAGCGGATTTTGGATACCAAAATGGAGGGTACTTGCCGTTAGGCGAGTAAAAGCCTAGATCTCGTCGAGACGATCGTTTTGGCTGGTATTGGGTTCCGTAACTCTTAACGGTTCTCAAGTTACATTAGTTTTAGTGAAAGTCACATTTCTGCCAAAGGACCAAAATCTCTTTCAGCGGACCAAATCTCTTCTCAGCGTACCACCCTGTTAATCAACGTATCACAAATCTTCAACGGACCACCCACGGACCACAAACTCAGCGTACCAGTAAACGGACTAGATTCACCAGCGTACCACTTTGGTACGGTGTAACTGTCAGCGTACCACCAAGTAACTATCGCGTACCAACTTTGAAGATTGCCTTGCGTACCAGGGAGCGTACCAACCAGCGTACCACTTTTCAGATGAAGATTGCCTTGCGTACCAAACGGCATACCAGAATGTTCATCCGGCGTGCCATGACATATTCGACTGATTTTTCAGAATTTGACAGTTTTGAGCTAGAATTTGCTACAGTAAGATGCGAAAACACACTAGGAAGGTTCAGAAATCAAGTTTAGCTCCAGAAACACTCAGAATTGAACGAATTCGATGAAAAATGAAGAAACACCCACTTTCTCTCACTAGAAATCCAAATTTGATAAAAAACACAGTAGTAGAGCAACCAAATGCTCTGATACCACTTGTAAAACCAAGATACGATCTTACTACTGCATGCTTTGATCAATCTAGTGAACAAGAGAAGTAAATAAGCTTTGTTCTTATTAATCACTTGAAGATTACAAGACGTAAGCTCTGGTTTCTCTCTCTAGAACACACACAGAAAGGTGTAGAAATGACAGACCTGTTAAGCTATCATTCTAACACACGGTGTTTATAGTTAGTGACAATCTGTCCTGCGTACCAACTGGTGAACCATTTGATACGGGCGTACCAATTGGTACGGTGTACCAGTTGGTACGGCACCATTGATATTGCCACTACAACTCACAGACTCGCTCTAATCTAGATACAATACACGAGACACATTGTAGCATAGGAATATGCTCTAACAAGAAACTCAAATGTCAAGAGAATTGTGGAATGATGAATATTGAATGAAGATTTGAGCATTTATTCTTTATTCTTACATTATTATCTAGGGTAAGTAAGGTGTTAATCCAAGGAGTTAAGTGGTTACTAATGACTTTAGTTTTAGACCTAATTTATTAACCTAATTAACAAATCTAGAATACTGTCACTACTCTAGATTATGCTAATAGACTATTCTAATCTAAAATTACCCTAAATTATGAAGCTTGTCATGAATTTTGAGTTGATTGTGATTGACTTAATTTCTAGCAAACAATTTATTTTTATTAAAGAAAATAGTAATTGTGGAAGATTGATTACCTAAGGATCCCGATTTTGCTAACTTTCCCTTCAAATCAACTTACTATGATTGAGAATACTACATAGACATAGTCCCCTATTGCCTATTCAACCTAATAATCTAACACTTATGCAGGACGCTTAATCCCTCGAGCAAGGAATCCTAAGATATGAAGGTTTACCACACTCACGCTGAACAACTAGTTAATTAAATGAAAATAGCATGCGGATGCTCAACAGTTGCAAAGAAAACCGAAACAATTCACAATCAAGAACATGAATAAGATAGTACTATAACAAACTTTCACCCAGAATAATCAAAAGTGGCTTTAGGTGAACATTCTACTGATCAAGAGCATAAAAAGGATTAAATAAAGAACACTTGAAAATTCGTCTGTGACTCCAAAAATATGGATGGAACCGAATTAGGTTTGAACAAACCCAAAACTATGCTTTAAATAGGTTTGAAAAACAAAACAAATAAAATTCTGCCAACATTGGATTCGGTGGTATGCTCATGTCTCTCGAGATGATTTCCGCGGTACGCCGGCATTACAAATTGCCGATTCTTTGATTCTTCAACCTTTGCGTTCACATTGTTATGAATTAATTAAAATGTACGTACGATTCACGTGCATATCTCCTCCATGGTTCCATGACATGCATGGTTCCTTTTATTTCCTATTATTCATAAATCAAAGCAACAATGTTAACATAATCTAGTATATATATTTATACCCAAGTTCAAATAAAATAGCACCTAACAACTTGGCATAAACAATTATGAACCATGACATATTACTCATTACTCGGTGTATCTCGCATTCAACATAATAGTAATAGCTTAATCTTATTTTATTTTCAACACATTAACCTCAACAACCAATTAAAATAATATCTTTTGTATTCAATTCGGTGTATTTAGAGGATAATTAATATAAACTGAAATGTACTTTTACACCACTTATCAGGAAACGTAGCTATTTTAGCTCACATTATTCAGAATACGGTTGAATAAGCCATGTATCAAAGATATTCCAGTTTTCTGTGATTTCCCAAACGTGTTTCCTGAAGACTTCTTGGGCCTTATCGACTCGCGCCAAATGAGCTTCAAGAGTTGTATGCTCAATTGTGAGATTTGCTGGAAAATGGTTTTATTAGGCCTAGTCCGTCTCCCTGGGGAGCGTTTGTTATGTTTATTAAGAAGAAAGACAAAATGTTACGTATGTGCATCGATTACCGAGAATTGAGTAAGGTTATCATGAAGAATCAGTGTCCTCTTTTGTGTATCGACTATTTGTTCGATTAGCTTCAGGGATTGAATTATTATTCGAAGATCATTTGAGATCTGGGTATCATCAATTAAGAGTCTGAGAAGAAGATGATTCGAAGACTGTTTTCGAAACTCGATATGGTCACTATAAGTTTTTGGTTATGTCATTTGGGCTAACCAATGCGACAATTGTATCCATGGACCTCATGAATCGGGTTTGCAAGCCGTACCTGGATCAGTTTGTTATTGTGCTTATTGACGACATCCTCATTTATTCCAAGATAAAGGATGAACATGCAGAGCATCTTCATTCAATTCTTGACCTGTTGAGAAAGGAGCAACTGTATGCTATGTTCTCGAAGTGAGACTTCTGGATTCAAGAAGTGCAGTTTTTGGGTCAAGTGGTGAATCAATTGGGAATTTATGTGATCCGTCAAAGATTGACATGATTAAGGATTGGCTTGTACCAAATTCCTTGCTCTAGCGGGCTATTATAGGCGATTCATCGAAGGCTGTCAAAGATCGCGCAACCTTTGACTGCGTTAACACACAAGGGTGTTGTGTATAAATGAGGTGCGAAGCAGGACATTGCATTCAGCTTTTAAAACAGAGGCTTTGTAGTACGCCTATTCTTTCATTTACAGAAGGGCCCAAAGATTTGTAGTGTATTGTGATGCATCTATGCAAGGTCTGGGTTATGTCCTTGTGCAGCGCGATAAAGTTATCTCGTATGCCTCTTGACAGCCCCGAGATAATGAGAAGTATTATACAAATCATCATTTAGAATTGGGAGCTCTGGTTTTTGCATCGAAGATCTGGAGACACTACTTGTACGGTACCCAATGTATGCTCTATGCCGACCACAAGAGTATTCAACACATCTTTGACCAAAAGGAGTTAAACATGAGTATCGTACAATTAGAGATAATGGAATGGGAAGTCAAACATCTCAAGCAGAGTAAGATTCCGATTTTCAAAGTTCGATGGAATTTAAAGCATGGACTAGAGTTTATCTGGGAGCACGAGGACCATATGATGCATAAATATATGAATTGGTAGCCTGTTTTGACAACCGAAGATAACTCTTAAATTTCGGGACAAAATTTCCTAAGGGGGGGGGGGGGGGATGATGCGAGAATATGAAAAAAGTTTCCAATTACATATGAGTAAAACATTTAAACGGCGATTCGTAACTCTCTGCTACGAGGTTGCAACTTTTAACTTATGGATCTTACACTCTTGGTAACGTGGTTGCGAGCTTAATTTTCGGGACAAAAATTCTTTATTGGGAAGAGGATGTGACAATCTGACCCATCGGGTGAATCCCACAACGAAAACCGATAAATAAAAAATCACGTATATAGGCGTAGCATGTCAATCTAAAGTATTAGAGGAGTCTAGTATTCTTAAAAGACATCAAACTTCACACATAAGGTTATGTATCGAAACATTGGTGATTAACTAAAAAATCAATATGTGTTGCGTCTAACATGTGAAACTGTTATTTGATTTTAATTATATAAAAGTAATATGTTATGTGTACACTTGATTTTATTGGCTTCAATGTGATAAATATGATGGTAAATAAAGGAAAAGCCATATCACTGAAAGCTGTGGCCAAAGCATCAAAAAACGTAAAAAGTCAACAAAAGTAAAAAAGGGGGGCTGCTTAGGCTTTGTGGCAGTACGCCAACCACGAGGCCCTGTGATGTGTGTGGTTTTGGACTTGAAATGATAGCGGGTTTCGGGCTAAAAACTTCAAAATAAACTTGAAAATATTAAATTATATTTATTTCTGATGATTATCGTGAGTTTTCAGGTTTAAACGATGTAGGCACGGAAAACGAGGCAAAAAATGGAGAAAATAGTGAAGATGAGAAAACTCATGACTTGGAAGCCTTGAGACCCCTTTTCATGACTTGCCAGGCCATGTGATCAGGAGTCAGGGTGTCACCAGTGATCGGAAGCCATAAGACAAGCTCCCAAGACTTGAAGACTTGATTTTGACCAGCGCACCACTTGCCCAAGCCTTGAAAGGCCCTTTCACGGCCTCCAAGCCGTGTGCTAACACAGTCCCACGCCCTATGGCCCAGTCAGAGAGATCAGAGCTGATTTGCCGACGACGCACCACTTTTGACCCCGTGAAAGCCCCTCCCACGGCTTGCAAGTGGTACGCCGGACCAGAATTTTAGGAAACCCTAGATTTCGTGGAATTATAAATAGAGGGCCTCCCCAACCACCAAAATTCGTCCAAGGAAGCAGAGAACAAGCCTAGAGTGAAGCCTTTCGAAGCATTCGACGAGTCGAGAATCTTCGATTTTCATCATTTCGAGCTACAATTTGGTATTTTGTTTGAGTTTGATTATGCATTTCAATTTGAACGTTGTTTATTTCTTTATGAATATGAACATGTTTGGCTAAACACATAAGATCTTTTAGGCTAAAGACAAATCCAACTATGGTTTGATCATTTATTGTATCGGTTTTCTTTTATGATTGTGTTTTCAAAGTAAAAGTTTTGTTCTTATTGTTTGGTTGATGTAATTGAATTCCCTATTGAATCTGGTCCATTTCTTAACCTTTTGGAAACCTATCTTTAGTATGCACGCCATCTTGAGTTAGGAATCTATCGTATAACCGAATCACAGAATCTACGGTGTACGCACGAACTAGAAATAGTCGTGATCGTTAGGAAACCCTAGTATCCAATTAAGAGTCCAACCCGTAGGGATGAGTGAGAAATCACCTACCTTCTGCAAGTAGCTACCCTTGATATTGTCTAGTAACCGTTTAGTCACCGATAGGTCGGGTCTACCGCTGCTCAGTCGTATCTAGGGCCTAATAGGTCAACCATGTAATAGGAACACAACCGCTTCACAACCCTAGAAACGTTAAGGCCATACCTATCTCAACCCTTCGACCAGTTGTGAGTTGAGTCACCGATAGCTCGGGACTTAGCCTAGGGCACTTTGAACCACAACCAACTTATCATTCCTTAACCATGGAACAGTAGTAACCATGTAGTACGTGTCTATAACCCTAAACGTGAACCTATCCATAGGAGTTAGGTAGCCTTGTCCTAGGACCCTAATTCACCATAACGATAAGGCATAAACGTAACCTGTGCGTCTATCAAACCTAGGTGGAGGAGTCAATGCCTAAGCAATCCTCTCATAAATACTGAATTTTCTCTGCTACTTTTAATTGCATTGTTTTAGTAATCGTTATTACAATTAATTTTCAAAATAACAAAAACAAAACCCGGCTAAATTATTAATCAACTGTTTTAACAATTCTATGTCCCTAAGGTTCGACAACCCGGTGTTTACCAATACTGTGCTACGCACGACATGTATACTTGCCTTAGTGTGTTGGTATAGTCCCCTGGTGAATAACCAGATTATAAATTTAAAATTTGATAGTGTAGAACCCCACTTTTTATATACACTAAACAACACATCACCCTGGCTTTTGGCGATACGTCAGGAAGTATGTTGGTATAAAATTTTAGGGTTTGCCTATTTAAGCACTTTTATCCCCCACACTCCACATTTCTCAACCCTAATCGTCCCAAAGCGACCCCTCATGATTGATTTCGAGTTCCTACCTCATTTCCATCCAATTGTGGTGTCTATGATTGAAGATTAAATCTTGTTTCATCCTAGTTTCATCTCTAATCATTGGTATGTTTTGTTCTTGCCATTTGTTGTTAATAAAGGTTAAAGCTTTAATTTTTATGTTAGATCTGTGATAGTATGATGATGATATGAAGCTTGCATGCATAAATCTAGGGTTTAGTGATGCGCACCAAATTATACATATTTTTATATTAAATATTCCTCACATTTCGGGTTATATCTGGCTAACTATTATCAAAACAGTATGATATTGTTTTATTTTTAGGTTTTTCAGTGTGATCCAGGTGAAAATCATATAAGAAGTCATAAACACTCAAAAAATGAAGAAAATATGAAGACTTCGTGAATTTATGCCAAGAACCAAGATATGACCTTGAAAGATGGACATGATGCCCTCATATGACCTTCTCTCAAGTCAAGACAAAATGGTAACCCCAAAACTCAACCACACCTCGAAGCACAACTGCTAAAAGACACCGGTGTGTTCAGGAAATGCCTTAAACTTCGCGGAAGCATATATCGGGCTAGAAAATGAGTTACGGGACCCCATGAGTAGTGAATTCTGAGTATCTCAACGAGAGGAAGATGATTCTGTGGTCAGCACAGCATGCTCCATACGTTAGCACGCCCCGTTCCAAAGTTCGAAAGCTGCCTATAAATACCCCCTCCTCCTTTATTTCAATTTGCTCATTCTTCTCCCCCCCCCCCCATTCTTTAGTGTAGTTGTGTTTTTCTCTTGAGCCATTTGGTGTTTTTATATTTTTATAAGTTTAGTTTATAAGAACATTAACTAAGTAGTTTTTGCAAAGTATTTGTCTATCAATCTTTGTTCTTCTCTTAAGCAAATCTTTAAAGCCATGTTTCGCTAAACTCTTATACTTACTTGGGAAGTAACAAACCTTTGGTGGGTTGGTTAATGTTGGTCCCGAAACAACAATCGTTCACGATATCGTAAACACAAACAAGTGCGGAAACCTTGTTTGTGAGTGATCCGACAAGAAGATGATGAAATAGACTTGATATGATATAAAGAACAAATCAACACAATCAAATCTTGAATGGAGAACAATCAAACTTCTATATAAAGGAGTTTACGATCGGGAATACAAGTGATATGCAGAAAATCGTAATCGAGAACTAGCTACAATCATAAACTACTTGGGTATTTATACTACCCTTACAAAAGCCCTAGTCATAATCGTAAACCTAAGAGGAGTAACCGACCCATGAAGTCCAAATCGGAAACACATATAGCCCATGACAATGCAAGCCCACTTCTCTAATGTTCATGCCTCACTAAGTATAGCCCAACAATCTTCCCCTAGGCATGAACCATTAGATTGTCTAAGGAAGAAGCAAATCAAATCGGAATGTGTGAGACTCCTTCCTTGACCACCATTCACGTTCCACAATCCTATTTGCTGTTCCATGAAAGATTCTCACCCTTATAGCATTTTCATAATCAAGCTCATCACCAAGAATAGGTTGGGTGGCCATTGGTTTGATATCACGTTCTCCAAACCTCAGCAAATCAACAGGATCATAGAAGCGGAATTCTTGCATCTTCTTGCAAACCACCACCACCACATGAGTTGTTGGATCATAAAACCAATTATCAAAATTTCTCACAAGCGTACCATCTTCAATCTCGTCCAACATGTTGATCACTCGAGTTTTTTTGGTGGGAGGTCGCCTCACTTCTCCAACTGGCTCATTCGTGACAGGATTAGTTCCAGGTTGAACCCATCTTGCTTGCTTGAGGTCAAAGTTAGCAAAGTTTTCCTCAAGATGGCTCATCATATTTTCATGAACAAGGTCGCCATGTGCATTTCTCCATCTGTTAATGAATAGAGCCCTCAACAAATTCCTCATCTCTGTCTCAGTCCAAGAGTGAAATTGACCCCGAGTTCTGTAGTACTCCACTGGACTATACCCGTCTCTGATCACAACAAACAGCTTCTTCTCACCATCATAGTGCCAGCACAGGATAGGTTCACGACTCCCCCTTTTGTCGATTTCACTTTCTCCTACATCAATTGAGTACAGCTTAGGGGGAGGTCCCTGGAAGAAATCCTTGAACCAATTTTCATGACTTTCTGGTTCCTTTGAGATGAATCTTCCTCCTCGAACATAGTCTGAGATCTCAATGGAGTCATCACCTTCATCTTCTTGCACTACATCAGCAGTTTGAGCACCTTGCGAAGAACTCTGAGCATTTAAACTATCAATCCCCTTCAAATCTTCTAACTTCTTCCTTAATCAAGGAACCCAGCATATAAGTACCCAATGCTTGCTTCATTCTTGCTCTCCTTCTCCTTCAACCTCTTGTTTTCTTCCTTAAGCTCTTTTATTTCTCCATCCCTCTTCCTATTTTGAGATAACAGAAAGTTGATTTCAGGATCAGCACTTATCCGAAGGTCTACCGGGAGATCACCAGTTTGAACACTTTCTCCAATAAGTGTTGGATATGGACGAAAACTTGGAATGACTGGAGGTTGCCATGATTCAGTAGAAAAGTTTATCCTCACTGAACTGGGCTCAACAAACGAGCTATCAACTTCAAAGAATTTCCTTTCCTCATGAACTGGGCTTTGTTCATTTAGAATAGGACTTTCAGTTTGAGTAGGAGTTGGCTCTTGGACATTAACTTGATCATCAACCTGAGATGTGCCCTCAACATTTGCAGGCTCAGACACCTCATCATTCTGATCATTTGCACCAGATGATTCAAACACCATCAAGCTTGAGCTTGTCTTCTGGAACTTAAATCAGATAGATCTTGGATTAGATTTCTTCCTCGGTGAGGGTTCACGCACAGGATTAGGTTCTGCAAACACATCATCAACAGCAAAATTAACATTTAACTCTTGTCGGATTGTGCCATCACTTGAAGAAGAACTCAAGTCATCCCTTGTTCTCTTGTGGCTGATTGGCTCCAGATCACCATAAATATCATCTGCCAAATTCTCATTCCCTGGGAAAATATCATCCATCACATTTTCTTCATCTGAAGGTATATTCTCTGGTTCCCCCTGAACAGTCACTGGAACATCATGATCTTCAGCAACCGATACATTGACTTGAGGTTCTTCATGTTGAGGATCTGCTTCTAGTTCTTGTTCCCTCGCAACCTCAGGGAAGGCACCTCTTTTAGCTCACTCAAGTATTCCTTGAAAAGTGCTCTTTCCCCTTCTATCTTGGGTTTGCAGACCAAAAACACCATCATCCATGAATTTTATATCCAGCTTCTCAACCCTTTCTTGAATCATTGGATATTTTCTCATAACCACCATGTGTACAAACCTTGGAGTCATGAGAAATTGCTCTCTGGAACTCAAATCAGCATTACCCACCCAATCTAAGAGCATCATCTTCGAGAAGTTAAATTCCCAATCCAAGACCAGTGCAACAAATGCAGTGCCATGCACCTTGTTTGGTTGATCGAAGCTTGTTCTCTTTCCCAATAATGATTTCTATAAGCAGTGTGCCAAACACCTCCAATAGTGTGGCAGTAGCTTCTTAAAAATAGGTGTGAATTTTCCTTCATACCCCAAAAGACGTGCACCCTCTAACACTTCATTCTTTGTATATTCCATTTTATCCTCATCTTTATCAGTAATATTCAACCCCTGGTGAATATCTTCTTCTACGATCTCGATTCTGCGGTTTTGAACAGTTGCAGTATTCCTTGTTTTATCAAGATTTGCCCTAGCAGTTCCTCAAAATTCTCTGATTAGTTGTTCATCTATCAGCACGTGCGCCCTGAGAGCATGATTGATTTTGCACACATTCATCCCTGCAACTAGAGAGTAGAACAACTGCATGTGTTTCTCTGGAGGGTCATCCAAAAAAGCAGGTATGCAATGGTCTCTTTCAAAGTGAATCTCTTCGTTTATCATTTCTTATACCATCTGAGAAACCGAGAAAAATGTATCAGGTTTAATTACATCATTGAGCAATTAAGTTTAATTGATTATCACATTATCCTTTTAAGTTCTAAAACCTCAATTGAAACCTTTTTTTAAAAAAAAATTAAAAAAGAAAGAATTAGATTTTGTTCCATAATTTTAACAAAAACACACTCATAAAATTAACTTGTTCAATTTTTATCTTAAAAACAATTAAGTTTGATGAGATTTTCAAAAGCATTTTGTGTTTATTTAATTGTTTACAATTTTAAATCAAGCTTTCAATGGGTTTACGATAAAAAAAATTGGGTTCACGATCCAGGTCAAGTACAGTCCAGTCGTAAACAGTAAGCCCGATCGTAAACACCGACGATCGTGAACATGGACGATCGTAAACACAGGCCATTGTGAACACCGATCGTAATCGACATCGGAAACGCCGATCGTAAACGCGAATCGTCTTGTCCATCCTCATGATGATCGTAAACGCCGAGATCCGCCATTGTTGAACCTGCAAGTCTTCAAAAACGCATAAAAAACCAATATTTATGCAAAAGAACCATCTAATACTACCTTCAAATTATCCCAACCACAGAATCGGCTTCTAAACTTGAGTATTCGACAAGAAATTTGAAGAAACTGAGGATTAGCAACCGAGAGAGGAAAGAGACACAAGAAAAATGGGATTAAACTGACGAATCGATGAGGAAACAGTCGATCGAAGTGTGGTTTATGGTCGGAAAGAGAAGGCAAATGCGATGGTGTATTCGATTTCCTCAAGCAACGGTCGGAGGCAGCCGGAAAATGATTTTTCGGCGGAAAAAGGGTCGGTTAGGGTTTAGGGAGTTGGGATCGTAAACGCAGAGAGAAGAAGGGACGGAATCGTAAACGTGTGATCATAAATGGGAGGGGTCTTGACGGTTTTGTTAAGGAAAAGTTTCATAAAGCCCCCCTCAAGTTTTTTTTTAAAACATTTCAAATGCTCCCAAACCTCATTTAAATGATAAATCACTTGAAAAATTGTCAATTTTGAAAAATTTTGGGAATTACAAAACTTCCCCTTAGACTCATACCCCGAAAATCTGATCTTGATCATAAAAAATGAAATTTTAAACAGTCAGAGACTTAGAAAAACATAAAACAAAGATAACCTAATACCGAGATTAAATATATACTTGCCTTGAAGCTGATGTTTTTCATGGATCAAACCAGACTTATCTTTGACCGAGGAACCCTTTAAAGCTTCTGTTACTCGACGCTCTAGACGATTGCCATAATATTTGACCACATAAACTCACATCCAGTCATTTTGAAATGCTTGATTATGGTACAATATTACCGTCATGTTTAACCGTCCCCACACCCAATTGTTCATAGCAAAACCTACCCAACCTCAGAGTTTATTTAGGATTCACAAACCCCCAACTTGAGGAACCATGCAACATCGTTATGACTACCACTTATTTCGTTAATTATCAGTTAGTGATCAGGTCGGCCGCATAAGCACACAGAGAAGACCAAACAGAATAATTATTTTATTATTTTTCTTTTTCTTTTCATTTTTCTTTTTGTTTTCATTTTTCTTTTTCTTTTCTGTGGTGTTTCCATAACAGCAGAAACATGACGTGTGAGAGAGTGAATACTAGGTAGATACCACTCTCAACCCATTTTTGCTGGGACTCAGTTTTTTAAACCATGTAAACTAGGACGGGAAACTAAACATATATAGAAATTAAGTTTACTGCACTTTCATTGATGATCATAGTTTTGGGTTGAGCTTACCGACATATCATCTTTGAGCAATCTTTCACTTCAGCTTTACACGTGTCAGTCTCCGATTGTCTTGGACATTTATATCACTTCCTACGAACTCAAGACAAACACAAAATACTTCATAAAAACCTCAAACAATTTTTCAGATTTTCTGAAACAATAACATTTCTTCCCCTGTTTTTATGGGGCTTTTGAGACATAAACACCTTTTTTTAAAAATTTTCAATTGAATAAACCACAAGTAATTGACAATAATACCAATACAAAAATAAAAACAAAACTATGTACAAAGTTTTGATCAGATCATTCCTCGAAGGCAATCATCCTTAGGCCTTCAACACACATTTCAAAATTTTGACGAGGAAGGGGTTTTGTGAAAAGGTCAGAAACATTTTGATCGGAGTTTACCTTTTCGAGCTGAATCAACTACCTATCATAGCAATCACGAATGAAATGTACCTTGATATCTATGTGCTTTGTTTTGGAATGTTGAACAGGATTCTTGACAATTTGCAAAGCAGCAACATTATCACAGAAAATTGGAGTATTAAGGAATCCCATACCGTAGTCAGTGAGCTGATTCTGAATCCATACTACCTATGAGCATCCAGCTGAAGCTGCCACATATTCAGCTTCTGCAGTTGACTTGGAAACGGTATGTTGTTTCTTGCTCTGCCATGAAATGAGTCTGTCTCCTAAATATTGACACCCACCAGTTGTAGATTTCCTGTCAAGATCACTACCTCCATAATCACTGTCAGTAAATGCAAACAATTGAAAATCAGTATTCTTAGGATACCAAAGCCCAAGCCGAGGCCCGCCCTTCAGATACCTAAAAATACGTTTAACAACAGCTAAACGAGAGAGTTTAGGATTAGCCTGGTAACGTGCAGACACACACACCTCATGCATGATATCTGGCATGCTTGCTGTCAAATACATTAGTGAACCGATCATTGAACGATACATGAATTCACTCACTGATTCCCCATCTGCATCTGTTGTCAGTAGAGGCCGGGATGCCATGGGAGTAGAGATGGGTTTGAAGTCCTGCATCTTATACTTTACCATAATTTCATTCACGTATTTTGCTTGATGAATGAGAATCCCAGATTCATCTTGTTTAACTTGCAATGCCAGGAAAAAGTTCATCTCCCCTTGATCACTCATCTCAAACTTCTTTCTCATGATATCCTCAAATTCGGTGCATAACTCTTCATTTGTTGACTCGTAGATGATGTCATCCACATAAACTTGCACCATAATGAATTCATCTTTCACCTTCTTTCTGAACAGTGTTTGATCAACCACTCCCCTTGTATAACCATTTTCCACCAAATACTTTGATAGAGTCTCAGACCACGTGCGTGGAGCTTGATGCAAACCATATAGAGCTTTATCCAGAAGATACACATGATCTGAATGTTCCTCATCCACAAACCCTGGCGGTTGAGCCACATAAACATCTTCATTCATTTCAGCATAAAGAAAAGTTGTCTTCACATCCATCTGATGCACTGTGAAGTTGATATATGTTGCTACAGCAAGGAATATTCGAATTGCTTCCAATCTGGCCACTGGCGCATACACCTCATCATAATCAATCCCGTAAACCTGTCTGTGACCTTGAACAATCAGCCTGGCTTTGTTTCTCACAATCACACCCGTATCATCTTTCTTGTTCTTATACAACCATCTTGTGGGTATAACCTTCTTATTTTCAGGCCTTTTCACTAGATGCCACACTCCCAATTTTGAAAATTGTTTCAATTACTTGTGGATAGCCTCCATCCAACTCGGATCTTTTAGTGCCACCATCACATTTGGAGGCTCTATCTGGGAGATAAAACATGAGTACATGCAGAAGTTGATGTCACCCATGTGGCTTCTAGTAGTGACACCGGCTGACACTGGTCCGACCACATTGCTAAGAGGATGATCTCTGTTGATTCTTGTGGCTTGAACATCTGGTACTAGAACAAAAACAGGCAGGTTAGTATCATTAATATTATCATTCATACCTTGGATTTCTGACTCCTTTTCATCATCATGAGTTTCTGAAGATTCTGGAACATCCACATTATCATCCTTAAGAGCTGCTGCTGATACATTGTCACTAACATTTTCCACAGATGGCCTTACTTCAGGAGCAGGAGCAATAATGTCTTCTTCTTCTCCCAGACTAGGAAACGTATTTGAGAAATTGAATCCTTCAAACAATGATCCATAATCAAAGATCCAGTTTGGCCCATTCCCATCATCAGTAGGATTGTCTTCCAACCAGTCAACATTGAATGCCACAAATTATCATTTTGGTGGTTTTGTTGTAGAGTCGATAAGCACTATTTGCAGAATACCCAATAAAGTAGCATTCATCAGCCTTTGCTTCGAACTTCCCCACATCAGACTGAATTAGAACTATGCAAGGACACCTAAATGTCTTAAAGTACCCCACCTTTGGTTTTTCTCCATAAATAATCTCATAAGGCGTCTTCTCATGCTGCTTGTTCAAAAGTACCCGATTTTTCACATAGCAAGCGGTGTTAACTGCTTCGGCCCAAAAGAAAATTGGCAATCTTGCTTCACACAGCATAGTTCTTGCAGCTTCAATGAGTGTTCTGTTTCTTCTTTCAGCAACACCATTCTGTTGAGGTGTGTACGGTGCACTGTATTGCCTTTCTATACCTTTCTCTCCACAGAACATATTCAATTCAACATTCTTAAACTCTGTTCCGTTGTCTGATCTCATTGCCTTCACTTTCTTGCTCATCTGATTCTCTATGAGAGTAACAAACTGTTTCACCAGTGCTGGAGTTTTATGCTTGTTTGACAAAAAGAAAACCCAAGTAAACCAAGAGAAGTCATCCACAATCACCAGACAATATGAGAACTTGCTGATACTTTGTACTTTCATTGGGCCGAAGAGATCCATATGAAGTAGTTGCAACACAGACAAAATAGAGTTTGTCATTTTAGAACGATGTGGTAAATTGTGCTTCTTCCCCTTAGCACATGCAACACACTTCTCAATTGACGTGAAGTCCTTAATGGGGGAGGTTTCTAACATGCTCTCCCTTTGCTAGCTTGGTCAGATTCTTCATGTTGGCATGTCCCAGATGACGATGCCATAACAATGCCAGATTTTCATTTTGCTTTGTAATAAGACAAGCCACATCGGATGTCGGAGGATTACCCATGTTAAGAAGATAAGAATTTCCTCGCCTTGGTGTACGCATCAACACACACTCCTCAGGAATCTTGACTCTAGGCTTGAGAATAATACATTCCTTTCTATTGAACAACACAGAATATTCTCGATCACAAATCTGCGAAACACTGAGCAGACTATGTGATAATTCCTCCACATAATGCACATCGGAGAACGTCAAACTGCCATTCTTCACCACACCTTTCTTGCTAATCTAGCCACCTACTCCACCAGCAAATGAAACACCTCCTCCATTGAAATCTTGAACCTCTTCCAGAAGCGATAAGTCTCCGGTCATATGTCGGGAGCAACCACTATCAACGTACCAGAGATTGCTGACAGTTCTTCTTGGCTGCCCCTACATGAATCAAAGATCAGTTAGAGTCGAGTACCCAGGCCATAACAGATCTGGGCACACCCTTGGAGTCGATGTAGTTGACTAATTTAAGGGACATTCCTGATTTTGATTCAGTTACACTCAAACTTTGAGTGTTGACTTTTGGTTTCCAAAGAGTGTGTTTCTGAGGTTTTAACACATTGGTTGAATTCTTTACAGTTGCAGGTTTCTTCCGTGGATATTTGACCTTTTTATCTGCATGTTCCTTGACAGGTGTCCACTCAAGTTTCAATTTTGTTTGAACAACTTGTTTTGTTTGAGAGACATCTTTTGATTTAGAAACCTGTTTCTTAACCTTTGTTTTAACTTTAGGTTGAGAAATCCTTTTTGTTTCAGGTACCTTTTTTTCAATAAGCTTAGGTTTCATCTTATCTTTTCTTTGGTAAACTCCTTTAAGTTTGTAAGTTGGTTTTGGAGTTTTGGCCACATTCCATTTTTCATCAACATGCTTTGTCACTGGAGTTTTAGTGTTTAAAACCTTAGATTGTTGTGTCTTCATTAGGTTTGTACTCTGCTTCCCCTGAGACAAAGCTTGTTGTTTCTGATTTTTATTTCCACCTGTCATCATTTTCTGCAACATATTAGTCCATGGGTTTTGCGGATAGTAAGATTTGATAAGGTCTATTTAAACAATTTGCAGCAAAATTCCCTGGTTTTCCACACTGAAAGAAATTCATAAGTCTAGGCCCATTCACATGACTACAAACATACGAACGTCTTGGGTATGATGACTTCCATTCAGGCTTATCATCCCATCTGTGTATGAAATTTTTTGTAACTTTTTCAGGTTGCGTGACTAAACTAAACTGTTCTGATTTTGATTTGTTTGTTCTGTTAAAAGTAGACACAACCTGGGGATAAGGAACAAATTCCTTGGGTTTAGACTCACGACCAGCTTTTGTATTGGGCACACGAATTTTAAAACCATTAACAACTTCATTAGAACTATAAACACGTTTCGATGACATAGACAACATTAATTGTTTTGACTTGGACGCATTAAGTACAGACATAGATGCCAAAACATCGTCCTTAGGTAAATCAGAAATTAAACTACTAGACTCATGACACTCTTTGACTCTCAAGCATTCGGCATCCTTCCCAGAAACATCTTTGGTCCTTACTTCATCTGCACATGAAACAAAACCTTCAGAAGAACTAACATTATCGTTTAATGATTCCTGGGATGGACCCGGTTCACAAGTGAATGTCTCTGATTTACTCTGATTACCCAAACCATAGGTCATATGTTTCTCATTTTCCAACTCCTCTTCTGTCATGGGTTTCACACCAACCAAAACACTACCTATGGGAGGTCCTGCTTCATGCATTTCTGATTTAGATCTATCTACCTGATCCTCCTCATAGATCATACCTATTATATCTCTAGACACAGGTTGGGGAACACTATTCTTATTTTTTTTCAGAAAAGCTAATTCCTATTCATCCTTTATCCTTTCCAAATCGAACATCAGTTAGGCAGGTGGACAAAGCCTTACCAGCTTCGAGCATTCTTTTGTTTCTCATTTGATTCACATCTAATTTCACTTGCAACTCATTGTTCTGATGTTTAAGTTCATCTACCTGCTTCCTAAGCTCAGATATTTCTAACTTAGCATTGTCATACAGGACAGACTTCTGAGAGGCAAGGGTTTGGTATTTCTCTATATCTAGTTTCTGGGCTTTGACTTTCTCCTCACTCTTTTCCCATCTACCCTTAAACGAACTTCTAGAACATTGCATATCAAAAAGTTCTATCTTACTATTCTTCCAAAGTTGTCTAAGGTCAGGAATTAAATGTGCACAAGTGGGATTAGTACATACCTTTGTGTTGTCGACCTCGGCTGCAAATGCCTCCTTGTCTTCAACCAGGTTCTCCTCCTCATCTCTTGACTTCTCCTCAGTGACCACAAATGCATGCTCCTCCTCATCATCATTCTCCATCTTAGCAATCATAGCACGATTTAGACTGAGTTCTTTTATTTGTGAAGCCCATTGATATTCCCCACAATCCTGCACAACCAAATCCTTTGTCTCTGCCTTTCCCTTACCATCTCCAGCTTTCTTCTCTTCTGATTTCTCCTTCTTTGGCTTGGTGCATTCCCTTGCAAAATGCCCATACTCATCATAGTTGAAGCATCTGAGCTTGCTCTTATCAAAACCCATTCTTATCATATATTGATCCTTCCACACATTCCTTCCAGTTGTTGTCATAAACTTCTTGGCGCGGAAAACTGCCATTGCCATTTTCCAGGAAACATCAAGCATTTCCACATTATCAGGATTAATCTGGTTCAATTCACCTGACAACATCTCAGAAGGCACCAATGTTCCAGCCATAAGGGCATGATAACTATTCATAAATCCCATTCCAAGTGCAAAGTTGGGATCATTTGTGGCATTTGCTTCATCAGGGTTGACTGTTCCACTAGAATTTGCTTGGGATCGAGCCACAAATGCAGTTGACTTTGTGTTTGAACTCGAATCACTTGCCGATGAACTTCCAGCCTATTTTGGGCCTACTTCTTCAGATAGGAGTGCCTAATTTAGTTTTCCCGCCATGCTAAGTGAACTTAGATGATTCAGCTGTATTTGATTATCATCAATCATCTTTGACTACAGTTTGTTAATTATCTCATCAACAGTTAATTCATCCAGCTTGTTGTTGTCTTTGATTATTGAAATGTTGGTATTCCAGGACTTGGGCAAACTGTTCAAGAGTTTCAGATTTTTATCCTCCAGTCCGGGCTCAACGTCGTAGCTTGACATTTCAGTAATTAAGGACACAAATCTTTGAACTTGAGCTTCAAAGGACTCTCCTTGAATGTGATTGAACAAATTGAACTTCTGTTTCAGCATTTGTTTACGGCTTGCCTTGATATCGGGATTTCCTTCATATGCCACCACCAGAGCATCCCAGAGTTTCTTTGCAGTCTTGTATTTCTTAAACCCTTGAGCAATCTCAGGAGTCAATGCCATTGTCATGATAGCATATGCTCTCTCGTCATCATCCAAGTATTCTGCTTCAGTTTTCACCACCCCAACTTTTCCCGCTTCAGTGTGAATAGGAATGAATGGTCCATTGACAACTGATATCCAAAGTCTCAAATCAACACTTTTCAAATGGTTCTGAAATCTGTATTTCCATTCAAGGAAGTTGTCAACAGATATGAGTCTGGGAGGACGGGTAGTCGATCCAATCTCAAATTCCAGTTTTTGATACATGCTAGGTTGAAAATCCATGACGAAAGCTTAGGAAAACCTCAAGAAAAATAAGTCCAAAATGTGTTTCCGATCGTAAACACCAGTTTACGATTTTGACAGGCTTGCAGATCGTAAACCCACTCGTAAACTCCTCCGAATCGTAAACGGTGTCGTAAACTCAATCCCGATCGTGAACGATGTCGTAAACACCTCCGGATCGTAAAAACTATCGTAAACGCCTAAAAATCGAGTCTTAAACTCGTAAACACCAATTTCGCAGTCGTAAACACCAAAAAATCAGATCTTGAAGTCGTAAACACCAATTTCACGATCGTAAACCTTTAAAAATCACTGCTTGAAGTCGTAAACACCAAACCGATGAAGAACACCAATCGTAAACAGCAAGAACAGCCCAAAAATTTGTCGTAAACACCAAGAACAGCAGCAAGCTTCCACTTTTTCAGCCAAACATTCGAATCTGATATCGTGGAACCTCGAATCAGATGATTCTTAGCTCTGATACCAATTGTTGGTCCCGAAACAACAATCGTTCACGATATCGTAAACACAAACAAGTGCGGAAACCTTGTTTGTGAGTGATTCGACAAGAAGATGATGAAATAGACTTGATATGATATAAAGAACAAAGCAACACAATCAAATCTTGAATGGAAAACAATCAATCTTCTATATAAAGGAGTTCACGATCGGGTATACAAGTGATATGCAGAAAATCGTAATCGAGAACTAGCTACAATCATAAACTACTTGGGTATTTATACTACCCTTACAAAAGCCCTGGTCATAATCGTAAACCCAAGAGGAGTAACCGGCCCATGAAGCCCAAATCGGAAACACATATAGCCCATGACAATGCAAGCCCACTTCTCTAATGTTCATGCCTCACTAAGTATAGCCCAACAATTAATGACTTTATAAACTCGCTTAAGGTGTGTCTAATGACTTTATGAAAACCCTTTTTATTGAATTTTTATTATTGATCCTCTGAACCAAGCGTGCTCTAGGTATCACAGATCATTTGAGGAGTAGAAATCTCATCAACCGAACTTGTGACACATCGTGGGGGGACGATGCATGATCCTTCGGGTGATTCGTGTCCCATGCTCCATGATACGTTCAGGGTCCTTATGTCTATGTAAGCAAACCCGACTATGGTTGGGAATAGGGGTTGGTAATATTTTGTCAGTTCTCGGAAGCCAAATAGATACGTGTTTGTGAACTTGGCTATGGTTACGCCATACATACACATGCGGAGAGCTAGGTATGAAAGAAACGGACCATAGTCCCTTAAAAAGATAATTTTCATAATAAAATAATCCGCTACGCAGGGTTGTTCCTCTGCTACTTCATGATGGCGTGTCGAGTGTAACTGTTGCCTGACCAAGGGGCCCTACAACTAAGTGGCATTACACCAGTTTGTTTGTCCACTAGCAACACCTTTCCTCGGAGTTCGTTCTCCTTGCGGACGATCGCTGGTGTGGATGGTGAATCAACCTAAGATTCGGAAAGGTGGTTGGTTATCTACCAGTGTACAATCTTAAGTGGGATTATAAATGACCATTTAACCTTCCTCAACTACTGGTAAGTTCTCCCAAGTAATACTAACTTCGATTTACAAAACTTATTTTTTCTTTATTTTCTTTTCTTTTTAGTTTAATTTATTTAAACATCTTTATACTAAACAGATTTGGTTAGACGGTAAGAAAGATAAAGTATCAAAATCCCCATTTTCCATTTGTGTCCTTGAACGATCTCGGTCAACTTCCCACTACTATACTGCTCCACAATGGGTGCACTTGCCCGTGTTATGTGGTGAAATAGTAGTTGCGAGTTAATCCTGTTTTATAAATTTAAAAGCTTAATGCAACAAATTGTGTCACTAAAGTCGCTATATTTTTATATACACCTCATCGCACACCATTTGGTATGATAAAGTTTGAAGCTTTATGATAAAAAAAAGAGTGATTTTTATGATGATTACGATGATCCATGCTTAGATCTAGGGTTTATAATCATGCAAGTTGATAAAAATTCAATTATTATGTTTCATTCATGTAATGGATGCATGTAAATGCTAGATATAGGGCTTAGATGTGATAAAGTTACAAATTTTACGTAATATGTATGATAAAAGCTCGATCTTGATGTTCATGCATGCTAGATCTTGAGTAAAGGTGGTTGCTTGATGTCCGATTTATGATAAATTGCATGATTTACGTTATAGTATGCATGTCGGATGATATACTAGTGATTCTGATAATAACCTGCATGAAAGTTAATATATTTAAATAAATATATGTCTTTGTTGTACGAAACATGATCGTAGGCTAACGTATGATGCATGCATGTGTTAGCAAACACTTTATATGGCTTCAAATATGTTAGACGTGAAATCATTATGTTAGACGTGTGATAAAAACATGATTTTGATGTGAACTTTGCTTATACGCAAAAATATATATATTTACCGTGTAATTATTTATTTATGTAACGCTTGCGTATGAACCCATGATTACTTAGTTACTTGTTTACATGATTTATGTTAAATTACTTATAGGTTATACGTGTGTACAAATCCTAAGTCTCCTACCTCGGTGGGAATAACAAGATTTGGTAAGATCGGTCTGTCGATCTTACATCGTATACGCATGATAGTTTATAATAAATTGTGAAGCTTGAATATTTATTGCTATGTGACATGTTATATGATATATGCGTGTTACGATAAATATTTGAAAACCTAATTTGATCGCCAATGTGTTATCTAGTCAACTTTCGTTTGTTCGTGTATATTGTGACGGTCGGTCAACATGGTCAAACACTTACATGGTTATGTGTCGTAGATGAGGTCTAAGGGGAACCACCATCTTTTGTCAGCTTTGACTGTTTGGTTTACTATTACATACCCACGGTTAGTTTACGGCTCCTACTATTTACTGGTTTTAAACTCTGGGGGAGAAGACATGCGATAACATTTTTATAAACACTCTTTGATTAATATACTATATTGTAAACCATAGCGAGATACAGTTTGCCAAAACATAAAAGTCCTTCTATAGTGTACCATTAATATCATTCATAACGAGGAAGTATGAGGTACATCTATTGGCTCTAACAAGCCATGTCCGGGCTAGTCTCTCTAGCACCACTGGGAGGGGAAAACTGGTATTATATAGTCCTATTTTTACCACCTCGGCAAAGGCATGAGGAGAAGGCAGACATGGGGACACGAATGCTATGATATTAAAATAAATATGTACTAGCTATCCAAGGGTATATTAATTGGTTACAGGGTTTGAGAATCCAACACTTGGTTAGGTCTCGGGGAGACTAATCGGTTTACTTACTGTTGCGTTAAATGTTTATACAATTGCTTTTTACTTAGACTCTGTTAACTCACCAACCATGTGTTGACACTTTAACAAGTTTCTTCTCAAGTCTTAGGATCAAGCTAAGGAGCACGTGTAGGATTCATGGTTTATTTCTATAAACTTGCATGGTTTTGTAAAAACTGTTTTATCATTTCGGTCCTTGGGCGCAAATCATTTAAAACTTGTTTTGTTGATTTACGCTTCCGCAAACTCTGAAAACATTTGTTTAAACTTTCGGACTGTTAAACTTTGGTTTTAAATGATTTACTATGCATATAGGCTGTTCTGTGTGTCTGATATCTGAGACCTGGTGCGTTATGCCTCTAAAGGCGATGATACTCCGCTAGTGGATATTTCAGGGTGTGACAACTAGAACTACTGGAGGTCGAAATTTAAAGACGGAGAAAGATGTAATTAATTAAGTGGGTGAATGTGTTCTTAATCATGTTCACTTTCATATATTCCAAGTTACGGGTCAGTGTTGTAAATAGTCAAAGTCAAAGTTTAATCCTAGTGTCATTTGTATTTAGTATACGGATTGTAAGTGTCAAAAGTGAGTTAGAAACTGTCAAGTTATGTATATATATGAATGGATACGTAGATGTAAAACACTCAAACGTATTTGTATGCATGCATATTTGTGTTTATCGAAAATTCTTGTTTAGCCCAAAGAGAAATCATCAAATCGTTTCAAGTGAGAAATCAAGATCCTAAGAGAGTATTCCAGCATAGTTGAGATACACAATATTGCTAATATTTACCCACCCTTATTTCATTTTTGGATTTTACAAATATGCATTTAATGTATTGATCCATCCTAGTTACCAGTAACACATAACACTATTAATCACAATGATTAACCTATAAATTTCAAATCATGGAAAACCACCCTTGCCATAAAATTTATTTTCAACTATAACAATTGTCTTACGATTGATGCCATTTCTTAGTTTTCTAAGTTGTTCTTTGTATGGAGAAATATCTTGGTTATGTATATCTTTGATATATGATCTGGAGAAAGAGGTTATGGTTATTCATAAATGTTGTGTTACTAGAATAATAGACACACCTACGTTGATATGTATGTTGCCATTTGGGTTGTAGTCCAATGGTAGGAGACAACGTCCTTTTTGGTGCAATTCTAGCTTGAAAACATAGGAATTATGTAATTTAGAATATGGTGTATTTAGAAGTAGTGTGGATGTGTGTGTATCAACTGTTAAAAAAAGTTGGATATGTATTTTGAAGAGAGAGATTCAAATGAAAGAGTAATTTTCTTTATTTTATATATATCAACACTATACGCGTTTTAAAGTTTAAAAAACTCGTTCTTATGGTGTAATTTTTTTAAAAAAAATAATTTTCGTATCTATGAGTTATCAAAGGTGTAAACAAAAATGGGAGGAACTTGATAAAAAGTCAAAAATGCCCTTCCATCTTTTGTTTTCTTTAATTTTTCTCTCTAATTCTGCATAATAAAAACTTTGGGTCATAAATCTTCATTTAATTGAAGATCTAATAGCTATGATTCCTCATTGTTCTTCTTACCCGAACCAAACTTCTCATAATAACCTCTCTCGTATTTTGAAATATTTATTTACATTAGTCAGAGAATCTACAAAGAGGTTTCATAAATGAGATGATTTTTATTTGAACCTCCTTATTCCTTAAAGATCAATTGATACCTGATCATTGTAGAAGCCATTTTTTCTTGTACCATGTGATAGCAATAACATACAAGAAGATGCCACCAATGGTTCCGCCGCCAACAGTGAACAAAAATCTACGCATGCCAGCTTCCTTTTCGGCGGGAGTGTCTCCATTGAAAAGTTGAATGTTGATGTTCATTCCAAAAGCTCCGGCCATGACCACAAGGGCGCCTACTATCAGAGTCATGGTTGACAACATCACACCCATTTGGAGAAGATGGTTCTGCTTGTCATCTAACATTATGTTGATGTAGTCTTCCGTGTCATCCACATACTCCCTCAGCTAGGTAGACCAGGAATAAAAGATAATTATACTACAATAAAATGAGCCTAATGTAAACTTTTTTTCTTTACAAAAAGGTTGCATTAGATGTAATACAACCTTTTTTTATATAATGTAACTTTTTTGGCCCAATATAACATCTTTAGGATACTAACTCTTTGGAAAAAAGTTGTATTATCTAACAAAAATGTTATATTAATTCTAATACAACCACAACTAATGCAACTATTTTGTGACAGAAAATGTTGCATTAGGCTCATTTTTTAATAGGTCGTGAACATTAAAGTTAATAAATTAACAAGGATGATCATTGGTGGTCTACCTACCGTCGATAATTTATTGAATGTACCATCTATCTGAACAAAGTAGGCTTCCAACAACATTTCAAGTTCCTCAACATCACGGTGTTTGTTGATGATACTACTTCGTGCTATGCTAGTTCGACTACATCTTCCAAGTGCATTCCCTATATCACCATCCTTGCTTTTCATCGGCTGAAGAACTCTACGAAAGAAAAAAATATCTGTCATATCAGAAACAAGAAATGTTATAAAAGGCAAGGTGGATTGATGTAACCAAACCTATCATCCATTTCTAACTGTTGGTCCACATCATCAAGCTTCTTATTGTCACTCAAGTACATTTGAAACATGTCTTCATCATCATCAAGTAAGTGTTCTAGTTCATCCCTAACCTAAATCAAATAATCAATAACAATAGTACTACTACTATAAGATCAAAATGAAAATCACAAACCTACCTTTTGGACACGTCCTGTAATATCGACCAGCCTACTTTTAATTTGTCGAACACGCTCCAAATTAAGAGTACTAATCTTAGTAGTCAACTTATCCAAAGCAGGGTGAGCTTCTTCCTCCAATGTCCTTGCCTATTTAAGTCGATTTAGGATAAGAAATACAAAAATGAGGAAAAATATCAAGAAAGTTATGGTCTTTAGATCAACAACCTCTTGACCCAAGGAACTACAAGCTGCCTCAATGCAGGCCTCAAGTGCAATGAACTCGAACTGAAGAAGTTTCAGTACATCAAGAGAATGTAGTCCCTCGCCTTTCTCTTGAGAGCTGCTTGTGTACTGTGGTTCATACCACTCAGAATTCGCCATTCCCTCCTGTTCAAGTGCATTTTAATATCACTAATTTGTAAACAAAAATGATCTTAAAAAAATTACTTCCATTTTACATGTTTAAGAAATGTTTTTATATTGTTCATTAATGTTTGTCTTTAATTTGGTGGTTAATTGGAAACAAAGTATTAAGAATAATAACTAACAAACAAAATACCAAGAAAAGTTCCGATAAAAAAAAGTTTGGAGGGGGTGGAATATTGTCTATCCTGAATGATGTAAATAGTTGGAGGTTCATTGTAGATCCCGCTTAAAACTGTAGACTCATAGATCCATTTTTTTCATCATTGGATCTCCTAATCTAATGGTTATGATTAATTTATTTCTTCCATATTTTCTTTTTTTCTTTCTTCAAAAAAATTCACATGTGAAATAGTGTTATTTTGCATGCAAAAGGACATGTTTGATTAACTTGATATTAAATAAAAGCATTCCGAATACCAATTATTCTTGAAAACAAAGATGGAGAAGGGTTTGAAAATCATAATTAACATATTTAGAGAAACACGATATAACCTGAGATGCAGTTGCAGTTGTAGTAGCGATTGCGGTAGCATGTTGATGATGGCGTAGGATACGACGTTGGAGCTCTTGAACGAAAGGAGCGACAGATGGATCTTTGGAATTAAGCAAAAGCACCTCACGTGCTGTAATTATCGCCTTAATGTGCTCCAAGTTGATGACGATGGCTCGTTCTCGGCCAAGTAAGGTTGACGGATATGATAAAATCGGGTCCAGGATACGAAGATCGCGAGCAGGTAACCCTGTTCGCCGCATCACAGTGTGCTTACCGGCCTCCACCACCTGAGCCTCACCCGTGGAATCTAGGAGGAGCCATTGCCTTACTCCCGAGGCCTTCTTTCTAAGTCCCACGTTCAAGGCTCGTACGGGCTCAATACTCTCTTCTTCTGGGATGGTAGTGATGCCGTTGGTTTTCGACACCCTGTCACCACAGTTCCTCATCTCTTCTTTATGTATGCATGCATATATAATACCAATAATTCAGAAAATGCATGCATATATAATACCAATAATTCAGAAACCTGTATTTTATTTCAGTTAATTATCATTTACTTTTTTAATATTAAAAGTGAAATAAATAAACTACATATATTGGTTAAAAACTAAAACATGTAATGATTTCTCTTTAAATAGCTAATGTCATCATTGGCGAAGCTTCACCTAAAACTTTGCGGGGGCAAAAGGTCATGGATCCTAATCCGAGGGGGGGGGGGTCTCAATATATACAAAAGAATTTTAAAAAATCGCAAAAATTAGCGCATAGCCCCCCCCCCCCCCCCCGGGTCATCACTATCCTTCGCCCATGAATGTTATCGATCAAAACCATTATAAGACATAAAACTTATTCTAGATCGATTGTATGAGCAATTGGTTAAATGGGTCCTCTCATAAGCTAGTTTTTTTAGTTGAGTTCTTCACCTTATTACTTTTTACCATAGTTGAGTGTAGCACATGTATAAATTCTTTTCCATTTCCAAAGTTATATATCCTAATGACATGTTGTGAGTTTACATCTTATATGATACATATTGTGTTGATTTTATGCTAAAAAATCTATCTGTTATTATTAAAAATATATATATAGTTTCTCTCTCGCTAGAGATGACAATCAAACCCGTACATTAGGGAATGCCCAAAACACGAAACAAATGTGATGTTTTGGGGTCGGGTAAGCAGTTATAGGACCTCGCATGGATTGCTTTTGATTTTTTCACATGTATAGGATCTGATAATATACCAGTTTACCAGACGCGATTACTTGATTAGACGATAATATTTACCCGTTTACCCAATTATACCCGATATAATTTTTGTTTATTTTAAAATATACAATATGTATCTAATTTTCCTACAATAATTTCATCGTCTCACCCTATCTTTAAATCCCAAATATCTTGATTTTTAATTTTATTAGAGGTATATATTATGTCATATGTTTTTATTTATTTCCTTATTTATTTTACATATAGTACTTATTTATTTATTAAAAAGTTTTTGATTTGCATATATATATATATATATATATATATATATATATATATATATACTAGCTTTTGATACCCGTGTGACGCACAAGTGGTTTTTAAAAAAATAAATCTAACATTTAAAATATTATAATAAATGTAATAAAGAAAAATACGAACGTTTAATATATTATAAAAATGCAATTCTAACATTTAAAATATAATAAATCAAAGTATGAAATAAAATATATTTTTTTCCTTTTTTATAGTATACTTTGGATTTTGTTGCTATAAATTATTTGAGAAATTGGACTTGTATATATATATATATATATATATATATATATATATATATATATATATATAATTTAAAAAAAACAAAAACGGAAATAAGGATATTGATTTACGAAATTTGTTTAAAAAAAGATTTTACATTAAATGGTGTTATATATTTAGGAAAGTTAGTTGGATTATTTTGACATTTTCAAAAAGTTCGGAGATTAGATTGTATAAATTTGTTAAAATTGAATATTTGATTGGTAAATATTCAAGTTCCTAAAATTAGGAAAGAGTAGTTGTATGTAAGATGAATTGTTTACAAAATATACAAATTTGAATTTAATATTCAAAATAATAATTTCCCAAAAATTATAATTCTCAAAATAAAATGTTTAAATAATATTCTATTAATTTAGTCACTCTATAATTATGATCCTCAAATATGTTAATTAAAGTTTTAGTTTACGTGCTTTTCAATTAATTAAAGTTTGTTAGTTAGTTATCAATACAAAATATATTTTCAAATAATTAATTTTGTTAACTGAATCCCTGAATTTTAGGCCCATATCAGCGATTCACTTAGAAGGAAACCATTTGAGCGAGAAAATAAGAAAATGGATTGTTGTGGTGATGCCACGTGGCATCCAATCTTTTCATATATATTATATTATATATATATATTATATACTAGGTTAGTGACCCGTATACTATACGGGTTAAATTTAAAATTACATTTAGTTAGAAATTTGAAAGATTTGACCTTACATTACATTTAGTAAGATATTTAAATTTATTAAATGCAATGTTGAAACTTATATTTGGAAAGTTGAAGTAATATATTAAATTGATTTTAAAATTTATATATTGATTTAATCATGTATTGACATGTGGATATGATGATGTGGAGGTCTTAGAAAAGAGCCATGTGGCAACCCATTTTATTGCTTTATTAGGATTAGAGATTATATATTATATATTATATATATATATATATATTAACAATAACAAATGGGGGTCATACACTCATTTACTACTATTCATATGTGCACTAATAGGAACATGACACGTGTCATGTTCCACCACTAATAACATGACACGTGTCATGTTCAATCGATAATAGATTGGTTACGTGGCCTGATACGTGTCCACGTGTCATATGTAGGTCAAAAGCAGCTTTTACGACACGTGGTCATATGTTAGGTCACGTATGACGATACGTGGCTACGTGTCAGGCCAATGTTTTTACGACACGTGGTGAACTTTTAATTCACTTTTAGAGTTTTCGACTTTGACCACGGCGTTTCGGAAAATGGGTGGCCCGCCGCGAAGCGCGGGCGGGTCACCATCTTGTTATATATATAGAAGATATAGATATATAGATATAGATATAGATATAGATATAGATATAGATATAGATATATAGGGTTAGGTTCAAATGAGAACTTTTTTCTTTGAGAACTTTTGAGAACCATTCTGAGCCACTAATTTTCAGGGGGGGAGCATTCAAATTCATAGGGAGGATTTCCTTATATATAACTTGTGGCTCAGAATGGTTCTCAAAAGTTCTCAAACCCAATTGGTTCTCAAATGATCCTCTCCCTAGATATATATATATATATATATATATATATATATATATATATATAGTTATTGAAGATATTATATAGTGATTATGGTAAATGTAATTAAATAATAGTTTGATATACCTTAAACCCGTGGGCACGTCTGATAACCGACAGATAAATAATCATTTGAAACTCAATAGGTTTTTAACCGGGTATGGCCGTATGGGGATGTAATTTAACCAAACTCGTCTGAAACCTGGCCCGGTGTCAACCCTATCTCATGTAATGAACTCTTAATCACGGGTTGCTCAACCCTTTGGGGAAAACTAGGCGAAGTAACATGTGTTTTTCAACGTTCTTTGTGATAAACCCTCTTTCAGTGATAATCCAACGAACTAATTAATCAATATAACAAGAAATAATCCATTGAAAATAATCCATGTAATAATTCAATGAACCAATAAGACTCCAAATAATAATCCAATTAACTAAGTATAAAAAATAAACAAAGTAACAAATTACAAACCTGAGATTTAATTAATGAAAGATAAGAATTGACGATGGACTTGTCACTTCACTTAGTGTTATATCCTAACACTAATTGGGCAACTGATTTTGAACTTTGGAGCAAACAAAACATGTGTGTTGTAATTTATATACCTACATACTGAAATCAAGAACAAATGTGACAGAACGACTGAAATTATAATCGGTTAATGAGTTAATAATGTAATGGTTATATCAGAATTGGATATTCATATTAGATGATGATGATGTATAGAATCGTCGGGTGATGAATTTGGGATAAAATCCGATCACAGTTCTAATGTTCCATTCTGTGAGATACAATCGAAAATTTAATTACCGTTGATACTTCGGTCCTACAATTGACGATAGCTCCTTACCATCCAGGCCGAGTTGATGCTGTGGTGTGCAGGGAACGGTTTCCGATCAGGGGAAATTTATCGATATGGTGCTTTCACACCTCTAATCATAATGCGAAACCTCTCGGAATCACCAAGTTTTTACATTGAAACTAAATCATATCGTATTGATTAATCTGTACGAAAGTATAAATGAAAATAATTATTCACTAAAAATTAATAAATGTGTTCCAATAAAAATCAGTCCTTATATATAAATTTCTAGCTTTCAAATTAAACCGTGAGTTCAACTTACAAAAACCCATCCTTGTAAACCAATTCGACGGCCGTGATCACGTTTGCCTTCCTCCCAAACGAGCTTGGCATCTAATTGTTTCCTTTGTAATTCGATTTCAAAACAAGTATTCGTTTAACTTTGCGTAGCAATTTTAGGATCTGCTATTTTTATTCTTACCCGGCCATTAATTAAGGTAGTCAAAATTGTATTTACTGCCTTTAGTTTTGAGTTAAGTGCCCTTTCTGTCCCTTGGTTTGGTTACAAATGTCACTTTACTCCACGTTTTCAAAACACGTGATTTTTAATCCCATATTTGTCAAGTCACTTCAATAACCTAATTCCCTCAATTTTTTAAATTATTATTTTTTACAACATAATTTTGTCTTTATCATTCATTTTGTTTTATATATAAAAAGAGTTACAACGACACAACTGGCGGACAACAAGCTACACCGCCAACCCTTTCTGAATAGCAAACCCTAGACGTGTAAAAACGATGTTCATTGACCTAGGGGCTGCAATATCCCCGGGCTGCAATATCCCCAAGCATGACTTTTTGGATACGGCTAAGTGTGTTCACGGCCTCCGATGCAAGGTGACCAAAAGTGTCAAACGCGAAGAGAACAAACACATGTTGATTTTCAATGCACGCTTTTTTCGTGTTTGTCCACTTTCCCAGCCACCGGTTTAGAAGCTGATTGGCTAGCTCTAACTTGTCGGGCCTCAGCCCCACCAGGGGAGAAACCTCAGTAAGATCCACACAAGCATGTTTTCTCCTTTTCCATAAAAAAACAAGGACATCAACTGATCTGAGCGTTGAGCGTCCATTCGAAGGGTCCGACAAAAAATTAACCGGTGCCTCTTTTGTAGCCGAGTTCCCCGCCCTTTTAAAAATGTCAAATAGAACATCCCGCACCACATCATGCCTGTATTTGAAACCATGGAGCTCTCTATAGTGGACAACATGCTCTCCGAACGGGTCCAAACACGCTTTGTTACATACCGGGCATCTCTCATCTACGGGGAACATGGGCACCATGAGGCGATATTTAAGGATAGCCCGATACTAAACCAGTGACATGTGCTACCCCAATCCGTCAATGGGGAGAGCAAGGAGGAAATCCTGGGCATGCAGCTGTCTAAGGCATTCCCATACAACTTTCTGCCTAACTGTCATCTCAAAGGTGGCTTCCATTTCTTGCACACCTTTACTAAAGAGGGCACTCGCCAAAACGTGTTAGGCTTTTGGGGAGGGGTTGGGGGGGGGGGGGGGGAGGCGGTGTCCTTGTTAGTGAAACCGCTCAAATCAAAGCCCGGAATTAAATCAGGACTAACTAGAGCACATGCATATTCCGCGTCCATGCCGCAAACCACACTCTCCCGTAAGATGTGGTCCTGCAGCCCCCACGATTGAGCTCTCAAGGCAACAAAGGCGTACGTGGAGGCCTCGACGGCAGAATAAACCCCTAGCCCCCCATCCCGGATAGGCAAAGCGGCAAGCCACCATTGGAGGTCCCCAAAGAAGGGCCCCCCACCCACGACTATATGCTCGATTGCCGAGCGCAGATCATTATCAAAGCCAAAAGCCGCATCCACCATGTGGGCAGGGGGGGGGGGGGGCAGGTTCTTAATCCAAAAAAAAAAGCTTGGCAATACCCATACAAGAACTATAGGTCCAGAAAATCTACCAAGTCACGATATTGATATCACAAACGAGTGCGGAATCCTCGTTAGTGATTGATTCGAGAAGAAAGTAGATGAAAGAGACTTGATGAACAATAAAGATCAAATCTTGAATGAAACACAAAATTTCTTGAGCTAAATGAAACTGATCGTAAACACTTAGATTGAGAGAAAATCGGAATCCAAAAAGCTAGCTACAAACATAAACACATGGGTATTTATACTACCCTTACAAATAACCTAGCTAGGATCATAAACCCAAAATAACCGGCCCACATGGCCCAAATCGTAATCACCCTAGCCCAAAACACAAGCCCACAAACTAATGTTCATGCCTTTAAATATAGCCCAACAATATTCCCCTAGGCATGAACCATTAGAAAGTCTAAGGAAGATGCAAATCAAATCTGAATGTATGCGCCTCTTTCCTTGACCACCATTCTTTCTCCACGATCAGACCTGCTGTGCCATGAAACATCCCCACCCGTATAGCATTCTCCATATCATGTTCATCACCAAGTATGGGACGGGATGCCAGGAGCTTGATATCCTTCTCTCCGAACCTCAGCAAATCCACCGGATCATACATTCGGAACTCCCTCATTTTCTTGCAGACAACCACCACTTCACAAGTTGTAGGATCATAATACCAGTTGTCAAAATTCCTAACAAGCGTATGATCTTCAATCTCATCGAGCATGTTGATGACTCGTGTTCGTTTGGTGGGAGGGCACCTCATTTCACCGATTGGTTCATTGGTGACAGGATCAATTCTGGTTTCGACCCACCTTGCAGCCTTCAGATCAAAGTTTTCAAAGTTCTGCTCCATCTGTGCTACCAAGTTGTTGCGAACCAGATTTCCATGATTAGCGTTCCACCTGTTAATGAACGGTGCCCTCGGCAGGTTTCTCAATTCTGTCTCAGTCCACGAGTGGAATTGGCCTCTTGATTTGTAGTACTCGACTGGACTATATCCATCTCTCACTACAGCAAATAACTCGTTTTCTGCATCATAATGCCAACACAGAATTGGCTGTCTGCTTCCCTTCTTGTCTACAACACTCTCTCCCACATCATTACAATACTTCACAGGAGTAGGCCCCTTGAAGAACTCCTTGAACCAATTCACTTGACCTTCGGGAGCCTTAGAAATATATCTTCCACCACGAACATATTCAGACATTTCAATGGTGTCGTCTCCTTCATCTTCTTGTGAAGCACTTGTACCCTGAACTCCTTGAGATGAGCTTTGGCTATGATCACCAGAAGATTTTGTCTCTACAACTCCTTTCAATTCAGTATGCTTCTTCTTTAGATCCATTAAAGCTTCATACAGGAACTTGAACCTTAGTTTGTTGGCAGCTTCATTCTCTTTCAGGGTCTTGTTTTCATCCCTCAGTGCTTTTATCTCATTTTCACGTGCTCTGTTTTGAGACAGAAGAAAATTTATTTGAGGGTCAGCACTCAACCTCATTTCTATTGGGAGATCAGCAGCTTGAAACGGGTGGAAACTTGGAATAACTGTTGGCGGCAGACTTGTCCCAGTAGAGACACTCACTTTAACAGGGCTGGGTACTACAAAGGTGTTATCAACCTCCAGAAATTGCCTTTCTTTATGAACAGGGCTACGTTCATTCAGAAGAGGACTTTCAGTCTGAACCTGGGCAGGTTGATCTTTAATATTCTGATCCGTTGTTTTTTCTTGAACACTTTGACTTTGAGAACTGGACCCTGCTGGATGGACCATCAATAGACTTGAGCTAGTCTTTGCAAACTTGAACCTGATACTTCTTGGATCTGTCCTCTTCCTGGGAGATGGTTCACGAAAAGGGACAGGATCTTAAAGCATTTCATTCGCATTAAACTGAGTATCCAACTCTTGAGGGATTGACTCACCGCTAGAAGACGAGTTCAGGACATCCCTTGATCTTTTAAGATTGATTGGCTCTAAATCCCCATAGATATCATCATCCACATTCTCTTGATCAGCGAAGACGTCGTTCTTTACGTTTTCTTCATTAGAAGGTATACCTTCTGTTTGATCCAGAACATTTACAGCAATTGGTGCTGTCACATCGTGATCTTCAGCAACAGACACATTTACAGTCGGCACATCTGGTTGAGGTTCAGCCTCTTGATCTGACTCAATCACCTGATCTCTAGCAACTTCAGGAAATGCACCCCTTTTGACCCATGCAATCCTTCCCTCAAAACTGTTCTTTCCTCTTCTGTCTTGTGTCTGCAGGCCAAACACTCCGCTATCCATCACCTTGACATCCAATTTTTCTATCCTCTCTTCAATCATAGGATATTTCTCCATCACCACCATTTGCACGAATCTTGGTGTCATAAGGAACTGTTCTCGGGCACTCAGATCAGCATTGCCTATCCAGTCTAACAGCATCATCTTTAAAAAATTGAAGTTCCAGTCTAAGGCCAATGCGACAAAAGCTGTTCCATGCAGTTTGTTAAGCTGATCGAAGCTAGTTCTCTTTCCCAGAAAGCATTTCTGCATATAGTGAGCCAGGCACCTCCAGTAGTGCGGCAACAACTTCTTGAAGATGGGCGGGAACTTTCCTTCGTACCCTAGAGATTGAGCACCCTCTAAAACTGCACCCTTGGAATACTCAACTGGATCTGTAGCTTTGTCATTAATGTTCAGTCCTTTTCTGATGTCTTCTTCAAGTATCACTATCTGCCTGTTCTGAATTGTCGCAGTGATCCTTGTCTTATCATCACTCGCTCTAGCAGTTCCCCAAAACTCCCTTACAAGCTGCTCATCAATTAGGACGCTTGTTCTCAGAGCGTGATTGATCTTGCAAACGTTCATCCCGACCACCAACGAATAAAATAATTGCGTATGCTTTTCTGGTGGGTCTTCAAGATATGCCGGGATGCAGTGATCTCTTTCAAACTGAATCTCTTCATCAAGCATGTCGTCTGCCATCTGAGAAAGACAAGACAAATGCATCAGGCTTGTTCATCAAAAGGACAATCTGTTTGCCAACATTATCTTGAAGTTCAATCACATTAATCTTGATAATTTTTGAAAATCTCAAGTTAAACGTTCAAGAAAAAATATTTGATTTTGAATCACACGTTCACAAACACCATAAATTTTAACTTAAACATGATTAAGTTTGATGAGATTCTAAAAATATTTGGTGTTTATGATTTTAATTTAAGTTTAAGTGAGTTTACGATGCACTGTATGGGTGTACGTTTCAAAATTTGGGTTTCCGATCCAATAACTGGGTTTACGATCAGATTGAAATTTAACTAGTTTAAGCCCAATCGTAAACATGGTATGTTCGATCGTATACACGGATCGCAAACACCAATCGGAATCAGCGATCGTAAACTCAGATCGTAAACTTCAACGGTCGTCTTCAACCTCTCGACAATCGTAATCATCGAGTCCGCCATCATCGAGCCTGCAACACAACTCGTAAACACGTCAAAACATCTCAAACATTTAAAATAAGCAACCAACACTACCTTTAAAGTATCTTATCCACAAAACTGACTTCAAATCACGCTAAATCGACTCGAAATGAGTAGCAAAACGAAGACGATCACCGAGAAGACCAAACTCAGAAAAAAATCTTTAAATGAGCCGATAATAAGATAAGAAAACACTCGATTGAAAGGGATTTCTTGGTTGAAAAAGGATTCCGAAGATGATGGTGTGCCCAGATTTCACAGATGATGGCCGGAGGTGGTTAGAAATGGTTTTCCGATGAACACAGCGGCTGTTAGGGTTTTCTGGTTTTGGGGATCGTAAACCAAGAGAAAGTGAATCGTAAATGGTGAAGAAAAGTCGGAAATGGGGGTTTTGTTAACAAAGAATTTCCATTTTGCCCCCTCAAGATTTGAAACATTTACAAAAACTTCCCAAACCTCATAAACATGTTAATTCTCATAAAAATGTTAATGTTGAAGATTTTGAGAATTTACGAAGCTTCCCCTAATACTCAAACCCCGAGTATCTGATCTTGATCATAAAAGAAAATTTAAGTTTTTAAACATTTTAAAGACTTGAAAAATAAAATAAACCATAGCAGAAATAAAACCTAATTACAGAAATTAAAAATTCACTTGCCTCGAAGCTGATGTAAATTTATGGATCAAACCAGACAAATCTTTAACTGAGGAACCCTTTTCAGCTTCCGCCTTCCGTTACTCGACGCTCTAGACAATTGCCCAAAATTTTTGCAACCATATAAACTCACATCCAGTTAAAAATTTTAAAGTGCTTAAATAAGGTACATAATTACCGTCATGTTTAATAGTCCCCACACCTAATCGTTCATAGCAAAACCTACCCAACCTCAGAGTTTATTGAGGATTCACAAACCCCCCAACTTGAGGAACCATGCGCCACTGCTATGACTACCACTTATTCTTAATTATCAGTTGGTGATCAGGTCGGCCGCATAAGCACGCAGAGAAGACCAAACACAATAATTTTATGAATTTTTATCAACAATTTTTGATTTTTCTTTTTCTTTTCATTTTCCTTTTCTTTTTATTTTTCTTTTCTTTTCTATTTTTCTGTGGTGATGTCATAATTAGCAGAAACATGGCGTGTGAGAGAGTGAATACCACTCTCAACCCTTTTTTGCTGGGACTCAGTCTTTTAAACTATGTAAACCAGGATGGAAAACTAAACATATATAGAAGTTAAGTTTACTGCACTTACATGGATGATCATAGTTTTTGATTTTTTGATTTACCTTTTCGAACATCATCTTTGAGTCGTCTTTCACTTCTGCCTTACACGTGTCAGTCTCCGATTGTCTTGGAAATTTATATCACTTCCTACCAACTCAAGGCAAACAAAAGACATCATAAAAACCTCAAACAGATATTTTTTAGATTTTCTGAAACAACGATATTTCTTCCCCTGTTTTTATGAGGCTTTTGAAATATAAACACATATTTTTTTTAATATTCTTAAAAGATATTTACAAGAAATTTTAATCAGATCATTCCTCGAAGGCAATCATCCTTAGGCCTTCGACACACATTTCAAAATTGGGACGAGGTAGGGGTTTTGTGAAAATATCAGACACATTCTGGTCTGTGCTCACCTTTTGGAGCTGAATTAACTCCCGATCATAACAATCATGAATAAAATGTACATTGATGTCTATGTGCTTTGTTTTTGAATGATGAACGGGGTTTTTCACAATTTCTAGAGCAGCAGGGTTATCACAAAAGATAGGAGTGTTAACAAATTCCATACCGTAATCAGTGAGCTGATTTTGTATCCATACTACCTGTGAGCATCCAGCGGATGCTGCCACATATTCAGCTTCTGCAGTTGACTTCGAGACGGTATGCTGCTTTTTGCTCTGCCAAGAAATGAGTCTGTCTCCCAGATACCGACATCCACTAGTTGTTGATTTCCTGTCAAGATCACTACCTCCATAATCACTGTCAGTAAATGCAAACAATCGGAAATCAGTGTTATTTGGGTACCAAAGTCCAAGCCTAGGCCTGCCCTTCAGATACCTAAAAATACGTTTAACAGCAATTAAATGTGAAAGTTTAGGATTAGCCTGATAGCGGGCACACAGACACACTGCATGCATAATATCTGGCCTACTTGATGTCAAATACATAAGTGATCTCCATCTGCATCTGCTGTCAGTAGAGGTCGGGACGCCATGGGAGTTGAGATTGGCTTGGAATCGTGCATTTTGAATTTTTCTAGAATCTCATTCACATATTTTGCTTGGTGAATAAGAATCCCAGATTCATCCTGTTTCACTTGCAAGGATAGGAAGAAGCTCATCTCTCCTTGATCACTCATTTCAAATTTCTTTCTCATTATTTCTTCAAACTCAGTGCATAATTCTTCGTTTGTTGACCCATAGATGATGTCATCTATATAAACCTGCACCATGATGACATCATCCTTCACCCTCTTTCTAAACAAAGTCTGATCAACCACTCCTCTTGAGTATCCATTCTCCACCAGATGAGTTGATAGTGTCTCATACCTCGTGCGTGGAGCTTGATGTAGTCCATACAAAGCTTTATCCAGAAGATAAACATGATCTGGATACTCCTCATCTATGAATCCTGGTGGTTGAGTCACATATACTTCCTCATTCATTTCTGCATATAAAAATGCCGTCTTAACATCCATCTGGTGAACTATGAAGTTTAGATATGATGCAACTGCAAGGAATATCCGGATACACCTCATCATAGTCAATTCCATGAATTTGTCTGTGACCCTGAACAATCAACCTTGCCTTGTTTCTGACAATTATACCCGTGTCATCTCTGTTCTTGTATAACCAACGTGTGGGTATAACCTCTTGTTCCGCCTTTCCACTAGACGCCACACTCCCAGATTTGAAAACTGATTTAATTCATTGTGCATGGCCTCAATCCAACTTGGATCTCTGAGAGCAACCATCACATTAGGAGGCTCAATCTGGGAGATGAAGCACGAATACATACAGAAATTAATGTCTCCTGTGCAGCTTCTAGTGGTGACACCTGCTGAAACTGGCCCAAGTATACTGCTAATCAGATGCTCTTTGTTGATCCTTGATACTGGAACATCTGGCACAGGAACAGAAACAGGCAGGTTAGAATTAACAAAGTTATCATTCATACCTTGGTTTTGAGAAATTTCTGAATCATCATGAGTTCCCGAAGATCCCGGAGTATCTGCATTGATATTTGTGGGAACTGAAACTGGTGCTTTCTCACTGACTTTTTCAACATGAGGTCTTGATTCAGATGATTGAGCAATGATGTCTTCTTCCTCACCCAAATGATGGAAAACATTTGAAAATTTAAACCCTTCAAACAGTGACCCATAATAAAAAATCCAATCTGGTCCACTCCCTGCATCAGTAGGATTGTCTTCAAGCCAGTCTACGTTATATGCCTCAATGATTAAACTGGTGGTTTTGTTGTAGACACGATAAGCACTATTTGCCGAATAACCCACAAAATAACACTCATCGGTCTTAGCTTCGAATCACCCCACATCGGACTGAATCAGAACCGTGCATGGACACCCGAATGTCTTGAAATATCCCACCGTTGGCTTCTCTTTATAAACAATCTCATACGGAGTCTTCTCATGACGCTTGTTTAAAAGAACACGATTCTGCACGTAACAAGCCGTGTTGACTGCTTCAGCCCAGAAGAAGATTGGCAATTTAGCTTCACACATCATTGTTCTTGTTGCTTCAATGAGTGTCCTATTTCTTCTCTCAGCGACTCCATTCTGTTGCGGAGTGTAGGGTGCACTGAACTGTCTCTCTATCCCCTTCTCTCCACAGAACATATTTAACTCAGCATTTTTAAATTCTGTTACGTTGTCCGTTCTAATAGCCTTGACCTTCTTGTTCAGCTGATTCTCTATAAGCGTGACAAACTGTTTCACTAAGATTGGAGTTTCATACTTGTTTGATAAAAAGAAGACCCAAGTGAATCGTGAGTAGTCATCCACAATCACGAGACAGTAAGAGAATTTGCTGATGCTTTGTACTTGCATTGGCCCAAATAAATCCATATGAAGAAGTTGTAACACGGATGACATTGAATTTGCTATCTTCGGACGGTGCGGCAACTTGTGCTGCTTCCCCTTCGCATAAGCCACACATTTTTCTATAGTAGAGAAATCTTTGATAGGCAGCTTTCTGACATGTTCTCCCTTTGCAAGCTTGGTCAAATTCTTCATGTTAGCATGCCCCACACGCCTATGCCATAGTAGAGCTAAGTTCTCATTTTGTTTGGATATAAGACAGGCTACTTCTGAGGTTGGAGGTTGACCCATATTAAGCTGATAAGAATTTGCTCTTCTCGGAGTACGCATCAAGATGCACTCCTCTAGAATTTTGACACCAGGCTTGAGTATGATGCATTCCTTGCGGTTGAACAAGACAGAATATTTCCTATCACAAATTTGTGACACACTGAGCAAACTGTGAGATAATTCCTCCACATAGTGCACATCAGAGAATGTCAAAATTCCACTTCTCACTACTCCTTTCTTGCTTATTCTTCCACCTACACCACCTGCAAATGATACACCTCCACCATTGAAGTCGTCCACATCTTCCAAAAGGGATAAGTCTCCGGTCATATGTCGGGAGCAACCGCTATCAACGTACCAGAGATTGTTGATACATCTTCTTGGCTGTCCCTACACAAATCAGAGATCAGTGAGATTTAGGTACCCAGGCCATAACAGATCTGGGCACACCTTTGGAATCAATGTAATTAACTAATTGGAGGGTCATTTCTGGCTTTGATTCAGGTACATTCACATTTTGAATGTTGACTTTTGGTTTCCAGGTGGTGTTTTTCTGTGGTCTCAACACATTTGGTGAGTTCTTGACTGACACAGGTTTCTTTTGTGGTGATGTGGCCTTTTTACCAGATGGCTTTTTAACAGGTGTCCACTCAAGTTTCAATTTTGTGTAAACAAGTTGTTTTGTTTGAGTGACATCTTTTTGTTTTAAAACCTGTTGCTCAACCTTTGCTTTGCCATTAGGTTTATTAACTCTTTTGACTTTAGCCATTTGTTTCTCAACAAATTCTGGTTTTATCTTATCATTTCTTTTGTAAACTCCTTTAGGTACACACGTGGGTTTTGGAGTTTTGGCCACATTCCATGTTTCAACAACAGGCTTTGTCACTGGTGCCTTTGTGTTTGAAACCTTAGACTGTTGAGTCTTCATTGGTTCCAAACACTGCTTCCCCTGAGACAAAGCTTGTTACTTTTGCTTTTTCTTTTCTCCTATCATCATTTTCTCCAACATACTAGTCTGTGGGTTTTGCGGATAGTATGGTTGAAATGGTCTATTCACACAATTAGCAGCAAAGTGTCCTGGTTTTCCACATTGAAAGCAGTTCATAAGTCTAGGCCCATTGACATGACTACAGAGGTATGAACGTCTTGGGTAAGACGACTTCCATTCTGGCTTATCATCCCATTTGTGTATAACATGTTTTGTGGCTTTTTCTGGTTGTGTGATTAAACAAAATTGTTCTTATTTAGACTTGTTTGTTCTATTGAAAGTCGACACAACCTGTGGATAAGCAACAAAATCTTTGGGCTTAGTCTCACGACCAACTTTAGTGTTAGGCACGCAAATTTTAAAACCATTAACTTTTTCATTGGAATCAGAAAGATGTTTTGACAACAAAGATACAACTAATTGTTTTGACTTGGACGTATTAAGTTCTGACACAGATGCCAGAACATCGTCCTTGGGTAAATCAGACATTAAACTACTAGACACATGATATTCATTGTGTCACACCCCCAAAATACCACTAACGGAGTTTATACCGTTAAGGGGCGCGACTAGACCAGGATCCACAACCATAGTTACAAATACTAAACGAATCAGGGTTAGTTCAAACACAAGTTATAAATCAAAGTCTTAAATTTACATACGCAGCGGAAAAATAATTATCCTGGCACTAACCACGTGCCTTACAAATTCATTGTTTTATAAATCCCCAATTTAAGTTAAATAAAAAATAAGAGTCTTCACGTGCCGTGCCAACCTCCGGTGGATACTCCTTAGCGATCTGCAAAAGTTTAAACCACGCAAGTGTCAACCTAACGGTTGGTGAGTTCACAGTGGGCTTGTCATGCATTGGCCCGATCTCAAAATCATAATTCGTGTCAAGGTATACTTACAAGTTATTTATTTGTGAAAAGCAATGCTCGTAACTAAATCTCAGTTTATAAATGGTTTGTCCGTGACCTACGTCATCGGGTATGTACTAGTTCCGTAAAGTTAAAGGACTCAACCGATATCGCGGGTAGCTAATCCGTTGTTCCATGCTCTAAGGAAGTTTGTACCAAAGCTGACTTATTTTGTGGGGGCCGAGCCATCCCGTACGGTGCGGACATACGTCATCGCGGTTTTTGCCTCCCCCGTGTCCTCTCGGGACCACGGTCAAATAGGCTGATATTGTTCCTCCGTGCACTTCCCGTGCCACGGGGCGGAGTTTGTCAAACTCCAGTAGATCTACCCAACATCCCCTCGCTTTCACAAATTAATGGCACAATTAAGTTGAGGACTTTTAAGTTATAAGGCATCCTTAGAAAACATGTGATATCATGTGGTTCAGACTTTAACCTACACTAGCCATATTAAAACGTTTTCAGTTTTGTTTCCGAAAAATAGTTTGTTTGTAGTCCACAAGTGTTTCCCATAAAACACTTCAGTTCATCAAGTGGGTGCCGAGCATCCCGAGTTCTCTTGTTCATTGGTAGGTGCATAGCTCTCTAGAGTTTATCAGCAATGTTTTTCGTTAAGTTATTCGGTGTGGCCCAAACGGACTCACGGTAAGCGGGTTAGTGACACTCACCTTTGGTTGCACTGCTACACTTCAAGTAATCCAATTTATGTTTGCTTAACGAAGACCTAGAACACGTTTAGGTCTTAAGTATTAGTTTCGTGTCTAATCTTTACTTAACGTCACTATGGCCCATAACATAGCACGTTGCAACTATGACTCGACATACCGAAACACGACACCAATGGTTGATCATAAACAAGGGTTCATATAAATCAGATATCAAACATGTTTCATCATGGCATAATCATGTAGGTCATGGCATAACACTTAAGCAAATTTCACAAGTTTGGTTTTTAGGTCAGGTCTTAGTTTCGCTAGCACAGTTTCGCTAGGCAGTTTCGCTAGGTGCACGGGCAGCACTTTCGCTAGGCAATGCCCGGTGACACAGTTTCGCTAGACTAGTTTCGCCCGAAACTGCTGACGCAGTTTCGCTAGCTTAGTTTCGCAGGGAAACTGGTTTGAACTTTCGTTCAGGTATTTCGCTCGGTAGTTTCGCTCGAGCTGGTCTGGTCAGGTTCCCGGCGACACTATAGTTTCGCTGGTCAGTGTCGCTGGAAGGAGATATAATTTCGCTACTTAGTTTCGCCCAGAGAACAGACAGTTTCGCTGGTCGCGAAAAAACATACGGATTTGCCTAAAAATCAACCTAACAGCTTCTGATCTTACATGCAATTCATTATCTAGCATACATAGGCATTTACCAACATAATCAAGCAGCTTTAACACGTTTAACATGCATTTTAATCATTAAATCTCTAAAAACACTTCTAAACCCTAAAATGACCAAAATTGCATAAATCATCATCATGGTTTGTTTTTACACGTAAAGTTTCTGACTTTATGGTAGATCTAGCATCCTAAAGCATATTTACAAAAGATCAAGCAATATCATGAAGGTTTGGTCATGCTTTTTAAGAAAACACATATAAAACACAAAATGGAAGTTTTTGGGACTCACGGTTCGATCTCCTAGCTTGGTAGATGATGGTTTGGGGCTGAGATCTCGACAACTCGGTGTGAACCTCGACTGACCAGAATCTCCAGGAGAAAAGAGTGTGTGTGTGTTTGTTGTGAAATGAGGCAAATGAGGCTACTAGGGTTTATTAAGTTTATTTATATCAGGAGCCAGTTTCGCTGGCAGTTTCGCTGGCCAGGCGAAACTAGCTCTGGTCTCGTGATATTGGATTGTCTTAGCTGGCTACCGGGCGACACTATAGTTTCGCCCAGTAGTTTCGCTGGCGACCAAAAAGGGCAAGTTTTCACATAATCAAGTATTTACAATTAATCATGCTATTCACAATAATAAGTCATGTATTTAAATCACATTGCACATAAAGTCAATCAATGATGAACACATAACACATATGGGCGGGTTCGGTGATCAACCAAAGGTCGTGGGCGTATTCGGCCTAGTTATGCATTAGTTACTAAGTTAACACTTATAACGTAACTAACGGGTTTGTCTAACGGAAGTTAACCTTGAAATTCTCGGGTGTCACATCATTCCCCTGAAATTGGAATTTTCGTCCCGAAAATTATTCTTGTGTCGTAGCGTTCGCAGCATCAGCTGTCGTCGTTGCTGTCGTCGCTGGGGAAAGAAAGCAAAAAGTTTTAGGGTTGTCACATCCTCCTCCTGTTAAGGAATTTTGGTCCCCAAAATTAAATCATACCATGAGTTTCCGTGGATGTTTGCTCGAACAAGTGAGGATACTTTTTCTTCATCTGATCCTCACGTTCCCAAGTATATTCAGGTCCACGTCTTGAGTTCCATCGCACCTTGACGATCGGAATCTTGCTACGTTTGAGGGCCTTCTCCTCGCGTCCCATGATTTCTACTGGTTGCTCAATAAATCTCAGATGTTCGTCGATTTCCAATTCCTCCAAGGGAATTATTTCGATGTCTTCAGCCAGACATTTCTTCAGGTTGGAAATGTGAAACACGTTGTGAACTCCATCGAGTTCAGCAGGGAGTTGCAATCGATAGGCCACCGGGCCTACTTCCCCAATTATTTCAAACGGACCGATGTAGCGAGGATTTAACTTTCCACGCTTTCCGAAGCGTATCACTCCCTTCCAGGGAGATACCTTCAACAATACTTTGTCACCCACCTCAAACTTTAGAGGTTTTCGGCGTTTGTCGGCATAACTCTTTTGTCGATCACGTGCTGCAGCTAGCCGTTGCCTGATTTGAATAATTCGCTCGGTCATATCATGGATAACTTCCGGTCCAGTGAGCCCTTTCTCACCCGTTTCAGCCCAACACACGGGCGATCTACATTTTCTGCCATAAAGTGCTTCAAAAGGTGCAGCACCTATACTTGAATGATAACTATTGTTGTAAGAGAATTCCACCAGTGGGAGGTGAGTCTCCCAATCTTTCCCAAAGTCAAGGACGCAAGCTCGGAGCATATCTTCTAAGGTTTGAATCGTTCGTTCCGTCTGACCGTCAGTCTGCGGGTGATAAGCTGTACTCATGTCTAGTCGGGTTCCCAATGCTTCCTGCATTGATTGCCATAACCGGGAAGTGAATCGAGGATCTCGATCAGAAATGATAGTCTTAGGCACACCGTGAAGCTTCACAATTTTGTCGATGTACAGCTTTGTCAATTTATCCATATTATCACTTTCCTTCATCGGAATGAAATGTGCCGATTTGGTTAACCGATCGATGATAACCCAAATCGCATCCGGTTGATTTGATCGATGAGGTAATCCCGTCACAAAATCCATGGAGATGTCCTCCCATTTCCATTCTGGGATCTTTGGTTGTTGTAGCAAACCAGAAGGCTTTTGGTATTCAATCTTGACTCTTGAGCATGTAAGACACTTAGCCACATATCGAGCAATGTCGGCTTTCATATTCGGCCACCAATAAAGATTTTTCAAGTCCTGATACATTTTATCTGATCCGGGGTGTACCGAGTATCTCGACTTGTGAGCCTCGTCCATCACGAGCTCACGGAGATTTCCAAACAAAGGAACCCAGATTCTGTTATTATAGTACGTGAGTCCATCGGACTTAACTTCAGAATGGCCATCTACACCACGTAGTGCTTCAGCTGCGAAGTTTTCTGTTTTCAAAGCTTCTCGTTGGCAGTCACGGATCCGATCCGGTAATCCTGAATGTATTGTAAGTTGAAGCGCTCGTACCCGCCGAGGCTTTTCGTATTCTTTTCTGCTTAGGGCATCTGCCACCACATTTGCTTTTCCCGGATGATATTTAATGGCCAAATCATAATCGTTCAGTAATTCAACACACCTTCTTTGCCGCATGTTGAGGTCTTTCTGATCAAAGATGTGCTGTAAACTTTTATGATCGGTGAATATCGTGCACTTCGTTCCATATAGGTAATGTCTCCAAATCTTGAGTGCATGAACAACGGCTCCCATTTCCAAATCATGCGTTGTATAATTCTTTTCAGTATCCTTTAGTTGCCTGGACCCGTAGGCAATCACTTTATCTCGTTGCATCAACACGCAACCGAGTCCTTGGATTGATGCATCGCAATAAACCACAAAGTCGTCAACTCCATCGGGTAACGCAAGAATTGGAGCCGAACATAACATATCTTTAAGCGTTTGGAACGCGCGCTCTTCTTTCTCACCCCATCTGTATTGCACTCCTTTGTGCGTTAAGGCCGTTAAGGGTTGGGCCAATTGAGAGAAACCCTTAATAAACCTTCGATAATATCCGGCAAGTCCTAAAAATTGTCGGATTTCCGTTGGCGCTCTTGGGGTAGACCAGTTCTTTATCGCTTCCACTTTGGCTGGATCGACATGAATTCCTTCCTCATTAACAATGTGTCCAAGAAACTGGACTTCGCGGATCCAAAAGTCGCACTTTGAAAACTTGGCGTAGAGCTGTTCCTTGCGAAGCAATTCCAAAATAAGACGCAGATGTTCCTCGTGTTCTTCCTTGGTCTTAGAGTAGATCAAAATGTCATCGATGAAAACTATCACAAACTTATCGAGGTACGGCTTGCACACTCGATTCATCAGATCCATAAATACAGCAGGGGCATTGGTTAGCCCAAACGGCATAACCAGGAACTCGTAGTGACCATACCGAGTTCTGAAAGCTGTCTTGGGTACATCCTCATCACGAACACGAAGCTGGTGATATCCAGACCGTAGATCAATCTTTGAAAAGTAGCTTGAACCCTGTAGTTGATCGAAGAGATCGTCGATTCGAGGAAGTGGATACCGATTCTTGATCGTAACTTTGTTAAGCTCTCGGTAGTCAATGCACATGCGGAACGTTCCATCCTTCTTCTTAACAAACAGTACCGGAGCTCCCCATGGAGACGAACTTGGACGAATAAACCCCTTGTCGAGTAGCTCTTGAAGTTGTGAAGAGAGTTCGTTGAGCTCGCTTACAGCCAAACGATACGGAGCGCGTGCAATCGGAGCGGCACCTGGAGCCAAATCAATCCCAAACTCAACTTGTCGAAATGGAGGCAAGCCAGGCAGATCTTCAGGAAATACATCTTGGAAGTCGCGAACTATCGGGTAATCGTCAATTTTGCGCTCGGGATGTGTCGTGTCAGTGACGTTTGCAAGAATCGCGAAGTGACCCTTACGGAGGCATTTCTGAGCTTTAAGGAATGAAATAATGCCGGTGACTGTTCCACCTTTCTCACCTTGAACCGTCAATACTTTACCGTCTTCGAGTGGGATGCGAACCACTTTTTCTTTACATAAGATTTCAGCCCGATTCTCAGATAACCAATCCATTCCTACTATAACGTCGAAACTACCAATCGGGAAAGGCATAAGGTCAATTCCTAGGGTATGGCCAGCTAGTTCTAACTTACAGTCCTTAATTATCTGAGTCGTATCATGAAGTTTACCATTTGCTAGTTCTACCACATATTTAGCATCTAAGTCGATCGGTTTAGCATTAATTATTCTAGCAAATTTAGTGGAAATAAAGCTTCTTTCAGCACCAGAATCAAATAAAACAGTAGCAAAGAAACCGTTTAAAATAAATTTACCATTGATCACGTTGGCGTCATTGCGAGCTTCACCCTGGCCCATGACGAAAGCTCGACCTCTACCATTTCCACCATTTCCGTTTCCACCATTTCCGTTTCCACCATTACCATTGCCATTCCCATTACCTCCGCCATTACCATTCCCACCGTTATTTCCCTGATTTCCGTTCCCTTGTCTTCTCAGCTGAGGGCAGTCTCTTTTAATGTGGCCTGGAGCACCACATTCATAACAATTTCCGTTACCGTTTCCCCTGGGAGCTTCGTTGTTGCGGTTCTGACCGTTGTTTCCATTGCCCCGATTGTTCCCATAGTTGTTCCCTTGATTGTTGCTGTTCCTTCTGGGGCGGTTTTGCTGCTCGGGTAAAGTTGCCCAACAGTCCTTCGCTTCGTGGCCTCCCTTACCACACCTTTCACAGCTCAGACTCTTTCTGCAAATCCCAGCATGATGTTTCCCGCATCTGTTGCACAAGGGCAGGTTACCCCTGTAGTTGCTCTGACCATTTCCGCCCTGGCGGTAGTTACCACTGTTATTCCCGGACCTCTTGCTTTGGCCTTGGGAGCTGAAAGACCTCCCAGTGCTGTTACCCACACTCTGAACATTCATTGAGTTCTCAGGAGCTTCATCATCAGCTTTTCTCTTGCCACTAAGAGCAGTCTTCTCAGTGGCTTTCGCAGGTAGAGTACCTTTCTCGACCTCTTGATCAGTAAGTTTGTGAGCCAGACGAATGGCTTGCTGCACGGTAGCGGGGTTGCTGGCAGTCACCAGACTCTTGATTTGAGGCGCGAGGCCTTCCAGATAACGCTCAATGCGTTTGAACTCAGCATCAACCATCGAGGGGCACAAAACCTCGTACTCATGATATCGTGCAGTGTACTGTTCGACTTCAGACCCAGACATCTTCAAATTCAGGAATTCACCCTCAAGCTTCTTGACTTGGTCACGTGGACAGTATTCTTCCATGATCAGCTCCTTAAATGCTGCCCACTGCATGTTATTAGCCGCATCAAGCCCAACCATCTGAATTTCAGCGTTCCACCAGGAGAGTGCAGCTCCTTCGAAGGTACCAGTAGCAAACTTCACCTTGCTTTCAGCTGGGCAGTTACACATGGAGAAAACCTTTTCGGACTTCTCAATCCACCTGAGGAGTCCTACAGCTCCTTCTTCGCCGGAAAATGTCATCGGCTTACAGTCCATGAAGGACTTGAACGTGCAGGGGTGCTGGTTTCCTGATGCATAAATAGTTCGGATTTTAAAATTAAACAGGTCATGATATAATGGCTTTGTGCCTTAACCGGCATAATAGTTACCCTGTGCGGCATATGCAGCTTGGACGGCTGCCACCGCGGCTTGCACATGTTCATTAATCATCGCTTGCAGCTGTGCAGGCGTCATGTTTATGCCGCCTCTTCCGTTTCCTCTTCCAGACATCTTGCTGAACAGTTAAAGTAGCCAGTGTTCAGTCACAGTTATATTTTATACATATCCCATAATATGTATGTTAGCCAGTTCCCGTTATCCCACTTATTAGTCCAGAAAAATTTTGTGCATGATCGAGGCGTCGTCGGAGAACGTCGAAGGTCGTAGGTGCTATCGTCGAAGGTCGGCTTCCCATAAAGTCACCGTCGGCGTAGTCGTCATAGTAGAAATCAGGTCGTAGCGTGTAGCATCGTTTCGTTGTCGCTTTCCCCAGAGTAGTGTGCGTATTCGCGGTCGCATTTCGTATTCGTGTGAAAATTTCCTAAGGTCTTCCGTTAGACTACTTAGACACGGTCTATACATATATATTTATATATATATATATATACATTCGTATTAAGCCTTTACTTACACAGCAGAGCGAGTATCCCAGGTTGGCACGTAAAAATTTTGTCTTTGGGAATTTGTTTGTTCGTTTTGTAACCAAGGTTTTCAAGTTGCAGTTTCCAAATCGTTTTCAAAAATGATTCCAGTTCTCTGCAACTTATGGCTCTGATACCAATCTGTCACACCCCCAAAATACCACTAACGGAGTTTATACCGTTAAGGGGCGCGACTAGACCAGGATCCACAACCATAGTTACAAATACTAAACGAATCAGGGTTAGTTCAAACACAAGTTATAAATCAAAGTCTTAAATTTACATACGCAGCGGAAAAATAATTATCCTGGCACTAACCACGTGCCTTACATAATTCATTGTTTTATAAATCCCCAATTTAAGTTAAATAAAAAATAAGAGTCTTCACGTGCCGTGCCAACCTCCGGTGGATACTCCTTAGCGATCTGCAAAAGTTTAAACCACGCAAGTGTCAACCTAACGGTTGGTGAGTTCACAGTGGGCTTGTCATGCATTGGCCCGATCTCAAAATCATAATTCGTGTCAAGGTATACTTACAAGTTATTTATTTGTGAAAAGCAATGCTCGTAACTAAATCTCAGTTTATAAATGGTTTGTCCGTGACCTACGTCATCGGGTATGTACTAGTTCCGTAAAGTTAAAGGACTCAACCGATATCGCGGGTAGCTAATCCGTTGTTCCATGCTCTAAGGAAGTTTGTACCAAAGCTGACTTATTTTGTGGGGGCCGAGCCATCCCGTACGGTGCGGACATACGTCATCGCGGTTTTTGCCTCCCCCGTGTCCTCTCGGGACCACGGTCAAATAGGCTGATATTGTTCCTCCGTGCACTTCCCGTGCCACGGGGCGGAGTTTGTCAAACTCCAGTAGATCTACCCAACATCCCCTCGCTTTCACAAATTAATGGCACAATTAAGTTGAGGACTTTTAAGTTATAAGGCATCCTTAGAAAACATGTGATATCATGTGGTTCAGACTTTAACCTACACTAGCCATATTAAAACGTTTTCAGTTTTGTTTCCGAAAAATAGTTTGTTTAGTAGTCCACAAGTGTTTCCCATAAAACACTTCAGTTCATCAAGTGGGTGCCGAGCATCCCGAGTTCTCTTGTTCATTGGTAGGTGCATAGCTCTCTAGAGTTTATCAGCATTGTTTTTCGTTAAGTTATTCGGTGTGGCCCAAACGGACTCACGGTAAGCGGGTTAGTGACACTCACCTTTGGTTGCACTGCTACACTTCAAGTAATCCAATTTATGTTTGCTTAACGAAGACCTAGAACACGTTTAGGTCTTAAGTATTAGTTTCGTGTCTAATCTTTACTTAACGTCACTATGGCCCATAACATAGCACGTTGCAACTATGACTCGACATACCGAAACACGACACCAATGGTTGATCATAAACAAGGGTTCATATAAATCAGATATCAAACATGTTTCATCATGGCATAATCATGTAGGTCATGGCATAACACTTAAGCAAATTTCACAAGTTTGGTTTTTAGGTCAGGTCTTAGTTTCGCTAGCACAGTTTCGCTAGGCAGTTTCGCTAGGTGCACGGGCAACACTTTCGCTAGGCAATGCCCGGTGACACAGTTTCGCTAGACTAGTTTCGCCCGAAACTGCTGACGCAGTTTCGCTAGCCTAGTTTCGCAGGGAAACTGGTTTGAACTTTCGTTCAGGTATTTCGCTCGGTAGTTTCGCTCGAGCTGGTCTGGTCAGGTTCCCGGCGACACTATAGTTTCGCTGGTCAGTGTCGCTGGAAGGAGATATAATTTCGCTACTTAGTTTCGCCCAGAGAACAGACAGTTTCGCTGGTCGCGAAAAACATACGGATTTGCCTAAAAATCAACCTAACAGCTTCTGATCTTACATGCAATTCATTATCTAGCATACATAGGCATTTACCAACATAAATCAAGCAGCTTTAACACGTTTAACATGCATTTTAATCATCAAATCTCTAAAAACACTTCTAAACCCTAAAATGACCAAAATTGCATAAATCATCATCATGGTTTGTTTTTACACGTAAAGTTTCTGACTTTATGGTAGATCTAGCATCCTAAAGCATATTTACAAAAGATCAAGCAATATCATGAAGGTTTGGTCATGCTTTTTAAGAAAACACATATAAAACACAAAATGGAAGTTTTTGGGACTCACGGTTCGATCTCCTAGCTTGGTAGATGATGGTTTGGGGCTGAGATCTCGACAACTCGGTGTGAACCTCGACTGACCAGAATCTCCAGGAGAAAAGAGTGTGTGTGTGTTTGTTGTGAAATGAGGCAAATGAGGCTACTAGGGTTTATTAAGTTTATTTATATCAGGAGCCAGTTTCGCTGGCAGTTTCGCTGGCCAGGCGAAACTAGCTCTGGTCTCGTGATATTGGATTGTCTTAGCTGGCTACCGGGCGACACTATAGTTTCGCCCAGTAGTTTCGCTGGCGACCAAAAAGGGCAAGTTTTCACATAATCAAGTATTTACAATTAATCATGCTATTCACAATAATAAGTCATGTATTTAAATCACATTGCACATAAAGTCAATCAATGATGAACACATAACACATATGGGCGGGTTCGGTGATCAACCAAAGGTCATGGGCGTATTCGGCCTAGTTATGCTTTAGTTACTAAGTTAACACTTATAACGTAACTAACGGGTTTGTCTAACGGAAGTTAACCTTGAAATTCTCGGGTGTCACATCATTCCCCTGAAATTGGAATTTTCGTCCCGAAAATTATTCTTGTGTCGTAGCGTTCGCAGCATCAGCTGTCGTCGTTGCTGTCGTCACTGGGGAAAGAAAGCAAAAAGTTTTAGGGTTGTCACACATTGACTTTCAAACATTCAGCATCCTCCCCAGACACATCTTCAATACCTACTTCATCTACACATGAAACAAACCGATCAGCAGGTTCAACACTATTGTTTAATGATTCCTGGGACGGACCCGATTTACTTGTGGATGCCATTGTTTCGTTCTGATTACCCAACCCATAGATCATGTGTTTTTCATTTTCAAATTCCTGATCAGTCATAGGTGTCACTCCTACCAGAACACTATCTAAGGTAGGTCCTATCTCATGTGTTTCTGTTTGAGATCTATCAACCTGATCCTCCTCAAAGATTATTCCTATTATGTCTCTAGTCTTATCTTGAGGAACATCATTCTTGTTTTTGTCTGAGAAGCTAATTCTACTTGTCCTTACCCATTCTAACATCAGTTATGCAAGTGTTCAAAGACTTACTAGCCTCTAGAATTCTTTTGCTTCTCATATGATTCACATCAAGTTTTACTTGCAACTCATTGTTCTTATGCTTAAGTTCATCTATCTGCTTACTCAGTTCAGCTATTTCTAACTTAGCATTGTCATACAGTAGAGCTTTCTCAGTAGCAAGTTTTTGGTATTTCACAATGTCTAGTTTCTGAGCTTTTACCTTCTCCTCATTCTTTTGCCATGTACCCTTAAAAGAACTCCTCTCGCATTTTGTCTCAAACAATTCTATCTCATAATTTTTACAAATTTGTCTAAGTCCAGAAATTATACGAGCACAAGTGGGATTAGGACATACCTTGATGTTATCAACCTCAGCAGCAAAGGCTTCCTTGTCTTCCACCAGAATCTCTTCAGGTTTCTCATCAGTTACAACAAATGCACGCTCTTCCTCATCATCCCTTTCCATAGCAGCAATCATTGCATGCGACAGGCTAAACTCTTTCATCTGAGGAGTCCAGTCATATCCACCTCCTTCCTGTACAACCAAAGCACTTGACTCTGCCTTTCCTTTGTTATCACTTGCTTTCCTTTCTTCTGTTCTTTCTCTCCTCGGCTTGGTGCACTCTCTTGCGAAATGCCCGTACTCGTCACAGTTGTAGCACCTCAGCTTGCTCTTGTCAAACCCCATCCTAATCTTATCTTGATCCTTCCACACATTTCTCCCAGTCTTCGCCATGAACTTCTTTGCTCTGAAAACAGCCATTGCCATCTGCCAAGAGACATCTAACATCTCTACATCTTCAGGATTTATCTGGTTTGGCTCCCCCGACAGCATCTCAGTAGGCACTAACGTTCCTGCCATAAGAGCATGATAGCTGTTCATAAATCCCATTCCAAGGGCAAAGTTGGGATCATTTGTTGCATCAGGGTTGACACCTCCACTTGCGACTTGATTGAGGTTGTGTCACAAAAGCAGTTGACTTTGTGACAGAGCTCGGTCCACTCCCAGTTGACTTTCCATCTTGCTTAGAATCCATTTCTTCTGACAACAGTGCTTGGTTCAATTTTCCCGCCAAACTAAGAAAGCTTATATGGTTCAATTCTCTCTGCTTGTCATCAATAAGTTTTGACTTCAGTTTGTTGATAATCTCATCAAGAGATAGCTCACTCAGCTTGTTGTTGTCCTTAATGATGGAGATGTTGGTATTCCAGGATTTGGGCAAGCTATTCAGCAGTTTCAGATTCTTATCTTCCTGATCTGGTTTAACATTGTAGCTTGACATTTCTGCCATCAGAGACACGAACCTTTGCACCTGTGCTTTAAAGGATTCTCCTTGAATGTGGTTGAAGAGATTGAATTTCTGCTTTAGCATTTGCTTACGGCTTGCTTTTATGTCTGGATTTCCTTCATATGCTACTACCAAAGCATTCCAGAGTTGCTTTTTAGTCTTGCAGTGCTTAAATCCTTGTGCAATATCAGGTGTTAGAGCCATAGTCATAATAGCAAACGCCCTCTCAGCTTTGTTGCATCTTTCCCAATCATCATCATCAAACTCGTCTTCCTTATTAGCCTTCCCCGCATTAACTCCTTCTGCATGTGTAGGCGTGTATGGCCCATGAATTACTGCTCTCCATAGTCTTAGATCAACACTCTTCAAGTGGTTTTTAAACCTATATTTCCACTCCAGAAAATTATCCGCCGATGTGAGTCTTGGTGGACGAGTGATGGATCCAATCTCAAAATCCAATTTCTGATACATACTCGGTTCGAAATCCATAATGTAAGCTTAGGAAAACTTAACAACAAAAGTCCAAAAGTCCAAACTGTGAGATTACGATCGTAAATGCCTGATTACGATCGAGAACACCTGATTACAATCGAACAGAATTGTAAACTCCTAGTTACGATAAGAGGTGACAACGGGTCGTAAACAAATGAGTCGTAAACACCGATTCCGATAAGAGAAAATCGTAAACGTCGATTACGATGAATGTTTCCGGTGAAAAATGTCGTAAACCCCGATAACGATCAAGTACAATCGTAAACACCAATTCTCCGGATCGTAAACTGATAAAAATCCAATCTTTATGTCGTAAACAGGTTTCCGATGAAGATCTTCAAACAAACTAGTCGTAAACACCCAAACCCAGAAAATGTCGTAAACTCACAAGAACAGCAGCAACCAATCGTAAACCCGAAGAACACCTTCAAATCTTCAAAAACTCGAACCTTTTTCCAGAAAACCTCGAATCCAATACCGTGAGAGCCTCGAATCAGTGATTCTTGGCTCTGATACCAATTGTAGGTCCAGAAAATCTACCAAGTCACGATATTGATATCACAAACGAGTGCGGAATCCTCGTTAGTGATTGATTCGAGAAGAAAGTAGATGAAAGAGACTTGATGAACAATAAAGATCAAATCTTGAATGAAACACAAACTTTCTTGAGCTAATTGAAACTGATCGTAAACACTTAGATTGAGAGAAAATCGGAATCCAAAAATCTAGCTACAATCATAAACACATGGGTATTTATACTACGCTTACAAATAACCTAGCTAGGATCATAAACCCAAAATAACCGGCCCACATGGCCCAAATCGTAATCACCTAGCCCAACACACAAGCCCATAAATCTAATGTTCATGCCTTTAAATATAGCCAAACAAGAACGAAGCAGGAGGATTTCACATTGGGTGTCACTGAGCTTGGGGAGAAGGTGCATTAAAACCGCAGCCGCAACCGCCCTTTTCGATGGTAACCCTTGAATAAACCCACTATCTCTGCTGATAGCCCCCCCCCCCAAGGAGCTTCACCCCCGATGTTGGTCGACAAATGTCTGGGGGGAAAGGCCCGGCCGGGCTTTCTTGCCATCACATGATGGCTAGAAGAGCACCGTCTTCTTAATATTGAGTTCCAACCCTAGAGGCGGCCCCCTCTCCTTAACGATACGGAGGACCGTAGCGACCTCCTCAGAATCCCCAATAACGGTTCCATCATCGAGATACCAGGCCTGAAGGAGCAGATGGCAGTCGTCCCTGATATGATGTACAAGAGGGTGGAGGACAAGGGCAAACAGAAGAGGCCCCAACAGATCGCCCTGCTGGACCCTAGTAGTGGCCTAATATGATCATCCCCTAAGTATAAACGGGCCGGCTGCCCTTATAGGAACTCAGCCCATGGTGAAATGGACGGGCACCGCATCCTGACCTCGCGGAGAAAGGACGATCTATTAACCAGGTTAAAAGTGTTTGAAAAATCCACTTTATGCATGGCGAGGGATCCATCCCAGTGCCGATCTCCCAAGAGGCGGTTATCACTATGCACAATAGCCTCAGCCCCACCAGACACACCAACCCCAAACTGAAAGTCTTTCAGGTACTTGGTCATATCCTTTCAAACCCCCTCCGTAGCCATCTTGGAGACTAAACGCCGCCAGATGGTGTTGACCGCAATAGGCCGGATCCCATTGTCAGGATTCAGGAGCGGCGTGAGGGGTGCCAAAGCCACAATTTCGGCAAAGCTTAGCGGGCATCGCCCACCCAGGAAAAGATTAACCACCGAAGTAATAGCTCCCTGCAAGTCATTAGTGATAACAGATCCCTCTCCACAGAGACTATCCAGAATGTGTTGGGCCCTCAGCCCGTCCCTACCGCACGACGTCCTCTTGGGAAATGATTATTAAAAGGCAAAGGATGAGGAATGATTACTTTATTAACTTTTTTTTATTTTGTTTTTTGTTCAAATAATGATAGAGTCAAATTGAACATAATGTTAAAATAAGTTATTTAATTATGTGACATTAACATCATTTATGTAATTAATATTAATCATTAAACTAAATATTAATGAGTGTTTAGTAGGAAATTACTTGATGGGCATAATTATCCTTACTTACTGAACTGGGTTTCCCTTTTGGTGTGCTATAAACAGATGACATTAGAGATCATATACACCTCTTAGTCCCATCCACAATAATGAATTTCTCTCATGGTTCTCATCCTTCTCATGTGAACTAATCCCGTTTCACGTAATCCATCCTAAGAGCACACCCTAATTGGAAACCGATTCAATCATGTATTCCTTCTCCCCATTCATAGGCTTATCAGGATTATCAGGTATATAATTCTAACACTGTTTTCCTCATCTTTATCAAGAATCGATCAACATGTGGCATCAGAGCGAATGTTGCTTAATCAATACTTTTCCCTAAAATACTGGAACTAAATCGAAAGATTATCACTCCCGTTGATCACTATTTTCGGAAAGACCAATTTTGATCTCATAATTTCAAGATATTATATTACTTATCGCTAAATCTGATTTTTTTTGAAACTCTAAAGTAAAAATCAAGTTTTGGTTTTGATTCCAGTGTTAAATTAGTAAAGAATCACCCTAATATTTTTGGTGATCTTCTAAATATTTGAAGATGATCATCAAGATCATCATAATTTTCGAAAACCATAAGAAACATTACAAGAAAACAATAAAACAATATTTACGAGATTTCTCTAAGTGTTTTCTCTTAGGATATCTCTAAGTGTTTTCTCCAAGTGTTTTCTCTCTTATGTTTTCTCTAAGTGTTTTCTCTACCGGAATTTCTCTAAGACGAGAAAACCCCTTAATCAAGAGAAAACCCCTCAAAAGAAAACCCCCTTAATCAAGAGAAAACCCCTACAGGAAAACCTCTTATTCAAGAGAAAATCCTCACTTTTGGCGATATCTCTTGGATTTTCACCTCGAAGAGAAAACCCTCGCTTTTGGCGAATTATCTTGGGTTTTCACTTCGAAGAGAAAACCCTCATTTTCTGTCGAAATCTCTTGGGTCTTCACCTCGAAGAGAAAACCCCTTAATAAATAGAAAACCCCTCAGGATAACACTCTTTAGTCAAGAGAAAATCCTTAAAGAGAAAACCCTTAATATGGTGAAATCTCATAAGTTTTTCATCCTCAGGAGAAAACCCTCAATTCAAGAGAAATCACCTAGGTTTTCACCCTTAGGAGAAAACCCTCACTTCAAGAGAAATTGTTAGTGAGTTTAGGGTTTCAGAAAACTACGCAGCAGATTAAAAACAAAGCACTCACACCAGGATCAACATATTGCTTAGTTGATGACCAAAATAAACTAACTATAAAGATTACCATTGGAGACTGCTCGACTGTTGATGACGAATCCAAGCTTTGTACGAAGAACTTCTCTAGGAGATGTGCACACTACACGTCCTCGATCACCACGGATGCTAGTCCTTGCCTTGGATTAAAATCAAAACCAAAACTCTCTAAGGGGAGAGTTTTCAACCGCTAGGTTTGAGAGAGGACGGAGGGATTTAAGGTTTGCTTATTAGGATATTATATAGTATCCTTATTTACCACTAACTTACACTTAAGTCCATAAACCTTTTCCTATTATTTAATTGGATCTAACTATGATATTAAACTAATCAGGCTAGCTAATTATTTAACATCCTGGATAAATCATAAGTCTAACTCAATGATCTATGTCCATTAAATAACCTTTTGATCTTAGGCATCTATAAACATAATGTAAATAAAACTATGTACACTATATATATATATATATATATATATATATATATATATAGGGAGAGGATCATTTGAGAACCAATTGGGTTTGAGAACTAAAAAGAACTAATTTGAGCCACAAGTGTATTTACATGTATCCCTCCTCCCATGAATTGTAGTGGTTCCCCCCTGAAATGTGTGGTTGAGATTTAGTTCTCAAAAGTTCTCAAAATATAAAGTTCTCATTTGAACCTAAGCCTATATATATATATAGAGAGAGAGAGAGAGAGTAAGGATCTTTTAAAAACCACATCTTTTTGCGAAACCCTAAAAACTAATACTAAAACACTTATAAGTTTTTCATACGTTCATATGTTTTTTAAAAAAAATTGCACCAAAAACCTTAGAATTATGAGTTCTTTAATTCTTGAAAAAAAATTCAAAAAAAATTTAACGTCTCGTCGTTTTTTTATTAGTGCACATGTGCACTAATAATAAAACTCATACATATAGTACGCGTTAATATTTTTTTAGAAATATTGCACCAAATACATTATAATTTTGTTAGCTTTTCATGGGTTTTTATTAGTGTACATGTGCACTAATAAAAAAAACACTTTATATGTGTCGTATATATTAATATTTTAAAAAATAAATTGCACCATAAATCTTATAATTGTGTTATCTTTAACTATGAAAATATATTTAACGTTTTAAAATTTTATGCTACACATGTGCACAATAACAAATAGTTATATTGCATATGTAGAATTATCATTAGTTCTATAAATATTTTAGTGTTTTTAAATATTTTTAACTTAAACAATATTTTTTCGCATGGCAATTCTCTTTGTGTAGTATTAATGAAAATGGTTCACATATGCACTAAAAAATATTATATCTTTGGTATCTCTGTTTATTTGTGTGTAACCCCATGGGCTCATATATGTCTAACCATATAATTATATATTTTGAGACAATTATATTTCAACAGTTCCCACGTGCACACGTCATAATAACAAGTAATCATACAAGCAATGGTTTGCGTCTAGCAACACGCCAATGCCCCTAGATACACATGTGGATAGTTTCATAAACATCTCATTTTAAATAGTTAAATTATAATCAATCATCCCTTTGTTTCAGATACTGTGTTGAACATTAGACATTGATCATGTGTCTTCTAATGTATTCAACGATCCTGTTTCTCGATCATGATATTAAACTAGATTACCAACTTAATCAAGATTCATTTTAATTACCTTCGGGTACGGTCGTACATACATTTGTTCAATTCATCGAGGGGCCCACTAGTATCTAACTCCATTTTATGTAGATGAACAAATCCTATCTTGACTGCACGTGTTCGATATGGGCTTCATGTTTCCCCTGAAGATGGTTTTTATACCCTCCTTATTTAGGTTAGTGTTTAACCACATCGTAGAACAACAATCCACTCACACAAACCTGCTTGCATCACAAGTCTAAAGATGAGTGACTTAACCATTTACGAGATTCACTGTCACACCCCCAAATTAACCACTAACGGAGTTTATACCGTTAAGGGGTGCGAGCAAACCAGGACCACAACCATTAGTTATAAATACTAAACGAATCAGAGTAAAGTCCAAATATTCATCATAAAACAGTTTAAGAGTTTGCAGCGGAAAGAAAAACATGAGTATCTTAGCACTAACCACGTGCTTAAATTACAAAACATAATTTGTTGTTCAATTCCCAAATTTAAGTTCAAAATGAAATAAGTAGCTTCGGGTGCCATGCCAACCTCCGGTGGATACTCCTCAGCGATCTGCAAAAGTGAAAACCACACAAGTGTCAACCTAACGGTTGGTGAGTTCAAAGTGGGCATGTCATGCAGTGGCCCGGTCTCATAAGCATATGTACCAACATATAAATAAGTAATAGTTTTGCAAAACAATGCCAAGTGCTGAATTATCGAATATGCACTAGTTAAGTAAAGATTAAAGCGGTCAACAGATATCGCGGGTAGCTAATCCGGTTTCCATGCACTAAGGAAGTTCGTACCAAATCTGACGTAATAGAGTTCGGCATTTGCCGATGGTTTGTGCCTCCAGTTGTGTTCCTCATGGGACCCACAACTAAAATAGGCTGATATTGAACTCCGTTCGGCCTCCAACCGGTTGGCTACACATTTGTGTACCGCGGAGAAGGGTTTGTCAAACCCTCAGTAGATCTACCCAACATCCCCTCGCTTCGCAAATTAATGGTACTAAATTGTTGAGGACTTTTAGGTTTTAAGGCATCCTTAGAAATCATGTGATATCATTTGGTTTAGACTTTAACCTACACTAGTCATATTAAAACCTTTTATTCTGGATTTCATTTGAAACCCTAAAAAGAGTTTAAGTGTCAAAATGATTGTTCCGGATTTCATTTGAAATCCCAAATGAGTTTAAGTATTAAATAGTTGGTTGCGGATTTCATTTGAAACCCTAAGGATGGACAGTTGCAAGTGTTTCCCATAAAACACTCCAACTTCCATAACAGATATCCCATTTGGCAATACCTCAAAATGTCAGCGTTCTTTTCCGTTAAGTAAATTCGTTGTGACCCAAACGGGCTCACAATTAAAGGGTTAGTGAAACTCACCTTAGGTTGCTCAGCTTACACTTTAAATAATCCAATTATGATTGCTAACGAAGACCTAATAATCACATTAAGGTCTTAGGTGTTAGTTTGTGTCTAAACTTTAACTAAGTCACTATGGCCCATAACATAGCACGTTGGAACTATGACTCGACATACCGACACACGACACCGATGGTTGATCATAAACGAGGGTTCACATCACTCAGAAATCAAAGCATGTTTCATTATTGCATAATCATGTAAGTCATGGCATAACATTCAAATAAGTTGCACAAGTTTGGGTTTTGGTCTGGCACAGTTTCGCTACACAGTTTTGCTATATGCACGGGCAACACTTTCGCTAGGGAATACCCGATGACACAGTTTCGCTAGCTAGATTCGCTCGAAAATGATGACACAGTTTCGCTAGCATAAATTCGCTCGAAACTGGTTTGAACTTTCGTTCATAGAAGGCACAGTTTCGCTAGATAGTTTCGCTCGAAACTGATGACACAGTTTCGCTATCTAGGTTCGCTCGAAACTGATTTGAACTTTCGTTCAGGAGTCTTTGGTTGTTTCGCTCGGTAGTTTCGTTCAAGCAATACACTTAGTTTCACAGGCGACACTATAGTTTCGCTGTATAGTGTCGCTGGATGAATTTTCAAACAGTTTGCGAAACTACAGTTTCGCCTAACGAGTGGTTAGTTTCGCTAGTCGCAGAAAATCCGTAAATCTGACCAAAAATCAATCTAACAGCTTCCATACTTCATATAATTCAGTATCTAGCATGCATAAACATTTACCAACATTACACAAACAAATCTAACACCCTAAACATGGGTTTTCACCATCAAATCACCAAGAACACTTTTAAGCACAAAATAACCTAACTAGCATGGATCTTCATTATGGCATGATTTTACACGTAAAGTTTCAGACTTTAGGCTAGATCTAACATCTCTAAACATCATATCAGAAGATCAAACGATTCCATGAAGGTTTACACATTCTTTTTAAGAAAACACAAAGAAAAGGCATAAAAAGTTCATGGGACTCACGGTTGGGTTTCCAAGCTTGATGGTTGATCTTCAAGGCTGAGATCACGGTGGTCCTTGGTGGTTCACGGCTGACCAGAAGTGGCTAGGTGGTGGCGGCTAGATGGTTCACGAGAGAGAGAGAGGATGGAGAGTGTATGTGTGTGTTTTGTGGTGGAGCATGCAAATGGGAAGAATTTAGGGTTTATTTTACTTAAATACTAAAGCCTCCTTTGGGCTTATCATTGGGATTTGGGCCCCAATAATTAGTCCATCATTAGCCCATGATTAAAACAAATGCATACACTCTAATTACTCGGTTAAACATTAAACTAGGCAATTTAAACAATTTGCCACATAATTCAACAAGTAAACAAATAGTCATGCTTTTGATAACAATCATGCGTTTAAATCACGTTGCACATAATTCCACATAGTGGTAATAAATAAATAAACACATAACACATATGGACGGGTTCGGTGATCAACCAAAGGTCGTGGACGTATTCGGCCTAGTTAAGTATTAGTTACTAAGTTGACACTCATAACGTAACTAACGGAGATTGTCTAACGGAAGTTAACCTTGGAATTCTCGGATGTCACATTCACTATCGACAACATCCATGTAGTGACCTCTCGTGGGTTGGGCCATTCCAATGTTTATCATCATAAACATCATGTGAGTTTGGTGGACAAAATCAATTAATATTCATTCAGCAATGAGTATCACCAACACGTCTTACATTTACCTTAATTTGATGATATTCCCATATTATCAACTGGTAAAAGACAATTTAAAACAATAGACAAATATATCATTCAAGGATGTAAACATAAAAAAATAGAATACAATAATTTATTTGAAAACGATCATACCACGTATATCAATCATTAATTTATAAACAGCTTAACATTCTAGTTATCCAAATACTAAAACAGATTTACATAAGACTACTAGCTGGTCAAAGCCCAATGTTCCTAGCGTGCTGGACATGCTTGGTACAAGACATTGGCTTTGTGAAAGGGTCAACTAGGTTGTCATATGTGTGAAATTTGAGAAGGTTGATCTCTCCCATTTCGATTACCTCGCAAATGTAGTGAACCTTTCTCAGAAAATATTTAGCACCCTTTTGAACTCTTGGTTCATTGGATATGATTATCGCACCTGAATTATCACAGTACATATTCTTAAGTCTTTCATTACTGGGAAGAACTCCAAGAGCAACAATGAATTATATATCCAAATAGCCTCCATCGCAACGTCTGAAGTAGCTATGTATTCAGCTTCTGTAGACGACATTGCAGTAGTGCTCTATTTCGCACTTTTCCAGTCAACAACACCTCTGTTAATGACGAAGACATAACTAGTCTGCGATCGAGTATCATCTCGATCTGTCTCAAAACCGGCATCAGTGTAGCAAGTAATGCTGAGGTGGTTTTCGACTCCATCATAAATAAGAAACATATCCTTAGTATTTCGAAATCCTTCAGTATGTTCTTGACAGCAGTCTAGTAACTTTCACCTGGATTCTGTTGAAATCTACTCGTAAGGTTCTGAGCGAACGCTATATCTGGCTTAGTGCACCTCATTGCGTACATGATGGATCCTATAGCCGAAGCATAAGGCACACCCTTCATACGCTTCACCTCACAAGGTGTTAAAGATCCTTGGGTCTTACTCAAGCTTACATGATGTTGCATAGGGAGACTTCCACGTTTTGAATCATCCATTTCGAATTGCTTCAAAATCTTATAAATGTGTGCACTTTGGCTTAAACCTATTAACCTCTTTGATCTATCACGATAGATTTTTTATTCCGAGGATATATGCTGCTTCTCCCAGATCTTTCAAGGTGACACACTTTCCAAGCCAGGATTTAACATCATGTAGCATTGGAATGTTATTTCTCATGAGCAATATGTCGTCGACATATAAGATAAGAAAGACAACAACGCTCCTACTAGCTCTCATGTCTACACATGGCTCATCAGGATTCTGAGTGAAACCAAACTTCCTGATTTCCTCATCGAACCTCTTATTCCAGCTTCGGGACGCTTGCTTTAATCCATAAATTGATCTTTGAAGCTTTCATACCCTTTCTGGATATTTTGGATTGATAAATCGTTCTGGTTGAACCACATAAACTTCTTCATCAAGACGTCCATTTAAGAAGGCAGTTTTGACATCCATTTGCCAAATCCTATAGTTATAGTACGGTGCTATGGCCAAGAGAATCCTAATAGCTTTGACGTCTACAACATGCGAGAAGGTTTCTTCATAGTCAACCCCGTATGTTTGAGTGTAACCTTTTGCTACTAGACGAGCTTTATAAGTGTGTACATTGCCATCCATGTTGATCTTTTTTTTTTGAAAAACCACTTTCTCCTAACAGTCTTGCTATTTGGAAAAAAGATCAACCAAGGTCCAGACTTGATTATCTTTCACAGATTGCATTTCCGAATTCATAGCATCAAGCCATTTATCGGATTCTGGATCCATCAATGCAGATCGAAAGTTATCGAGTTTTCTATGATCCCATAACTCTTGGTCCTCGGCATTGATATAAAAACCATATCTTTCAGGTGCCTGAGGTATCTTTGTGGATCTTCGAATGGGAATAACATCAGTCTGAGGCAAGGCATCGGTATATGGTACTTCATTTTGATGTTCGCTGGTGTTTGCTGAAGGTTGTGCATATTGGCTTTGAATTGAGCTCCCACTCGCTTCTTGCAAAATGAGATTTCTCTCAAGAAACTCAGCATGCCAAGCGACAAACACTTTGTCTTCGGGCTGGTAGTAGAAATAATAACCCATTGTTTCCTTTGGGTATCCTACAAAGATGCACTTGATAGATCTGGGCTCAAGTTTGTTTGGTGTGTCTAGTTTTTCGAGAGTCTCACTCCCCAGACCTTCAAGTAAGACATATTAGGGACTTTCCAATGCCATATTTCATATGGTGTCTTATCAACCTTCTTAAACATAATGAGTATGAGAACAACAGTCTCTAGAGTGTAAGCCCACTAGGACAATGATAAAGTAGTCAGACTGAACATGGATCGAACCATGTCAAGCAGGGTGCGTTTCTCCTTTAAAATACACCATTATGCTTTGGTGTATATGGAGGAGTGAATTGTGAGACAATACCACATTTTGGCAAGTGGTCTGAAAACTCTTGACTCATGTACTCGCATCCTCGATTAGATCGAAGTGCTTTAATAGTCTTGTTGAGTTGATTTTCTACTTCACTTTGGAAAAATTTTAAACGTTTCAAAGACTTCATGTTTATGTTTAATCAACTAGACATAACCATAACGACTAAGGTTGTCGGTAAAAGTGATGAAGTACTTAGCACCGGTCTTAGATTTGTTCTTAATGGGACGCATACATCAGTATGTATAAGTCCTAGTAGATCATTGGCTCTTTCACTTACATGAGTAAAAGGCTTTTTTGTCATCTTGCCGCATATATAAGATTCACATTTGTCAAAGGACTCATCTTCGGTTGATTCTAGAAGCCCATCTTGTTGCAACTTTAAATACGTTTCTTGTTCATATGGCCTAGACAATAGTGCCATAAGAAACTGGAATCTAAATTCCGTCTTGCTTTCTTGGTGCTACATGTATATATAGAACTATTGTTGGAAACTAGATTGTGCATGTCAATTTCAAAAGTACCATCACAAGGAATAGCATTAAACTAATGTAAATTATTCTTAGAAACTGAAATACCAAAATCTGTAAAAACATGACAAAAACCATTGTCTTTTAAACGACATAAACAAACAACACCCCTAGTAATAGTAGGTGTGAAGTGAAAATTGTCTAACACAATAATAAATCCATTAGGGAGACATAAATCATAGCTCCTTATAGCTTCGACCGCTACACGCATTCCATTGCCTACGTACAGATCCAAAGCTCCTTTCTCCAGTCGCCTACTTCCCCTTAGACCCTGGGTATTATCACAAATGTGAGTACCACAACCCGTGTCATAAACCCAAGATTTATAGTTAAGAAAAGTATAGGTTCTATTATGAAGATACCTGATCCAAAGCTCCTACTGGCCTTGTTCTTCTTCTTCAACTCTGCAAGCGGGGGGGGGGGGGGGATCTTCACCTTAGGGGTGTGAGCAACGACTTGCTTACCCTTGCCTTGCGGTTTCTTGTTTTTGTGGATTTTTCCAGCCCAGATTTCTAGAACCTTTAGTGCTTCTTGGGCATCCCTTGTTCTGCAAGCTTTAGCATAGCATGCAACTCAAAGACCGTCTTCCCCATGCTATGCATGTTGTAATTCATCACAAATTTCTCATAATCCTTGGATAGTGAGGTAAGAATCAAGCTCACACCAAGGACTTGAGGCATGGGGTAGCCAAGTCGCTCAATTTGGTCTAGGTATCCCTTCCTCTTTAGCACATAAGAACTAACAGATTGACCCTCCTCCTGTTTACAAGCATGAAATGCTTTAACTGTTTCAAACAGTTCCTACTCTGGTTGTAGTTGAAACATAGTTTACAACACATTTAGAATCTCATATGTTGTGAATTTCTCCAAGTTCTTTTGGATCTTAGGGGTCATGCTCACTAGCATAAAGGCTGGTAATTCTTGCTGTTCTTTAACCCTTTTTGCATGGGTAGCACGAACAGCCGCAGTAGTAGTGGCAGGAGGTGCCACGGGTAGGGGTTCTTCCACATGATGCAACCTCCCTTCGGCCCTAAAGACAATCCTTAGCTGTCAATACCAGTCAATGAAGTTGATCTCGGTTAACTTCTCTCTTTCAAGAACTGACCTGATAGTAGATTTGGATAGTTCGATGGTTGATGACATCTACAATTCATTCAAAGTTTAATATTAGTATTTTCGATAATAATCCCTTTTAAAAAATTAAATACCCTTGTTTAAATAAGCATTAATTTTACTAAAACGTTAAAAAACTCATCGACATTTTATTTTAACTACATGCATCTGACATATGCAATTAATGATAAATTCGATAGGTAGGTCACGGTGACCAATTGCATTATATGTGCAATTCTTATATCTTATGGGACCGATGGGACTAGTGAAAAAGCATCTAGTGTGAAACTGGCATGTTTGTCCCATATTTTACCTGGGTACAACGTCTCACCTGGTTAAGGTACTCGATTAAGTTACCCAATTTGAAAACATGTAATTATAAAATGTAGATTTATTGGATTTTATTAATCCAAGTTACTATCAATTGGCCAATTTTAATCCGAATTTCAAAAATGGCCCACATTAATCCCAATTATAAAGGTGTTGGATTTCATTGGACCCCCTTTACATTTTTCTTAACTCCGTTTGGGATTTTACTCAAAAATTTCTAAAGGGGGTCCAATGAAATGAAACACCTTAATAATTGGGATTAACGTGAGTCATTTTTGAAATTAGGATTAATATTTACCAATTAGTTATAACTTGGATTAATAAAATCCAATAACCCTAAAATCTAAGGTCTGACGCATAGATAATAATTACCTCGAGACTTACTATTGGCAACGTCTCAACTGGTTAAGACAAAAAGAAGATGTGAGTGTTTTCAATCAAAGTGGACGGCACAACTTAAACTTGTTATTGGTATTCTTATTTGATTTATCTATGTAATTCAAATATGTCGTAACGGCTCGTTATCTTGTAACGACCCGTTAGGAGCCCTTTTTCGATACGAGGTATAACGACCCGTTAGAGTTAAATATATACTGTAACAACCCGTTATCGCACGTCAGAATTAAATATATACTGTAACAACCCATTATCGCAAAACAGTCCGTTACGTAACACGAAATGCCAAAACGACTCGTTTTCATCAGAACGACCCGTTTCGGTCTGACACCTGCAATAAAAATTCATGTTTATTGCGGATCTGCTATAAAAAATATCAATTTATTTTCTGTAAAAACTCATTTTCATCCATAATCGATTAGGGTTCATCAAATGTCAATATGATGGCTCGTGATACCATTGTTAATGCTTTTAGGGTTTCAGAAAAATACACAGCGTATTAAAACAAAGCACTCACACCAGGATCAACATATTGCTTAATGCTCGAGTGTTGAGGACGAAACCAAGCTCTAAATAAAGAACTTCTCTAGGAAATGAGCACACTACACATCCTCGATCACCACCAGATGCTACACTACGTCAAAATTCACCGTTGGCCACAGAAAAAAAACTGTGACCAAAGGTGTTTGGTCATGTTTTTTTCCATTCCAATCGACACCAAAGGTCCCGTCACCTTATGTATCCTACGACCACGTTATAATATTAGTGGCTGAAGCCACCTAGAAGCGTGGCTAAAGGGTACCAATATTTGTTGTTGTAATCAAACAATTCTTCCGAAAAGCGTGGCCAAAAGGTCCCAACGGCCGCATGTGTTTGTTTAACGTGGCCTTTGGTATTATATGGTCACGTTATTTGTGTTTTAGCCACATATGTTATAAAAAACGTGGTAAAATGGGTTGCTAAAATTATAATTTTCGTCCCAATACGCGTGGCCAAAGGGTGGCAACTGCCACGTTAAAATATGAATAGTGTGGCCTTTGGTATTATATGGTCACTTATATTTGTGTTTTAGCCACATATGTTATAAAAAAACGTGGCTAAATGGTTTGTTAAAATCATACATTTTTTCCCAATACGTGTGGCCAAAGGGTGGCAACGGCCACATTAAAATATAAAAAGGGTGGCCTTTGGTATTATATGGTCACATATATTTATGTTTTAGCCACATATATTTGGAAAAAAAAGTGGCCAAAGGGTAGTTGAAATCAGATATTTTGTCCCAATACGCGTGGCCAAATGGTGGCAACGACTACCTTAAAATATAAAAAGTGTGGCCTTTGGTATTATATGGTCACGTATATTTAAGTTTTAGCCACATATATTTGAAAAAAAAATGGCCAAAGGGTAGTTGAAATCATACATTTTGTCCCAATACGCGTGGCCAAAGTGTAGCAACGACCACGTTAAAATATAAAAAGTGAGGCCTTTGGTATTATATGGTCACGTATATTTAAGTTTTAGCCACATATATTTGAAAAAAAAAATGGCCAAAGGGTAGTTGAAATCATACATTTTGTCCCAATACGCGTGGCCAAAGTGTGGCAACGACCACGTTAAAATATAAAAAGTGAGGCCTTTGGTATTATATGGTCACGTATATTTGAGTTTTAGCCACATATATTTGAAAAAAAAAAGTGGCCAAAGGGTAGTTGAAATCATACATTTTGTCCCAATACGCGTGGCCAAAGGGTGACAGCGGCCACGTTAAAATATAAAAAGTGTGGCCTTTGGTATTATATGGTCACGTATATTTTGTGTATTAGCCACATATATTTGAAACAAAAAAGTTGCCAAAGGGTAGTTGAAATCATATATTTTGTCCCAATACGCGTGGCCAAATGGTGGCAACGGCCACGTTAAAATATAAAAAGTGTGGCCTTTGGTACTATGGTCACGTATATTTGTGTTTTAGCCACATATATTTGGGAAGAAGAAAAAGTGACCAAAAGGTTGTTGAAATCAGATGGGTCCTTGCTATACACGTGGCCAATTTAAAAGCCATTACAAATTATTAATTACAAATCAAATAAAATTCAATTACAAGTCAAATACAAATGAAATACAAATAAAAAGTGAAAGAAAATTACACTGCATACAATCATTGTTCTCAATTTAAATTTCAATCCGGGAGCCAACAACACTACCACGTGGTCTTCATATTCAACTGTCCAAATTTGAGCTTAATTAGGATCATTTTTTCTTGTATTCCTTCATATACCAAAACATATAATTGATAATTAGGTTATGGAAATTGATCATAATATATATAGCAATTTTGAAATACTTACCACCATGATAGATATGGACTAAGGAGCGTTATTTTATTGCAATTAGTATGGGTCATCAGGTCCTACAATTCAACTGATTTCCATATGAACATTAGATATCCAGATGAACTTAAAACATCCGGATGAACATCACATTAAGTTCCGGATCAACTTCAAAGTCAGTTGAACTTTATTTGGTACACATCTCACCATTTGTTCCTACAATCCCTAGCTAGCCCAAGTGTTTGAGGTAACATTTAAAATGGGACTACATGACATTACCAAATAGATTACTGGAAAATATTTACCTTTTTTCTTTTCAAGCGTTTCAGACGAGGTTGATCGACCACCGATTTCACGCCCTACAGTTCAATTAATTACTTTATGTAAATGAGCAATCAAACCGATAATGAGTTTGACAAATACTAACCGTTGTGTGTATGTGAGCATGATTAGTGTTGTGGCTAGATCCAACAAAAATCTCTTTAGAATTTACCTAGAACAATGTTTTTGAATTGGTAAAAAGTGAGAGCAGAATGATGACGCAGACCTATCATGAAAGTATTTATTCTGTTTTTTAATTTAACATAAGTTGTTCCAGTTTTATTCATACAGATTATGTATATACTCTATTTTTTTCATATTAACATACATTTTCAATGAATCATAGCAGAGCTCCATTTAACTCATAACTTTGTTCGTACATGAAGTATATATTCTTATGTACCAGAAACTTGCATCTATTTGTGTTCTTCGGGAACAAGAGTTCATCCGGATTGTGCTCTTCAGGAACAAGAGTGTATGTTATTATAAGGTACTTGAGAATAGTATGATTAAGGTGTGATGTAAATAATTTACCTCTGTAGATGCCGGAGCATTAAGTTATTGTGGTCACGGTGTTCTAAGTGCAAATAGATGAGCTATAAGTAGATCAAGTTTTTTATCCGATTCTTCAATCTTCAGGAAGAGGGCCTTAAATTGTTCGTTTTTTTCATCCCTAAAAAGTCTCTCCTCTTTAAGTTCGAACTCAAGTTTTTCCAATTGACCATCAGTGTTGTTGGATCGATCCTTGAATTTTGTACTGTTAACAGTGTGTAGTTAGATGCTTTTTAACAAAGTACATAAATAGGAAAGCATGCAGACCCTATTGATTCATTATCTCTTAATTAGTTCTTAATTATTAATATATCACATAAAGACCCTATTGATTAATTATTTGATATGTTATACACAAATTAAAGACATCTAAAGGGAAGAGTGGAACACATCATGTTTTCAGTGGATATAAACAAATTACCATTTCTAGCAAAATAGCAGATGCATGACATCAACATTCTTCTATTCTTCTACAGGGGATTTAAACTACAATTTCTTTATTTTGTACCCTCTAACATGAACCTACAAAAAATGTTGGAAACATTCCTATATATGTCCTCTAGGATCATTTCCTAGCTAGTAATGACCAGAGTAACATAAATTAGTTCTTAATTATTAAGATATCACATAAAGACCCTATTAATTAATTATTTAATATGTTATACACAAATTAAAGACATCTAAAGGGAAGAGCGAAATACATCATGTCTTCAGTGGATATAAACAAACAGTTGACCATTTGCAGTAGTGTACGTAAAGAAGAAAGGAGGTTCACCAGTAACATGAATCTACAAACATGTGCATATGCTTGACCTCAACATTCCTAGCATAAAAATAACTAATTTAGCATGATCCCACAGTCATTTAAGAAGGTAAATAACTAATTTAGCACAAAATGAACGGGTTGAAATGAATGGAGAGGATTTCTGCAATATATACCCCTTTCTAATTAATTCTGTATGAAACGAAATTTTATCGATGGTAACTGTAACTATACACAAATACAGGGATCCAAGTTAAACGTGTATCAATAATAAACAAAACAAACAATTTTATGAAAACATATTGTAATTAATGAAACGGAATAACTTGATAATTGCCGTTTTCTGGACTGATTGGTCTCCTAAATCACATGGAACTTCTGAAGAATCGCTAGCGCTGTCTGTTGAAGCTATTCGTTGTTGAAGCTCCATGGAAGATGTGAATGATATGGATGAGAAAGAAGACCTGGTTATTCGCTGGAGGCGTTTAACTGGAAATTTTCTGATAAAGTGAGAGGGAAAAGTATCTGAGGAATCGATAATAAGTAAATTTAGTTTGAAATTTTGGGTGTAAACTGAACTAAAAGGGTGGGGTGGGGGGGGGGGGGGGAATTGTTCAAACTGATCATAAAACCCAAAATTAATATAAACAATATGTATATTAAACATAATTAAACCTAAAATTAAACATAAACATAATCAATTAATTAATTAAATGTCTCCACGTGGCTTTTCCGGCGGGTTCTTCTTCAAGATGAACTTCATCATCGAGTTCGTAAAAGTCTTCAAGTGCCTCTTCTTGTGGGTTTGCGAGTTCTTCTTCAAGATGAGCTACATCCTCTTGATGTGTTGAAATAATGAAATTGTGAAGTTGTACGAGTACATCAATTACGGTTGACATAACTGTGATCCTTTAAGCAATATTTTAATAACACGTGCTTTGTGGCCGTGATAACGCAACTACATAAAACGGTGACATTACTAAAACACATCTCAAAATGAAAATGATAAATTACTATGCAATTCAGAACAAAAATACGAAAAGACCGCCATGTTGCGAATTTCTCGTGTATAATAATTTTGTTTCCAAAAATATTAAACAACGTCCAATTAAGATGGTGAGGAGAAATTAGGAGCAATTAGGACCAACTAGACTCAATGAGGACTAAATACTGACAATTAGCGTCATTTATGATACTTTAGTGAAGACCAGTTATGGTAAATTAATATGGTCAATGAATACGAATTAGGACCAATTCTATGAGAAGGCTGATTATGCTCATAGGACTGATAAGGACGGAGCATGAAGGAAGTGACTAATGAGGATCGATGATCAAGTATGACCAATTGGGACTAATTGGGGCCAATTAGTTTGAATGAGGACCAATGATACAAATAAGGGTAAATCAGGGTTAGTCATGGTCGATTAAGACCAATTAGGTTCAATTAGGTTCAATTAGGGTCAATGAGGACCCCATTAGGACCAATGATGGTCGAATATGCTCGATTAGGACCAAAAAGGATGAATTATGACTTATTAGGGCCAGTTAGGACCGATGGGGACCAATTAGATAGAATAAGTACCAGTATGGCTCAATTCTGGTTAATGAGGAGCAATTTGCACAATTTGGACCAATAAGGACCAATTAGTGTTAGTTAGCCTCAATAAGGACCAACTAGACTCATCGAGGACCATTTACTTTGAAGTACATCAAATTTGAGTCAATTAGGCCTAATTGACCCCCATTGATTGACCCTAATTGATTATAATTGGTCACAAATGAGCCTAATTTGTCGTAATTGACCATAAGTGATCTTCATTGAACCTAACTGAGCCTAATAGACTATAATTGACCTTCATTGGCCCTAATTCATCCTAACTGAATGTTCACTGGACCTCATTGGTACTCATTTGTCATAAATGACCATGATTGACCTTAATTCAGTCTACTGGTCCTCATTGAGCGTAATTGGCCCTCAATCGGCCTAATAGACCCTAATTGGTCATATTTGGTCCTCCTAAGGCGTCAATGAGTAAAATCGACCCTCGTTAGTTATAACTGGTCTTCATCATTGACCCTAATTGATCCTCATTTACCCAAATTGACCCCAATTTACCCTAATTGGGCCTCGTGGCTTCGTTGGTCCTAATTGGTCATACTTTATCTTCATTTGTCCTCATCGGTCCTAATCGACCCTACTTGATGTGGATTCAATTAAAATAAATTAATAATATTATTCTAAACCAAATTAAATTATCAAAAATTTCCCCCATCCCAATTTCAACTAAATGGGCAAACTCCAATAACTTCCCCTGTTTCAATTCTTAGGATTCATTGTGATCCAGAAGAACTGCCATTAGTATAAAACTGCATTTTCAAAAAACAGTTACCCTCTACTTTCTCTCCAGGTTTCTAATTGGCGATTTAAACCTAAAACTTACTCTCTAATTTCTCACAAATGGCACCCTAATTGAATCAAAAGGCTGCATCAAGGCCTACTCAACTGTTCTTCGCTGAACACAATGTTGTAGCGTACTTCGAGAAGTCTAATAAGTCAAAGTTATTTGATGAAATGAATGATTTCTTCGAGAAATCCAACACTCAATTTGCTTTAACTGTGAATCCTGTAATATGAAAGCAGAGAATTGCTGAATTTCAGGACTCGGCCAAAAATCTGTCGATAGTAACGGGGTTGGTAAAATTGACTCTAGAGTCAATGAGAAGGAGATTAGTTTGACTGAAGAAATGATCCGGAAGCATCTGAAATTCAATGATGTAGGAGGTGATCCAGATTACAAGTCTGAATTGTACTTGAAGACGTACGAAGCATTTGGGTATGGGGGTGACTTAACTTGTGGGACCATCAAAAAGGGACAACTACCCTATGTTTGGCGATATCTTGCTCATACCATTCTCCACTGCCTATCTCACAAGAAAACTACGTGGGATGAACTTTCTGCACCTCAATCATCCGCTTTTCATGGATTGGTAAATGGGCTCAACTTTAACTTTTAAAAAATGATATTTGATGGAATGCTGGAAAATCTAAAACCTAAAAGGATCTTTTACATGTACCCCAGATTCATCCAACACATTCTTAATTGTGAATTTCCAAATCTGCAAATCTCTGATCAGCATCTTGAACTAAAGTCTTTTATAAGTAAAACATTTTCTAACATGCAAGTGAACAAAACTGTTTTTCTTGGTAAAGACACATAACACCCTATGCCTAAGGCCATAACTGCTCCTGACCAAACTGCTCCTGGTGACAACATTGTTACACCAACAAGTGTTGAGCCCACACCAGACCGACCATCCTCTTCCACTGATATACAAATTCCCACCAAAAGGAAGAGGATGTCCACATCAAAAACCAGACCCAAAAATACCACACGCACTCCACAATCACCCAAAAGGAAGAGGACTAGGTCTCCTTTACCTAGACCTCCACAGGACTACCTCAAAATGAAGGTGATATATCACTTAGGCCACATGAAGTAGATTCCCCAACCCTTATTGCAGGGAATACAATGTTGGACTTGGTTTAATCACCCAACCCATATTCTGCTGATAAGGTGACTTGCAGTAGTGATGAAGCAAGTCAGGTGGAAAGGGCTGACACTACTCATGAAGTCCCACTGGACCCTGAGGACAGTGCCAACATCATTAAGACCCAATCCACGACAACTATTTATGTCAGGGAACCTATTCAGGAACCTTTGATTAACAACAGGAATCCCAGGTGCCAAGAAACCATGGGTAGGGGTGTTCAAAAATATCCGAATCCGAATCCGAATATAAAATATCCGAAATATCCGAAGTAAAAATATCCGAAAATTCGGATATCCGAATTTTCGGATTCGGATTCGGATATTGATTTTGAACATTTTTGGATATTCGGATATCCAAAAAATATCCGAAATATATATTTTTTAAAATATTAAATTATATATATTATTTAGTTTAACATACTTAAACTTAGGAAACCCTAAATCTAAAGTTCTAAACTCCGATGTTCACTCTTTTTGCCTCTTTGGATCCCGTGGTCCTTCAAATCTCGACCCTCACTGGCTCATTGCCTTACACCGCCGATTTGTAGTATGCCATCGAGCTTGTTGCACACGAATTTGAGCTTCAAAATCGAGATATTTTTTATTTTTTGTTGGTATTTAACTATTTAATGTACTTGTATTACACTATTTAATCATTTAGATGTTTATCACTAGTAATTTTAGAGATTGAATGTATTTTTTTTTTTACTTTTTTTTTTTGTTTTGAAAATTCGGATATCCAATTCACTATCCGAATCCGTATCCGAAATTTCGGATATCCGAAATTCGGATATCCGAAATTTCGGATACGGATTCGGATAGTGAAAATCAACTATCCGAAATTTCGGATATCCGAAATTCGGATATCCGAATTTTCGGATATCCGGTTTTGAACACCCCTAACCATGGGTGCTGAGCATGAACAAGGTCGGCTTGTTTGCTCTTCTTTGCTCAAAGATACTGGCAACACACCAATTGAGAGCAGCATGACACATACTGAATTGACGGTTCGATGTACAAAACTTGAAAAGGAATTGGCAGCTCTCCGTGCAATTGTGAGAGCTCAAGGACAAGAATTGAATGGTTGAAGGCAGGACAATCTGTGAAAGCCACTGATAGGTAAGGTTGTCAACCATACGTTGAAATGAAATTCACATGTCAAACTAGATTTAATTCAAAATAGGATCTTGCACAGGGTTTCTTCCTCAGATGTTGATGAAGTTGAACAAGTTGATCCGGTTGAACATGTTGATCTGGTTAAACAACTTCATCCGGAGGAAGAAGGCCATGTTGATCCGGTTGAACAACTTCATCCGGAGGAAGAAGGCCATGTTGATCCGGTTTAACAACTTCACCGGGTTAAACTAATTAATCCGGCTGAACTAGTTGACCCGGTTGAACAACTTCATCCAGTGCAAGTGACTGCTGATAATCAGATTATCACAAGTGTGATGAGTGATCTGCAAACCACAAATGTGGAGATAGCTCCTGAAGCTCTATCTTTCCTGAGAAAAATGATGATTAGGAATACTCTTAACTGTACTTGGTTAAGGAGTGCTCCATCTCTGCCCATCATTCCTATTTTAAAGCCTAGTGATCCATCTCTGCCCATCATTCCTCTTTTAAAGCCTAGCGCTCCATCTCTCCCCCATCATTCCTGTTTTAAAGCCTTGTGCTCCCCTTGATACTCCTGAAACAGAAAAGGTTGTTGAAGCTAATGTTGAAGAAGACGGAGTCAAAGACAAGGTGTTTGCACCTGTTAAAGAGACAAAGCCTGTGGAGGCAAAGACTGAACCAACTGATGAGAATGATTTTTCTGCTGAAGCAATCAGATTCAGGAAAGGAAAAATGGTGATGCCCCAGTTCCGATCAGATTCTGACAAGGTGTTTGCAGCTGTTAAGAAGACAAAGCCTCCAACATTCATTCATGATCAACAGGTATCTCTCCCAGAAGATGAGGTAAACATGATAAAACAGGCACTTGCAAATGCAAAGAAAAATCCTAGAAAAATATATGATAGAGGAAGAAGAACTCAAGCTTCTGAAATGCTATTTCATTAAGATGAGGGGGGAGGACCCAAAAAAGATCAATCCTTCTCGTATTAATAGCTTGAGAATCAGATATTCAAATACCATACATGAACAGAACAAAATCTCAAAGGTTACAGGTGAACCAATACCACAGGTGCATTTTCTGATCTGAACAGACCCTAGCCTCACAGCAACCAGAAGAAACCCTCCTAGAACTAGTAGACAAGAAAAAATCCTAGACCTGTAAAGCCTCCTAAACCTATAACATTAAAGCTTCTTCCACCAAAGTTTAGAACAGACAACTTCACACCCTTTATACCACAACCTAGAAGTGGTCATACCCTTCCATCTCCATATCCTCACCTAAACAAACCCCAAAACCCTCATCTCCACCCAAGGCACCAGAAAAACCCCCCACCAAGAAAATGAAGTCAGTGGCTAAGAAGGGAAAAGGAAAAGTGATCAATGAGGAGGATGAATACAGAGATGTCCATGCTAAAAGGAGAAGAATCATCTCCAGGAGGTATAATGAACAAGCCATAGTATACCTGTTCACAACCAGTTCGGATGAGGTAATAAAGTTTACAGCTGAAGATGCTATGTACAACCTCACTGACCATGAGTTGGGTGATGTTAGATAGTTACGTGGTGATATGAAGGGTATGTGTTCACAAGAGGACTCCTTAATACTAAGGATAAAGATGTATTTGGATTACTTATATGGGGAGGTAGATGAAGCCACACAACGCAACATTGACAATCCTGTTTTGACGCTTAAAGTTGATAAGGATGGAAAGTTGGTAGTCTATAGAGCTGATGGGTCATTCACAACGCATAGTACAGTTCCAAATCCAGAGTGGAGCCAGGCTGACAAAGACCGAATCCATTTAATAATGTTAACTAACAGGCTTCATGTGGTTAAGAGAAAACAGGTGACCAACAGGGAGTATAAGAAAGAAACAGGCATGTATCACATTTTCACTAGTGAACATGGCGAGACAAATGCAGAGTAGAGAGTAAGTAATTAAAAAACATAAAACCCTAAAAATAAAAACTTGCAGCCATTGTTGAGTGAAAATAAACTTACGTTTGGAGTCTTGCCATAATAGGGCGCTGGTTCATTAACACCCCTAATCCTCCATTGTTTACAAAGGCAGCCATTGATCGATCGAAGTCTTTTTCTTGATGATCAGGAGTTCGTACAGAAGATTTTGGTGGCGAAAAAGTGGAAATTTAAAGGCAGACAGGCCACGCTACCAGCTATGGTGGGAAGAAGTGGAAAGGTCAGGCCACGATAACCGTGTATATTTTTTACCTTTACCACGCAAATCCTGTTTTTACCGTGTCTATTTATTACCTTTAGTAACGCAAATTTTGTTGATCAATTATTGTTTATGTGATGGAAGTAATTAAATAAGTGCTGGTTAAAATATAACCAATTAACACTTCTGTCTCAATAGTTCTTCTTAATCTTGTAGTGTGTTCCTTTCATTTGACTGACCCAGGTTCAAGCCTTGTTTTTTGACTGACCCAGGTTCAAGCCTTGTTTGCTACAATTTATAATTTTTTTGATTGTCTAATAGTGGATGACATGATTTATAAACTGGATAGATTTTATTTCTTCAGTAAATTGGAACAAGAACAAAACCGTATGAACTAACAAGAACAAAACCGTATGAACTGGAATTCCTCTGGAAGAAGAGTTCATCTGGAATGAGAGCAGATGAACAGAACCGGATGACATTTTTAGAAAACTGTTTCACTGCCTTGGCGGACTGAGATGACTTATAATTAAACAGGAACACTTTTAGTTATTCATTAGAGAAGAAGAAGAATAGAACCGGATGAACTAGAGTTCTCCAGGATGATTTATAATTAAAAAAATCTATTTGCAACGGAAAAAATAAGATTCATGTATTTTTCCAGGGGGATGAATGTTAATAATTTTCCGAAACATTACCTTTCGCCACGCATATAGTTTCATACCGTGACCATTCGTCATCTACTATTTAGTTACACAAACTAATAATAATGGCCATATGTACTAGCTTTTAGCCACATAACTAAGTAAAAACAGTGGTCATTGCTCACATTTGGCCACACATAATATATACTTAATAGTTTTGTTTTTTTTTAATTTACTAAATAATAAAATCTACTCTTCTGTCACATGACATTATTTAAGCGTGGCCATACATTCCTTTTTGGTCACACGAATAAAAAATCATAAAAATTCCGTGGCCGTTTGGTGCATTTCGCCACTCTTTTTTAAGTGTGACCAATAAGTTCCATGTGTTTTTGTAAAACAGTGGCTAAAGCCACTGCACCATATTGTTGTTGTCACATAAACAAAAAAAATACGTGGCTAAAGGGTCCAAAGGCTATATATTTGGCCACGAGTACAAAATATGTGTGGCTAAAACTAGTGTTTCTTACCTTTAGCCACGTTTTTTTTAAACCGTGGCTAGGCGTTTTTGAAAAAACCGTGGCTAAAGCCACTTTTTGACGTAGTGCTAGTCCTTGCCTTGGATCAAAATTAAAACCAAAACTCCCTAAGGAGGAGATTTTTTTACCGCTAGGTTTGAGAGAGGACGGAGGGATTTAGCGTTTGGTTTATTAGGATATTATATAGTATCCTAATTTACCACTAATTTACACATAAGTCCCTAAACCTTTCCCTATTATTTAATTGGACCTAACTATGATATTAAACTAATTAAGCTAGCTAATTATTTAACATCCTAGATAAATCCTCTTGATCTTAGGCATCTATATACAAAATGTAAATACAACTATATTATATATATATATATATATATATATATATATATCTTTGGTATCTCGGTGTATTTGTGTGTGACCCCATAAGCTCATATGTGTCTAGCCATATGTTACTACATGAACATATTCCAACAGAAATCACCTAGGTTTTCACCTTCAGGAGAAAACACTAACTTTAGTGAAATCATATAGGTTTTTACCTTTAGGAGAAAAACCATTAACTTGGTGAAATTACATAGGTTTTCACCTTCAGGAGAAATCCCTAACCTTGGTGAAATCACATAAGTTTCAACCTTTTGGAGAAAACCATCACATTACCGAATGAACCTAGGTTTTCACCTTTTGTTAGAAAACCTTCACTTTTCCGAAATCTCCCTTACAAATGCAAAAACCCTAAAAGTGGCGAAATCACCTAAGGTTTTCACCATGGAATATCACATAGGTTTTCACTCTTGGATTTCACCTAAGTATAGAGGTAAAACCTCTAAACATAGTGAAAACCCTTAAATATAGTGAAAAACCGATAAATTTGCAAAAACACTTCAAAATAGTGAAAAACCTTAAAATTAGTGAAATCAATTGGTTTTCACGAGAACTTCTTAACTTACTAAGAAGTAAATTTGCTAAAGCCCTAACTTTTCCGTAAACTAAACGTTTAAACCTTAATTACATAGAACTATATTAGGTAACCTTTCAAGGTATCTCTTTTGCCCAAAGCTGATGTGTTACCCTTACACTGTTTTTTGGTATAGAATAATCACTTAGTAAATGTATATCTCTATAAAATAAACAAAACATAGTAAAATGTATCCTTAAATTTGTTTATATACTTACATGTGTCAACTGCCTTAGAAGCACAAGTATTTCACTTTTGTCAAAAGATGGTGTGCTACACTTGTTTCATGCAAACAAAACTCGTGCTTAAACGTAAAAGTTTCACTTCTCCCCAAAGGTGATATGTGTCAGGACCATATTCGAGCAGCTTATTCTCATATGATTCATCACACAAGTGCGGAAATCATGTGTGATGGTCGATTCAAGGAGGAATCAGCATCAATGCCCACCCATTGATGATTACTAAAGCTTAAGAACACACACTAACACCAAGAACACACACACAAAGGCTCTCTTGCAGGAATACTAGTCCACCAAGCGTTGCCAATAGGGTTTTCTCAATGGTATTTATACTACTAGAGAACCTGGGACAAATAGAATGTTTGACACAACACAATCATTACCTAGAATTCAACAAAATATCCTAACAGTAGAACAAGTTCGCTAAGACAAAAATGAAGTTCGCTAGGACTTAACAAGTCCGCTAACAAGTACGCTAAGAAGTAACAAGTCCGCTAACAAGTCCGCTAAGTACCAATAAGTCCGCTAACAAGTACGCTAAGCATTATCAAGTTCGCTAATATGAACAAGTACGCTAACAAGTTTGTTAAGAACAAATTAAGTACGCTAGGAACATAACAAGTCTTTTAAGCAAACAAGTTCGCTAGAAATAAACAAGTCCGCTAAGATAACATTCAAACAAGTACGCTAAGAGTAAATCAAGTACGTTAAGAGCATAAGTAACAAGTACGCTAAGAAGCATAACAAGTACGCTAACAATTACACAAAGTTCTCCAAGTACATATCAAAAGAGAGTTACAAGACAAAGTATCAATTACAATGATAAGACAAAAGCAAGTTTGTGTTGCTAACAAATAGGTTCTAACAATTCCACCCTTGTTGGCAATGCAAACTCGTGAGCTTCAAGCATCTTGACCAGTCAGCTTCAGCAAGAATCTCCAGTTCTCTCTGGCTGCAGGTTTGTCTTTGTCAGATAGTACGTGAATACCCATGTCATACAGCCTAAAGAGATCTTGCCATACGAGCTTCTTCAAGTCATTATATTTGTTCAGCTCAACCAATCTTCTTGCCTTGTCAAGAATGACACTCGAACCATGCTCTTCAATCAACCAACAAGTTGCATTCCTCAGAAGTTCTGAATCAAGAGTGAGGCCTTCTTATCAATGTTTTTGAATTTGCAGAAGTTGCGGAGTGCTTCAGAGTTCATACTGTTGGTGGTGGAAACAATGTAAGCTTCAGAGTCGGGAGGATCAACAGACAAGCTCTCTGGAGGAGGAATGAAAGTGTTGCCGATGTCAAGATGATCACGGATAGGAAGGAAATCCACTGTCTTGTTCGTGTCGGAAAAGATATCCGCTAAGAATTCAGATTGTGCTTCGACTGATTGATTTTGAGGCAGGTGAGAATTCAACCTCTCCTCGTCGGTGTATAAAGTGGTCAACTCAGCTTCAGTTAGACTCATCAGATATTTTAAAGAGAAGTTGTCTTTCATCAGAGTTCTGACCATGTTGGCTGTAACAGAATTGTCATCAGCATCTACATCGGTTCCCTCTAGGTTTGTGACAACGCGGATCAATAGTTCATCTGTTCTGATTACTTCTGAACGTTCTAGAAACGTGCTCGATCCTTTTGCATACATAACAGCTGGAGGATGATTAGATTCATATCTCTTTAGTGCTTCAGCCTTTTCTTCGCGAAGTTTGTTTTGTTCACTTAGAGTTTCATCAATGAGTGTTCTGCGGGATCTTTCTTTCTCAGCTTCTCTTTTACTATGCTCTTCAGCAAGTTCTTCAGGAGTTAAAATCCTCTTTCCTCTAAATCAATGTAATTCAGAGGGTTGGCTTCATTCATGAGCACATGCATACGTTCTTGTAGCTCATTCATGTCGTCCTCATTTCCAAAATCTACAGTGTATGGATCTTCCTCATATGTGACTTCACCGGTATCATCTTCAATTGACTCAATCAGAATTCCACAAGAATTTCTTCTCGAGTAGATCTTCTCTGCGTAGTATTCTCTGAAGTTGGCCATTGCAAAATCCAAGAAGGCCGGGTCAACGTGCATGTGACGGACTCCTTCAGTTACAGGAACAAGAGCAGTGGATGTTTCTGTTGTAGTCTGAATAGAGGGCACAAGAGAGAGTTGAAGGTCTGAACCAGATGCACCAGCAGCCTCCACATTAGGAGTTCCCTCAATAGCAAGTGTTCTGGCTGCCTGTGAAAATCTTGGAAGTTTCAGGTTTTTAGGCACAGGAGCCAGCTTCTTGATTGATTCCAAGGCTTCATCTACAGGTTCGTCATGAAGGAGACTGTTGACGAAAGATTCATCGTCATCTGAAGAGTTCAGTCCATCTCCTTCAGTGAAAATATCAGCATCAAGCTCAAAATCACTGTCATGTAGTGGGCTCGAGGAAGCACCAGTAGAATCTTTGCCAGCAGGCATGGTTGTTGAAGAATTTGGATCTTGTGTATTGTCATCATCAGTCTCTGGATTAGCTTGAGGCAGGTCTTTTGGCAACTCACTTTCTTGATTACCACCAACATCACCGTCGGGTTTGGTACTAAGTTGTTTGTCTTCATCTGATTTGATTAACAAATCCTTCAGTCTTTGGATCTCAGCAGCCTGTTCAGCAATTACACGTGACTGTTCACTAATCTTCTGGTTAGCCACTTGCAGAGAACAATTTAAGTGATCGTTTTGACTTTGAAGATTTATAACTTCAGCTTGTAGTTCCATCATCTTCTCAGAATCAGAAATTGTTGGGCTTGTAGTTACAGTGTCAGAGGGTTCAGTGGTAATCATAGCATCTTCAGCTATGGTCTCCAATGGTCTCATATCCATATCAATCCTATCGGCTTGATCAGCAGGAGATGGAGAGACAGGTGTAGTGGCCAAAGTTGTATCAAGTTGAGTGCTTGAAGAACCAACAACTTCATATTCATCAGAGGAACCAGGTTTTCTTCTAACTTGGAGTTTCTCTGTGCAGGACTTGCTTCTCACAGCTCTTACAGTGAGTAACCCAGACGATTGATTTCCTTCATCAGCAGTAATTGTAAGCTTGTTTAAAGTTAACTTATGAGGAGACTTAGGAGACCTTTCTGTCTCAGCTGCAAGATCAAGTGTAGAATCCTCTTGATCGAGAGATACCGAAGAGTCGTCTTCATCTAAGTCATCCTTGGACAGTTTATAGCTTTCATCTGATGATGATTGTGGTGTCAGGTTCGTCGAGGCCCTGGAAGATTCTCCAGTCCTTTGCCTTTTCTGAGGGTGAACATATGCAGTTTGAGTAGGGTGTCATCTGAGCTTGAGGAGCTTGATTCTTCATCATTGGTGTCATCACCTTTCTCAGCTTCAGAAGATAACACATTCACTGGACTCAAAGGGTGTTCATCATGCTCAGATGCTTCAACGTTTTCACCTTGGAGATTCCCAAGGACTTCAGCAGCAGCAGCAAGATCTGAGATAACTGGGGCATTCAAGTCCAATTCATGGTGGACTTGAGCCGCATCAGTTGGTTCAATATGAGCTTCATCTGCAGCTTCATCCATGTGAACATCTCCTTCAGCATCAACGGTAGCAAGTCGAGCTATCATCTCGGGAAAGAAGGGCACTTCATTTCCTTGGTACTTACCCTTGTGGTACTTGCTATACGAGCTAGTATTCATAGAACTTGTGGAGAAAGTTTCTCCTTGCTTCAACAACGTTGGGTACTAATGGTCTAGGATGGCTTGAACAAAGCGTGGATACATCAGGAATTTCTTTTGCCTTTCAGTGGGGTGTAGGTTGGAAATCATCCACTTCAGTAGTTGATGGGAAAGATTGAAACCATCGCTTGAAACAAACCCATGGATAGCACAAGCAGTATCTTCAATGAAATCATCTGGAGCTGCTTTGCGGTGTCCAAACGCAGAAATGAAGAAACTGATAATGAATTTCCAGTTTGTCGGGAATAGAGTTTTCTGAACTTTGTTGCTCACATCAGGAAGAAAGACACCCGAATATCCCATTCTTGTAATAGTTGACTGCCACACAGCCTTAGTGAAAGTCTTGGGCTTGTCAGCATCTTGAAGATCAAGGACAGTTCTGATCTTCTCTTCAGTGATCTCAACATTAGTGTTCTGAATTCTAGATCTTATCACGCTTGTTCCATCATCCAATTCTGCAGATTCAGCATTATACCAGAATGCTTCAATAATACCCTTGTAGATAACAGGGTTGATCTGCATGGCCGTTGCCCAGTTTGATTGTAGCATAAGATCAAGGGCTTGCTCGTTAGAACCTTCCCAGTGTTTGTTAAAAATGCACCTTCCGTTGTGCAGGCGACCATACTCTAAGGCTTCTACAGCTTGTCTGGAAGGCATCTGCACATATAGAATTGAATGATTACATCAAATTTAACACTAGATGAATGTCTTGTCACACTTAACCCGTGATAGTGACAGAGCTTTTCATTTAAGTATTAATGACATAAACTAACTCATATAGTGCATATACTTCAAAATGATCACAAGCAACCGGAATGTTTTGCATGAAAATTGAAACAAGACCCAAAAGAAGATTAAAGCAACTAAATTCTGATTTGTTGGAGGGTCAAGGAGATTCTTAATGAGAAATCTACTACTTGGTCTCAACAACAGTCTCAGATATCAAGCAAAGGAGGGCTTGGCACACTGGGATTAACACCTATAGGTTTAGGTTGTCCCAATTAGTCAAGTTAGTTTAGGGAAAGTCACATAGGGACTTGGTTCCACCCGAACTTGTGAACTCCTTGTTTTGATATAAGTAAACAACTTAGATAAAAACAAAGCTTTACATGTAAGACTGGAAAGTTGGATTAAACATAGCTTAAAGATTTAAAAAACCAGTTAAATGCATGTAATAAGTGTAGCAATGACTTGTCAGACATTCAGAGCAATACCAATATATCTGAAATTAAAACATTTGCAGTGAATTGACTCAAGTCCTCTAAGCAGAAAACAACAAGTCCGCTAGGATTCATGTAGATGCAAGGAGCGATGGATCGTTTGCTAATCACGTGATAATGAGATGAAGACGAGATCAAACAAGTAAATACAAATGGAATTTGTATTAATAAGCCTTGAGAGCACACACACAGAAACACACACAGAAAGGTAGAATATGGCCAGAAGTTCTCAGAAGTCTTGAACTCTCTACACATGCTACCTATTTATAGGTACGACTAAATGAGCTGTGGACCATGTCCGGACCATCTGGTCCGAGCGGACCATTTGATACGTAGGACCAACTGGTCCGCTGCCCTCATAGTCACACACACATATGCTCTCACATAGATACAATACACGAGACACAATGTAGCATAAGAATATGCTTCTACAAACTCCCCCTTAACGTGTAGTGTATCTATTTTCTAACTAAACTTCAGTCTTCAATCTTCAATAATGTTGCATCCGATCGTCAACTTGAAATCTTGTCAGAAATAGAGCTTGCATGGCTGGATCATTCTTGAATAAAACTTTGATCTTCAAGATTCACTTGTGAAAGATATAACAAACTCCCCCTTTCACCATGCTTGAGTCTTGACACACAAAAACCTGCAACTTTAGAAGACAAAAGTGCGGATTTTCTTTGAATTTCCAAAAATAATTTAATCTTGGTGCAAAACTTCACTTTGAGAATCCAAGATATTGATTTTGAAATTTTGATTTTGTATCAAGTGTTGATCAATCGAAAACAACTAAGAAATAAAATCTTTTTGGCTTTTAGAAACTTTAGATCAAAACACACCTAAAATCTTTTTGATTTTTCAAAGCTAGGCTAAAACACACCAAAAATCTTTTTGCATTTTACAAAAATGGAAATATAAATGCAATACAAAATTACACTCTATTTTTGGTATTTTGCGAGAAAGATCACGACACGAGATCATATCAGACATAATGCATCAAGCACATTTCAATTTCAGTCTTAATCAGCATGCAAGCCAAGATAATCGCAAATACAACATTTATGTTTATTTCAGCATGCACCAATCATTTTTTATCGTTTTCAGATATGCTTAAGGTAATTTTATCATGCACTGATAACTCGGCCTCCACTCTATCAGAAATACTGGCAAATCATCATATTTATCATATAAAACCAACTTTCTTAGAGATTTAATCATCCTTGATGAGTCATGCAAAAATAAAGCAGAACCCTAAACAAACAACAATCAGGTCGGCCTTGTGAGCACGCAGAGAAAGTCCGATTGTTTAGGAAAATAAGAAATATAAAAATAAAGCAGAAATTGTATAATCCAACAACAATCAGGTCGGTACTCCCGTACACGTAGAGAAAGTCCGATGGATTATACGAAACACCAAAGAAAATAAAGCAGAACGTCAAACGAACACCAATCAGGTCGATCTTTCGATACGCAGAGAAAAGCCGATCGTTTGACAAAATAAAGAAAATCAAACAAGTTTAAATCTTTGCAAAATGAAAACATGCATTCATCAAGATATCTCTTTATTCTATTTTTGGAATCATCACACAGCATTCATCAAGAAGCAAATAACCAAAGATCATCATGCAAGCTTTATGTTTATATCTTACTTTCAGATATCAGATTAGTCATGCATATTCACAGACTATGCAAGCACCTACAGCCTTTAGATTTAATCTATCCATGGCAGATAACATATATGCTGATGTACCATCATTTCTCGCTTTTGTCGGATCAATTTCTCAATTTTCCATTTTTTATATTTTTCCAATTTCTCCCCCTAAAATTCAAACAAACACTATTTTTTGAATTTTCAATTTTCTCCCCCTAAAAATATGTACAACTACAAAAATGTAAACATATGAACAAGAAAGAAAATTGATCGACCAACACTGACACTTTGCAGTTTTAGTTTTGGAAAAATCGGTTGAAAAACATTTGAAAATGATATTTTGTTGAAACTCTAAATTAAGCAAGTTCTTCACTATCAGCAACACACACATGATAGGTCTTCTTGAAGAAACCTGCAGACACCAGATAAAACATTAGTGGTTTTGGGATCGGCCCGAGTCAACAGCCTCGGGTCGCCCGGTGTCTTCAACATGGTCTTTTACACCCAAGGAAACAACTCGGGGTTTCCAGATCTTGGGCGATTGAAATTTTTTTCAATGAATCCACAAAATTATCAACTTGCGTCTTTGCCCAAGACGGCTTACTAGCTGATTGGAACCTGAATGATTGTGGTTCATCAAAAATATGACCATTTAAATCCACATATTTAGCAGTTTTGTGCACATAGGAGTGAATGCTCGCATTCGTAGGACATTGTGCAGCAAGATGCCCTGGTTTACGACATGCATAACACTTCCTTTGAAAAACATTAAGGGAACTGCTACCCAGATTTGATTCAAAAATTTGATTTTTATCAACAAACTTCTTTAAATTTCTCTTGTCCTGTTTGAACACATCATGATAACCAAAAATATTTTCTGAACTGAATGAATCAAAGAAATCATCAGAAGTATCATACCTTGGAGATGGACTTCGTTGAGAAGAACCAGAACTATAAGAAGATCCTCCAGAATAGTAATCAACATCCTTTGATTTGAACACCGGTTGTTTCTTCTGCTATTTGAATTTGTTCTTTTGATTTGAACCAGCAACATTCTTTGCTTGTTGTGTTCGAGGAACTGATTCTTCTTTAGCGTCATAACCAAGACCTTTATGCTTGTACCCCTGAACTTTTGAAGAATTTAAAGAAAACTCTGGAGCTTTTCTTCCTTTAGCTTCGCTAGTAAATTTAGCTTTAATAGCCTTCAATTTGTTATTCTTAATCAAAGCTCTTTCGTCTTCATGAGCTGAAGAAGAAACAGAATCAACTTTCTCACAAATCTTTTCCTCTGCCAAAACTTTGGAAGTTGAAACAAACTTTGGAGCTTCACTCAATTTCTCCTCCTTTTTCTTAGATTTGTTTTTTTTCGTTGTTGGAGTTGCAAATTTAGAATAATCTTCCAATTCAACTCTTGGATCAAATGACACAGATGGAGGATTTAAGATAACCACTGGAGCTGGAACAGAATGTAATTCCTCTTCTTTCACACTTTCGTCACTCTTTTCCTGATTGTAAATGTAATTCAGTAGTGTAGGAGACATAGCTGAATTCTTTACATGCTTTTGAAGAGCGAGAATCTCAACTTTTAACTCAGATATTTTGACTTGAGCAGCCAACAAATCTTTCTGAGTACCAATAAAGTCATCTGATAATTCATTGTATTCAGCCTTCAGTTACCTTTTGGTATCACATAACTCCATTAGCTCAGCATGAACCTTCTCCCACTTCTTAGTAAAATAAGCAACATCTTTTGTTAAAATGTCATTCTTTTCACGCATCTGAACATTTTCATCTCGAAGCTTTAAAAGTTCTTCTTGAAGCTCTAAAACTTTATCTGCAGCTTCAACAGCAATCGCATTTGCTTTTTCATACGTTTGTTGAACAGGATAACTCTTTTCAAATAGATTCTCAAAATCTTGAACTGCATCAAGATGAGCAGCCTTTTCTTTCTCAAAGTCAGCAATCCATTTATCCTTTTCTGTTACTAACTCTGAATTAACTTTTTCTAAATCAGCACATCTTTGTTTTGAACATTCCAAAGCAGCTAACACAACTCTAAGTTCTTCAGTTATCAAACCATAATCGTTCAACAAAGTTTCAAATTTATCATTTGCAACAACACATGCTTTACAGTTCTTTTGTACCCCTTTTGTAAGTTAGCAACTCCATCTTCCAGTATTGTTTCACATGAACTTGTTTCTGAATTAGAATCACTTACCTCCTTCCTTACAACTTCAGCAATAAATGCAGATTCATCAGGATACCACTCGACATACTTATTTAGAGAACTATCATAAACCAAAGCAGGTTTGGTTGCATTTAATGCCAACTGTTTCTGTTTCTCTTCCATTATTTCAATATCCTTATTCCAATCATAATTTTCACCCCTTTGTGAAATCAAGGCTTGCGAGTTTGAATTGTTTGTTGAGGACGAAGAGACGGATATTTTCGGATTTTTACATTCACGAGCAAAATGTCCAATTTGTGAACATTTGAAACACCTAACTTTGGATTTATCCAATCCAAGTTCAGTAATGGAAGAAAAGATTGTTTACCATGCTTCTTCATATATCTCTTAACTCTTTCAACAGTCATAGAAAATTGCCAATGTAAATCTAACTCATTTAAATGATCATCATCCAACTCACTTAAGTCATTTGCAACCAAATCAACTTCTCCCAGTTTCCCAAAAATTGAACCATTTGACGATGATATAAAAGCAGATAACAATGAAGCTAGATCCTCAGATGCCTTATCAGGAATTGTAGACTTTGATGATTGATTTGGACATGTAGGAGTACAACCTGGAGAATAACTATAAGTATCAGATTTTCCAGCAAGAAATGCAGTAGGAGGACCTTCACTGAAAATGTTAGACTTTTTAGCATTTATGGTAGAATCATTTTCACCACGATATGCAGCTGGATTCTGTACTTTTGCAGGCATGGATTTGTTGACACTCAACTCCATATCACTTGCTTGTATCTGCTCAATCAAATTGATGAATGACAACCCTGAAAATTCTTTATCATGAGTAATCATCATTACATAGTTTTCCCATTTTTCAGGTAATGCCTCTAGTATCTTCTCTTTCATATCAGCTTCTCATTTGGATAATGCTTGAAATTGTCGAACTCTTTCTTTAGAACTTTCTGCTTGCTTTTCTTGAATTGATCATTTCCTTCACAACGTTTCTGAATTGCATCCCACAACTCTTTTGCAGAAGTATACGCAGAAAATTGATGTAATAAGTCTGAAGGTAGTGCCATTGTTAAAGCACCATAAGCTTTTTGTTCTACTTGATATGCCTTCTTTTGCTCACCAGTAAGACTTTGTTGCAAAACTGGCCTTCCATTTGTTCCTGTTGGATACTCGTATAGATTATTGTAAGATATCCAAAAATCAACATCATTAGCACCAACATATGCATTGAATCGCTTCACCCAACTATGATAATCTTCCAATCTGAGCAATTTTGGAACTTTCTGACTTGTTCCTATTTCATTATCATAGTTAATGATAGCTTGCATCGTGTTTTGAATCGCGGAAAACGCTTGAAAATCCGACATACTTTCCGAAATATGACACTGCAAAACCTTCAAACTCAAAAACGGAGGTCTTCCAAGCGGATTTAGTGGGTCAAAACTTGACGGTACTGACCATAGGCAGGTACAAGTCCTAGATCTCGTCGAGACGAACGTTTTGACTGGTATTGGGTTTCGTAACTCTTTACGGTTCTCAAGTTACGTCAGTTTTAGTGATGAACACTTTTCTGCCAGCAGACTAAAACACTTTCAGCGGACCAAAATACTACCAGCAGATCAGATTTGTACCTGCGGACAAAATCCGGATCAGATTTCGTCCGGCGGACCAGATTTCGTACGGCGGACCAGATGATACGGTGAAATAACTGTCGCGGATCAGATGGTATGCTGAAACTGCCACGGATCAAAAATATGAAGATTGCCTACGCGGACCAGATTAGCGGACCAGAATGCTGATGAAGATACACGGGCGGACCAACCAGCGGACCAGAAAATTCATCCGGCGGACCAACTGATTTCGAGGCTGATTTCACTGATTTTCGTGAAATTTGACGTTTGGAGCTGGAAATTCCTTTAGTATGATGCGAAAACACTCCAGCAACACTCAGAAATCATTTTCCATCGTTGAAACACTCGGAATTGCGGAAATTTGATGAAAAATGAAGAAAACCCAAACTTTCTCTCTCTAAAAATCTCCAAAATCACAGAATATGATCAGCAAATGAAACCAGATAGCTCTGATACCACTTGTAGATGCAAGGAGCGATGGATCGTTTGCTAATCACGTGATAATGAGATGAAGACGAGATCAAACAAGTAAATACAAATGGAATTTGTATTAATAAGCCTTGAGAGCACATACACAGAAACACACACAGAAAGGTAGAATATGGCCAGAAGTTCTCAGAAGTCTTGAACTCTCTACACATGCTACCTATTTATAGGTACGACTAAATGAGCTGCGGACCATGTCCGGACCATCTGGTCCGGGCGGACCATTTGATACGCAGGACCAACTGGTCCGCTGCCCTCATAGTCACACACACATATGCTCTCACATAGATACAATACACGAGACACAATGTAGCCTAAGAATATGCTTCTACAATTCATTAAGTTCGCTAAGAGAGAACAAGTTCACTTAGACATAGTAACAAGTTCGCTAAGCAATGGAACAAGTCCGCTAAAGCAAACAAGTTCGCTAAAGCAAACAAGTACGCTAAAACAAACAAGTTCGCCAAGAACTAATGAAGTTCGCTAAGTAGACCATGAAGTATGCTAAAGACTGAATCAAGTCCGCTAAGACCAGAATGATCTCTTATGCAGATTCACTACACTTAGAAATGACAACATAGTCAAGTTAACACTTATAAGCAAGTAAGAAATCCAAATGTGTCAACAGCTTCAATATGATCATTTAAAGGACAAAATGTGATTAAGTAAGCTTAACAGATTAGATGGAACTATCATATGTAACATTTAATCCTAACACACAAATACAAGCATGTTTGGATCAAACAACACATACCCAAATCACCAAATTCACATTCAAGCTAATACAGTCACATAAGTCACATAAAAACAATTTCATGCAGGATTTGACTTATTAAAGTCAAAATGACCAAATGAGTGTTCATACAAAGCTTAAATACCTAAGACAGTTCACATGACCCTTAGAGGCATCATAGATCACATCCTATGTATAAATGCTCTCAATTAGTCACAAAGATGGTCAATTTAACTTAGTTAGGTCAAGACATTCAGATTATGTCTATCTTAGTGTTAACAGTATCCAAGATCCTTCCACCTGAGTTATGACCTGTTACAGACCCATGGATCTTAACCAGTCTAAACCACCAGTGTTAGGCTTAATTGGATGTCAATTTACACAGAGAGAGACATACACAGTGTCACACCCCTAATTTCAACTAACGGAGTATAACCGTGTGGGGTGTGATCCAGACCAGGATCCAAGTCTTTAGTCACAACCAAACCATAGTTAAAGGGTAAACTAGTCATGTATTACATTTAATAAATCAGAGTTTACATTTCACAAAATGAGCGGAAGCATTAAAAGTTTACAAGGTGGTTGTTTAGTAAAAGTGATTACTAAATCATCTGAAATACAATTTCCAATGGGTTTTACAAAAGGTAAGTATTGCCAACGCCCGTGCCATCCATGATCCTCCAAGTAAACTGAAAAGCATTCAACAATCAAATGTCAGCCAAGGCTGGTGAGTTCACTAAAGCGGTCTACACGTCACATGTAGACCCAATGCATGAATAAAGAAAGGTAAAACACAATCATTAATCATAGGACCAGTAAAATTCCATATCATAGGTAGCTAGCCTATAGTTATGTCCACCTGAATTGTTCGCAACCGAAGCTGACAATGTTTTGATAGGGGGTACCTATGAATCTTGCCTTCCCGTGTCTATCCGGATCACGGTGGTTAGCCTAACATTGATCTCAGTCCGACCTCCAGTAGGGAGGGTGCATCCCGTGCACCGCTGAGCGGGGGTGTCAATCCCTAGTAGTACTACTCAACATTACCTTGCTACTGTATATTAGCGACTCGAATGTAAGGACTTTTTAATAAAAGCAATTCAGTGCAACATATGATATTTTGTCGGAAAGTTACTCAAGTAAAGAAATACCTTTACCGTTGGGTTGCCATCCTTTACCGGATGCAACTATCTGTGCGTTATCATCCTAAAACCGGATATAACAATAATAGTAAGTGAACTCACCTTAGGGTGCACTAGTACTCGGCAGTTGGTTCAACAGGTTGGTCAAAGTCAACCTATTCGGATAAATATGGTCTAATCAAATTAGAAGGTGTCGCTAGGACGAAATTAGCACATAAGCACCTAAACATGTTTCGTGCAACCATACAAGTCGCTCAATGCATATACAAGTCCCAAATTGGGAGAAAATCAAGAAATTGCAATTTGAGTCAAAGTTGACACAGAAAGTCAAATTTCTAACACCTAACTAGTGGCATAGCTAAAACCCACAATACTTGGAATTAGCTTCTTACATTTTACAGGAATATACTACACATCAATTAGGACTTGTTGCAAAAAGAATCAAGTAAAAAGGTTAAGGTATGAGAAAGTTATGCACGTCCGAAGTTGGCCAAAAATCACCTTTGTCAAACATTAACACACCATTTGGTGACATAGCTAAATTGCTCATTTCTTGGAGTTTACTCCTAAAATTTGGTAGGAAATAACTACTCAACATTTAGGGAATGTTTCAAAAAGAATCAACTCAATCGGATAAGTATTGAGAAAGTTAAGCGCGTCGGAAGTTGGAAATTTTAGCAATTTGCAAAATAGTCAAAGTAGGTTTAAAATTTGCATAACTCATTCAAAACTTAGAGTTTAGGCACAAAACCTTCCAGATCTTACTTTTAATATATAAACCTCATTTTTATTTTAACAAACCCCTCATTATAACGAGGTTATCATGCTCAACCAAAAAGCAAAGTCTACTTTTCACAGAAAAATACAGCTCTGCACACCTAACTTGCAGCAGTGTTTTGGATGACCAAACGGAGGTTTTAGAAAGTGTGCGAGTAGCCCAGTTAAATCTAAGACATATAACTTTACTACGGAAAAAGAATCAACTGATTTCGAAAAGAATTGAGCAAGTTATGACCTCTGCAAGTTGACCCAAAAACTGGACAGAATCTGTCCAAAAACGAGATTTGCAACACTTTTGGTTTGAAAGTTTTGAGTAACAATTTGTTCATCCAACTTCTACTAACATCATTATAAACATTTTATCATGGGTTTCCAGTTCCTAACACAAGCATACCAAGAGCATAGCAAAATTTGAACATAAGTCTAGCATTCAAGCACATATCCCCAAATTTCATGTTCAACCACATAAGCTTTTATCAAGAACACTTTATGGCAGATTTTTCTTCAACATTACAGCCATTATATGAACTCATATTCAACCCCAAACCATAAATTAACTTAACCTAACATTAAACATGTTTCATGAGCATTTTTCCACACCAAATAACACATAAACACAAGATTTACACATGCATTCAACAAATTTCGAGTTAGAGATTTTAGGGCTTACAATTTGGGGAGGAGAAATGGCGGATGGATGATGATGAGACGAGATGGAAGCTTTCCCTAGCTTGCTTGAAGGTTGAATGAGCTTAAACCCCTTAAATCTTGCTTCTTTGGTGTTTGATTTCAAGAAATTTGAAGTTGTGTGTGTGTTGGTGTTGGAACCGTGAGAAGTGAAGAAGGAGGAAGAAAATGAGGTCGTGAATGGGGGAGGAGGGGGTTAAGGGCAGATTTTTGTCTTTGGGGTAATTACCCTTTTGGTCCCTCAAGTCCCATTTCATGTGTAAATGACACAAAACTAGTAAAAGTGGGGTTTTTACTAAAACTTGAAAAGTAAAACCTTAAAAAAATGTTTTCTAAGTGTTTTTAACTCATTTAGCATGCAATGTTTAGTCGGGATACATAAATTTAACATTTAGACATAAAACTTCCAATTTACGCACGAAGCCCGGTTTCGCATAAAAATGTAAATTTTTACAAATAACACATAAGGTCACAAAATAAATTCACGAAACAAGTTATTAAAAGTAATTAGCGAATTAAACATTAACACATATGCAATTATTCAAATAACGGGTCACGGGTTCGCTAACGGAACTAACGGAGTTAATGGAAAAAGTTAATGGGGTTAACGGAAAAAGTTAGCGGAGTTAACTTGGGAAGTTGCAATTGTCACAGCCTCCCCATGTTAAAGAATTTTCGTCCCGAAAATTGTCGTAATGCTCAAGGTGCGTAAAATTTCTGGTTGTCACATCGTCCCCGAGTTGAAAGGAAATTTCGTCCCAAAATTTACCTTAGTGCTAACTGTTTCACGGGATTTGCCCTGATGGTGTTATTACTAGAGAATCCAAGTTCTCTGTTCCAAGGGGGGTGATGGACGGTATATGATTAAAAGCATCGAATGAACATTTCGCATGAGCGTACAGAGAGTGATTTCCTATAATGAACATTTCCGTGAGTGAGTTGAATTGCATCGCATGGTTAGGTTTAACGAGTGTCACGATGACACCATATCCGAAATCGAAGTATTTAATATGACGAAGTGACCATATATCCGAGTAGTCTTCAGCTATAGCATCCAATAAGATAACAGAAAGTATTGTGTCACATGACACGGTAGAGGCAAGAAGTGCTGCAAAAAGGTTCAAATGTTAACGTATCTGGAGGGTGGTTATGCATCCTTGAATTTGGCTAAGATCGGGTGGTTCTTACAGCTCGCAGAAAAGGTATAGGCAGATGACGCTGCAAGGTATCGTAGTACCAATAGCATAGCGAGTAAGCGCGGTAATCTCACAAAGAAGTGCGGTAATTTCATAAAGAAGTGCTCTGCTTCACCAAGCCGGTGACAATTTAGGCGTACACGAGGTTAACAAGTCGTGGTATGTCAGAAATGCAATAGCTAGATGACCAATTAAAATATTTCACCAATTTCCATGGTGAACCAAGACGAGTATGGATCTAGGATGAGTAACCGTTGATAAGGGCCCTGGAAAAGTCACGGTGTTGCTCTAAATAACATGTGATTTGTCTTTTATAATACAAAACTTGAGTTGTTAAAACGTTGTTGTTCATATGTGTCGTAATCTATATTTAACCCTTAGTAGGAAATTTATATCATGATGTTCCCTCTCAATCTCGAGGGTTGGAAAAACAATAAGTTTTATTTGATTAAACTGTGTATGTCCCCTCTAGTGAAAATATGCATGAGGGACATGGGAAATCGCAACAGAAATGACATAGATTTTGCTTTATTGTGGGCATTGTCCCCTTAAATGAAGTTTCTAAAATAAGGTTTTTGTGTCTATGATTTCAAGGTAAATCTATGGTTCAGCACTGATCCCACCTTCCACATGCCGATAGTGCTTATGTATAGGGTGTACCGCAGCTAACCCACCACACTACCAGCACGTTGAGGGTATACCAGTTTCCTTGCCATGCCTGACTATTTGACAAATCTTGTTAGATAATATACTTGAAAACAAGGTATCTTATGTATTTCCCCAATGCTTTTGAGTTGAATGTGAGAGAAAAGTTTGAAACCATGCAATCATGTGAAAATTTGAATTTTGTGACAAAAAGGTTTTTCCACATTTTCGGTCGGTGGGGTCTTCACACATGGTGAGGATTATCAAGGGTTTAGTGGACGCAACGCGAATACAATTTGAGTTTCTGAAGTGAATTCAAAAGATAAGGTAGTCTTTCACGTTTAGATTTAAAATAAGGTTCGCCAACATGGGATATATCGTTACGCATATTTCCCCTCGGTAAAGATCCAAAATAAGGGTGACGTCCTAATGACCGAAAGGTTCTTTGTAGAAGCATGAATGATATCAAGTATGGGAATACAGACTCAGGGTGAAGGGCGAGGTAGCTAGTATAGGGTAGTTGCAACTATACGTTCTGAAGAGAGTCATCCGGTACAATTTACACGAGTCTGGGGAAGAACGATTTTGGGTCGACTGATATGGATGTGATTGTGTAGAAGGTGGTACCGTACAGAAGGATAGAACACCAGTTTATATCGGCCCTCAAGAGTAAGTAAAAGTGCAAACGTGTAGTAAGAGTAGGTTTCCGAAATACCAAGTGCTGACGAATTCGAAATACTACCTGGCTTTCAATGAGTGTAAATACGAATTGTAGTTAAGGTTTCGCGAGGTCTACTGCGTATCAAAAAGCCGCATTGCATAAGATGTAAAAATATCGGGTACTTGGGTCGCTTTCAGTGGTCCTCGGGTAGCTCGCCGCATATACGATAAATTCAAACGTGTCTTCGTCAAATCTGGAGTCAATCTACTTCCTTACGCGTGTCTCAAAAGTTCGGGTCAATCATTCGACTAGTTATGAAGCCGAGGGTTACCAATGAAAGTTTTTTTTTTCTAGAAAAGAAGGAATGAGAGCAATGGGTAACAATGTATGATGCTGTGGAACTTTCCTAGCATACTGCTGCCTATCGCTGGTTGTCAATGTTTGTCATACGGGAGCTTCTGACAAAAAGGTCATGGTAGGGTCATCAATGAGGTTAACTAGCCACAATGGCTCAAGGCTTAAAGACCACCCAAGTTATAAGAGGTAGTAAAGAGAAAAGATTCGCTAGCAATCAAGTTCACAGATGAATCGAGTGTTAATGACGAAACAGGAAGTTATTTCACCAACATCACTCCGTTAGGTGAGATTGCATTCGTAGTGAGGTATAAAGGGTTTAAAATCTTGACGAGACTGCTACTCAAGAGAGGAGAACTTCACAAGATTTTCCTGCCGAAAGGTTGGTTCCAAGGGTTGAGGTGTAATTTTCCATTCAAGATGTCTGGGTTTCCATCAGGTTAGAGTTTTATGGTGTTGTTGCACAAGTGAGAGAGCTTGAAGAATGGTTATGGCGGTTAATGTCATCGGAGTAGAGTTAGGATTGCGAATAAACCAGAATCGGTTAAGAGTTAAACCACAGATCGCTCATCGCGAGGGGAGATCTCGTCATCGGATGGTGTGAGTAATACGGTGTCTTACTGGGGTTATCACTTGCAAAAGCATTTTTAAAGGAGCTGATAGGTTGGAAGCCATAGCTAAGAGAGACGACAACGGGTGTGATGGCGAAATGAACTTTGCTAGATGTCCTCAACCATACGGTTGAGTCCCATAAGCTTGAAAATTTGATGTCATGAGAGTTTTGAAATGAAATGTCGTATTCCTACAACTGATGGTTTGCCCAGCAGAATTCCCCAGGGCTTCCATACACTGTAAATTACATTTACGTGTGCACCCGTAACGGTAATTTACCTTATATGGTCACACTGGTTCCTCTTACTTTGGCTACCAGGTTCGATGGGGTAGTATGTGGTTTCCAAGGGGGTAAAGTATCAAGAATGTGGTTAGTAAATCATAGGTAACTGACCGGGATTTGCCAAGGAGACAAGTTTTGAGAATAAACATCTCATTCAATTTAAAGTTTACCATAGGTACGATTTGGTAAGCTAGTGGTTCAGTAGGAGTATGGGCAGGGCATGCTACAATGCCCCCAACTTATCCTAAAGATATAGAGTAGTTATTGTCCGACTCGATCACGAATCCGTTATACACACATATGTTTATATATATTCAGAGAGAATATCATATTATTCTCAATCATCACATGCCTGATTTCATTTATGTTACTAGAGTCACATTCACACTGAATTATCACAAAACAACTATGCGATTTAAAATGCAAGGTCTAAACTGACCAAGGAAAAAGGGTGTTAACATTTTAGGGTAACAGACGCAGTCACAAGCATCCCATGAGAAATCATCTGATTCTATACAATGTTGCCCTATACGAGGCTAAACAGCGTCCTTTACTAACGCACTACGATAAAGGTACTCTTGGTGTGTTAATGGGTGTCTTACCGGAATAGGATCTACTACGATTCCTATTTATGTTATAAGAGAGTATGATCAGTTAAGCTAAGGATATGTTGGATCATTGTCGTAGAGTCTAGATTACCATGATCTAGGCCTAAAGGTAAACCTACCCAGGTCATTCAATACAAACAATGTTGTTAAGGGTTAAACAAGTCCGCTAAAAGCAAGTTCGCTAGGAACAAGTTCGCTAAGCATATAACAAGTTCGCTAAGGCCAACAAGTTCGCTAAGGAGCCAAACAAGTTCGCTAAGAACAAAGGTTCAAGTTCGCTAACAGAAGTTCGCTAAGAAGGAATCAAGTTCGCTAGGAACAACTTCAAGTCCGCTAAACACAGGGACCAAGTACGCTAACATCAAGTCCGCTAAGAGCAATTCTAGTCCGCTAAGAGCAATATGAAGTTCGCTAAGAAGAAATGTAACAAGTACGCTAAGCTTTATACTTAGAAAAATTTTCTTAACTCAAAAATTTCTAAGCCTCGGGAAAGAAAAAATTTCTACCCAAAATTCCAATCCCTATATTGACACATGACAGGAGTTCTAAATGAGGATCATCTTCGGCACGCGGGGCAGTACTCTTGGGGAATGGGTTGTAACCAAAGCTTTTTCAAAAACAGTTACAGTTCAGAAATTTTTACTTTTAAAATGTTCTGGTTCGCTGTAACCAATGGCTCTGATACCAATCTGTCACACCCCCAATTTCCACTAACGGAGTATAACCGTGTGGGGTGTGATCCAGACCAGGATCCAAGTCTTTAGTCACAACCAAACCATAGTTAAAGGGTAAACTAGTCATGTATTACATTTAATAAATCAGAGTTTACATTTCACAAAATCAGCGGAAGCATTAAAAGTTTACAAGGTGGTTGTTTAGTAAAAGTGATTACTAAATCATCTGAAATACAATTTCCAATGGGTTTTACAAAAGGTAAGTATTGCCAACGCCCGTGCCATCCATGATCCTCCAAGTAACCTGAAAAGCATTCAACAATCAAGTGTCAGCCAAGGCTGGTGAGTTCACTAAAGCGGTCTACACGTCACATGTAGACCCAATGTATGAATAAAGAAAGGTAAAACACAATCATTAATCATAGGACCAGTAAAATTCCATATCGTAGGTAGCTAGCCTATAGTTATGTCCACCTGAATTGTTCGCAACCGAAGCTGACAATGTTTTGATAGGGGGTACCTATGAATCTTGCCTTCCCGTGTCTATCCGGATCACGGTGGTTAGGCTAACATTGATCTCAGTCCGACCTCCAGTCGGGAGGGTGCATCCCGTGCACCGCTGAGCGGGGGTGTCAATCCCCAGTAGTACTACTCAACATTACCTCGCTATTGTATATTAACGGCCCGAATGTAAGGACTTTTTATAAATAAAGCAATTCAGTGCAACATATGATATTTTGTCGGAAAATTACTCAAGTAAAGAAATACCTTTACCGTTGGGTTGCCATCCTTTACCGGATGCAACTATCTGTGCGTTATCATCCTAAAACCGGATATAACAATAATAGTAAGTGAACTCACCTTAGGGTGCACTAGTACTCAGCAGTTGGTTCAACAGGTTGGTCAAAGTCAACCTATTCGGATAAATATGGTCTAATCAAATTAGAAGGTGTCGCTAGGACGAAATTAGCACATAAGCACCTAAACATGTTTCGTGCAACCATACAAGTCGCTCAATGCACATACAAGTCCCAAATTGGGAGAAAATCAAGAAATTGCAATTTGAGTCAAAGTTGACACAGAAAGTCAAATTTCAAACACCTAACTAGTGGCATAGCTAAAACCCACAATACTTGGAATTAGCTTCTTAAATTTTACAGGAATATACTACACATCAATTAGGACTTGTTGCAAAAAGAATCAAGTAAAAAGGTTAAGGTATGAGAAAGTTATGCACGTCCGAAGTTGGCCAAAAATCACCTTTGTCAAACATTAACACACCATTTGGTGACATAGCTAAATTGCTCATTTCTTGGAGTTAACTCCTAAAATTTGGTAGGCAATAACTACTCAACATTTAGGGAATGTTGCAAAAAGAATCAACTCAATCGGATAAGTATTGAGAAAGTTATGCGCGTCGGAAGTTGGAAATTTTAGCAATTTGCAAAATAGTCAAAGTAGGTTTAAAATTTGCATAACTCATTCAAAACTTAGAGTTTAGGCACAAAACCTTCCAGATCTTACTTTTAATATATAAAACCTCATTTTTATTTTAACAAACCCCTCATTATAACGAGGTTATCATGCTCAACCAAAAAGCAAAGTCTACTTTTCACAGAAAAATACAGCTCTGCACACCTAACTTGCAGCAGTGTTTTGGATGACCAAACAGAGGTTTTAGAAAGTGTGCGAGTAGCCCAGTTAAAGCTAAGACATATAACTTTACTACGGAAAAAGAATCAACTGATTTCGATAAAAATTGAGCAAGTTATGACCTCTGCAAGTTGACCCAAAAACTGGACAGAATCTGTCCAAAAACGAGATTTGCAACACTTTTGGTTTGAAAGTTTTGAGTAACAATTTGTTCATCCAACTTCTACTAACATCATTATAAACATTTTATCATGGGTTTCCAGTTCCTAACACAAGCATACCAAGAGCATAGCAAAATTTGAACATAAGTCTAGCATTCAAGCACATACCCCCAAATTTCATGTTCAACCACATAAGCTTTTATCAAGAACACTTTATGGCAGATTTTTCTTCAACATTACAGCCATTATATGAACTCATATTCAACCCCAAACCATAAATTAACTTAACCTAACATTAAACATGTTTCATGAGCATTTTTCCACACCAAATAACACATAAACACAAGATTTACACATGCATTCAACAAATTTCGAGTTAGAGATTTTAGGGCTTACAATTTGGGGAGGAGAAATGGCGGATGGATGATGATGAGACGAGATGGAAGCTTTCCCTAGCTTGCTTGAAGGTTGAATGAGCTTAAACCCCTTAAATCTTGCTTCTTTGGTGTTTGATTTCAAGAAATTTGAAGTTGTGTGTGTGTTGGTGTTGGAACCGTGAGAAGTGAAGAAGGGGGAAGAAAATGAGATCGTGAATGGGGGAGGAGGGGGTTAAGGGCAGATTTTTGTCTTTGGGGTAATTACCCTTTTGGTCCCTCAAGTCCCATTTCATGTGTAAATGACACAAAACTAGTAAAAGTGGGGTTTTTACTAAAACTTGAAAAGTAAAACCTTAAAAAAATGATTTCTAAGTGTTTTTAACTCATTTAGCATGCAATGTTTAGTCGGGATACATAAATTTAACATTTAGACATAAAACTTCCAATTTACGCACGAAGCCCGGTTTCGCATAAAAATGTAAATTTTTACAAATAACACATAAGGTCACGAAATAAATTCACGAAACAAGTTATTAAAATTAATTAGCAAATTAAACATTAACACATATGCAATTATTCAAATAACGGGTCACGGGTTCACTAATGGAACTAACGGAGTTAATGGAAAAAGTTAACGGGGTTAACGGAAAAAGTTAGCGGAGTTAACTTGGGAAGTTGCAATTGTCACACACAGTGTCATAACAATAGAATAAGATGATGCATTACCTGATTGATAGCATGAGTGCATGAATTGAAAAACACATACCTTTCTGAAGATCTAAGGTAGACTATGATCTAATGTAAGATGCAGTGTATTTCTCAATGACTCAATGAGTAATCTGCTAGGATCAAGCAGAATTATATCAGAAATCAAGTAAGCATCAGAAAAACTGATTATGATAAAGATTGCCCCTGTGTAGCCCAAAGTTGAGTCTTAACACTCATTGTCATTTGATAGAACAACATACCTTTTTGATGATCTAGAGTTTGCTAAGATCAATGAAAAAGATGTAATGCTCTTGATCAATCTCTCAACAGAAAGAAATTTTGTTTTGTGATCAGACAAGTTATGTTAGACTTCTAAATTTTTTACAAACACAGAAAGTTATAGGCATAATGAACATAAAGGCAAAATTTGAGAAACATTAAACTTAATCAATTGACTAATAAGTGACTAATCTAATCAGCAATTCTCAGCAGTTATTCAAGTTAAAGTCTCATCAAATTGGATATATAAAAAATAAAGCATAACAATATTTTGATTGAAGACTAGATAATTTCAACGAAATTGTGGAATTCATATAGTCAATCCAATCATGAGAGATAACAATTGAAACTTCAAAGTTGCTAAATAACAAACTCACAGGTATATAAACACAAACAGATTTGAGTCAGTAGCCACATTGAGTTATAATTAACAGACCAAAGTTCCAAAAGTGACAATTTAAATAAAAATTCCTAAGTATTCATATAACAGAGGATTACTACTTCTAATTTTTATTAATCTAAACAACCATTAGGGTTCAAATTGATTAATAAGAACATAATAGCAACCAACTGTTGTGAAACACTCAAAGGAATATTATTCTCAAAACACCAAACACTACACAGAACACAAAGTTCTCGGATTAAATGATAAAAGTGAGTTTAGATTCACATACCTTTAACTTGAGCACAAGTGAATTTAGATCAAGTAAAGATGAAAGAAATCTGTAATTTACATCAAATTAAAGCATTAGAACCCTAAAAGATTGAGAACCGAACACACGGCTCATCATCATCACCGAACCCAAAATCAACTCAAATATATAAAACCGAACCTGTGATTGCAATGAGAGTGTGTGAATCAACCCTAATCGCAATGAGAACAACAGATTCGAGAGAAATACGAGAGATTTCGATCGAACAGTGAGGAGGCAGAGAGTCGCCGGTTTGAATTTTAAGAGCGGATGTGTGTTTTTTTGAATGCGTAATTGGAAAAAAAATGACTAAGTCTCCTTTATATAATGTAGGGTTTAGCGAACTTAAAAATATCTATAATTACAGAAGTTCGCTAACTGTCTCCAAGTCCGCTAAGTATTAGCAGACCGAAACAAGTACGCTAAAGGAGAAACAAGTTCGCTAAGGCCTCAGAGAAGTACGCTAAGCTTAATGAAGTTCGCTAACCCAGGAAGTTCGCTAAGGCTAAATCAAGTACGCTAAGCCTAAGAGAAGTTCGCTAAGTTTAATGAAGTTCGCTAAGGCTAAGGACAAGTACGCTAAGCTTGAGATAAGTTCGCTAAGTTAGGAAGTTCGCTATAGCAAAACAAGTACGCTAAGGCCAAATCTGAACTTGATACAGAAAAAATTCTAAGTAAAAAAGAAGTTCGCTAAGGTATAAACAAGTTCGCTAAGAACAATTTTAAACTTAGTAGACATAAATTGCAAGTGGAGAAGTTCGCTAAGGCAAAATCCTTCTTAGCGGACTTCTCAAACACTTAACCAAAATTAATCAAAACATAGGAGAAGTTCGCTAAGGACAAGTTCAACTTAGCGGACTTCTCAACATATACAAAAGACTCACACAAAAGCAAGTTCGCTAAGAACAATTTGTTCTTAGCGGACTTCATGAAAAACACCAAAAATTTAAAAATTTCTAAGGCCAAAAATTTACCAAAATATAAAAATTTACTATATAACTACAAAACTTAAAAACACAACAAAAAAGCATGCCTGCCACCAGTAACCTACCAGGAAGATAAATTTTGAATTTATAACACAAGTACCAGTTAATTTCAACAAATTTGATGATGACACACCTAGTACCTAAATATGACTTTTATCGGTCAAAATTCCACCCGAACTCAAAAATTCATTTTCTTTCAAGTTGGTTAATTTCAAACCAATACCAAGATTAATTTTAGTACAATTTGGTCAATTTTTCACCAAACTTGGAAATTCTAGCACATTAGCTTTGATAATTTACATATTTTTGTATGGTCGTGGTCAGACATGTTTAGAATCATACCAATCAATTACGTGATCAATAACACTTATAATTAAAATCACCTTTCGGGTCCGGTACCCTAAGTCAGATTGTCGGTATTGTTTATCCACTTAAGCTCAGACAAAGTAATTTTAACAAATTTATGTGACATATTTATCATGTTTTGTCCGATTAGTGAAAGATGTGATTAACCTTTTATACAACTTAAGTCACCAGAGTTCTACCATGGGCCATTTTTGCACTTCGGATACAGCCCACACACATAAGAATTTTAAATCGGTACATATGGAATTTCTTCAACATATGACAACTTTTATTATTTCCCCCTATTTCTTTAGTGTTAAGTAGCTGATTTCATGAATGGATATTATGATGGATCACGTGAACACAAGGTCATTGCTTTCGCAAAGCAGATGTGTCACGGATAAATGATGAATGATGATGGGATCACGTGGTCACAAGGTCATCGCTTTCGCAAAGCAGATGTGCCACGGATTTATTTATGGATGAAGCGACACCAAGGTCTTTGCGTAAGCAAAACAGATGGTGTGCTGATGAGTGAAATCAGGGACTTAATGCTAAAGAAATATTCGTGTGTGTTGGCATATCGTACTCAGCTCAGACTTAGGCAAATTTAAAGAATTTTGCACTGGTAGACTTAAAGGTTCACATTTTCAAGCAAATTAATGTGTAATCACAGAAATAGTCTACTTCTACGTATGTCGAGCCTACCGACACATCAAATGATAGAATTACCGGTCGATTGGATCATAGCCTACGGTTAGATCAACAAGACCAGAATCATATCATGTTCCTTACATATTGTCCGACCACAGACCAAAGGTTTTAGCTTTTTCAATGTTTTTGGTATTTTTTGCTATTTTTACTGCACAGCGTATAGAAGAAAAAGAAACACTAAACAAATACTGAATTGACACTATTTTTGGTTTTATCTACCATAGATGCAGGCACGGTAGACAGACTCAAAAACAAGCAATTTAAAGAAAAAGATATTCCTTAGGTCATAAATCATTTTGACTCGAGACACAAACATACAGAAATATGTTTCTCAGCCAAAATAAGTCAAACAACATAGGAACAGACTCATGTGAGTCAAAAGAGTTATAAACGCAGCAACGTAAAAACAAATAAGATAGATATAAAAAATTAGATAAAAGTAAAACAAACAAGAAGTGTAAAATCTTTTTGGTGATTTCTAATGAGAGGAATGCAAGACTTAGGATATATTCACAGAGAATTCACAAAAGAAAGAAACCTAGAGAGCAAGACACTAACGTATCAGGGAGCAAGAAGTTCTAGTCCTAGTCAAAGTTGATCATTCCTAAAGAGGTAACCAGAAAGTTGAACCTAGTCATGTCAAAGGACTTAGTGAAAAGGTCAGCTAACTGATTTTCTGAGTCAATCTGAACTAAGGTGACTAGATGCTTCTCAGCACAATCCCTAATGAAATGATGTCTAATCTCTATATGCTTAGTCTTAGAGTGCTGAATCGGATTTTTAACAATACAAACAGCAGTAGAATTATCAATATGAATAGGAGTACTCATGAAATTCAAACCGTAGTCCAGCAATTGATTTTGGATCCAGAGAACTAAATAGCAGCAGAATTATCAATATGAATAGGAGTACTCATGAAATTCAAACCGTAGTCCAGCAATTGATTTTGGATCCAGAGAACTTGAGAGCAGCATGATGCATCAGCGATGTACTCTGCCTCAGTAGTTGAAATGGACACCGTAGTCTGCTTCTTGCATTGCCACGACACGAGTCGATTTCCCAAAAACTGAGCTCCATCCGTTGTAGACTTCCGATCGAGTTGATAACCAGCATATTCACTATCTGAGTAGGCTCTAAGATCGAAGGCAGAATCTTTTGGATACCATAGCCCTCGGTTGGGATTTGACTTCAAGTATCGAAAAATTCTCTTAACCGCAGTCAAATGTGATTCTTTTGGTTTGCTCTGAAATCTTGAACAGAGACAGACTCCAAACATGATATCGGGACGACTTGCTGTCAAATACATCAATGACCCGATCATCGAACGATATAAGTGTTCATCCACCGAGATACCATGAGCATCAGTATTTAGTCTGTGACGAGTTTCCACTGGTGTAGAGAATCCCTTGGAGTCGTGAAAACCAAACTTCTTCAGAATCTCTTTAACATATTTCCCTTGGCTGATCAGTATGCCATCTGGCGACTGCTTCACTTGAATTCCTAGGAAAAAGGTTAATTCACCCATGGCGCTCATCTCAAACCTTTTCTTCATCAAGTCCTCAAATGCATGACAAAAATTCTCGTTTGTCGACCCAAAAATGATATCGTCAACGTAAACTTGAACTAAAAGCATATCCTTCCCGATGTGTCGAATGAAAAGAGTCTGATCAATAATACCCCTCTTATATCCATTTTCCAGCAGATATGTTGACAAAGTCTCGTACCACTTCCTCGGGGCTTGGTGCAGACCATAAAGGGCCCTATCAAGTTTGTAACATTTGTTTGGAAATGACTTGTTCACAAACCCGGGAGGTTGCTGTACGTACACGTCCTCATCCAGCTCGCCATAAAGAAATGTAGTCTTGACGTCAAGTTGGTAAACCGTGATGTCCATAGACGCAGCATAAGCTAAGAAAATCCGAATGGCTTCTAGACGCGCGACAGGTGCATAGACTTCGTCATAATCAATGCCGTCTTCTTGCAGGTATCCTTTCACCACTAATCGAGCTTTGTTTCTAATGATTATCCCACGGTCGTCTCTTTTGTTCTTGAAAATCCATTTGACCGGTATGGGTTCAATACCCTTAGGAGCTTCAACAAGATGCCAAACATTGAGCAGTTTGAACTGAAGTAACTCTGATTGCATGGCTTCAATCCAATTATCATCTTTGAGAGCAGCAGCAACTGAAGTTGGTTCTTCTTGAGATATGAAGCATGAGAATAAACACGAGTTAACATGTTCAATTTGACTCCGGGTGATCCTTTTGTCTACGGGGCCTATGATCTGGCTTGTTGGATGACTTTTATGAATCCTTGATTCTTCAACAACGGTGTCTACGATGGTAGATTCAAGGTTCCCAATTTGCAAATCATTTCCCAGGACCTCACCGGTTTCAATTTCAGCTTCAGCTTCTGAATCAGAATCATGATCTTCAGGAGCAGTTTCCACATTGGTTCCCCCCTGAACTGCTGCAGGTGTTGGTTATGTTTCTACAAAAACTGGATCTTGCACTGGAATCGCTGTTTCATCAGGAGTTGCTGATGAAGATGACTCTCCGGATCGATTTACTGATTCACTCGACTGATTTCCCCTTGTCAGATTAGGAGGGTCTGCAGAGTAGATAGTTCCCCAAATCGATGAAGAAACAGGAGCAAAGGTGTCAAAAGTCGGAAAGTCTTCCTCACGAGCATCAACATCCGAGATAGTATTTCCTGAAACACCAGAATCAACAATATTAAATGTAGAAGAAAGAAAGTCAAGGTCATACATGCTATCTGAATCAGGTTCTCGAGGGATCCGAGTGTGCTCGTTAAAGTTAACATTGCACGACTCCATGATCACTTGAGTTCTTTGGTTGTATACTCGATATGCCGCAGAGGACATAGAGTATCCAACAAAATAACCTTCATCTGCCCGAGGGGCAAACTTGGCTAACTGATCAGACTGTATAAGAAAAGTGCAAGGACATCCGAACGGTTTTAGTCTTGTTAAAACAGGTTTTTGTTTTAAAAACAGTTCGAACGGCGTCTTGTTAGCATGCTTGACCAAGAGCGTTCTATTCAGAACATAGCACGCAGTGTTCACTACTTCTGCCCAAAAAGAGAGTTTAAGATTAGAATCAGCAAGCATGGTTCTGGCAGACTCGATAATGGTTCTATTCTTCCGTTCTGCAACTCCATTTTGTTGTGGAGTGTACGGTGAACTGAACTGACGAGTGATGCCTTTCAAGTTACAAAAAGCGTCAAATGTTTGATTCTTGAACTCCGACCCGTTATCTGATCTGATTATCCGAACCCGCTTTCTGCTGGCGTTTTCAATGCGAGTAACGAAATTCTTCAATATCTCAGCAGTCTCAGATTTTTCTCTCAAGAAGAACACCCACGAGTATCTGGAGTAGTCTTCAGTAACAACGAGGCAATAAGACTTTCCCCCTAAGCTCGAGATGTTCACTGGACCGAAAAGATCGAGATGGAGTTGCTGAAGAATTGTCGTCGTTCTTCCAGGTGGCTTCAGCTTGTGAGACGTCTTGTGTTGTTTCCCTTTCGAACACGCAACACAGTTATCGACATGCACGAATTCCTTTTCCGGTAGCCCAATAACGTGTTTTCCTCTTACGAGTCGATTCATGTTCCGAAAGTTGACGTGACCCATTCGCCGGTGCCATATGGTTGAGTCTTCTTCCGATGCCTTTACTAGAAAACATGCGATGGAACTTTCAGGCTTTGCTTCCTTCATATCCAATGCATACAAGTTTCCTCTTCGTTGTGCACGAAACAAGATCTGATCTTCAGGAATCTTGAGACCAGGCTTCAGAATTAGACATTCTCGATCGTTGAACACCATTGGCATTTGGTTATCGCAGATTTGCGACACACTGAGTAGGTTGAACTTCAGATTCGATACTAGGTTTACCTTATCAAATGAAATTTCTCCGTTGGTTAAAAGACCATTTCCAATTATTCTCCGCCATACACATCTCCCCCAAAGGCAACAGAACTACCGTTAGATATTGTTTTAACATCATACAGCAAGTCCTTGTTCCCTGTCATGTGCCTGGAGCACCCGCTGTCCATGTACCACGTGTTTACAGCTTTTCGGGTACGTCCCTGCACAAGTAAAGAAATTGATTAGTTAGAGGAGGGACCCCGGTTATTTTGACCTAGGGTCTTCTTGATAACCGGTTTCTTCACTGTTGACGAAGATGGTGCGGATGAAGACGATGGTGCTGATTGAATAACTGAAGATGGAACGAAGGTAGTTGCAGGCCTTGGAGCTCTCATAGGCCTTTGAGATGGAAATGGCCTTGGAATAAAACCGGGTCTTGGCCTTGGGTTCCATGACCTGAATGGAGTCAGACTTGGTGCATTCATCCTTGGTTGATGTCTGATATGTGGCTGACTTGAGTACAGACTTCCCCCCTAAGCCTTGTGGTAGATACGGGGCTTGACTCGGAATGTACGGTTGGTTGGGATAAGACTGCTGGAACATAGAATCATCCCGCAATTCCATGAAGTCTTCACTGCAATTGCCGTAGTTTCTCGAGTGGAGGTGTGTACTTTGACCAGCATTTGCTTGTTGCTCATAGTAGTGCACTGGTGGCATTGGAGCGGCGCCATAGGCGTTGTACCCTTGATTGTAGATACACACACTTGCATCGTGATGAGGGTTGCCACAGACAGCACAAACGTTTTGCACAGATGGTGCAATTTGAACAACAGAAACATCAGATTTTACAACAGGAGTCACAGTTGATGGCTCAACAGATGAAGCTTCGGGAGTCTTCTCATCATTAGTAACAACCTTCTTCTTCCTTCTTCTTGTTCTTTTCTTCTTTTCAACAACAACAGGTTCAACACTTTCTGTTATTGGAGCAGAAGGCTCTACCACGATCAATGCAGACTCGACAGTTAGAGAGGAGGTTGTGCCAGTTACATTTTCAATACTCTTCATCTTTGGTTTGACATTCTTAACCATTACAACTTTGGAGTCAACAGTTCCAATGGGAGCAGAACTTTCAACAACATCTTTTAATTTTCTTGATTGAGGAGATTTCCCAGCATGTGGTGTTCATGTAGAGAGGGTTTCAGTTGAGGCACTTGATAAAGACTTCACCTTACCATCGGTGATCACAAGACCAGCTTGTGTGTGCATAACAGTCTTACCATGTTTGTCATACCCCGCCCCACCGCGCCCTGCCAGGCGCGGGGGAGAGGAGAGTGGGACTAGCCGCCCGTATCAGAACACGCGGAAGCAAACAGATAGATGCAAGATCACAAGGTCAACACACATAAACAGACGACCCGTCCAATACAAAATCAAATACAAACCATAATGGACTTAATATGTTAAGTCTTAAGTGATACACATCAGTCTACGCCCAGGCAGAACGTAAGGCTACCAACACGGTCAAAGGAAAAAGACAACAATAACAAAGGATAGTCATGACGGGGAACAAATCCCAAAATCAACCAAATCAACCCCAACGGGTACAAAACCCAACTCGTCCCTAACATCCAAACGTGACATCCACCCAAAGCCTTACTTACCTGCACATGAACCAAAAATACGTCAACAACAAAAGTTGTTGGTGAGTCGTAGCGCGTTTGACTCAAATCCAAGTTTCCACAAATCAAGTAACAATACTGTGCCTGTTATAAATTCCTATGGTTAAACCAGCACTCTGGGGGTACGATCCTACGGCCGCACGCCTCCCTTTGTGGACTAGGCATATACGCCATCACCCGACCCCTAATGGATCCAACAAACGGGTATGAGACACCTTGATCTACCTCTACAGCTGTATTGGTGCAATATATGTCTTTGTGGCCTAACACTAAGGCCCAAATTAACCATACTAATCAACATGAACGTCTCGTAACATGCGAGTTTAAATTTATAACATGGTAATAAATACCTAAGCACAGTAACAAACAAACAAGCAATAGTTTGACATGGTTCATGTACACCCCAAAACGTTAAAAAGTTAAAGTAGGGGAAAAGCTATCAACTCACAGATATCAAATGGTGGATCAAGCAAGCGTCACAGGGCACGAGAATCCAAACGTCCAAGTGTATCACAGTGGCAAGTCTATTATAATGATATATACATAAATATATCAGAACCTATCCGCAATTATATATGCTCAAGCAATTTGTAGCAACAATAACTAACAAAATGGGAGGTTTAACAACACTCCCGGGAACATACCGAGCGGACAACAAACACCCGACGAGATCATAGGGCCCCAACCGGGAAGTGAAATATCTTTACTAGAAACCAAAATGCCCATACTCGTGAAAATAATCAAACCGGGTCGCTCGATATTTCCCAAAACACAAAACAAAATCACTAATTCTGGTCACAGGGTCGATGCGGGCCGCAACAGGGTCATCCAAAGGCGATGCACCCCGCAACGACTATTTTGTCTTTTAGTGACTTTTTCCAAATTTGCATTTTTAGCTCGTTTCGACAACGGGGTTTCGTTCCCAACACTTCCAGTAGCAAAATACTCAATTTTTAGGCACTGAGGGCCTATCCATCCAAAGGTACAAGTCCCGGTTTTCTCCCAAATTTACCCAAAATCATATTACAAGCGGTTTTGACCAATTCCAATTAATCCAACACTTTGGTTTCCACCTATGGACTGATTCTAACTCAGTTTTAGGGCCAAGAGCCACTGAGATCATCCAGGTGTCATTAACCCATTTCAAAGAGTCCAAAATGCTTGGTTTCCGAGTTTTAACACTAGTATACAACAAGAGGGGTCTCCACCTATTGGACCAAACTCATTTTGTAGTCATTTACTACTGAGATGGTCAGGTTTCCCAGACCTAAGCTCAAGTTCTCAATCTAAACCCAAAATATCAACATGCATGCATTAACTAGTTGTACCTTGTGTAAGAAAACTTGTACTAAAGCGAATCCAAGCGGGTCTTTACAATCCCAGCCTCCTAGCACCCTCCAGAACTTGAATCTACCCTTGCATGCACCATCCATATCAGATTTAGGCAATGGATCATCCAAAAATGCAATCTAGAGCAAAACCCGATCATAACTAACCTTGGTTCACCACACGAGCACTCCCACACGTCTTTGATCACTCTTGATCATCCATGCATGCCTGGTAATGATGAAGATTCACAGATCAGAGGAGGAACCCAGAAAACTATAGCGAAACACTTATGAAAATGGGGGTTAGAAACTTACCCGAACACTTTAGAACTCGTATAGGCTTGAAATTCGACGCACGAGGCTTCCCTTGGCCGGATTCTTCCCTCTTAGGTGAAGGGGGACGGAGAAAACGAGAGTTCTTGAAGTGGGGGAAGTGAAAAATGAGCAGAAATGAGCAAAAACTCATTTTTATAGACCTGGGGATCAATGCGGGCCGCATCGGATTACTTCAGTGGGCGATATGCCCCGCATTGTCATCAGGATATCTCGCGGATCTTTTCCGGGTAGCGCACCCGACCCGGCGACCCGTCACACGATGCGGGCTGCATTGCTTCAAAAGAAATATGATGCGCCCCGCATCATTCCAGAAAAGAAAAAAAAAACTTTTTCCTTTTTATTTTTCTTGGAAAAAAATCCAATCCGATTCTCGAGGTTTATCCAAGGATGTTACATCCTTCCCCCCTTAAAAGAATTCCGTCCCGGAATTCACTTAGCCTAAAAAAGGTGGGGGTATTTCCTTTGCATATCCACTTCTGACTCCCAAGTGTACTCGGGTCCACGCCGAGCATCCCATCTAACCTTAACCATCGGAATCTTCTTTCTGCGCAATTTCTTCACAATTCTCTCAGCAATCTCAACCGGCTTTTCTGTGAAGTTTAGTTTCTCGTCCACATGAATCTCTTTCAATGGAGTTGCTAGTGCTTCATCAACCATACCTTTGCGGAGATTCGATACATGAAATACATCATGAACTCCACTGAGTTCTTCGGGTAAGTCCAATTGATAGGCTACCTTGCCGACTTTGGATATAATCTTGAAAGGTCCAATATAGCGAGGACTTAGCTTTCCTCTCTTTCCAAACCGAATAATCCCTTTCCAAGGGGATATTTTAAGCATTACCATATCTCCTTCCTTGAATTCCAATGGCCTACGACGACGATCGGCATAACACTTCTGCCGATCCTGTGCAGCTTTAAGCTTTTCTCGAATTTCCCGAACCTTATCATTCGTAGCCATAACCAACTCTGGTCCTGTAAGTTGCCCTTCTCCAACTTCAGACCAACACAATGGTACTCTACATTTCCTTCCATATAGAGCTTCAAACGGCGCCATTTCTATACTAGAGTGATAACTGTTGTTATATGAAAACTCTATCAATGGTAGGTGGGTGTCCCAACTGCCACCAAATTCCATCACACATGCTCTCAGCATGTCTTCTAAGGTTTGGATGGTTCTTTCACTCTGCCCATCCGTCTGTGGATGATATGCCGTACTCAATTTCACTTTAGTCCCCAACGCTTCCTGAAGACTTTGCCAGAAATGGGAAGTAAATCGGCCATCTCTATCAGACACAATTGATAATGGAACTCCATGCCTTGACACTATTTCATTTACATAAATCTTGGCCAATTGCTCTGTGGGGTAAGTTTCCTTAATCGGCAAAAAGTGAGCTGACTTTGTCAATCGGTCCACGATTACCCAAATAGCATCATTACCACTCCTAGTTTTAGGAAGCTTGGTTACAAAATCCATAGTCACCATGTCCCATTTCCATTCGGGTATTTCTAGAGGTTGTAGTAAACCAGCAGGTTTCTGATGCTCAGCTTTTACCTGCAAACACGTATGGCATTTCCCCACATACTCGGCAATTGCTCTCTTCATCCCCGGCCACCAATAGTGGGGTCTCAAATTCTGGTACATCTTATCATTACCAGGGTGCATCATATACTTAGACTTATGCGCTTCACGAAGGATCATTTCACGGAGACCACCTCCCTTTGGCACCCAAATTCTATTTCCCAATCTAAGGATACCATCTGGTCCCTTAGTAAGGCGACCCACGATGGTCATCATTTCTTCCTTTCTATTCACCTCCGGATCGGCTATTTGCTCCTTTTGAGCTTTCAAAATTTCACCAATCAGATCGACACGCACATCTATTCTCATCGCACAAACCCTCAGGGGCTTAGTTCTTTCCTTTCTACTCAATGCGTCAGCCACCACGTTGGCTTTTCCAGGATGGTACTTTATCTCACAATCATAATCACTTAACACCTCCATCCAACGCCTTTGACGCATGTTTAGTTCCTTCTGATTGAACAAATGCTGCAAACTTTTATGATCAGAGAAAACCACAAACTTCGTTCCATAGAGATAGTGCCTCCAAATCTTTAGGGCAAACACTACCGCACCGAGTTCCAGATCATGTGTAGTATAATTCTTCTCGTGTGTCTTAAGTTGCCTTGATGCATAAGCGATCACTTTGTTTCGCTGCATCAGCACACATCCTAACCCGTTGATCGATGCATCACAGTAAACAACAAAATCTTTTGTTCCGTCAGGTAAGGAAAGAA
>JBCNJP010000009.1:42982794-43075090 GCA_039602395.1 Deinandra increscens subsp. villosa
CAATTTAGATGTGGTTGGGCTCAATTAAACAATGTTTAGAGGGAGTTTAGTGGGCCTATATGGTCAAAAACGGGAATTAGTGGGTAATTAGGGTTACCAAAGATAGATTAGCTTGTTTTCCAAGCTAATCTCCCCCTATATAAGGATAGCTAATCTAGGGGTTTAGGGTTGCTGATTTTGGGTGTTCTTGGTGTTTTCAAAGAAGTGTAATCGAAATTCTCCCATAGAGAATTTCAAACCTTTCAAGTGTGTTGCAATCAAGTTTCGATCTAGCATTCTCAATCGGTTTGTGTGTTTCATTATTTTTCTAATCGTTTGTTCTTGTTTATGTCGTTTATACTTGAATCACTCTAGTGTTTAGATTCCGCACACTCACTAGAGATCGTGATATCGTGTTTGGGTTCTTTTCGATCCTTACAAGAAGCTGATAAGGGTGAGAAAAAATCTGTTACTTTTGCTAATAATCTGACAGAAATGCATCCAGATGAATTTGCCTGGAATGCAGATTCAGCAGCTCAAAATAATCATGCTCCATTTAGTATTGCGTTGACTGCTCATCATCATGATGATGACATCTTGTTAACTGATTCAGATTCTTATTCAAGTGAATCCTTGGTACAAGAAGGTTTATCAAAAGTTGCTGATAGTTTAAAGGTTGAAGAATCTAAATGTTTTACATGTGTAATATTACACAAGGAGATTGAATGTTTTGAGCAGTGTTCTAAAACATCAACTGAAGAAATTGTTGTGCTAAAGAAAGAGTTGGAAGATTTTCAAAAGAAGTATTATGAGTTAGTTCATGTTCATGAAGATGTTTTGAAGGAAAAGGCTCAATTGGCTGAGGAATGTGAGAAGGCCAAAGCTGGAGCTTTAGACGCAGCTCAAGATTTTGAAAATTTATTTGAGAAGAGTTATCCGGTTCAGCAAAAGTATGAGGAAGCTACAGCTCTTATTGATAAAACTGTTGTTACTGTTGAAAAGCTTCAAAACAAAGTTTCTATGCTTCAAGATGAGAATACTCTTTATCGTGACCAGAATGAGGTATTGACTAAGGATGTTGAGATCTATAAGCAAAAGAGAGAAAATGTTCTTGAAGAATTATTTGCTGAATGTGAGATCCGAAAGCTGCAAACTTATGAATATGATGATCTTAATGAAAAATTCATCAAGTCGCATAAAGAGGTGTTTGAAGCTTAACAAAAGATTAATGATTTGAAACTGGAAATTTTGGAGTTAAATAGGCAAGTTAATAATTGCAATTTGTCACCAACATTACTAAACTTCTAATACAAGCAGGATCAGAGTATGGAGAGCTCTAAGAAGGAGGATGTTCACTTGGTTCCTCAACCAGTGGATTTAATTGAAGTTACTTCTGCTCCTGTAAGGGAATAATTTGTGGCTTGTGTATTAAATCATCACTTGGCGGACTATTTTGAAGGCCTATGTGATAGAATAGGTGAAAATTAGTTGGGTTATGGGTATATTGGGTCATTGGGCCATTTTAGAGGTGTTTGGGCCCAATTAGAAAGTGTTTAGAGGGAGTTTATTGGGCCTATGGGGTCCAATACGGGAATTTGATGTATTTTAGGGTTTTTTGGATGGCTTGTTTACCAAGCTTGTCTATTCCTATTTATAGAACCCCTAGTCTACTTTGTAGAAGCTAGCCAGTTGAGAGAGACATAGGAGGACTGTTCGGTTTGCATCAAGGTTGTGTACCAGACGATCACAAGAGTTGATCGTGTGCATAATCAAATAAAGGTTTAAGTATTTCGTTTATTGTTGTTTACATTATTTTTCGATTTCTCCATCTCTATTCTTGAATCCAACGATTACTTGGATTCCGCACTCGTAATCGTTGTGTGATATCGTGTTTGGACCGTTTTCGGGACTTACAATTGGTATCAGAGCTAAGAAACGATTGTTTCGTGGCTCACACGATATCGATTCAAGATCGTACTAACGTTTTATTTGAGTTTTTGTGGAGTTTTTACAGGTTTCCGAATCTGAAAAGGGGTTGTCGATCCTCCTAAAGGGCTTTCCGATCAAGTTCTTATGTTCATTGGCGTCATTTGTGTGGGTGCTCAATTTGTTGAAAGTGAATTTTGTCTTCAATTGGGTAATTTTGTATAGCAGGTTGTGGAATTAAGATTTCAAAGAAATCGAATTTGGATATTCATATTTTCTGTCCTTCAATTCACGTGGGATTTGTCTAATTAAATTTGAAAAGATTGTTTTTTTCTGATCACGTGATTCCACTTTAACTGTTTTTTTTTTTGTCCGAGATACTCGTTCTCGATTCACATAATCGGTTGGGATTTCGATTGAAGGAAAAGATTTTATCAATATCATTTTGAATTTTAAATTTTGAAGATAACAAGAATTACAATATTGCCATAGTAAATCCGTACGTGAAATCAATTTGAAATTCATACTATTTACAGTATTGCCATTGAGATTTATTTAAATTGTATGGTCCTCGTTGATCGGTTTTAAAAGCTATAAACGGCCACTCAATTCAAGTTGGTGCAAATTAAGTTTTACGGGGTTTTGATCGTTGAATTTTTCTGCACCTTGTGGAGTAATTCGTTTTTTTTTTATTTTCATATTTTTTTGCTCCAAGTGTTTCAAGGTGTTACTAACGGTTTTGTTTGTGAGTTTATTGTGATTGTTTTACAGGTTACAAATGTTGCAGAAGCAAGAAGCCGTGTTCTATAAGCTATTCGATCGAAAATATGTGGCTTGGACCCTTATTTCGATCGAAATTTTTGGCTTTTCGACCCTTTTGGACACTTTTCGATCGGAAAGTCCCCTCGTGACTTTCGATCGGAGAGTACTTCCCGGTTCCCCACTTTTCGATCGGAAAGTCCCCTCGTGACTTTTCGATCATGTCCGTTTCGACCGGAAAGTCCCTTCGTGACTTTTCGATCAGCTCCGTTTCGATCGGAAAGTCCCTTCGTGACTTTTCGATCAGCTCGCATTTCGATCGGAAAGTCCCTTCGTGACTTTTCGATCTGCTTACACTTTTTGATCGAGCCGAAACTCTGCCCGATCGAAAAGCTGACTTTCCGATCCAGTTGAGACTTTTCGATCCATCCCTGTTCAATCCATTCAAGTCTTTCAGTTCGTATTTTATCCAGAAGTTCATCCAAAGACGACAATGACAAGTACTCAAGTTGCTTCTCCTCTTGTGAGTGATCAAACTCAGATATGTTCGAACTCGGCATGCTCCGAATCAATCGAACAATATAAGAAACTGTTTCGAACTGAAGAAAGAGACCGTCTGAATGCAGAGTACAAACTAAAGACTCATCTAAAACAAGTCGAACCTTACAAAAAGAGGATAGAGTCTTTAGGTGAAGAACTCAGTCAGGAGAAATATCTTTTCCGGATATTCCGTGAAAAAGAGGAGGAAAAGTGGAAGATCAATCATGCTGATGGAGCTTGGATCTGTAACTACAAGGAATGCTCAAACCCCATCTGTTGTGCCTTGATTAAGGAATGGGAACAGAAAATTCATAAATGAAATCGCAAATCATGCATTCACTGCTAGAGACCTTAGGGAGTCCAAAAGTAAGACCAAAATTTTTAGAGAGAAACTTGAGGCCATTCAGGTTGATGTTAAGAATCTTCAATCTCAGGTGAGTAATAAAAGCACTTATCTCAGGCTTGCTAACGCTAAGGTAGAAGAGCTAACCAAGGAGGTTGAGGAACTAAGAGCAAAACTTGACACTTCCCAATCTGCCCTTGAGAAACATCAAGTGATACAAAAGAAAATGATGGATTCTCATCATGCTTTATTCAAATCTGAAGAGCGACTCGAGCAGGTAAAACAAACATCTGGCCTCGGGGATGGAAATTTTCCTCCCCCATTACAACATGAATACATCAAAGTGCCCCAAACTGCAGAGGAATTGTTGAAGGAGTCCCTGAATGAAGCAACCATGGTATATGGGCCTCAACCAGTGCAGAAAGATGAAAAGACAGCCACTGAAGCAACTCAGTCTAATAACACTACTGAGTGTGCTGGTTCAAGCTCTAGTGAAGTGAACAGAGCTGATGAAGAAAAGTTGACTCCTTATCCAAAGATCGAGACTCCTTATTCGAAAGTGGTGGATGAGGTAAAGCGGGAACGTGTGGTGATGACTACAAGGCCCAATGGTAGGATATTCATGACATCTGGGTCTATGTTTGACCAAGAACCAAATGTTGGCTATGAACTACCATCCTTCTCCTCCAAGTTCAAAGGCTTGGGTCATGATGGCGGTTTATCATCTAACATTAAGAGCATGAAGCCCAAGATCACCATCAAGCCTCCAACTTCTGTTCCTATCAAGATTGAAAGGCCCAAAACTACTATCAAGTCTCCAAACTCATCAGTGGGCTCATGCAGTGGCAACACAACAGTCTCAAAGAAACCAGTGGGCCCAAAATTTCAAATGTCTGGTTCTGCTCAGTTTTCAACAAACCCGAAAAGATTCAACAGAAAAGGATCAAGGTCAGAAAGATCGAACAACTGGAGATCTGGAGTCTTTCTGAACATGCAACCGAATCTCAATGCCTCTCCATCAAAGCCATGCAGCTCAAACGGTCACACTTCTGACTTCTACCTGAAGAAGCAAACTTGCTTTAATTGTGGCAATCCTGGTCACATTGCCCGAAATTGTCTCTATCGCCCCTATGAGCCATATTATCCTCAAAGTCGGAGTGTTTCGTCTCAGGATTCAATAAAGTCTACGACAATGAAGGTGCACCCACCTAAGGCAATGAAGACTGTCAATCCTCAGGTTAAACCTTCTGATGGAAATTGGGGAGTTGCCAAAGAGCAGAGAAAAATTTCAAATCAAAAATATGTTTTTTCCAAATTTTGAAAATTTTCATAAAAAGGTGAAGAAACCAATTTCAAAACAACACAAAGATGACAAACCTAAAGTTACTCCTCCAAAGGTAACTACAACTGTTTTGAAAAAGAAACCTGAAATGAAGAAGGTTGAAATACCTAAAGTCACTACTTCAACGGTGACTAAAACAACTTTCAAATCACCTGGAATTTGGAAACCAAAATCAAAGGCAGCGACACCCCCAATTCCTGATATCACAAAGGGGATGTTCTTAAAAGAAATTTCTTTCACTGATTCTTCAGGTATACCCAGAACCACAATGGCCTGGGTACTTATGGCTAATTGATCTCTCACCTTGTGCAGGAACAGTCAAGGAGGACTTTCATTAACCTTGTTTGTTTGTGATAGTGATTGTTCTAGGCACGGGATAGGAGGCATCTCTTTACTACATGACATGAAGGTTTCAATGGAGGGTATGTCTCTATTTGAGAGGTAAATCTGAAAAGATCAGCAGAAAAGGTAACATTGTCTGAATTGCTTTGTTTCTTGGCTAATTTGATGTGAAGTATGGTTGTGCATGAAACAAAACCCATTTCTGAAATTTTTCAAAAGATAAACTTTGAAGGTTAGCTTGGCCAGTTTTTAGTACATATTTAGTATTGTGTCAGTGAGTGTTAAAAAAAATGTTAAAAAAAATTAAAAAAATTAAAAAAAATTTTAAAAAAATATCAAACAAACAAACAAAAAAAAAAGTGTGTGCTGTTATTAAAAATCAAAAAGCAAGGGGAAGAATAGAAAAGATGAAATAGTAGACCCCTAAAAATTGTGCTTTTTAATTTTTAATCTTTTGTTTGTGCGTTTGAGAAGGTGGGAAGTGAAATAAACTTCCGTCTTGGAGATGACTGACACGCGTAAGGCAGATGTGAAAGGCATGATCCATGGTGATATGCTGGTAGGCTCAGCTCTTAAATCTGAAAAGGTATGAGTTACACACTTAAAGATAACGTATGGCAGTTTGATGGGTAACAGCACTTAGGTTAATTGCATTTCTATTTGACTGCATGTTCAAGTTCCCGATACACACGCTTGTCTCCAAGAGTGTGAAATTGAGCTAAAAAAGTCGGTGTCCCCTCTGCTTTGCATGAGCAATGACCTGGGGATGCTTCGAGTGTATGTAAGGCTCTCCTCTGCTTTGCGTGAGCAATGACCTGGAGTTGTCCATACATACGTGCTTACAGATCATCATAAATAATATATGCAATTAAAAAAAATAAAAAATAAAAAAAATGCATGTATACACCTCAAAAGATGCCAAAGAGCACAAGAAAAGAGACCCTCAAGAGTCCAAATCCCTCAGCCTTTGTCACTGATGAGAGCATTATCAAAAATGTTTCAAAAATTCAGTTGACTTGTATATTATACCCAAAAATCTATGTGATCTATTCTTTCTCTTCTCAACCAAGTCTCGAGCTCAGTTTCAAACTTCTGGATCAGGTTGTGAAAATATGTGGTAGGGAATTTATGTGCTTGATAGTGTGTAATAACATGTACCTAGGATTTGTTGAAACCCACTTGCTGTTCATAATTAATGCACCAATAAAAGATAATAAAGTGACAAACAGCCTGATAAAGAAAAGGGTTAGAGTTTAAAGTGGATCGGTATATTGGCAATCACCTGGACATGGTCGAGTAACAGAAGCTGAAAAGGGTTCCTCAGTCAGATTCATACGGTTTGATCCCATAGAAACCTTCTCATTTAGTAATTTGGTATGTTTGTTTTATTTTTATTCTTCTTTTGAGTTATCTTAAGTTTTTATTATTTATTTTCAACGATGGCCAGGTTAATTTAAAGGTTTTAATAAGTTTTTATGGGTTTTGTGCAAGAAAGTATCACCCGTCCAGAATCTCAGGGGGAGAAAATGTGAAGTGAGACATTGGGTTCAGGGGAAGTATTTAAAGGAAACCCGTAATTAATGTTAGGGTTTGTGTTAAATTATGTTGATCTCCTGCTAACCCAGTAACCAGTCATCATTTGCTGGTTAGTGTTTGTTCCATGTTGTGCATGACAGGTTAAATGAGATGTCATGGAGGAGAAAAATCAATGAGTGCTGCTATTGTTTGTGTTGAAGAACCAGCCGGAAAAGGACTTACCTTATGCTTAGGGGAAGTTTGTTGGTTGTTCAAGAAAAGCTTCCAAAGACTCAAAAGACACTGTTCACGAGTTGAGGGGAAGCTAAATGTCGTCGGTTCAAAGAAATTCAAGAAAAGTATCTTCATCAACCCATGCTCAAGCCAAGGAGAAGACTGCAAGTCTGAAGATTGAAAGAAGAAGACATTTAATATCACAAGCCAAGGGGAAGATTGTAAGGGAATAATTTGTGGCTTGTGTATTAAATCATCACTTGGCGGACTATTTTGAAGGCCTATGTGATAGAATAGGTGAAAATTAGTTGGGTTATGGGTATATTGGGTCATTGGGCCATTTTAGAGGTGTTTAGGCCCAATTAGAAAGTGTTTAGAGGGAGTTTATTGGGCCTATGGGGTCCAATACGGGAATTTGATGTATTTTAGGGTTTTTGGATGGCTTGTTTACCAAGCTTGTCCATTCCTATTTATAGGACCCCCTAGTCTACTTTGTAGAAGCTAGCCAATTGAGAGAGACATAGGACGACTGTTCGGTTTGCATCAAGGTTGTGTACCAGACGATCACAAGAGTTGATCGTGTGCATAATCAAATAAAGGTTTAAGTATTTCGTTTATTGTTGTTTACATTATTTTTCGATTTCTCCATCTCTATTCTTGAATCCAACGATTACTTGGATTCCGCACTCGTAATTGTTGTGTGATATCGTGTTTGGACCGTTTTCGGGACTTACAGCTCCGCTTGATTCTAAAACTAAAGTGCATGATTATTCAAAATTTGTCACTCCACCCAAGAAGAACAAGTCTAAGTCTCAGAAGAAGGAAAAGCCTTTGAGTGAAGCTCCAAAATTTGTATCAAAGTAAATTTTATTGGAAAATGAAAATGTGTTTGATAAGGTTGCTTCGAGTTCTTCCTCTGCAACCGAAGAAGAAAAAGTGTTGATTGAAAAGAACAAGCTGAAGGATATCAAAGCCAAATTCACTAGCAAAGCTAAGGCAAGAGAAACTTCGGGTTCTTCAAATTCTTCAAAGGTTTCAGGTTACAAACACAAAGGTTTGGGCTATGAAGTGCAGGAAGAACCGTTTCAAGCTAAGAAACCAGTGAAAGCTGCAAAGGTTCCTAAAGCAAAAGTTTCAAAGAAATCAACACCTCAGAAGGAATTTTCTTATTATTTTGGAAGATCGTCATCTTCAAGGAGTCCATCTCCTAGGTATGATACTTCTGATGGTTTCTTTGATAACTTTGATTCTGAACATTCATCTGGTTTTCAAAATTCAAAACAATTGTCAAATACTTTTAGAAAACGACTTTGTTATGTATGTCGACAACCGGGACATCTAGCTGTTGATTGTCCCACGACTGAATATATCCACAAAACTGCAAAATATGTGGATAACAAAGGTCAAATTTTTTATGAACCTTGGTCTCCAAAGATTAAATCAACCCGTAAATTTTCTTGGTCTAAACCAAGTACATCGGTTGAATCTGATTTAGGACCGAAAGGTGTTTCCACGGCCAACGATGACTATGTGGAAGACACCGAGCGACCCGATGATATTGAATCGGGTCGGTCCCCAAGAGACTAATGTTTTATTTGGTGTCAAACAGGTATTTCAGGAATACCTTTCGGTGATTGGGAAATTGCTGATTGTGAAATATTTGTGCTAATTTAAAACTAAAATTTCAAAATCATTTGGTTTTCAAAAGGCTACAACTGCAAGTATTCGTGTTGGTTAATCAATTTCTTGTTTTTGTTTTACTTCCGTTTCATTCTGAGGGGGAGTTTGTTTTTGCAAAAAATACAAACATAGTGTGTTGTTTTTCAAATCGTAAAAATGAAAATCTACAAATAGAGTTATCATTTTTAGGGGGGGAATTTGGAAAAGACAAAAACATTAAAAATTGCGAGAAATTGTATCCAACATTATTGGGAAATGATGGTACATTGGCTGACAGTGTCTGACTCATGGATAAAGTAAGTGAAAAAGTCATAAGACCATTTGATCGATGTGTAAGATAGGCTCGGCAAATCAGAAAGTATACGAATGTGATATACACTAAAATAATCTGATGCTTGACCTAGTGGACAACATCTTAATGCATATCTCATGATATATCAAGATAAAGATATATACATGTGTTCATTTTGCAAATATTTAAACTTGTTTGATTTTCTTTATTTTGTCAAACGATCGGACTATCTCTGCGTGTCCACAAGACCAACCTGATTGTTGTTCGTTTGACATTCTGCTTTATTTTCTTTGGTGTTTCGTATAACTCATCGGACTTTCTCTGTGTGTACGGGAGTGCCGACCTGATTGTCATAGGGTTATACAATTTCAACTTGTTTTATTTTCTTATTTTGTTAAATCCAAGGCCTTATCTGCGTATCGAAAGATCGACCTTAAGGTAGATGATTTAACGTTCTTATCTCTTTTTGCATGGAACACAGTTGATTATATCATGGTTACAATCATTATGTGATTAAAATCACAAATGAAATCACAAAATGTGATAAGCAAAAGCATATCTGAGTATTTCTGATAGTGTGGGGTACACTGGTCAATGCAAAACTAATCAATACCTTAACATATCCAGATGTTATGAGTATGATTGTGCCAGAGTTTAAAGTTGGACAAATTATATCTGCAATCGACAAGGCTTATGTGCTACAATAATCGAAATTAAAGTGTAGTTCAGCATGTTATGTCCAATATGATCCCAAGTCGTGATCTTTCTCGCAAAAGACAAAAATAGTGTCTGATTCTGTAATGCATTTACTTTTCTTATCAGAAAATACCAAAAAGATTTTAGGTGTGTTTTGATATAAAGTTTCTAAAAGTCAAAAAGAATTTGTTTCTGATTTGTTTTCGATTGATCAACACGGAATACGAATTTATTTTTAAAATCAAAATATCTTGGAGTCTCAAAGAGACGTTTTACGCCAAGATTATTTATGTTGGCTAGTTTCTATGTGGGAAGAGAACATCACAACTTCAAGTCTTCTGAAGATTATTGATAAAGAGATTACACACGATGCAATATCAAGTATTCAAGATTGAACTCATCCTCAATATCGAGGAAGAGTTTGATTGAAGATACAAGATACAAGTTTTAATAAAGGAGATGATACTGCACATGCCGAGGGGGAGTTTGTTGATACATGGTTCTGATCATCATGTGAAGTATCGAATACAAGACGAAGACATGCAAGATTAGGTCTGGCCGAACCTGGAGTTCGGACAGAGCCAAACAGTTCCGAACCTGAGGTTCGGACCAGTGAGATTTCATGTGTATAAATAGTCGTCTTGTAATAGAATTCAGGAGCTTCTTGGTCATACATTCTCTGTGTACTCTGTGGTTATCTGAGTGGTTCATACAAGTCATTTGTATTTACTCTTTGTGTTCCATCTCGTATTACGTTGATTTCATAACGATTAAGTAGACGATCCACACACTCAAGCAATTTCAGTATTCTGTTCAGTTTTTATGTTTTTCACTTGTTAGTCACCCTCACTATATATATAGTGAGGGTGCCCCATTACAAGAGAAGTCTCTGAGTGTGGAGATGATGAAATCTTGTAGAGTGGTGTGAGATTCCAATCTAGAGAGAGAGAGTCATGGATTTCGATTAGAGAGTGTTTGTCATGATTTCTATGTTGTAATCATTCGACTAATGAAATCATTCGACTAGTTTATCATCTTTCTTATATGATTTCCTAGATTCATCTCCATCTTCATCGTCTCTCGGGGTTTTCGAATCCAACCTCCATTCTCGCTCACGATCGGGATTCTTGATGTGAAATCAGTCCTTACATAATTGGTTTATTCAAACTGGTTTATGGGGCTTATAAATAGAGAGTCGGATTAATGTAAACTGGTTGCTCCTAAAATTCTCCACAACCCTATAATTTTCAGCACCCTCTCCCTCGTCTATCTGCGCCACCGCCGGCTAACCCAGTCGCCGATATCCGGCAGCCACCGCCGCCACACCCTCCACCAGTGAACACTTCTATCGTTGCATCCATCTGAATCTCCACCGACATCGTCGCTGCCACCGTTGCGTTGCACCGCTGCTGTCGTTGTCGCACCGCCGTTGTCCCTCCATGCCACCACAGTTCATCCGTCGTTTTTCCGGGACTGTTTTGGTGTGTTCTTTCTGCTAGGTTTTGAACCGAACTCGAGCCTGCTTCTCCGGTAAGTTTTCGCAACCCCTAGCGCTTGTCTCGTTGAACCTCGGTGTCTCGAACAGTTGTCCGACACATTTGACCGTTCAAGATCTAAACACTTTCGGTTTAGATCGAATCATAATATTAATTGTGATTATCACATAAATTGTTATATTAATTTATCACAGTTTATATGATTCAAATATTAATAAATATTGATTTAAATATTATGTTATCATACTATTATATAAAAGAAAAGATTCGGGACACATGTTGTATAACCACGGAAATGGATCTTACTACTGCATGTTTCGATTAATCGATGAACACAGATGTAAATAAAGCTTTGCTTTATTAATTCACAAAAAGGTTACAATATAGAGAGAGAAACACATTCAGTTACACACAGTTAAGAAGATGAGAATGACAGCACTAATGAACTCTCTCTAACACTAACTATTTATAATTAGCAACTTACTAGTGTACCAACTAGCATACCATTTGGTACAGACGTACCAATTGGTACGGCGTACCATTTGGTACGGCACCTTGGAATGTTGCAACTATGACTCATTCAAACTCTCTAAACTAGATACAATACACGAGACACAACGTAGCATAGGAATATGCTCTAACAAACTCCCCCTTAACGTGTATTGTAGATAGCTAGCTATCTATCTATCTAACAGAACTTCAGACTTCAATCTTTAGCATCATTGCGTTCGATCTTTAACTTGAAATCTTTTCAGAATGAGAGCTTGCATGGCTAGATCAATCTTGAACAATCTTTGAACTTCAAGATCCACTTTTGAATGATAGTACATACTCCCCCTATCACCATGCTTGGTCTTGTCACACGGAATAACCTGCAATTTCAGAAGACAGAAACGCCGCTCTCCTTTTCCTTTAAGAAAAATTAATTTTAATCTTGGCACAAAACTTCTCTTCGAGAAACCAAGATATAGTTTTGAAATTTTGATTTTGTATCGTGTATCGATCGGTCGAAAACAAATAAAAAACAAAATCTTTTTGGCTTTTTTAAACTTTATATGAAAACACACCGAAAAACTTTTTAATTTTTCTAAGTTTATGCTAAAACACACCTAAAAGTATTTTTGGATTTTTCTAAATTTATCAGATATGAAACATAAATGCAATACTGAATCAGACACTATTTTTTACTTTTGCGAGAAAGATCACAACTTGGGATCAAATTGGTCATGACATGTTGAACTACACTGCAATTTCAATTACTTCAGCATACAAGTCATGTCGATTGCTGGTATAATTTGTCCATCTTAAACTCAGGCACAATCATACTCATAACATCTGGATATGTTATTGTATTGATTTAGATTGCTTTGATCGGTGTACCCCACACTATCAGACCTAGTCAGATATGCATTTGCTTATCACACTTTGTGATTTTATTTGTGATTTAATCACATAACGATTGTATTTATGATTTAGTCAATTGTGTTCCATGAAAAAAGAAATAAGAACGTTAAATCGTCTACCTTAAGGTCGATCTTTTGTATAACCACGGAAACTGATCTTATTACTGCATGATTCGGTTAAAATGAACCCATTTGGAAGTAGGACTTTGTGGAGTAGCATAACCAGAAGAAGAATAATTGTTGATCCTTTGACCATCTCTTAAAGAACTTGCAGATGAATTCTTCTTCTGTTGCTTTCCCCCGAAACCTTTTTCCATTGTTGAGATGAACACCTGGGCGAGATGATAAATTTGTTCTAAAATGGTATCCTTCTTTTCCTTCTTAATCTTCTTTGAAACATTTTTCTGATTCTGCTTCTCAAATTTCTGGTTCTTGTTTCCCAACCCGGAACGTTTGAAACCAGATTTTGACGATTCAGCTTAAGAACCAGAAACACCATCATTGGCCATTTGAGAAAATACAGCTTTGATATCCTTCAACTTGTTAGCTTCAACCAACTTAGCAGCAACTTTTTCTTCATTCACTTTCTTCTTATCTTTTTCACTATGTTTTTCTGTAGAAAGAACACTCGTATCTGCTAGAAACCCACCAGCAACAAACTTCGATGTGGACATTTCAACCACATTTTTCTCTTTCTCCTCTTTCTTCTTTGACTTTTTCTTTTCATATTTCTCATAAACAAATTCAGAATAATATCCAGTTACATCAGAAGAATGAACATCAGCTAAAGCATCAGATTGAATCACAGGATGTGGAACTTGATTGAATTCTTTTCCTCCAAACACCCTTTTGAAGTTGTCATTCTGACACAAATAACTTGCAAATGAATGTTAATTTGTCAAGTTGTTTACCTTTCGATTAAGATCGAAAACTTCAACATTCAAATCTGATATCTTCTTTTAAGTTTCTCCCAATGCCTTTTCCGAGTCAATTAACTGTTCCGAAGCTTGGTTAGATAGAAACTTTGCTTTTCTCATCTGATCATGTGCATCATACACTTCTTGTGTAACTTTCTTCACCCGCTCTTCATGAATTTCAATATTTCTTGTCAACAATTTGTTATCATGCGTCAAGCTTGCGACTCTATCTAGTAATTTTGAATGTTCCTCTTAACGATTACTTTCCAAAGTAGTAACTTCATCAAGAGTTTTTTATGTTCATCATTTGTCTTTGTAAGAGATTCCACACTGGCCGTTAACATGTTAAACAGATTATCGAAATCTTCAATGACAACCTTTTCATTTTGCAACTTCAGAATTTCTCCTTGAACCAACGCTGCATTTTCATTTTGCGACTTCAGTTCCCATTTTTTAGCATTTTGAACCAACGCTGCATTTTCATTTTGCAACTTCAGAATTTCTCCTTGATCTTCACGAACAATCTCATCCAACTTTTTCTTAAGTTCTACAAACTCTTCCAGTAATACACTCTTTTCTTTTACCAACTTTTCATTTTCCTTAAAATTTCTTCCTTCTTCTTCTTTTCCGCAATCAACTCTTCTTTTTCTTAAACCAACTCCCGAATCTTTCTATCCTTTTGAGCACAAAATTCACAAGTTGACTCATAACCATTATCTTCAGAATCACTTGTTTCAGATTTACTGATCTCAGATGCATACCCACTTGATTCAACCTCAATATTTTCCATCAATCCATAATTTTCTGGAGAGTGAACTAAAAATGCAGATTCATCCGGAAAATTTGCAGCCCATTCACAACCTTCCTCAGCCACTAGAGCCTTTCCATCTTTATTGTGATCATGATTATCTGAAGTACTTGGTTTAGAAGAAGATTGCTTGCCTTCTCGAGGAAAATGTTCTAATTTAGAACATTTGTAACATTTCAATTTAGACTTATCTAAACCCAGTTTGACTCCTTGAAGAATAGAATTATTGCCATGTTTGTCAATAAACCGTCTTCCTTTTTCAACAGTCATAGCAAACTGCCAATCCAAATCTAATTTATTTAGCTGATCATCATCCATCTATTTTAGATCCTCCGAAACCAAACCAGAATCACTAATTTGACTAAATATAGATCCAGACGAAGATGATATGAAAGCAGATAACAAAGCAGCTAAATCTTCGGTTACTTGAGTAGGAGCAGACTTGTTGGATGATCTATTCACTACTACAAAAACTGCTTTCCTTGACACGCGAACGATGACACTCAATAATTCTTGACGTGCAAAAACTGAAGTGTCAAAATAAAATGTCAATTATAGGTAATTCCTAAGAATTCATGACACGCATTTTTGCGTGTCAAGAATTTATGTCATATTTCAAAAAAAAACACGGAGGACGCTTAAAATATGCGCGTCAAGAAGCTTCCGTCGTTTTATAATTTTTCCCTCCAAAATTTTCCCCAAAATTTTTGTAACTTTTGTACTAATTCTCAAAATTCACTCCCGCTCCTTCCCATTCCAAACTTCAGCAGCGATTTGGGGCAGGAAAATTCACTCCACCCTCATCGGTTCCTCCACCCTCCACGGTGACGATTTCAGGTACGTCACCGATAAACCCTCAAACAAGTACAAACTAGGGTTACAATCGACCCTCATCGGTTCCTTCCCTCATCGGTTCCTCCACCCTCTACGAAATCACCGGCAAGATCGATCAATCGACCGACTACAAAGATTCCGACAAATTAGGGTTACAAATTAGATCCGTATGGGTTGGGGACGGGCTATTTATCGATGGCTGGCGGAGAAATACCCTATGGTCATTGTAGATGTTATCGAGGAAGAGCCGATGGAAATCGACGGCATTCAAATCCCTGTTGACACAACTAAACCTAACCCTAATCGAATTGAGTATGACAATCTCTATCTCGATATGAACGGAATTATTCACCCCTGTTTTCACCCCGAAGACCGGGTACCAATTCCTCTCTCTTAATCTCCTTATATGATTATATCTGTCTGCTATATGTATTCATGAATTATTTGTATGTAAATCCTGTTTTTCTCGTTGTTAATTTCTTGCGTGATTGAGCTAAATGAATTCTAAAGGTGTTGCGAGTTCAATAGGATTACAGAGAATGGATTTACAGTTAGTTACATTCTTTAAACATGCTAATTTACAAGGAATTATATGTTTATAAGTGAAATTATCTTCTAGATTCTTGACATGGGAGAATGGAAGAATACATTTCTTGTGTGTTAAAGAGGCTGCATGTTGCACACAATGGCCCTCTTTGAAATTGCTTCACTAGGATACATGACTTAAAGCCAGATTACTTGATTTGTGTTCAACTTTCATATACTTAATTTATAAAACCTTCATATTTGATTATATTAAGGTGAATAGAAGACACACAGAATTATAAACACCCCGACACCACCTCTTTTCTAAATGATACTATGGATCATTTCTAGGGAGGAAGAATGGAAATAATTCATAATGCTTTCTGTTTCCCGCATTTTGTTGTTTGTTGAATGACAACACACTCCACCCTACTATCGACATTTATATTATTATCACCTGCTACCTTTATCTAAGCTTAAAGTCATTAATAAGGTTAATGAATCATACAAGTCTACCGTTTAGTACATAATTTCATTTTATAAAACAAGAACCAAACAGTAATGGCATTTTGAAACACTTTATTTCATAAAAACAAGAACCAAACAGTAAGGACAAATTGACTGCAGATTTTGGGGCCTTCAAGAAATTTGTTGAGCTGGTATGCATGCTATTAGATTTAATATTTAATTTACATTCTTGCATGAAAAATCTTCTTTGTAACCGAGTATCTAAGGAACACATTTAGGTGGAAGGAAACTATTGGAGCATGGGAGGACTAGACCCAAACAGGTAGGGGTCACAGTGATGACTGGACCCATTTTTGTTGGCATTACACAATCCTTTTTTGATGCTCTCAAGTTTATTTTTCCTTATTGCAATCTCTTGTATTATTTGGAGCTTTTTAGAAAGAAAAAAACAAGCTGTAATTGGGAGGGAGGTTAAGCTAACATTATCTTGTGATTATGTTCAGCAACTTATAATCAATTGGGAGGTGGTTCTGATCTCCTTGATTTAACAGTCTTCAGTAGTAATCCAATCTTATATTCAGTTTACTAGCATGAAACTAAATTCAATATACACCTGCTGGTGTTGCATTTCACATGGCTATAAAATCTTTTGGGTTATTTTGCAGGACCATTCAAGTTTCGGGTCTTGTAGCTTCAGCTGGTTTCAATCATTATTATTTTGTGTGGTATGTTCTCTGTGCTTTTGCTATATTGTTGGTTTCAATCATTATTTTGTGTGCTAATTAAATGTTTGACACTCGTGACCTATCAAAGACAGATTTGCTGGACCTATCAAATACATATTTGCTCAAAGACAGTTCACCTTTAAGAATGGTGATTGGCTTGAAGCCTTGAATAGGAACTGAAGTTAATCTCGTTGATAGAAACCTATGTCAGGGCTTATGAAATTTGGTAAAAAGATTCTCATAGCAAACATAATTTCTGTTATCTTCATCGTGCTATATAATAAGAATTGTGCCAAATTGTTGTTAGGTGATGACTTGTGTCTTTAGAAACTGCAACATATCTGCTTGTCACATTACTTGCTAATTCTGCTGTGAATTTTTTCAGCAATTGTCAAAGCATAATCTCGCCCTGATTTGCAACTCTCCTTCACATTGACCAACACTATTTGTAAGGTGTGTAATCAAACATGTTTATAACAACTTCAACTTGTTAGGTTTTTGTTTCCTCATTATATACCTCATGTTTTACTTTTTATGGCTACAATGCCCATCTTTTCTGGATCTTATGCACATATACAACAAAGGTTATGTCTGTAACTACAACAGATTAAGATTCTGGTTTTAGCAGTCTCAAATTCTAGGTTCTTTGGGCCTGTTAATGCTTTGAATGGGTCTTAACCAAATGGGTCATGTTTTGAATGTTATCAAATGGGGCACTGATTACTTCATCAAAGCCCATCCACAGCCCAATGTTCTTTGGGGACAGGTAGGTGTATATCAATAACAGTTGGTATGCATTTTAGATGCTGGTTTATGAACTTAATGTTGATTATCTGATTTTAATTTAGATTATGTGTGAGGTGAATGATAATGAATCCTTTTCCTGTTCCTGTAGATAAAGTTTTTTGGCCCCGAAGTTATCATATATGTTTTGCACCTATGTCAGCGTGTAACCTGTTTTAAGGGCACAATACATTCTTTGGTAAGTTTGAACAAGTTCAAGGATTCAATCATGCAAAGTAAAAACCCACCTACAAAACTCAGTTTGTTCTTCTTCATGGTACCTGTTATAAATCTCCATGTAATATAGTTCTATGTGGTTAATAAAAATCCTAGAAGGTTTAAATTAAAACTTGACTATTCTTAACATGCTTTTTGATCTGTATTACAGTTATAAACTAATTTAATCATTTATAAATCTCTAGATATGTTGTTCAAGCAGGTGTTTGTATAGATATATCTGCTGTTACGAACGAGTACACAGATTTGGCATCTCGAAGTTTCTTAGCATTGATAGTGGAAGATCATTGTTTCTGTACCCAAATGCTGATGATTCAACATTTCCACAAGACATGTAAGTATTGATTTACAACAATAGCAACAAACACAAGTTTATTTTTTACTTGTTACAAGCTTCTGAACTTGTTCTCACTTACAACAGTTTAATATTTTAGGAAATGTACATATTCATGTGTATTATTATGCTATGTATTAAAGGTGTTCCTTTCCAAGTGCTTGATGTTTTAAGTCTCATAGTGGTCATCGGTGTAGATTTTGGAGTAGGTTTATAAAGTGTATGACTTTGTAATACAACTTATGCTAATACCATACCACAAGAAGCCTAAATGGGTGTGTTTTAGTTTGACTTGGAAAATTAAGCATTCGAATTCGTTAAAATGTGTGTTGCTAATGAGCGGGTATTTTGAGTGAGGCTTGGGATTTTACTTGGGTCGGGTTGGGCATATTATTTTCTCCTTATGTTCCCAGGAATGAGAAGATCAAAAGAATGTTCCATCACATCTCGGTTCAGCCGGAAAACAATCTAAAGGATGGGTGGTGGACTGATTGCTACAAGCTAAAAGATGAGAAGGGTGGGCCTTACTGTTTCTATACCTGCTAGCCCGTTTATGTTTTATTTGTTTTGTTTCTTTTGGAATAACATGCTCTATCTTTAAACAGAGGCTTTAGATGCTCAAACAGGGGCTGGAATAGTGGGTTTAACAGAAGACGTGTGCTCCTATTAAGTTGTTCAGGTAAATAACTTTCGAAACTCATAGGGTAGGGCTTTGTGGGATTTTGAATCACCCCAATCCGAGTTCGTGTGACTAAGATATGACAAAAACAAGCTTAACGGGTCAAAACGCACCTGTCAGGTTACAACTGCTATTTCTGGCAACTTTAGCAGCTTTTTTTGACTTATTTACCTAGATTATATTGTAAAGGACATAGAGACGAGTTCGTGGCCTTTTGAATCATTCCAATCCGAGTTCGTATGACCAAGATATGACAGAAACAAGCTGTGATTTATGGCAATTGTAGCAGCTGATTTTGACCAATTTATCTGGATGATATGGTAAAGGACATGGAGATGAGTCTGGGGCCTTTTGAATCACCTCAATTGGAGTCCGTATGAGAAAGATAGGAGAAAAACCGTTTCCTTGTAAATGATATTGTGTTGGCTAGATTTATTATTATAGATTTATTGTTAAATCTATTTGTAAACTCATGATTACTTTGTATTGTTGTTAAATGTATTTTTATTTTGTAATATCAGATTAATTATCATTATTTGTAGAAATTAGTAAATCCACAAAAAAAATTTTTTTATTTTGTCATAAAATGCATGACACGCAATTTTGCGTGTCATAAACAGACGACACTAAAAATATATAATTAATTAAAATTTATTAAACACAGACGACACCCTTTCTTGACGCGCAAAATGGGTGTCAAGAATGGAGTGTCATGGATAGCGCGTCATCGTTCGCGCGTCAAGAGCTTCTTGACACGCATTTTGCGCGTCAAGAAGCTTCTTGACCCCCGCATCCTTGACGCGCATTTGCGTGTCAAGAAGGCCCTTTCTTGACGCGCAATGCACGTCAAGAAAGCCAGTTTTTGTAGTAGTGATTAGGAATAGTAAAACTGCAACCTGAAGAATAACCAGAATTTTCAGACTTTCCAGCAAGAAAGGCTGTTGTTGGTGGATTACTGCTTGAAATAGAATGTGATTTTGCTTTAGCATGCACTGTAGCAGTATTTTCTCTAAAATACAATTCAGGATTTTGAATCGAAGGGGATGTTAACTTTTTCACAATTATTTCCATTTCTCAAGCTTGTAACTTGCTTGTCAACTGATTGAATGTCCAGCTCGAATAACTTGGATCATTAGTGAACATCATCACAAAATTCTCCCACTTTTCGGGTAAAGCTTCCATAAACGTTTCTTTCAATTCATCATTCTCTTTCTTGACACCCACAACATCAAGTTCATTTATCAAGTGTGAAAACCTTGCAATCAAGTCTGGAATTTTCTCATTCTCGCAGTGCCTGAAATTATCAAACTCCTTCTTTAAAACTTTCATTCAAGTGTTTTTATATTGATCATTACCCTCACACCTTTCTGCAATCGCATCCCATAATTCCTTAGCCGTTGTATATTGCTTAAATTGATGCATTAGATCTTTTGGTAAGGCCATTGTAAGATACCTATATGTTTTCTTATCTCTGACAAAGAATTTTCGTTCGTCCGCATCAAAACTACTAATCATTTTCGGCTTGTTGGGAGCTATCATTGGATACTCATATTATTTCTCAATCAAAATCCAACTATCAAAATCTTGCGAATAAATGTAGGATTCAAACCGACTTCTCCAATTGTGATAATCTTCCAACCAAAGAAACTTAGGAACCTTCTTAGTTGTGCCGATCTCGTTATCATAGTTCATCATGGCTTGCACTGATATTTGAGCAGCTGAAAATGCATGAAAATCGCTCATTTTGTAACTACGATACTGAACGTAAAAACTTCAGGCTAAAAAACAGAGGTCTTCCAAGGGGATTTTGGGGGTCAAACCGAAGGGTACTAGCCATTAGGCAAGTAAAATTATAGATCTCGTCGAGACGAACGTTTTGACTGGTATTAGCTCCCGTAACTCTTAACGGTTCTCAAGTTACGTCAGTTTTAGTGAAGACTACTTTTCTACCGACGTACCAAAAAATCGATCTCTGTACCAGACCAAATTCAGCGTACCACTTTCTACACCCGTACCACACATGGACCAGAATTCTCAGGTGTACCCCCTGTGAATCAGATTAACTCAGCGTACCACAATTTGTAGCGTACCAGACTGGTACGACGTAACTGCTAGCGTACCGAAAAATAACTGTCGCGGACCACCGATGAAGATTGCCTTGCGTACCAAAGTTCAGTGTACCAGAAGGCTATTAAGATTGCCTTGTGTACCATAACCTTCAACCAACGTACCAAGGTGTTATTCAGGCGTACCAGTGACGTACCAACCTGAGATCGATCAAATTTTCAAATTCTAAACTGTTTGAGCTGGAAATTAGACCAGTTAGGTGCAAAAACACTCTAGGAGCACTCAGAAATCATCGTTGACCTCGGAATCACTCAGAATTGAGAAAAATTGATGAAAAACGACTCAAACCCAAACTTTCTCTCTCTAAAATTTGAAAATGGACCAAATCACAGCAGTAGAGCAACCTGGATTGCTCTGATACCACTTGTATAACCACGAAAACGGATCTTACTACTGCATGATTCGGTTAATCGATGAACACAGATGTGAATAAAGCTTTGCTTTGTTAATTCACAAAGAGGTTACAATGTAGAGAGAGAGAGAAACACACTCAGTTACACACAGTTAAGAAGATGAGAATGGCAGCACTAATGAACTCTCTCTAACACGAACTATTTATAGTTAGCAACTTACCGGCATACCAACTGGCATACCATTTGGTACGGACGTAGCAATTGATACAGCATACCATATGGTACGGCGTACCATTTGGTACGACACCTTGGAATGTTGCAACAACTATGACTCATTCAAACTCTCTAAACTAGATACAATACACGAGATACAACGTAGCATAGGAATATGCTCTAACACATGTCATTCTCATGCTCCATCTCATTATAATTTTTCCTCCCAAATCATACCTCTTATTTTTAGTTTTTGTATTTCTATTACAATATAAATAAAAAATATTTATTGTATGGATAATCACCATCATAATTAATTAATTATTTGTATTTCCATGGCAAAAATATAAAATATATTTATTATAGGGATAATCAACATCATAATTAATTAATTATATGTAAAATAATCGTATTTCTATTAAAAGAAAAGTTTTGGATATATATATCCAGCTTTTTATTTATTGCCTTTCAAATTATTTAATAACCAATTATTTAATTACTAATTTGTATTTCCATGGCAAAAAAAATTATATTTATTATAGGGATAATCAACATCATAATTAATTAATTATATGAAAGTTTTATTTCTATTAAAAGAAAAGTTTTGGATATATATATATCTAACTTTTTATTTATTGCCTTCTAAATTATTTAATAACCAATTATTTAATCACTAGATTAAATATATAATATAGTTTATTAAATTATAGTTTAACAGTTCCATAACAATTTTATTTACTTTATAGTTTACCAATTATTTACTTTAACAGCTTTTTCTTTTTTACAAGTTGCATTTTATGTCCTCTATTACCATTATTAATTTTTTTTTACCTCAACCGTGCGATACATATATTTTTTTATATATCAGTCGTGCGATCATATATATATATAGGGGAAGGAGCTAATATTAACCATTCCTTAGAGCAATAACCAATTAACCAACATCTAGTGGTTAAAAAAATTCAGGTGCTATAAGATCTTGCCATGTGTCCACTTTCTTTTTTTTTATTCAAAAGGGCAAATCAGACATTTTACATAACTACATAAAACACCCCTTCATTTTAAAAAGTTTATAACTTTTTTATACTTTGTCGGATTTTTATAAAAATTGCACCATTAAACTCGTCGCATTTTTATCTTTAATTCAATTATAGTCTCGACTTTTTTTATTGTCGTTTCCTCAGACGTATGATGTAGCGCTAGTGTTACAACCAGTAACATCATTGTCATAACTGTTAACATATAAGAAAATTACATCCACACATTCATAAGCAGTAGCATCGATGTTTCTTTTAAAGTACAACTGCATATGTATATACTACAAACCACAGATGCATTAATATGCATATAAAACACTGATGCTATAACCATTAACAATGGTGTGATTATCAGTAAACACTGGTGCTATCAAGATTCAACAAAAAAATCAAATGTACAACTAAATATACACATATTACAAACTAAAAAAACATCTAATATACAAAAAATCAACATTCTACCAAGCAAACAAAATAAACCTCATTTTAAAAACCATGAACCATAAAAAAAGCTACTAAATTTGAAGAGGATTCCTTTATGAAACATCAAAAAAAGCTATAAAAGAAGAAGATACAAATCAAATTATTTAGATCTGTTTTCTTTTAAAAAACTCAAATTTCAACAAACTTATCATCTTGAAAAACCCATATCTCAAACTGCTCATTTCAAAACACATATATCTCAAAAAATCAATGCAATTTATTTCTCCGACAAACCTGATTATAAAAAATTAAATAGCTTTAACACCAAAAATTATATAAAAATTAAAGAAATTACTCAAAAATTTGCAACATCAATCCAAAATATTGACTATTTTCACATCTTAAAAGCCTTAGACCACTCGAGACAAAATTATGGACTTTAGTTGAATATGTTTTTGCTATTTCCACATCTTAGAGCCAAAAATAAGGAAAATTGGAATTAAATAATCCATGTTATTGGGTATTGGCGGATAATAATCCGAGTTCCAATATTGGCCTACAATATTCCCAATTATTTGGGTCTTGGAATTCATTGGGCCGCCGTTAATTTTTCACTAACTCCGTTAGTTGTGTGCTGACGTGGCACATGCCACGTCAGCAAGTATGATGCCACATCACCTGCCACGTCAGCAAAAATGATGCCACATCACCTGCCACGTCAGCAAGTACTAGCGGAGTTAGTGAAAAATTAACGGCGGCCCAATGAATTCCAAGACCCAAATAATTGGGATTATTGTAGGCCAATATTGGAACTCGGATTATTATCCGCCAATACCCAATAACTTGGATTATTTAATTCCAATTTTCCTTATTAAACATATTCAACTAAAGTCCATAAATTATATAAAAATTAAAGAAATTACTCAAAAATTTGCAACATCAATCCAAAATATTGACTATTTTCACATCTTAAAAAGCCTTAGACCACTCGAGACAAAATTATGGACTTTAGTTGAATATGTTTTTGCTATTTCCACATCTCAGAGCCAAAAATAATAATAATAATAATAATAATTGTTATTTTTCACTGTAATAAAATTACCCAGATCTACACATAGGAATTGACGAAGATGGGGTAATAACTTCAAATCAATATTACCAATCTACACATCGGAATAGAAGAAGGTGGGCGCAGCAGTGATGACGGATGGGAGTACAATCGGTGGACGGGGTAGAGAGGGCGACATCACTGACTCAATGGGGGAGCACCGACGGCGGATGGTGGTAGAATATCGACATCACTGTATTCGTTGGTTCCTCCGATTCATAAGGTGTGGAATTTTCCGATCTCCTGTTACGGTTTTTCGGTAAGCGGTGGAGTGGTGGTTAAACCGACGAACTTGGTTGGTTACCAGAGGGGGTGGCTGAGCAGCATGCGGTGGCCGGATTGTTTGAGTTTTCCGGGTATTGCGACTAGAACGAGAATGAGAATATTTTTAGGGTATTCACTGATTTTTTTGGCGAGCGTGGGATATAGGGTTGGATAGATGAGTGGAGTAATGTAAGGAAAAATAGAGCTTGGAAGATTTCCGGCTGAAATGCCAATTTTACTAGTTCCGGCTGAAGTTGAAGTTGAAGCGGATTTCACACTTCAAGCGGAACAGGCAGTTCAAGCGGAAAGAAGCAGTTTTGTTACTTAGTGAATATTCCGGGTGAACTCGTTTATCCACCAGATAAAGAGTTCAACCTGACTTTTCCTGAGAAGTCTTTTCAGAAGTCCAATCCTGCAAAAGCTTCTCGTATGCTTCTAAATCTGATTCAAGCCGCTCTCCTAAAGTAGATTGTTGCTGCCAACACGCAAGTCATTCCGATTGTCGATGTTTATTCTTTTGGTAGTTTGTATTTGACTTTTATGTTTACGGTCTAGATTAGATCGCATGAGATCAATGGCTGTCATCGATCTCATCAGCACTATATATAGCATGTTATCTCTTAGTTTACACATCACGGTCATCACTTGTAATAGTGTAGCTTTGAGTTAATGCAAATAGTGCTGAATATTCGATATTTCGTTGTCTTTACTATTCTGCAAATCAAGCACTTACATTATACAAGAGCTTAATATCGCTTAAGTAAAATGAAATATAACTTTAATTCCGCAGGGTTATATTTGCAAGTAAATGGCTTAGTTTTAGTTTATTCATAACTAATAACGATCCTACAAGTGGTATCAGAGCTTTGGCTCTCCCTTTGAAGACTTTCTGTGCTTCAAAGTCGATACTTTACTTGCTTACTTTACAAGCTTCGTTGTTTTATCTTTCTAAAAAGTTTTTCAAAATGAGTGATTTCAGTTTAAGTTGCCCAAATGGCTCCTCTAACAAACCACCAATGTTCACTCCTGATGACTTTGGTACCTGGAAACTCAGGATGGAAGGTTTTGTTAGGATTTTGGACCGTCGTATTTGGAAATCTTTCACTGAAGAACCCTACTCACCAATGGTTTCATCTGCTGATGATGCAGAAGTCAAAATACCTAAGCCATTAGATAAATATGTTGAATCTGAGTACACTGCTCTTGAATTTGACCATAAGGCATACTGGACTCTACAGGCTGCACTTCCTAATTCCATTTTAAGTGGGTTTAAAGGATATAAAACTGCATTTGACCTGTGAAATGCCTTAAGTGAAATGTATGAAGGAACCAGTGAAGTAAAAGAAAACAAGAAAGATGTTTTAAAACAAAATTATGAAAACTTTACTTTTAAATCTGCTGAAACAATGACAAACCAGTACTTGAGATTTGTCTCATTGCTTGATGAACTCCAAAAAGTGGATGTTAAACTAGAACAAGTAGATGTGAACAAAAAATTCCTACGTTCCCTGCCTTCTGTGTGGAAAGTTTACACAGTAAGCATCAGGGAATGCAAGAATTTGAAAAAGATGAGACTTAGTGAACTTCATGGCATACTCAGTGCTTATGAAATGGAACTAGATCTTAAACAAAGCTTATCTTCTGAATCAACTCAGCTGTTCCCATCTGCACTAGTAACCACTGATTTTAACAGTCAAAGGTCAACTAACTCATCATCATACTCCTCACCTATAGTCAGTTTCCCTGAGACACCAAGGTGTCAAGAGAACTTTTCAAACTCTTTTGAAAGTTCTCACAATGCTCATGTAGCAGCTGACTCTTATCAAGGTTTCATACCTGAAGATCTTGAATGCATAGGTGCTGATGATTTAGAAGAAATGGATATAATGACCTAACTTGCCATGGTTTCTGTAAGAGCTCAAAGGTTTTACAAAAGGACAGGTAGAACCTACAAGGGAGCAAAAGGTGCTCACATAGGCCTTGACAAAAGCAAAGTTAAATGCTACAACTGTCACCAACTTGGTCACTTTGCAAGAGAATGCTCTCAACCAAGAAGAGAAGGACAGAATCAGAACCATGCTCAAGGGAAAAATCATGGAGGAAGCAACTCAAACAACAACAATTCTGGAAACAACTCAGGTTCACACCCCACCCCACCAAAGCCAACCGGAAGTCAAAACCATCAGAACGTGGTAGCTGCTGTTGCAAATCAAACATCATGTGTTGAATGGGAAGATTTCGTTGCTGAGTTTGAACCCATTAACCATGCTTTAATGGCCAAACAGGACTCCATCTCAGATCAGGTAAATTCTATCCCTGAGAAAGTCTTAGAGAATCTATGCAGTCCTGCCTGCATAGAACAAGTGGCAAAATATCGAAATCACAACACTGATTTGATTGATGAAGTTTCAAACTTAAATGAGTTAAAGGAATGTTTTAAGAAAACTGAATCATCATACATTTCAAAAATTAAAAACTTAACCAAAGAGTATGAACAGTTAAAACAAACCAACTCAGTGCTTGAAACACAGCTTGATGACTTGCTGTCAAAACTTGAAAAATCAAGAAATGAAACCAAAGATGCTAAGGCTGAGGTTGATGTTCTTGAAATCAAGCTGAAAGATGCTTTGTTTACTTGTGATAAATTTCAAACAGCAAACAAAAAGGCTGAAAAACTGTGGATGGGAGGGATGTATGGTAAAGCAGGTGTTGGCTATAACTCTGTTGAGCCACCAATTGAATACTCACCTGCAATCAAACCAATTGAAGCTTTAAAATCAAAATGTAAAGTCAGTCTCACAGTTGATGACATCTCATCACAATCCAGTTCTGAAAACACTGTTGAGTCTAAGAAAATTGATGTCACTGCTGTAAGGAAATGATTTTCTGAGTCAACCGGATGAAGACGAAGATTTCCGGTTGAAGATATGTTCAAGCGGAAGAACGCTCAAGCGGAAGTTTTGTCAACCGGAAGCTCAACCGGAAGAACATTTCCGGGTGAACTCTTTTATCCAACAGTATAAAGAGTTCAACCGGAAAAGTACAGGAAAATTACTTTTGTAGAATTCAGACCTGCAACAACTTCTATTCTTCCAAAGTCACATCCTAGCCGTCTCCTACTTATAGATAAATGCATTTTGCACATTTCCTCTTTTGTATGTTTACTAATGTTCTTTTAGTAAGTTTATTGTTTGACTTTCATGTACGGTTAGATTAGCCCGTATGAGATCAACGGCTGTAGTTGATCTCCTTAGTACTATTTATAGTTGTTAGCTAGTTCATTCACAAGTAACCCGTTTCAGTGCTTACACTTGTAACAGTTTGAACTTGAGTTAATGCAAATAGTACCGAGAAATTTATTATCTTGTGTTCACTAGTTTATGCAATCAATACAATCAAACTACAAGTATAAGTAAAACAAAGCTTAAGTAAAAACAAGTATGATACAACTTTATTCCGCATGGTTGTGATCTTCAAGTAAAGAGTTCTTGTTTTGATTATTTCTCTGAGTAATCAACGGTCCTACAAGTGGTATCAGAGCCTTGGCTCTACACTTTGAAGACTTCTAGTGCTTCAAAGTTGATACTTTACTTGCTCACTTGAGTTTTTACAAGCTTTTTCTGTTTTACAAACTGTTTTTCACAATGACTGACTTAACTCTTGGTTCACTAAATGGTAGCTCTAACAAACCACCAATTTTCACTCCTGATGACTTTGATACTTGGAAACTCAGGATGGAAGGTTTTGTTAGAAGCCTAGACAGACGCATTTGGAACAGGTTGACTGTAGGTCCTTATAGTCCAACTGTTCAATCTGCTGATGATGCCGAAGTGTACATACCAAAACCACTAGACAAATATGTTGAAACTGATTATAATGAGCTTGAATATGATCACAAGGCCTACTGGACACTCCAGGCTGCATTACCCAACTCTATACTGGTAGGGTTTAAGGGATATAAGACAGCAAATGGCTTGTGGAATGCTCTTAGTGAAATGTATGAAGGGTCTAGTGAGGTTAAGGAAAACAAAAAGGATGTTTTGAAACAAAGATATGAAAACTTCACTTACAAAACTGGTGAATCTATGACCAACCAGTATCTTAGATTTGTTTCACTTCTTGATGAATTGCAAAAGGTAGAAGTAACAATAGAACAGGCTGATGCCAACAGGAAGTTCCTGAGATCCTTACCTCCAATGTGGACTGTTTACACAGTAAGCATTAGGGAGTGCAAGGACCTCAAAAAGCTTAAACTAAGTGAACTCCATGGAGTCCTTAGTGCTTATGAAATGGAGCTTAATCTTAAGCAAAATAACTTCCCTGAGGTATCACCACAGTTGCAAACCACTGCTTTGGTTACAACTGATTTTCAAAAGATCTCAAATTCTTCTCAATATCACTCACCCTCAGTCAGTTTCAATGAGTCAACTAGATGCTCAGAGAGTTCTTCAACATTGTTTGACAACTCTCACTCTGCCTATGTGGCAACTGACTCATCTCAAGGATTCACACGTGAAGACTTGGAATGCATAGGGGCAGATGATCTAGAGGAAATGGACATTTTAACTCAATTAGCTATGGTTTCTGTAAGAGCCCAAAGGTTTTATAAGAGAACAGGAAGAACTAATAAAGGGTCAAAGGGATCATCAATTGGGTTGGATAAATCTAAAGCTAAATGTTATAATTGTCACCAACTTGGTCATTTTGCCAGGGAATGCAAGCAGCCAAGGAGAGATGGACAGAATAACAACAACAATGTCCAACAGAGATCAAATCATGGAAGCAACAACAGCGGCAGTCAACACATCAACAGCAACAGCAACCAACAGCCAACTCAACCAAAACCACTTGGAAATCAAAATGTAGTGGCAGCTGTAGCTAACCAGACTGAATGCTATGAGTGGGATGACTTTATCACTGAGTTTGAGCCAATCAACCATGCTTTGATGGCCAAAGAAGATTCAACAGAACAGGTAAATGAGATTCCTGAAAAAGTTTTGGAAAATCTATGCAGCCCTGCATGCATAGAACAAGTGTCAAAATACAGGAAACATAACACTGATCTAATTGATGAAGTTTCTAATCTGAATGAGTTAAAAAATTGCTTTAAGAAAACTGAAAATGCATACATCACCAAACTTGAAAATTTGAACAAAGAATTTGATGCATTGAAGCTGACTAACTCTATTTTGGAAACACAATTGGAAGATTTGTTGAACAAACTAACTGTTTCAAGACAAGAAACAAGAGATGCAAAAGCAGAAAATGACATTCTTGAAATTAAGTTAAAAGATGCTTTGTTCACCTGTGACAAATTTCAAACAGCAATACGTACTCTAATGAGTTAACATGGAATAACAATTGGCTCTGTCCCCTTTGGCAAATCAACTAATACCTATACCTTATGTTTGTTGATCTGAAACAGATCTTCCTGCAAAGCTTCTACCCAACTGTTATCTTCTAAATCTACTGTTACCTTGGTAGGAACTTCTTGTGACAGAAAGGAGCATGCAAGCAAATGTTTGCATCAACAGACTTGCTTCTTGTCAACACTGGTGCTGACATATCTCCAATAACATTCTCCAATGGATGCTACTTGCTGATTCTTCTATCTTAGAACATTGGGAATTCATGGATTCTTCCATTGGTGGGAAAGTTGAGTTGTGGGATTATCACATCAAACTCAATGTTACCATTGGGTGAGATGGGATTGGGTGTTGTGTTTAACTCTTGGGAACTAGGCATTGACCCATAGGATTGCGTATATGAATAAGTATCGGGCAAATATAATCTTATTGGCTTTGTTATGATTGTAAGGTGTAATCTACACTAGGATGGTTCTATAACATCTCTGTTTGTATTTAAGGTGTGGTGGATACGCTGCGGTACTTCCTATACATAAACAACTGTAATACAATAGGAAATGATATAGACTCACTCCAATGTAGGTATCACTGTGGTTTAACAAGACTAATAACATTATACTTATAATAACACTTATTTCTATATTCGGATGATCGACTGGGTTGGAAATGTTATTATCAGAGAAAAGGAATAATCAAATGGATTTTTGAGAAATGGTCTGAGCAATATTGTCTGAGTAAAAAGGAAACGGTGGTTGTACAACTATAAGCGGGGAATGACGGTTCTTCGGGGTAACGACGGTTACTCTATTATGAAAAGGTATTCGGGTGGCGACTATTACCTGAGGAACTAACGTGGTTCCACTAGACAATGCTTAGTTAAATGGTTAAATGATAAATGTATAAGTGATAATGGTTTAAAGGTTGTATTTTGGTATAATGTTGTTATGTTTTATACCTGATACATGTTTGTTAAAAAGTGGGCCGTCAGGCCCAAGTGTTGGAATAAACTTTCGAGATAGTGGTAACGCTTTTAGAAAAAATATAGAACTCACTAGCGTAAGTTGATCCTTTAAAGTATGTATATCAGGTGATATTAAGGATCCAAGCATAAAGGGGTAGGCTCATGTTTGAGCAAAGTTAGATGGGCAAGTTGTTGGAGGAAGGCTGTACGGGCATGCTGGCATAAGTACTATAGAGAGAGGCATAGTTATAGTAGGTATCTTTTATAATTTTCTATAACTATTGTAGAAGTTTATCTTACTTGTACTTGGCTTTATATATATAAATAAAAGTTTTTATTTTCGCTGCTTCAGTTATCTCTGTGTACCTTGTGTTCATGAGTAAATCCGATGAGTGACCCTTCCTAGAGCCAAGTCTGAGAGTGGATGTCACAATTTCACAACTCCCAAAAAAAAATTAATGGCAACCTTCCGATTACACCAGCATGGAGTCCTTTAAACTTCCAAAATTTTAGTAAAATTAAAACAAATTAACAAATCAAAAGCAATTGGTAATCTAATCGACACACAAATTAAATACAATAAAATTCCAACACATTCAACGGGCATTTGCTTATAAATAGCAGTGCACTTTCTCCACACATTCAACCAGCATTCCACCCCTCTTCTCACACATCAAAAACAAAAACCAAAAAAACAAAAATTCCGTCTTCCAAAAAAATGGCTTCAACTTATGAACAAGCTTGCATCGACAAGATCAAGGAAAAAAATCCACCTTTCAAGGAAAGATCATTTCAACACAACAAACTGCATATATCAACTAAACAAGCTTCTTGTTGCAGATCATGAAGATACAAAGACTCTCAAGAAGGCTCTTCTGAAGGACAAAACAAGTCATGTTCATGCTGTTGCCTCTCAGTACTTCGTGAAGCAGGAGCAAATTGATAGGGAAATCATCAATCTGATGAACAAGGCCATGTCCTCACATAAGAAGTTATAGATTTCAAGAACACACTCCCAAAATAATAGGTTCTTGAAATACTTTAAATATGTATATTTTAATTTTTAAGTTTTATGTAATGGCATTTGATATGCCAAATTTTGATTATTTATAAAATATAAAATTATATGATTATGCTTATTACTGTCTTGCATGTTTCGTTTAATATGTTCATCATGGACCAACATAGTTATCAGCAGCACCAACATAGTTACACAAAAACATTATTTATCTTTACTAGTAAATGTTGAATCGTCTAAAAAACACAAATATGTTTTAAAATTTTTTAAAAATTAAAAATCAAATATTCATGATAATGACTAGCAACACAAGTAATATGAAGACAATTTTTATAAATTTAAAAACGGAAACTATTAATGTTGAGGGAGTGTACGAGTAAAGAAACATTATCAATTATCCTCTTCTTCATATTCTTCATTCTCTGCATCTTCCCCCTCATAAGCATCTTCTATATCATCTTCATCTTCATCTTCAGAAAGACTTATGTCATCCCCAGCATGGTCACGTTTCTGTTTTTTACAAGTCCGACTGTTGTGACCCGTACGACCACAGTTTTTGCATCTATGCTTTTTTTTACCATTGTTTTTATTGATGTTTGTGAGAACCTGAACCTTTTGTCTTAACTGTAACTGGTTTTCGTATTGGAACTTCTTTACCTCTGTCATGTCCAAGTATAGTAGCATACCTCTCTTTTTCTTTAGTAACATCAACATTTGAAACACAAGCATCAGCTTTGTTTATAGCTTCCTTAACTTGGTCACAGAAAATTGATAACTCTTCAAGATTTGTCACCAACCGATTGACAATGTATTCAGTAGATGTCATAATTTCTTTGACCAAACCTTTAACATTTTCAGAATCTTGATCCCCACCGTCTCGTCCAATAACATCGTTACGTGAAAAATGGGGAACAACATCTCGAGTCCACCTACGTAGGATGTATTTCTCTGGAAATCACTCAACCTCACATACACTTAAAACATAGAATATATGCCTACAAAGCAAACCATATCAGTCATAATGCTTACATGAGCATGATATAGTCATGTCATTCTCCCTGAAAAGAACCTGTAACATGAGAACAAAACCTATACACCAGCACAAAAATCAGTTTATCATTACAGTTTAATTTCATGTATTAATATATGGACCAGCATAAACCCAACAACATAGGACCTATAATGATGACAGTTTACTTACCTCATAAAACCATTTCTTCTTGGATTTAAGGTCCTTAATTCTAAACTTTCCAAAACCATCAACTTTAGAAGAATTCAAGGACAAACACTCTTTAAGACCAGCTTTTATTTGCTCCTGAACATCATAAAAAACCTCCCTTGTGTAAATCTTATCAGCTTGGCGCTCAAGTATAGAATCAGTCTTAAACTCTGGTCTTGTATACCGAGTATCATGGTTATTTTTTCGGTGTTGATACCGTTGACACTCCATTGTAGTTTCAAAGTTAGTAAGAAATTGAACCAATGTGTTCTGATCGTTAGAAAATTGACCAAAAAACTAGTTTTCACTTTCAGATCGAGAAGTTACACGCATTAATCCAGACATATGCTCATCACGGTAGTATGCTGGAATCCAATCAAGGCGCATATTATAAATATCACGAAGCCACTTATTACCCGTGAGTTTATAAACAGTAAGGATCTTGTTCCATGCAGACTCAAAATCGTCAGTGGTAATAGCATCAGTCCATACAATCCCACACAGCCTCTTCTTATATTTTTCAATTCGACAAAGTCTAGGACTAACCTATAGTCGTAAAAAAAATGATAAGAACACTAAAAATGAATGCTAGTTATAGCAGCATAACATGTAAAATACCAGCATACCAATACCAGCATGGAAATAAACTACCTTAGAAGCCAGCTTTTTCATAATGTGCCACATGCACAATATGTGCCTACTATTGGGGAAAACATCTTTTATGGCAATAGCCATAGCAAGATCTCGATCAGTAACAAAAACTTTGGGATCTGACGCTAAAGCCTTTTGGAAATTCTTAAGTAGCCACGTGTAGCTTTCAGTTGTTTCGGAGCTCAGAAGCGCAACAGCTAATGTTATATTCTTGTTGTGGTTGTCAATACCAGTAAAAGGGGAAAAAATCATCTTATACCTACATATTAAAAAATAATATTTTAAATAAACAAATAGGTAAGAAAAAGGTAAAAATATGTTAACATGAAAGAACATATAGTAAAAAAATCTACTTGTTAGATCGGAAAGTTGCATCAAATGCAACAACATCACCAAAAATAACATAATTCATTCTCATCTCCTCACCTGACCAAAACAACCCATTAAGATTCCCCTGATCATCAATAGTGTAATCAAATGAAAACTCAGCACATAACTCCTTCTTTCTCATTAAACGTCTAACAACCATATCAGTATTAAAATCCCCAATAAAGGTATTCAAATTCCTTCTAAAAATTTTGCAATCAACAGAAGTAACACCTACATCCTCAAAGCCACCACACATTTCACGCAATATGTTAAAAGCTCTGACAGGACCAATTTTGAGTTTACACAAATTATGTATTGTTTGTTGTTGTGTCCATGATAACTTCCTTGAAGAATTCAAAAAATGCATATCACTTGAGTCTACAAACTTATGATTATGCTCCTCAATAAAGGAATGAACTTTGTATCTTCCATTTCTTTAAATATTAATGTGTAAGAGCGCAGGACAACAAGTTCTTTTCGATGGTCTACGACGCTTATCATTACATTTTTTCAGCATCAACAGGATCAGTTATGGTGTCAATGTGATGGAAGGTTCTATGTCCTTGTTTGGAACAAACAAAATGCTTGGATGTAACAGTGGGACCAGCATTTCTCTAACTACTCTTTCGGACTTCAAAACCTCCAAGTTTTGCATAGTCTTTATAAAACTGAAGAGCATGATCAACGGTGTCAAACAACATGCCAACTTGAGGTTTAGCATACTGGGCTACACTGGGGGAATAATATTTCTTCCCAGTTGATGGCGATATACGCTCGATACCAGATAACAATTGACAATTAATAGGTTCCCCATCATTGGCGCAGAATCCATCAACTTCAACTACAAAAACATAAAAATAAGTACATACTACATACATAACTCACATAACTATCTATAAAAAAAATGGGACAGGTCACAAAAAGAACCAAATAAATCAAAGAACAAATACACATGCCAGCATATCAACTTATGAACCTAAATGATATTAAATAAAAAAACACACCTACACAAACAGCAGCATGAAACTAAAATTCACTAGCATATAAAATCAACCAGCATGGTGAGAATTTTCAACACCAGTGCGACTATCACAAATCATGTGATTAGAACCTACCTAGATAGGTATACACTTTATCTGAAAATCCACTTACAAAATCAAACCTAACTTCAAATCCTGATCAAAGAAGATATTATTATAGAACTAAACAAACTGATGCGGATCACAAAATGATAAATCGATATTAAAACCAGATTTCAATAAAGTAATGAAATCCTATGGCTGAAATCAATATGGATAATTACTCAAACAGCTGATAAACATCTAAAACTACCTTCAGTTTGTTCGTCAGTGCTCGAGCTTATGCTCATTGGATCAGGAGAAGAAGACGTCATTGAAGAACGACGCGAATTTCTACTAATTCGTAAAAAATCGATAATTGTGATACGATTACGAACACCATAAAACCCTCGTCAAAACAATTGTCAATCGAAGAAAATGTCTACAATGAACTTTTGAGAACCAAATTTCATAATGGTTTTGAGAACTTTTGAGAACTTTTGTCTACAATGGTGAACTCATGGGGTATATATAGTCCCCCATTGGGTTTACTATTGGGCCCCTTCTTGATCATAAACCCAATAGTAAACCCAAGCCCAACCATAAACTAGCCTACTAATCTAATTAAACCCTCTAAGCCCAGCCCAACTTATTTAATATTACAAGTCTCATAATCTTGCCTCTACACATATGTAACAAAATCTGTAAATAATTTTTTTTAAAAAAATCTCTAGGCGCTTTTTTATTTTTTTTCACCAAAACCATCAAAAATGAATGTAGAATCTATAAAAAATACATCTAAAAAAATAACAAATTTTGAACGTCTTTTTTGGCCGGTTAACTTCTTTTTGCAAAAAAATCGGTTCTTAAATATGTTTTTTTTAAAAATGTAGTCGGCGTTTTTTTTATTTTTTTTCATAAAGGGTGTTTTTTTAAGTTAGAGAGTCACCATAAAAAAAATCGGAACAAAAAATGAATTTTTTAGCTTAGTTTTCACGGTTTTTCCAACTCGGATAGGTTTTCATTTTGTCGTTCTCCTATATATATATATATATATATATATATATATATATATATAGGGAGAGGATCATTTGAGAACCAATTTGATTTGAGAACTAAAAAGAACTAATTTGAGCCACAAGTTTTTTTACATGTATCCACCTTCCCATTAATTGTAGTGGTTCCCCCCTGAAATTTGTGGTTGAGATTTAGTTCTTAAAAGTTCTCATTTCGAACCTAACCCTTATATATATATATATATATATATATATATATATATATATATATATATATATATATATATAGAGAGAGGATCATTTGAGAACCAATTTGATTTGAGAACTAAAAAGAACTAATTTGAGCCACAAGTTATTTACACGTATCCCCCCTCCCATGAATTGTAGTGGTCCCCCCCTGAAATTTGTGGTTGAGATTTAGTTCTCAAAAGTTCTCAAAACAAAAAGTTTCTCATTCGAACCTAACCCTATATATATATATATATATATAGGGAGAGGATCATTTGAGAACCAATTGGTTTTGAGAACTTTTGAGAACCATTCTGAGCCACTAATTATGTATAAAGAAATCCCCCCCCCCCCCCCGCCCCATGAATTTGAGTGGTCCCCCCCATGAAAATTAGTGGCCCAGAATGGTTCTCAAAAGTTCTCAAAAGCAATCGGGTTCTCATTTGAACCTAACCCTATATATATATATATAATATATATATATATATATATATATATATAGATAAAAGTTTAAATACAAATGGTTTTTTTTCGTGAGAAGTGTATGAAGTCATCTCAGCTAGGGGTGTCGAAAATACCCGAACCCAATTAACAGACCCAACCCGAACCCGAATATATTAACTAGGGTCGGGTCTAATAGGGTTTAAAAAGTTCAACCGGATTAAGCAGGTTAACCCGACAAACTCAATATGTTGTTAGGGTCGGGTCTCGGGTTATATTTTAAAAAAAATTTAGGTTACGGGTTACCCCGAATAACCCGAATAGTGATAAGGTTTATAATGGTTTTAGTTAATAAATAAGGTTAATTTATACACAAATTCATAACCAAGTTTAATATTGTTTTACAATACAAAATTTAAATAATTTTCTCAGTGTTGTATTTTGAGATTTATGGTTATAACTTATAAATTATGGATGCTCATTGTTAAAAAGAACTGATGGTTCAGAATTTTATTTGAATAATAATTATTTAGTTTTTTTTTTAACGGCATCGATTAAGCGACCTTGATCTCACGTGTAAACCAGTTGATGTTCGTTTCCAAACAGTCACAAGAAAGAGCGTTAATGGAATTAATTTTGTTAATCGGAAAACATTTGGAATAATTTTTTTTACCAAGTGAAAGTGAAAAAATAGATCTACTACTACAAAATGAAAATATGAAAACAGTAAGTTATTTTCAGCCACTTATGTTTTATTAAAACCCGATTAATCCGACTAACCCAAACCCTATTAACCCGAACCTTAATAGGGTCGGGTTGTGGGTAAGATTATTTTATTTAAAACCTGACTAACCCGGCCCTAATAACCCGGAACCCGATTGGGTTGACCTGATAACAACCTTAATCTCAGCCATTGATCTAAGTGGAAAATTGGATTTTAATAATACCAGTTTTGCCTCATTAGCGGATAATAATACGAGTTTTAAAATTTGCACACAATAATACCAATTAATGAGGTAGGTGCTAATAATGAAATACCGTTAGTTGAACACTAACGGTGTTAGTGATTTGCTGACGTGGCAATCTATGTTGCTTACTTGGCAGCTGACGTGGCAAAGTATGTGTTTCTTAATGAAGTTCTATAAATTGAAGGACTAATATTGTAATTTGAATAAAAATTTATAAAGAAAAAAAAAGGAAGGAGACTTGAAGTCTTGAACACCTCCCCGGCTCCCCCTCCGATCTCCCCCTCCGACTCCGGCGACCTCGTTTGAGAGGCCACCCATTTCTATTCGATTAGTTTTCCGGCAACGAGATACAAAGCAATTTTCCGGCCCACTCCGGTGGTATCTCAATCAGTTTATCACTCAAATCCATATCCAAACGCTCCAAATCTTCTCCACACCCATTTCTTAGATCAAAACAGTCACAACCTCATCATCTAGAACCATTTCCGGCGGCCGGAGGCCATGGCCGCTGCCAGGGTTCCGTCACAGCCGCGAGCCACCTCCAAAACCGTCATCAACAAGATCAGATATCTACCTTTTGATCGGAAAGCAAGAGGGAAATGGAAAGAACTCAAAAGAAACGAGCCGATACCTTTTGATCGGAGGTCTAAACCGTGATTCCGGGACTGTCGGAGTTGTCTCGGTGGCTGCGGGTTGCTTAGAAACCCTAGCCGCCGCCGTGAGAAGGAAATCGACCCAGGGAGTTGGAAATCGAACTCAGAAGAAAGAAGGGAAGGAGAGTGACAGATTTGGGCCGCACCTCCACCGTATTGTCGCCGCCGGACCACCATGGCCGTCGGATTTTCTTCGCCGCGAAAATGGGGGAGGAAAATGAGTGAGGAGGGAGGCGGTGTGTTAATAGGGTTTTTACTTTTTTTATATAAAACCCTCATTTTTTATTAGTTTACAAAACCACCCCTTTAATTTAATAAGTTGCTTTAAAAAACCATATAGATTGCCACGTCAGCAAATCACTAACACCGTTAGTGTTCAACTAACGGTATTTCATTATTAGCACCTACCTCATTAATTGGTATTATTGTGTGCAAATTTTAAAACTCGTATTATTATTCGCCAATGAGAAAAAACTTGTATTATTAGAATCCAATTTTCCTATTTTTATTAATACATCTTGTTTTATTATATTACCGACCCGACGACCCGATTTGGCCTGACCCGAATATGTCCCCAGCATCTCGTGAGAAACTTAAACACAAAAAACCGACACCATAGGAAATAATTCCTAGCTCCGTCACTGGGTATCTCTCCCAGAAGATGAGGTAAACATGATAAACCAGGCACTTGCAGATGCTGAGAAAGGTGAACAAATAAAAAGGGATAGAGACATGGCCTAGGCATTCAAACTAGAAGGAGACATACTGCGTTATTCAAATGATAAAGTAATAATTGGTCTGATAAATGAAATCAAGAGAATGTCTATTGATGAGAAAATGGTGTGGACTCTGAGAAGGAGACAAGAAAAAGAAGAATGGCCACAGAATCTGACAAGGAGATCAAAGCTGAACAAGAAAAGATCAGACTGTCAGATAACCTTCACAATGCCAAACTCCTTGTGAAGTTCGCAAATATTATCATATCCAGGAGATGGGCAACTCCTGAACAAGCAAATTTAATGAGTGCTAATTAGTTATGCGATATGATGTCCAGGGTTGTTCAAGAGGATGGTGAATCAGATATTCAAATACCATATATGAATATAACAAAATCTCAAAGGTTACAGGTGAACCAATACCACCAGGTGCATTTTCTTATTTGAATTGAACCCTAGCCTCATAGCAACCCAGAAGAAACCCTCCTAGAACTAGTAGACCAGAAAAAATGCCTAAACCTGTAAAGCCTCCCAAACCTGTAACATTAAAGCCTCTTCCACCAAAGTTTAGAACAGACAACTTCACACCCATTGTATCACAACCTAGAATTGATCATACTCTTCCATCTCCATATCCTCACCTAAACAAACCTCGAAAACCCTCATCTCCACCCAAGTCACCAGAAAATCCACCCACCAACAAAATGAAGTTAGTGGCTAAGAAGGGAAAAGGAAAAGTGATCAATGAGGAGGATAAATACAGAGATGTCCATGCTGAAAGGAGAAGAATCATCTCCTGGAGGTATGATGATCAAGCAAAAGTATACATGTTCAAAACCAGTTCAGATGAGGTAATAAAGTTTACAGTTGAAGAAGCTATGTACAACCTCACTAACCATGAGTTGGGTGATGTTAGACAGTTACATGGTGATATGAAGGGTACGTGTTCACAAGAGGACTCCTTGATGCTGAGGATAAAGATGTATTTGGATGACTTATACGGGAAAGTTAATGAAGCCACACAACGCAGCATTGACAATCCTGTTTCGACGCTTGAAGTTGATAAGGATGGAAATTTGGTAGTCTATAGAGCTGATGGGTCATTCACAATGCATAGTACAGTTCCAGATCCAGAATGGAGCCAGGCTGACAAAGACCGAACCCATTTAATAATGACAACTAACAGGCTTCATGTGATTAAGAGAAAACAGGTGACCAACTGGGAGTATAAGAAAGAAACAGGCATGCATCACATTTTCACTGGTGAACATGGCGAGACAATTAGAAGCTTAGAAGATGCTCTAAATGGGCTTTCTGAAGATGAGATACAAGATATTGTCAGGATTGGTGATACTGAGATCAGAATAGTGACACACACCTATAATGAAAGTCTCCTATTTCGCAAGGCCAAATTTCGGTTACAAGCTATTGAAGAGGAGAACAAGATGGGAACCGGATGAACTTGGCTGGAAGAAGAGTTGATCCCTGTATTTGTGTACAATTGCATAAGTTATTTTAGTTTGTATGTTAACATAAGTTGTTACAGTTTTATTCATACACTTTTCATCTATAATAACATACACATTTTCAATGAATCATAGCAGACCTCCATTACACTCATAATTGCGATCTTACATGAAGTATATATTCATATGCTATGTTAGTATATGTTGGCATTTTGATATGGTGGGATGAGATGATTTATAAACATCATAAATTTTACTTCTTCAGTAAATTGGAAGAAGACAAAACCGGATGAACTACAATTCCTCGGGAAGAAGAGTTCATGAGGATTGAGAGAAGATGAACTAGAGTTCTTCAGGATGAACCGAATAAACTAGAGTTCTAAAGTTCTTCAGGATGGTTAATCAGTTTTCATCTATAATAACATACACATTTTCAATCAATCATAGCAGACCTCCATTTTACTCATAACTATGATCTTACATAAAGTATATATTCATATGTTATGTTAGTATATGTTGGCATTTTGATATGGTGGGATAAGATGATTTATAAACAGGAAAAATGTTACTTCAAAATTGGAAGAAAAACAAAACCAGACAAACTACAATTCCTCAGGAAGAAGAGTTCATGAGTATTGAGAGAAGATGAACTAGAGTTCTTCAAGATGAACCGGGTAAATAGAGTTCTAAAGTTCTTTAGGATGGTTAACCAGTTCACAATAAAATAAAAATCACATCAGTTCACAATAAAATATATTTGCAACAATCAAATTTAGAATAAAATCACCTTTAATGATTGAGATAAAATCTATACTATATAATAAACACAAGTTTTTAATGTGTAGGTGGCACAATTTAAGGTGTGCCACCTAGGATTAGCTCATGTGTCATTTTTATAGATTTTTGAATTAAAAAAATAAATGGTATTTACAAAAAGGAAAGATCTTATAATTAAAAATCAAAAAATTAAATTATTTCCATACAAAGTTATCCATATTTGTTTTACAATACCATAACTTTGATTCATCATATCTTCTTCATTTCTCAATGAAAATTTGATCCGTAAATTGCTTTGGATTCGTGAAAGAAAACCTAACAAAACTAGATCCATATTGCTTAGGTTTCGATCAACGAATGATGGTGAACGAATCACAAAACAAAGTCGCGACTTTCTAAACCCACCATTGATGAACTTAAACTCCAATTCGATCATTCGTTTAATAGTTAGAAAAAACTTTCATCTTTTATTTCATTTAACGTTTTTTTTATATCACAGCCTCGGGTATTTACCCGGGACACTAACTAGTCTGTCTATATAATTAATGGGGTTAACCAAAACAAAACAGGAGGAAAAGTTAACAAAAACTTATATATATATATATATACATATATATATATATATATATATATTGATCTGTATACAAAGATTTTTATCACACCCTATATAAAGATCTATTTAACTAGCTAAGACCTAGCATCCGACATATAGTCTTCATCATCAAAGAAGTTGTTGCTGCTGCTGCCATCAGGAAACAATTTTTGACCAGGCAGCAATCTCGGTCCCAACTCGGAGGTGTAGGTGGAATCCCTGTTCCGGACTAAATACACATCCAACTCTCTCTCCCCCTCTGGTACCTGGAGATGAAGTTTCATATCCCCTACAACTTCGTCAGTGATGAAATCAGCGTACTCAAGCCCATTTGTGATGGACAGAGGTGGGATCCTCCAGTAAATGAGGAAATAGCCAATCGATGTGTCGTTTAGGTATTGCACCATTTGATTCAGATCATGATAATCAAATGTGCGTATGTCGACATAATCCACATTTCCCTTCCACACATCCTGGTCGGCGGCATTCTAGTGGAAATCGCCACAGTGATGGATCTTGAGGGTGAACCTCCGACCACCTGTAAAAAACCTAAATGCGCAGTAGAGAGTAAGTAATTAAATAACATAAAACCCTAAAACTAAAAACCTGCAGCCATTGATGAGTGAAAATACACTTACGGGGAGTCTTGCCGTAGTAGGGCTCTGGTTCATTAACACCCCTAATCCTCCATTGTTTACCAAAGGCAGCCATTGATCGATCGAAGTTTTTTTTTTATGTTCAGGAAATACGTTCGTATGGAAGATTTTGGTGGCAATAAAGGGGAAATTTAAAGGTAGTCAGGCCACGCTACCAGCTATGGTGGCAAGAAGTGGAAAGGTCATGCCACGATAACCGTGTATATTTTTTACCTTTACCATGCAAATCTTATTTTTACCATGTCTATTTATTACCTTTAGCAACATAGATTTTGTTGATCAATTATTTTTTATGTGATGGGAGTAATTAAATAAGTTCTGGTTAAAATATAACCAATTAAAACTTCTATCTCAATGGTTCTTCTTAATCTTGTAGTGTGTTCCTTTCTTTTGACTGACCCAGGTTCAAGCCTTGTTTTTTGACTGACCCAGGTTCAAGCCTTGTTTGCTACATTTTATAATTTTTTGACTGTCTAATAGTGGATGACATGATTTATAAACTAGATAGATTTTTACTTCTTCAGTAAATTGGAACAAGAATAAAACCGTATGAACTAGAATTCATCAGGAAGAAGAGTTCATCTCGAATGAGAGCAGATGAACATAACCCGATGACATTTTTAGACAACTGTTTCACTGCCTTGGCGGACTGAGATGATTTATAATTAAACAGGATCAACTTTAGTTATTCATTAGAGAAGAAGAAGAATAGAACTGGATGAACTAGAGTTCTTCAGGATGATTTATAATTAAAAAAATCTATTTGCAACGGTAAAATTAAGATTCATGTATTTTTCCGGAAGAACATTCATTCCGGATGAATGTTTATAACCTTCCGGAACATTACCTTTCGCCACGCATATAATTTCATACCGTGACCATTCATCATCTACTATTTAGTCACATAACCTAATAACAGTGGCCATATGTACTAGCTTTTAGCCACATAACTAAGTAAAAACAGTGGTCATTGCTCACATTTAGCCACACATAATATATACTTAATAGTTTTGTTTTTTTTTAATTACTAAGTAATAAAATCTACTCATCTGTCACACAACATTATTTAAGCGTGGCCATACATTCATTTTGGGTCACACGAATAAAAAATCATAAAAATTCCATGGTCGTTTGGTGCATTTCGCCACTCTTTTTTAAGTGTGACAAATAAGTGCCACATGTTTTTGTAAAACAATGGCTAAAGCCACTGCACCTGATTGTTGTTGTCACATAAACAAAAAAATACGTGGCTAAAGGGTCCAAAGGCTATATATTTGGCCACGAGTACAAAATAGGTGTGGTTAAACTAGTGTTTCTTACCTTTAGCCACATTTTTATTTTAAACCGTGGCTAGGTGTTTTCGAAAAAACCGTGGCTAAAGCCACTTTTTGACGTAGTGTGCTGAATGCCAAATCTATAACATTAGTCATAACTCCAAGTCTGTGGGTGCAGATTCAAGTTCCAACAAAGCTCATGATGGGACTCAAGATGAGGTGAAAGCTCCGATTACTGAGATAAAACTGAAATAATATCCAAAAATTGATACTGTGTACTTCAAAGTAGTTGATGAAGTGCAACAGGAGAAGGTGGTGATGACGACAAGACCCGAGGGGCAGGTGTTTATGACATCTGGGTCCATGTTTGATCAATATCAAGGGTATGAGCGACCCTTATTCACATCTAAGTTCAAGGGCTTAGGATTCCCTTCTGGATCCACATATGACATTGAGAGTAATAAGCCCAAGATCACCATCAAGTCTCTAACCATATCATTTGCAGAAATGAACAAGAAAGGAAAGATGAAGGAGGTTAGCAAGTCCCCAATCTCGTCAGTGGGCTCATGCAGTGGTAATCATGCTTCATCATCAAACAATGCAGGGAGCACAAATGCTACAATTTCCGGTTCTGCTCAATTCCCCACTAATCAGACATGTCTTCATGGTCACTCATCAATGTCAGGCCGATCTGACAATTTTGGACCCGCATTCTTCCCACAGATGTAGTCATATTTTAGTAATTTGGCACCACATACATCTGCATTTAAAGGCTATGCATCTGACTTTTATTTGAAAAGGCAAACATATTTATACTGTGGTGTTCCGGGAACATTTCTAGGAATTGCGTACACCGCTCCTATGTGCCCTACTATTCATAAAGTCAAAGGGTTTCATCTCACTCTCCTATAAGTCTAAGCTAATGAAGGTGCAACCACCTAAGACAATGAAAACTGTTAATTCTGAGGTTACACATTCAGATGGTCATTGGGGTGCTGCCAAACTCTCAAATCAAAATTCTGGTTTTCAAGTTATAAAAATTTTCATAAACATTTGAAGAAACCAAAACAGCAAAAGTTTGAAAAACCTAAGGTTGCTACTCCCAAGGTAACCAAACAGTTTTGAAAACCAATCGTAAAAAGAAAAAGGTTAAAATACCTGAAGTCACGAATCTAAAAGTGACTAAAACAACTGCTAAATCACCTCAAACTTGGAAACCAAGAACCAATGCAGCTCCATCCCACATTCCTGATCTCACAAAGGGCATGTGCTTAAAAGAAGTCTCATTTATTGATTCCTTAGGAGTACCCAGAATCACAATGGCATGGGTACCAATGGCTAACTGATCTCTCACTTGTGAAGGAACAGCCAAGGAGGACTATCACTAACTTTTTGTTAATAGATGAGTGATTGTTGCAGGCGCAAGATAGAAAGCATCTCTCTACCACATGTCCTGAAGAATTTCTATGGAGAGCATGTTTCCTTGTGAGAGGTAAAAGAAACAAAATTAGCAAAGGTAACTGTTAAATTGGTTGTTTATCAAAACTCAATTTTGTGTGTTTTCAAATTTGATTAACTTTGAAGGTTAGCATGGCCAGTTTTGTTTTAACTTATTTTGTTTCAGTGTGTTTTTGCCAAATTTAAAAATAATAATAATAATAATAATTAAAATAAAAATAAAAATTTGGATTAATCCTATGTGCTACCTCTGGGATGGTGACTTGGATGACGCACCGCTAAGAGAGATCTTAAGAAAAATAGAGTCATTAAAAATAAAAAAGCAGGGGAAGAGTTGATTAGTGGCGCCTTCTTAACGTTGCGTTTTTCTAACTTTTAATGGTGTTTGTTTGTGTGTTTAGAAGGTAGGGAAATGAAATAAATTTTTGTTCTAAGAATGGCTGACACGCGTAATGCATATGTGAAACACATGATCCAAGGTGATATGTTGGTAGGCTCTGTTTCCGAGTCACAAACGGTATGTGTCACACACTTAAAGATAACGTATTGCATATTATTGGGAACACACACTTAGGATTTGTGCATGCTAATTTGATTGTATGTTTTATTCCCGATACCCACGCTTGAATTCAAGAGTATGAAACTAAGCTCAAAAAGTTGGTGTTCCCTTTGATTTGCGTGATCAATGACCTAGGGAAGCTTAAGTCGTTAGTTAGGTTATCCTCTATTTTGCGTGAGCAAAGACCCGGAGTTGTCTCGACCCAACGTGCTTCTAGATCACTTTATATAAAATAGGAAAATAAAATAATCTATAAATATATTATAACACCCCAAAAGATGCCTAATTGCACACTAAAAGAGACCCCCTATTGTCCAAAACCCTTAGCCTTTGTCCCTAATGCGTACTACGTGTTACACGTCAGGTTGCAACCTGATTGAAACACCACTAGGAAGTTAGTTGACTTGTATATTATACCCAAATTCTATGTAATCTATTCTTTCTTTTCTTATCTAAACTCTCGAGCAATGTTTCAGGCTTCTGGATATAGATGTGAATATATGTGGTAGGGAATTTGCATACTTGATAGACTACACGTTTAATTTAGCTAGGACTATGTGTGTGACTGGTATATGTTCATAATTAATGCATTAAAAAAATAATAAAGTGACAAACATTCTGAGTAAAGGCAAGGAACGTGAGTTAAGTGGACCAATTTACTGGCAATCACCTGTACGTGTTTGAGTAACAGATGCTCACAAGGGTTCCTTAGTTCAGACAAAGACGGTTTGAACCCAAATAAAACCTTCTAGTTAGTATTTTGGTATATTTGTTTTTTAATATTCTTTTGAGTCTTCTTAAGTTTTTATTTTTTATTTTACAACCATGGCCATGTTAGCTTAAAGGTTTTTTTTGTGGATTTTGTGCAAAATTTATGCCCCCCCCCCCCCCCTTAAAGTGACCCCCTTTTTAGGGGGATAATGGAGATAATACGGAGATAACAAGCTTTATCTTAGGGGAAGTCATTATCTCAGGGTGAGAAGGGAGATAATATGTATTATCAAAGGGGGAGTCCTTAGATGAAGGGAAGATATCAGCTAGGAGGAAGTGAAAAGTGGTCTTGGGTTAAGGGAAGTTTTATAAAAAACCCATAATCTATATTAGGGCTTTTGATAAAATAATGTGATTCACCCACTAACCAATGAACCAGTCATCATATGTCTGGTTTGTATTTGTTTATCTTAATATGTCAGATAGGTTGATGATTCAACACGAAAACATTTGTTACTGCTGCTGCTCATGTTAGATAACCAATCGGACAAGACTCCTCTATCTGGAAAGCAACAGTTTAGGGGGAAGTTGTTGGTTCAGTTAAAGCTTCCGTATAATAAAGAAACTGTTCATAAGTTGAGGGGGAGCTAGTTGCATCAAGGCATTTGTTAAAGAAAAGTATGTTGAGCAAGCATATCAAGTGAATGTCATGCTTTCAAAACAACAACAAAGATTGCCAAAGATCAAAGATAGAGGTTTTAAATTTTATCCTCTGAAAAGAAAAGGCAATTCAAGTCAGTTATCAACAATTTAACAAGAACCAGATTTCACTCAAGAAAAGCAAGTGTATGAGAATCCTCCTCTCATTACTTGTTCATTTCTAAGAAGTTCAAGCTGATGCTGATTGAGAGAAAGCTCCCATGAAGTCTCTTGTCCTGCCCAATGAAGATTGTTAAAGAAATGATCTTCATCAACACCATACCAACAATTAAAGAAAATGAAGTTGGAAGACTAAAGGGATATAATATCACAAGCCTAGGGGAACATTGCAAGGGAATAATTTGAGGCTTGTATAAATTAAATAGTGTTGGGTGTGGATTAGTGTTTTAGTGGGCTAGTTAGAAGTTATTATGTAATGGGTTATGGGCTTAGGAAGGCCCAAAATGTTATTTGGGTTTCCTTGTTTAGGCTTTCCTTGTGTGTATATAAACACAAGGAGGCATCCATTTTAGGGATTAACCAAGTGGGAAATTCATGGGAAACCAAGGGAGATTAGGAGAATTCGATTTTCTCTCTAGTGTCTGTACCAGGCGATTTTGATTAGTAAACGTGTGCATCCATTCCAGGTTAATCATTTCCATTTATCTTTGTGTTTATTGATTTCTCCTTCTTTTCTCTCTTGAAACACATCTATAACCGGATTCCGCACAGTTATATGTGATTAGATATCCTGATTGGATTGATTTTGGACCAACATCAATCAATACACCGTAGCTATAAATGAGCTAGAATAATCAAATTACAGTAGCTAGAATCAAATTAGAATAACTAGAATGATCGAATTGGTCAATTTAATTGCATAGAGAAATAACTACAGTCGTGAAAATATCTAACTCACACCTCAGAACAACAATCTCTCTCAATACTCTCAAAACAATCAACTCTGAATTGATCAGATTAGTCCGTTTATATACTTAATCGGGTGCAAAATGTGGAGGACATTTCGCACTTTTTACTTAACTTTCACTTCTCACACTACTCAAATATAATGACATTTCGCAGACAATCTGTGAAATGTCTTACACTTTTTGAAGATTTACAAGAAGGCTGAAATGTCAATATAATCTTATGTAACAACCTATTTTTTACTCCATAATCTACCCCTAGGTTGTTGCATCAGATTGTTTTGGTGTTGCAGCTCTGGGTTTCATCTTTCAGTCTTCATACTTGTTTCAGCGTTGCGGCTCTAAGCTTTTTTTTCTTCATACGTTCATCCTTTTTATTTATATAAATCGATCATGTCTCTTTGATGATAAAATAAAAACAACTTTACGTTGTTTGATAGGCTGAAAATTGTTAGAACATGAACCTTGTGTGGTCGTTACTGTTCGAATTGTCAAAACAGACTGAAGTTCGTAGGATCGCGAACTTGACACGAAGTGAATCACGAAGTGGGACTTCGCAAGGCACAAACTTACAGTTCGTAGCCACGAAATGACAGTTCGTGGAGTTCTCCACTTCATGGGTATGCTAGACATATAAATTGTTTTCACTTTGTGTTTCAAGCTATGTTTTATCTAAATGTCTATGTGATATATGTGTGTGTGAGGGGAGGTGCAGTTCAACCTCCCCTAGGGCTTTTAACAATGTATACTACTTCGGTTGTAATCATTCGACACGCTTTAATGATACAAAACTTCCGTCTCATTCTTTATCGACCTAGAAACGATCTTTAACATGCTTTTTCATGTGGTATCAGAGCTAGGTTTCGATCCTAGGACCTGTGGGTTATGGGCCCACCACACTTTCGCTGCGCATAACCTACATGGAACCTGGCTCTGATACCACATGAAAAATCATGTTAAGGATCGTTTCTAGGTCGATAAAGAACTAGACAGAAGTTTTGTATCATTAAACTATGTCGAGTGATTACAACCGAAGTAGTATACATTGTTAAAAGCCCTGGGGGAGGTTGGACAACACCTCCCCTCACACACACAGATCACATAGACATTTAGACAAAACTTAGCTTGAAACACAAAGTGAAAACTATTTATATGTCTAGCATACCCACGAAGTGGAAAAATCCACGAACTGTCAGTTCATGGCTACAAACTGTTAGTTCGTGGCTACGAACTGTCAGTTCGTGCCTTGCGAAGTCCCACTTCGTGATTCACTTCGTCTCCAGTTCGTGAACCTGCGAACTTCAGTCTGTTTTGACAATTCGAACAGTAACGACCACACAAGGTTCATGTTCTAACAAGATCGTTGATGCTCTCATTTGGCACATGATTAAAATTATCATATTCACGCAATAAAACCTTTCCTTTGCTCTTCTTATACTAAGCATTGCCTTCACATCTTTTGCAATAGTATGCATTTTAAACTGATGAAGGATTTCTTTACGTAAAACCATAGATAGTGTGGCATATGCTTTCTTTTCAAATTCGAATGCGTCTCTTTCAGTCTCAACCATTTTGTTATATGGTTTATCAACATCATTAAGTTGAGGTGCTTTATAGCCATCGAGCATTGGTATCCATAGTCCTACATCGGTTACTCCAATATACAACTCATATCTTTGTTTCCAGTTGTGAAAATCTTCGAGTTTCAACAACTTAGCAACCTTGTTAGTTGTTCCGATCTCGTTGTCGTAATTCAATAAAGCTTGCATAGAATGTTGACATAGCCGCAAATGCTTGAAATGGATCCAATTTGAAATTTGTATCAAACTGTTCCAATGAAGCAATAATGATACCAGCGAACCAATTGAAATAGCGAACCAAGGTTAAGTCAACCTTTGAACTTCCGGACCAATCTCTAACCAGCGAACCAAAAACTAGCGGACCAATTAACCGATGAATCAATGATCAGGAGCAATAACCGTCGCGAACAAGCCAATAACCTCCGCGAACCAATATGAATATACACTTCCAAACCAATGTCAGCAAACCAACTGAAGTTGAAGATATACTATCGGACCGAGAGTAGCGAACCAACAGTGAGATGAAGACATACTAGCGAACCGATGGACTCATTCAGCGAACCATTGTGTTTTATCAGCGAACCAACATGAAATCAACTGAATTTTCTGTTTTTGATGAATTTAAAGGAACTGGACTGTGCGAAGGTTACACTAGATGTAAGTAAACATACTATCAGATCAGAATCACTCAAAACCTCACAAAAATAAAGAATTTGATGAAAAACGAGATTTTGAACAAAGTTCGACTCAAAGAACACCAAGTAGATCAGCACACAGGCTTTGATACCACTTGTAAAGCCATATACGGATCGGTCTACCTAGCGGATGAATCAAACGAGTGAACAGATCATGACACGAGATGTAAATAACTCTTGATTTGTATTCAAAGATGACAATTACAAGAGTACCGAATACACTTCTTCACTTTCCCACACAAGTTCTAGAGTTCTACACAAAATGAACACACATCTCCTATTTATAGGTGATGCTGGTTGCCGAACCATGTCAACCAGCGAACCATTGGTTAGCAACATGGTCGTTGAGAGTACCATTCTTACAAAATATCAACAAACACCTAGACCTAGCATTAGACACCAAAACATGTCCTAACAGAAATCCTCACATCTCATTCTTCATATATATCACTATCCAATTAAATTATATTCATTTATTCCACTTTCAATCACTTTTTCTCTCTCTACCACTCTCATCCACTTACAATAATATAAACTAATAGACATGGGATGAATTATACATATCAAATTTGAGGGATGAGTTTGGTTTCCCCATAAAATATAAGGATGAGGTATGGGGACGTGGATTAGAGGAGTAACTTTATGAAGGTTTTTTTTATTATTATTTAAAGATAGGGTATGAAATAGAGAATGAGTTATTGAATGCTAACATAACACTCTATTATCTTAGGTTGTATTTTTTAAGGCGTTGGATATACACACATATTTTTTTTTTATATTCACACATCTTCCATGCGGTCGTTTGGGCCAAACTCCCAAAAAAATCTTTTTGGACGTTTGGGTCAAAACGTCCGTTTGGGTAGGCATTTTTTTGTTTTTTTAATTTTTTACTTTATTTAGTATTTTTTTTTAATTTGTTTATAAATATTTTTGAATTTATTTACAATACCCGATAATAAAGTTGATGTTATAAAAACACTAAGACTAAATTTACAACTTTATTTAAAATTAGAAATTTCATATGATTAAGGTTTATAATTGGAAATATTTATATAAAAAAATAAACAATAATTTTTATGAAGATTTTTATTAGATTTCATCAACCATTTGTAAAATAAGAAATTATAAATCTTTAAAAATTATAAAATAAAAAATAAAGATTTAAGTAATATCAAATTATATATTAAGATAAAATATACTTAAATCGTATTCTACTTTATTATGTTTAAATAAATTATTAGAATAAGAAGATATATATATATATATATATATATATATATATATATATATATATTTGATTATATAATATAACTATTAAAATTTATTATTATTTAATAGATAACAAAGTTGATATTTAATAGGAGAGAGATGCAGGAAAAATGAAATGAAACCGAATGTCAGATTAACATTGGACAACAATTGTAATCATATATTAGAGTATATAGATTATTAACATGATATAATCGACGCTTTGATTCTGAGTAAAATCTTGAGACTTTTTTCGATACACCTATCTTGAGCTGTGACATAAATTAATGCCTTTTTAATTTTGTAACAACTTTTCTTTTTACAATTTTGATTACCGGATAGTTGTTTGGAGACATACTTCTATAAATCATATAACTCTCGACCAACTTCTCATTACTAATTTAATTATGTATATAATTTATTATCTACATACTAAACATGAAGTGATAAAAAAATAATCAAATCGCAAACAAAAAACCAAAAATAATTTCAACAAAATTTAAAATTTAAAACAAACTCAAAAACTAGAAAAAAAAACTTACCAATAAGAAAAGTGGTGATCTTGAGTGAATCACCGCCTCAAACTCCAAACTTTCTCAAATTTTAACTTTTCGAATAGCAACTTTTGTTTCCACTTTGTTTTTGTTGCCGTCCACTACTACAAAAACTGTCTTCCATGACACGCGAACGATGACACTCGGTCATTTCTTGACGTGCAAAAAAAAAGTGTCATATTAAAATGTCAAGAATAGATAAATCCTAAGTACAGATGACGCGCATTTTCGCGTGTCATGAATTTATGTCATATTTAGAAAGAAAAAAAAACACGGAGGACACTTATAATGTGCGTGTCAAGAAGCCCATGTCGTTTTTTAATTTTTCCCGCCATAAATTTTTCCCCAAAAAAATTCCCCAAAAGTTGCCCTAATTTCATTTTCTCAAACCCCCCCCTCCCCACCCGCTGACACACAACGGCGTATCTCCTCTCCCACTTACTCTCTCTCGCCGGCGCTATATCTCCTCTGCAACGTACACGCCGCCGCCACACACCCCTCGCCGGCACCATATCTCCACAAAATCGTTGCGTCCACCCATCGTTCCTCTACCTCTTCGCCTCTGCAACGTCCACACCTTTGATGTAGCCATAAAAGGGAGTAGACGAGTTCCCGTCGCCGCTTACAAATTTGCTCGATTGATTTGAGAGGGAGGATTAATTTGTTTTCTCTTTTCCGAATCTGAGTTTGCAATTAAAAATTTCTTTTGTATTTCAGTTGTTCTTCGACTGAGTAGTTCTTGTTTAGGGCTCACAATCTTCTTCACTATTTCTCAGTGTACTTGTGAGAACCACCGTCACCACCACCGATTCCAACTCTGAGATGGGACGAATTGGAAGTAGATTTCAAAGAAGAGCAACAACAAGAGATGCCTCCCAAGCTCCGATTTCACTTGCTCCCTCGAAATCGAATTTTTGGTTCCTTCGCTCTCTTCTATTCTTCATAAACTCAGCTTTAAGTTTAAGTTGTATATCTTATTCTATAGAAAAAAGTTTATGGATGATTGGTTTAACAATTTGTATTCTTGATGATCATGTGTTGTAACTTTGTAGGAAGGTTTTTTTAGGTGCTAATAGGCAAAAGAGCTGAACCTTTATGGCAGCTTCTCAGCAAGGTCGCACTTCTAGACACATTGGAGCCAATCTTCACTGTTATTTATGAATGTGACACTGGGTTGGACCTGTATGTAAGGGTATAATTTGTGGTTTGAGTTTTGTGGTGATTTTCAGCTTTTAGCACATTCGGAGGTGTTTTTATGCAGGTTACAAGTCAAGACAGAAGCATTCGTGGAATTTTGTTCGTGATTCAGAGGCTTTTCGACCGTTCCTGTACTTTTCGATCAGGCCTCTGATCGAAAAACCCATTTTCTGCCCCCTTTTCGATCGAGAAAGCCCCCTTTGTGGCTTTTCGATCAGGCAATTCCAGTCGAAAAGTCCCCTTCTGTGACTTTTCGACCTGCAGCTCTCAATCGAGAAGTCCCCTTGAGACTTCTCGATCTGCATTCTCAATCGAAAAGACTTTTCGATCCGTTTCATCTCAGTCGAGAAGTCCCCTCGAGACTTCTCGATCCACCCTCTTGATCGAAAAGTCCCCTGTGACTTTTCAATTCACGGCGCTCTCCGATCGAAAAGTCCCCTCAGTGACTTTTCGATCCAAAACCAACTTTTCGATCCGCTGACACTTTTCGATCGAGAAGTCTGCTTTTCGACCGACCCCTTGTCCGATCGAAAAGTACTTTTCGATCCAACCCTTTTCCGACCGAAAACCGACTTTCCGACCGAAAACCCACTTTTCGATCCATCCCCTTTTCAATCCGTTCAAGTCTTTCAGTCCGTATTTGATCCAGAAGTTCATCCAAAGAAGATAATGACAAGTACTCAAGTTGCTTCTCCTCTTGTGAGTGATCAAACTCATATATGTTCGAACTCGGCATGCTCCGAATCAATCGAACAATATAAGCAACTGTTTCGAACTGAAGAAAGAGGCCATCTCAATGCAGAGTACAAACTAAAGACTCATCTAAAACAAGTCGAACCTTACAAAAAGAAGATAGAATCTTTAGGTGAAGAACTCAGTCAGGAGAAATGTCTTTTCCGGACATTTCGTGAAAAAGAGGAGGAAAAGCGAAAGATCAATCATGCTGATGGAGCTTGGGTCTGTAACTGCGAGGAATGCTCAAACCCCATCTCATGTGCCTTGATTATGGAATGGGAACAGAAATTCATAAATGAAACCGCAAATCATGCACTCACTGCTAGAGACCTTAGGGAGTGCAAAATTAAGACCACAATTTTTAGAGAGAAACTTGAGGCCATTCAGGTAGATGTTAAGAGTCTTCAATCTCAGGTGAGTGATAAAGGCACATATCTTAGGCTTGCTAATGCTAAGGTAGAAGTGCTAACCAAGGAGGTTGAGGAACTAAGAAGCAAGCTTGACTCCTCCCAATCTGCGCTTGAGAAACATCAAGTTATTCAAAAGAAAATGATGGATTCTCATCATGCTTTATTCAAATCAGAAGAGCGACTCGAGCAGGTAAAAGAAACATCTGGCCTTGGGGATGTAAATATTCCTCCCCCATTACTACATGAATATATCAAGGTGCCCCAAACTGCAGATGAATTGATGAAAGAGTCTCTGAATGAAGCAACCATGGTATATGGGCCTCAACCAGTGCATAAAGATGAAAAGACAGCCACTGAAGTGAAGAGAGTTGATGAAGAAAAGTTGACTCCTTATCCAAAGATCGAGACTCCTTATTCCAAAGTGGTGGATGAGGTAAAGCGGGAACGTGTGGTGATGACTACAAGGCCGAATGGTAGGATATTCATGACATCTGGGCCTATGTTTGACCAAGAACCAGATGTTGGCTATGAACTACCATCCTTCTCCTCCAAGTTCAAAGGATTGGGTCATGATGGTGGTTTATCATCTAACATTAAGAGCATGAGGCCGAAGATCATCATCAAGCCTCCAACTTCTGTTCCAATCAAGATTGAAAGGCCGAAAACTACAATCAAGTCTCCAGACTCATCAGTGGGCTCATGCAGTGGCAACACAACATTCTCAAAGAAACCAGTGGACCTAAAAGTTCAGATGTCTGGTTCTGCTCAGTTTTCTACAAACCAGAAAAGATTCAACGGACATTTATCAAGGTCAGAAAGATCTGACAACTGGAGACCTGGAGACTTTCCAAACACGCAACCAAATCTCAATGCCTCTCCATCAAAGCCATACAGCTCAAATGGCCACACTTCTGACTTCTACCTGAAGAAGCAAACTTGCTTTAACTGTGGAGTTCCTGGTCACATTGCTAGAAACTGTTTGCATCGTCCCTTTGAACCTTATTACCCATTGAGTCAAAGTGTTTCATCTCAGGAATCAGTTAAGTCTAAGCCAATGAAGGTGCAACCACCTAAGGCAATGAAGACTATTTCTCCTAAGATAAAACCCTCTGATCAACATTGGGGCGATGCCAAAGAGCGGAGAAAATTTTCAAATCAAAAATATGTTTTTTCCAAATTATGAAAATTTTCATAAAAAGGTGAAGAAACCAATTTCAAAACAACACAAAGTTGACAAACCTAAAGTTACCCCTCCAAAGGTAACTAAAACTGTTTTGAAAAGGAAACCTGAAATGAAGAAGGTTGAAATACCTAAAGTCACTACTCCAAAGGTGACTAAAACAACTTTCAAATCACCTGGAATTTGGAAACCAAAATCAAAGGCAGCTGCAACTCAAAGTTCTGATTTTTCAAAGGGCATGTGTTTAAAAGATGTAACTTTCGTTGATTCATCAGGTCTACCCAGAACCACTATGGCCTGGGTACCTATGGCTAACTGATCTCTCACTATGTGCAGGAACAGTCAAGGAGGATTTTTATTAACCTTTGTTTGTTTGTGATAGTGATTGTTCCAGGCACAGGATAGGAGGCATCTCTCTGCTATATGCAATGAAGATTTCTATGGAGGGTATGTTTCCTTGTGAGAGGTAAATCTGAAAAAAATCAACAGAAAATGTAACATTGTCTGAATTGTTTGTTTCTTGGCTAGTTTGATGTGAAGTATGGTTGTGCATTAAACAAAACCCATTTCAGAAAATTTTCAAAAGATAAACTTTGAAAGTTAGCTTGGGCAGTTTTAGTAGATATTTAGTGATGTGTCTGTGTGTGCATAAAATAAAATAAAAATAAAAAAAATTAAAAAAAAAACTTGTGTGTTAATTTTAAAAATCAAAAAGCAAGGGGAAGAATAGAAAATATGTGTCTGCGTCCAAAAAAATAATAATAATAAAAATAAAATAAAAATAAAAAAATAAAAAAATAAATAAAAAAATAAATAAAAAAAATTAATAAAAAAATAATAAAAAAATAATAAAATAAAAAAAAATTAATAAAAAAAATGTGTGTTGATATTAAAAATCAAAAAGCAAGAGGAAGAATAGAAAAGATGAAATTGTTGACCCCTCAAAAATTGTGCTTTTTAATTTTTAATCTTTTGTCTGTGTTTGAGAAGGCAGGGAAGTGAAATATTTCCGTTCTCAGAATGACTGACACGCGTAAGGCAAAAGTGAAAGACATGATCCAAGGTGATGTGCTCGGTAGGCTCAGTTCCAAAAACAAATGTATGGGTCACAACACTTAAAGATAAAGTATGTCATTTGATGGGAAACACACACTTAGGTTAAGTGCTTGTTCTATTTGACTGCAAAATTGTTCCCGATACACACGCCGGACTCCAAAGTGTTGAATCGAAAATCTCAAAAAGTCGGTGTCCCCTCTGTTTTGTGTGAGCAAAGATCTGGGGATGTCAAAGCCGTCAGTCAAGTCTTGCCTCTGCTTTGCGTGAGCAATGACCTGGTGTAGAATGGTTGACGTGTTAATCAGACTTTCCTCTGTTTTGCGTGAGCAAAGACCTGGTTAGTCTTGATTAACGTGCTTGCAGATCTCTGTACATAATTTACACCCCAAAAGATGCCAATGTGCACAACAAAAGAGACCCTCTAGCGTCCAAAACCCTTTAGCCCTTACTTTGTGACTAGGCTTATGTGTTTGATGAAAGGTTACCACCTGACTGATAAATGCCTCTGAGTTGAAATCATACAAGTCTTTGTATATTATTCCTATCTCTTTTATGATCTGTTCTTTCTCTTCTCAACCAAGTCTCGAGAAAAGATTCAAAACTCTGGATATGGGAATGTGAAAATATGTGGTAGGGAATGATCAAGCTTGATAGACTGCACATATTAATTACCTAGGATTTGTGTGTGACTGTCGGATGTTCATAATTAATGTACCTAAAAGATAAATAAGTGACAAACATTCGGGAAAATGACGAACATGGGTTTAAGAAGGACCAATATACTGGCAATCGCCTGGACGTGTTCGAGTAACAGATGCTGAAAAGGGTTCCTCAGTTCAGACAAAGACGGTTTGATCCCAAAATAAAACCTTCTCGTTTAGTAATTTGGTATGTTTGTTTTGGTTCTTTTGTGTTATCTTAAGTTTATGAATTGGCCAGGTTGATTTGAGAAGTTTAAATAAATCTTTTATGGGTTTTATGCAAGAAAGTTTGACCCTCCTCAGAACCTCAGGGGGAGATAATGTGAAGAGTCCTCGGGTTTAGGGGAAGTAGGTATGGGAAACCCGTAATCAATGTTAGGGTTTGTGTTAAAGAATGTTGTTCTCCTGCTAACCTAGTAACCAGGTATCATATGCCGGTTAGTGTTTATGTCTGTTCCATGTTGTGCTTGACAGGTTAAGTCAGAAAAAGATAACTCATGGACAAGAAATTCAAGGACTCAGTTGACCAAAGCAAGAACTCTATTGCTGATCAAGTTGAAGAACCAGCCGGAAAAGGACTTACCCTATGCTTGGGGGAAGTTTGTTGGTTGTTCAAGTAAAGCTTCCAAAGACACCGTTCTCAAGTTTAGGGGAAGCTAATTGAAGAAAAGATGAAGAGTAGTCATAACAAGAAATTCAAGAATGCCAAGACAGAGGTGTTCAAAATTTTCCCTCTGAAGACACATGCAAGTCAAGACAGTCACTGATGATTCAGCAAGGACTCAACAGTTTTCAAGAAGAAGCAAGTATTTGAGAATCCTCCTCTCATTACTTGGTCATCATGTGCAGTTCAAGCTGATGATGCTGATTGAGAGAAAACTCCCAGAACTCGACCGTTGCTGCCCAATGAAGATCGTTCAAGAAAAGAATCTTCACCAACCCATGTTCAAGCCAAGGAGAAGACTGAAGTCTGAAGATTGAAAGTAGAAGATATTTAATAGCACAAGCCAAGGGGAAGATTGTAAGGACCAATATTTGTGGCTTGTGTATTAAATCATCACTTGGCGGAGTATTCTGAAGGCCTATGTGTTAGAATAGGTAAAAATAAGTTGGGTTATGGGTATATTGGGTCATTGGGCCAATTTAGATGCGTTTGAGCTCATTTAAACAATGTTTAGTGGGAGTTTTATGGGCCTTAGGGTTCAAATACGGGAATTTAGTTGTTATTTTAGGTAGGGAGGTTAACTTGTTTTCCAAGTTCACTATCTCCTATAAATAGGACTCCTAGTAATCAATAGGTTGATTGCTTTTTAGGTGTTTTTGCGATTTCCAGTGTACCGAATTCTCTTTAAGGATTCGGCTTTCATCAAGGGTGTAGCAATCGAATTCTTCAAGTGCTTCTAATTGGTTTGTGTGATCTTTATTGCTTTTCTATTTGTTTATTATCGATTATATTAATTATTCTTGAATCACCTAGCTAAAATCGGATTCCGCACGGTTTTACTAGTCTTTGATATCGTGTGAGGGACGTTTTGATCCTTACAATTGGTATCAGAGCTGATTTTCAGCTTTTAGCACATTCGGAGGTGTTTTTGTGCAGGTTACAAGTCAAGACAGAAGCATTCGTGGAATTTTGTGGCTTGTGTATTAAATCACCACAGTGGCTGCCTTTTCATCTTTATGCACTGGTTGAGGCCCATATACCATGGTTGCTTCATTCAGAGACTCTTTCATCAATTCATCTGCAGTTTGGGGCACCTTGATATATTCATGTAGTAATGGGGGAGGAATATTTACATCCCCAAGGCCAGATGTTTCTTTTACCTGCTCGAGTCGCTCTTCTGATTTGAATAAAGCATGATGAGAATCCATCATTTTCTTTTGAATAACTTGATGTTTCTCAAGCGCAGATTGGGAGGAGTCAAGCTTGGTTCTTAGTTCCTCAACCTCCTTGGTTAGCACTTCTACCTTAGCGTTAGCAAGCCTAAGATATGTGCCTTTATCACTCACCTGAGATTGAAGACTCTTAACATCTACCTGAATGGCCTCAAGTTTCTCTCTAAAAATTTTGGTCTTAATTTTGCACTCCCTAAGGTCTCTAGCAGTGAGTGCATGATTTGCGGTTTCATTTATGAATTTCTGTTCCCATTCCTTAATCAAGGCACAACAGATGGGGTTTGAGCATTCCTCGCAATTACAGACCCAAGCTCCATCAGCATGATTGATCTTTCGCTTTTCCTCCTCTTTTTCACGAAATGTCCGGAAAAGATATTTCTCCTGACTGAGTTCTTCACCTAAAGATTCTATCTTCTTTTTGTAAGGTTCGACTTGTTTTAGATGAGTCTTTAGTTTGTACTCTGCATTGAGACGGTCTCTTTCTTCAGTTCGAAACAGTTGCTTATATTGTTCGATTGATTCGGAGCATCCCGAGTTCGAACATATCTCAGTTTGATCACTCACAAGAGGAGAAGCAACTTGAGTACTTGTCATTATCTTCTTTGGATGAACTTCTGGATCAAATACGAACTGAAAGACTTAAAAAAAATATATATATAAAATAAAACTTGTGTGTTAATTTTAAAAATCAAAAAGCAAGGGGAAGAATAGAAAATATGTGTCTGCGTCCAAAATAAAATAATAAAAAAAAATTAAAAAAAATTAAAAAATTAAAAAATTTAATAAAAAAATAATAAAAAATAAAAAAAATTTAATAAAAAAAATGTGTGTTGATATTAAAAATCAAAAAGCAAGGGGAAGAATAGAAAAGATGAAATTGTTGACCCCTCAAAAATTGTGCTTTTTTAATTTTTAATCTTTTGTCTGTGTTTGAGAAGGGAGGGAAGTGAAATATTTCCGTTCTCAGAATGACTGACACGCGTAAGGCAAAAGTGAAAGACATGATCCAAGGTGATGTGCTCGGTAGGCTCAGTTCCAAAAACAAAGGTATGGGTCACAACACTTAAAGATAAAGTATGTCATTTGACGGGAAATACACACTTAGGTTAAGTGCTTGTTCTATTTGACTGCAAAATTGTTCCCGATACACACGCCGGACTCCAAAGTGTTGAATCGAAAATCTCAAAAAGTCGGTGTCCCCTCTGTTTTGTGTGAGCAAAGATCTGGGGATGTCAAAGCCGTCAGTCAAGTCTTGCCTTTGCTTTGCGTGAGCAATGACCTGGTGTAGAATGGTTGACGTGTTAATCAGATTTTCCTCTGTTTTGCGTGAGCAAAGACCTGGTTAGTCTGAATTAACGTGCTTGCAAATCACTGTATATAATTTACACCCCAAAAGATGCCAATGTGCACAACAAAAGAGACCCTCTAGCGTCCAAAACCCTTTAGCCCTGGCTTTGTGACTAGGCTTATGTGTTTGATGAAAGGTTACTACCCGACTGATAAACGCCTCTGAGTTGAAATCATACAAGTCTTTGTATATTATCCTTATCTCTTTTATGATCTGTTCTTTCTCTTCTTAACCAATTCTCGAGAAAAGATTCAAAACTCTGGATATGGGAATGTGAAAATATGTGGTAGGGAATGATCAAGCTTGATAGACTGCACATATTAATTACCTTGGATTTGTGTGTGACTGTCGGATGTTCATAATTAATGCACCTAAAAGATAAATAAGTGACAAACAACCGGGAAAATGAGGAACATGGGTTTAAGAAGGACCAATATACTGGCAATCGCCTGGACGTGTTCGAGTAACAGATGCTGAAAAGGGTTCCTCAGTTCAGACAAAGACGGTTTGATCCCAAAATAAAACCTTCTCATTTAGTAATTTGGTATGTTTGTTTTGGTTCTTTTGTGTTATCTTAAGTTTATGAATTGGCCAGGTTGATTTGAGAAGTTTAAATAAATTTTTTATGGGTTTTATGCAAGAAAGTTTGACCCTCATCAGAACCTCAGGGGGAGATAATGTGAAGAGTCCTCGGGTTCAGGGGAAGTAGTTATGGGAAACCCGTAATCAATGTTAGGGTTTGTGTTAAAGAATGTTGTTCTCCTGCTAACCTAGTAACCAGGTATCATATGCCGGTTAGTGTTTATGTCTGTTCCATGTTGTGCTTGACAGGTTAAGTCAGAAAAAGATAACTCATGGACAAGAAATTCAAGGACTCAGTTGACCAAAGCAAGAACTCTATTGCTGATCAAGTTGAAGAACCAGCCGGAAAAGGACTTACCCTATGCTTAGGGGAAGTTTGTTGGTTGTTCAAGTAAAGCTTCCAAAGACACTGTTCTCAAGTTTAGGGGAAGCTAATTGAAGAAAAGATGAAGAGTAGTCATAACAAGAAATTCAAGAATGCCAAGACAGAGGTTTTCAAAATTTGCCCTCTGAAGACACATGCAAGTCAAGACAGTCACTGATGATTCAGCAAGGACTCAACAGTTTTCAAGAAGAAGCAAGTATTTGAGAATCCTCCTCTCATTACGTGTTTGTCATTTGAAGTTCAAGCTGATGCTGATAAAGAGAGAAAGCCATCAAACATCTCTCATGCTGCCCAATGAAGATTCTCCAAGATAAAGAATCTTCACCAACCCATGCTCAAGCCAAGGAGAAGATTGCAAGTCTGAAGATTGAAAGTAGAAGACATTTAATATCACAAGCGAAGGGGAAGATTGTAAGGGTATAATTTGTGGCTTGTGTATTAAATTATCCTTTGGCGGATTATTTTGAAGGCCTATGTGTTAGAATAGGTGAAAATTAGTTGGGTTTTCATTGTATTGGGTCATTGGGCCATTTTGGACATGTTAGGGCCCAATTAGAAAGAGTTAAAGGGGTGTTTAGTGGGCCTGTTTAGTCAAATCCGAAAATTAGGTTTAGGATTTGTTTATCTATATAAACAAATCCTAATACTCATATTAGGGCCAGCCAGTTGAGAGAGACACAAGGGGGCTTTTAGGTTTCTATCAAGTTTATGTGCCAGACGATCACAAGAGTTGATCGTGTGCATAATCAAATCAAGGTTTAAGTATTTCGTTTATTGTTGTTTACATTATTTTTCGATTTCTCCATCTCTATTCTTGAATCCAACGATTACTTGGATTCCGCACTCGTAATCGTTGTGTGATATCGTGTTTGGACCGTTTTCGGGACTTACACTGTATATCATGATGTATTATCAATGGCTTAGTTTTTCCTTGAACTAGTTGTAAAGTCAATGGCACTAGAACAGACCCGACTGTTGTTTCACAATCTGCCTCTAGGTATATCTTTCATTTATATTAAAGCTTTAATTTTTGTTATCTTTCTTTGCTGTGGTTTGGTTTGGCTAACTTTTTTTGGTATTGTTTAAATAAGTTTTTCCTCTACATAAATGTTTTTTATTGAATATTTCGTTGTTTCATGTCAAAGTAAACCCAGCTGTATCTGGGAAGTAAAAATGGGTCAAATACTGAAAATGGGTCAAAGAAAAAGTCAGAAAGTGGCTAAGTGGGTTGCGATTTAGAGGGGATAACTGCCCACTGTTTAAACATCTCAATTTACTTGTCTTACAAGATTTTGGGTTTGTTTTGGGTCGGTTGAACACGACCCATATATTTTTTTTAACTGCTTTTTTTTTTATTTTATTATGGAAAGGCTAAGTCATATCAAACACCATGACCCATGTAACTCTTGTAATTTTGATTTTTTGGCTGAATATTTCTTGAAAATTTTAAAAGGTTGGTGACGCAAACAAAGACCACGCTTGTTGGGAAAGACTTGAAGACATGGCTATACAGAGAACCGTTCTAAAAATCGACAAAAACAACCCTGGAAGTGACTTATTTATGTGACATGTTTACAGTTTTAGCTACTAGAATGACTTGTTTATGTGACCTGTTTACATGTAAACGGGTTGAATTTTAGCAACTCTATGCTGATGGGCATCATGTACTAATAACCGGTCAAGTTTGTATAAAGAATGCGAGGGGTAGAAGGGAGAAATATATGCAGCATGTAGGGACTTTGATATACTAAAATGAATTTGTTTCCACATTTGGAATATAGTCAAATTTTAACTCGCTTGAGAGTCGTTATTTAATGTTTTTTCATAAGTACATGTATTAGACTAGTTTAGGGACTTTGATATACTAAAATTATGTCATGATTAATGCAGCCGAGAGAAAGGAGGTTATGATTAATTTAGTAATGAAATTTTGCTTAGTTTCGTGCAGGTGGGAGTGCTTGAAAGACTTGCTTCTTGGTTACTGGACATATGGCATATTGTGTAGTTTTGGAATGCTTGTTATCAAAGGACCAAGGTTTTTGTCTTTGCAATTAGTTATATTTTTGTTTATACCTATTCCAGCCTGCAACTTAGGTAAAGGGAAGTAAATCCTTGCTGATAATCAACTTCTCTATTGTATTTAGATGTTGTAATTGGTTTTACTATTTTGTTTCAGGGGTGTGAAGATTATGATTCTTCACTTGGTAGCTGTAAGTTTTCAGTTTTGTCTTGTTTACTTATTAATCTCGTTTGAAGTTGTTTCACAACTATACCAGTACTTAATTTTATCTTCAACTGATCAGGTAGGTCATATGTTACTTTAGTTACACTGATAGTAACAAATACAATAAATAACTACTTTAGAATTTGAACTTATTTAAGGTGAAAAGAATGATAAGTTGATTTGGGGGTTTTAAATACTATCAGGCTGTTATAGATGCATAGGCATTTGAGTTGCCAAAGGCTGTAGCCAAATTTGCTTGTGTTGAACTTGTCAGCATTTGATAAACATTAATCAATTGTGTTCATGACGTTAATCTCAAATCATAGCTATTAGAAATAAGATTTAACTTATGCTGTATTGGGGATGGTAATAGTTTGGGTTATAAAGTATTGCATTAATAGGCTTTATTGTTGAGTTTCTTATAAATGATATCACACTAACTAATCAGTTTATTTTCTATTGTCACTTGTAGAAATAAACTAACAAAACTAAATGAAATACTTAGGTTTTGTCCACACACAGTTGTGACCCGATTTAGGAGGATTCTTATGCACTTCACTGCATTACAAATGAATACGTTGTGACTCGTTTTAGATTCTCTTTTGTTCGTTCTTTTAGGATTGTGAATTTAGCTCAGAAATGCTATGTTGACAAAAGCTAATCATGGTTTCACTTGCTGGTCTGAACACAATTTCTTTTTATTTTAGGTGACAATCGTACTTAACACAAAGTTTGTTTGTTTGTCTTTTTTTTTTACTATAAATATCATGCAGTTTTTTTGGCCCATTAAAACCATTAATATGGTTAACAAAAGAAGGGTACAACTACTGGTGTATGCAAATTTTATTTTCTTAAAGGTTTGTGTGCTACATCTATTAATTCTAAGTGCAATTTCAGGGAAAATTAATTTGTTGAGTTAACTGTTGCTGACAAGCAGCCATTCAGGTTAGTAGATCCTTAATTTATTAGATTGTTTTGAGTCAACTAAACCAACTGATGGTGGACTTTAATACGGACCTGTGGGCTTTTGAATCACCCAAATCCGAGTTCGTATGACCAAGATATGACCAAAGCAAGCTTAACGGGTCAAAAATCAATTATAGCAATAATACATTTATCATGACTGTATGGGATTTGCCCTTTGATTTTAGATGTGTGCCTTTGGGGATATAAGGTAGTTTCTGAATTTGTTTGAACTGGTTTAGGTACATACAGACCTGCGCATACAGACTTGTTCAAGGATGAGGAACAATGGTGGTCCTGATTTGCCAACACCCTTATGTTAATATCAAGGTACACTAGCCAAATATCTTGGAACATGCCATATTATCTTGAAAAACTTTACCTTAGTATTCCTTGTACATCAGATTGTAACTCTTGCAGATGTGCAACTAATGACAGCAGTAGCAACAACAACTAGTAAAGTATTGATAGTATAGTGTTTATATTATGTATTAATTAGTTCATAGTTTATTTTTTTATGTAAAATCATGTTAAGTTTGTAATGCTTACTATATATATATATAAAATGTATTATTTTGTTGTAAGTGTATCGTATTTTGTATTGAGGTTAATTGCCATTTAATGTGGAAATTAGTGATTTACAAACAAATGTTTTTTTTTTAATTTTTTAGAAACATTCTTGACGCGCAAAAATGCGCGTCATTGTTCGCGCGTCAAGAACTTCTTGACACGCATTTTGCGCGTCAAGAAGCTTCTTGACCCCGGCTTCCTTGACGCGCATTTGCGTGTCAAGAAGACCATTTCTTGACACGCAATGCGCGTCATAAAATGCGTGTCATCGTTCGCGCGTCAAGAGCTTCTTGACACGCATTTTGCGCGTCAAGAAGCTTCTTGACCCCCGCATCGTTGACGCGCATTTGCGTGTCAAGAAGGCCCTTTCTTGACGCGCAATGCACGTCAACTCGTCAAGAAAGCCAGTTTTTGTAGTAGTGGTCATAGGTTCATGAACTTGAGTTTAATAATTTAGGATTTTAATATTTTAATTACAAAAGTAAAGTATAATTTATTTCTTTTAAATGATGGCCTCATAATTTGATTAATATTATGCTCACATATTTTTATTTTGAGTTATTAGTTAATGTAATTGCTCCTTTAATTATTTTAAATATGAGTTTGAACTCTAAAAAAAAATTAAGTAGCATATGATATATTAAGAAGAATTTTTTTATATCCCTCTAAAACATAAGCCCTAACAATAAACTTGCACACCTTCGAAACACAATGTATATCAACACTAATTTTTAAAGATTTTAAAAGTTCCAATTATATTTTTATTTCTATTAACCTGGGTCTGAAAAAGTAGAGTTCTTTAAAACACTTTAAAAGTTCCAATTATAGTTTATTTCTATTAACACGCGACTGAAAAAGTAGAGCTTTTTTTAAAAAGACTTTAAAAGTTCAAATTATATTATTAGATTATTCGTATTAGGCTTGAAAACCTAACTTCCGCGCCTCTTCACGTCCCTTTGCGTCTCGTGCATCACTACAAAGGGCGTTAAAAGTTGAAATTGTGTCTAGGACGTGGCAATTTTCATGCATGAAGAGGGGAGAGATGTGTGGGTTATGTAATGATATTGAGGCTTGAAAGAGATTTTATCTCACTACATCATATTAGGGCATGTGGTATACTCCTATGTTGTGTTGTGTTAAACTTTACCACGTCAGCGATCATTGGACTTTAACACCACATAATATATATGGGGTATACTCCATGTTATGTTGTGTTGTGTGGTGGGTATATTTTAATTAAATATATTCTGAGGTGTCAGCATACTAGTGGTATATGCATTATAGAGGCAAGGATAACGCGCGTTATATCTTTGACGCAAAATCTTTGGTGCCAAAACTTGGCTGAACTTGGCAAAGGTGGGGGATGGTCATGGCGTCGTGGTATTTTGCCATGTAAATGTTAGCGCCGTTAAAAATGCACCATACCGTAGGCCCTTATATGATCAAACTCCTTGACACGCCAGCTAATAAAAACAGGTAAAAAAAAACGGTTTGACCACTTGGAAATTGGAATAGCTTATTTGTATTAACCTATATCTGAAAAAAGTAGAGCTACAGAAAATGACCCCCACCCACCATGGCTATATAACAGCCACCTGATAATTCCTTCCTCTTCTTACAAAAAAACACACACTTCCTCTCTCTCTCTAAAAACACACACGCTCTCTCTGTATCTAATGGGATCAGTAAGCAGAGAGATATTACACGACGTTCCACCATATATAAGAGTCTACAAAGATGGAACCATCGAGCGCCTCGTCGGAGTCGACGTCATCCCACCCACCTCCGACCCCCTCACCGGCATCATCTCCAAAGACGTCATAATCTCCCCGGAAACCGCCCTCTCCGCCAGAATATTCCGTCCGCCTCTCACCACCACCCACCAAAAACTCCCTCTCGTCATCTACTTCCACGGCGGCGCCTTCCTCATCGCGTCACCCGCCGAACCCATGTACCACCACTCCGTCACAACCCTCGTTTCCGAGTCACGCGCCATCGCCCTCTCTGTTAACTACCGCTTAGCCCCCGAACACCCGCTTCCGACCGCCTTCGACGACTCCTTTGCCGCCCTCCGGTGGGTCTCATCCCATGGTCCCGGAGGATCCGGGTCCGAAGAATGGATAAAACAAAACGTGGATTTCGACCGGATCTTCCTCGCCGGAGATAGCGCTGGAGCGACCATCGCTCACCACCTGGCCATCCGGGTCGGGTCAAAACCCAGGGATGTGACCTTTAAAATAGCGGGTGCTATTTTAATTAACCCGTATTTTTGGGGGAAAGACCCGATCGGGTCGGAGAAAACAGATCCTGTGAGGAAGGCTATGGTAGATAAATGGTGGGAGTTTGTATGCCCATCGGATTCGGATCATGGATTGGACCACCCGTTAATCAACCCGTTAGTGGATGGAGCTCCGGATTTGTCATATTTGGTTTGCGGGCGGGTCATAATTACCGTTTCGGAGATGGATATATTGAGAGATAGAGGGTGGGCGTATTACGAAGCGATTGTGAAGAGTAAATGGAACGGGAAAGCAGAGATGTTGGAAGTCAAAGGGGAAGATCACGTGTTCCATATTTTTGACCCAAATGGGGAGAAAGCCATAAAGATGATGAAAAAATTGGGTCATTTTATAAACCAATAATAATAATGATGATGATGATGATGATGATGATGATGATGATGATGTGATTTTATGTTTTGGGGTGTATTAATAAGTTGGATCGGTTATATGTTTTTTATTGTCACGTTATATGTTGCATTGTGGTTATTTATGTGTTTGATTAATGATAATCTAGAGGTGTTTCATGTTATTATATGTATTTTATGATATTTTATAGAAAAATATTATTTAGAGTCACTGACAAATTCATGAAATCATTTTTCCGGTTATATCATTCAACGGGCTATTTGTAATATATGGGTTGTAAATTTTGTCGAAGAAACATCTTTTTTTTAACAAATCTACAAGTTCTCTCTTCTAAAAATAAGAAAAATAAAAAAAAAGGGTGAATTTTGTCAAAGATGTGATAATTTAATGAAGATTACCACCACTTGAGAATATTAATTGTGATTACTTGAATCACTTTTCTACCTTAAAGGAGTTTATAAGAAAGAGATTATAAGAAGAAGTAGAAAGAAGTTTAGAACATTAGAAAGAGTTGGGAGAAGTTTGTATAATGTTGTGAATCGGTATTTCACAACTGAACTACAATTCGAATAGGACTACAATCGGATATGTTTCTTTTGATTTTTCTGATTGATTACAAATTAGGAACTGAAAGTATTACTTGATAGTATTAGAAAAGGGATGAGAAATCAGAGATAACCAGAGAGTTGAGATGGGAAGAAGACCAGACATTCACAATAATTTTCTTCATGCCCTAATCCTTTGCACTTTTTCATTTTATTCATTGTCTTTGGGTTGAGCTGGATACTTGGGCCTATAGGTATTGGGCTATTCATAACATATAACATGTAGAATGTTTACAAAAAAGGTGCATTTTTCTCATTACATTCATGTGGTATTTATACTGCAATTTTAGGGGACAAGAAGACATGACTAGTAAATGCATGAGTATAAGAAAGGTGAAAACTTTTGTGTGGGGAAGGTTGCATAGTTGATGAGTTGAAATTGGTGGTCATCCATATCTAATACTTGGATATTCATAATACTCCCCATTGGATGACACCTTTCACACTTGGGTTCGGCTCTGGAAAAACTGCCTCATTAAAAACCTTGCTAAAGAAAACCCAGTGGAAAAAAACTTTAGCTAAGGGAAAAAGAGTGCAGTGCTCCCCCTCAAGTTGGTATCTGTATATCATCATATTGTTTGTACACGTCTCATCCCAATGTTATGAACGTGTTTCCTAAAAATTGATGTAGGGAGTGCTTTAGTGAAAAGATCTGCAGAGTTGTTGCTAGATTGGACATATTTCATTTCGATATGGTTGTCTTTGATAAGCTCTTGAGTGTATGAGAAGAATCTTGGTGGTATGTGTTTTGTCCTATAACTCTTGATGTAACCTTCTTTCATTTACGATACACAAGCTGCATTGTCTTCATAGATAGGAGTTGGGCGTCCTTCTTTCTCTAGCCCACATGAAGTCAATATGAGTTGAGTCATAGATCTTAGCCATATACATTCCCTTGAAGCTTCATGTAGTGTAATGACTTCAGCATGATTTGATGATGTTGCAACAAGTGTTTGTTTTTTAGAACGCCATGAAATTGCAGTTCCTCCATTCATGAATACATAGGGGTGTTCAAAAATATCCGAGTCCGAACCCGTATCCGAATTTTCCAAATTTCCGTACCCGAATTTTCCGAAAATTTCGGATATCCGGAATTTCGGATACCCGAAACTCGGATATCCGAATTTTCGGACTTGGACTTGGAATTTAGTTTTTAGAAATTTCGGAAGTTTCGGGTACACGGATATCCGGAAGTTTTAATAAATTAAAATATATTTTATATAAAAAATATTAAAATGAGAATTAGGGATTTAGGGTTACCTTGTAACCTTGTTGCCTCCGTTCCACACTTCCACACACTTCACGAATCTATTCCCGTCGGCCACATTCCAGTATTCCACGACCCACTCCTCCGCCCTCTAGCCTCCACGGCGACGGCGACGGCGCCACTCCTCCGCCCTACAACAGGTCAACAGTACAGCCTCCGCCCTACAGCTTCCACTCCTCCGCCATCAACTCCTCCATTCTTGTTTGTGTTTAAGTCCGCCGCTCGCCCGCTCCTTCTCAATTTCTCGTCAAAACTCAAAAGGTAAAGTTTTTTCTGTTTCAATTTCATATATGTCTATGTAATTGCTTAGCTGTTTGCGTTTCAATTTCAATTTCATAGTTGATGAATATATGATATATCTTCTGTTTCAATTTCATAGTTGATGAATATATGATATATGTGTTTTGTATGTAATAACCTAGCTGTTTGAGAGTTTCAAATTCAAATTTGTGTTTTGTAACTCTTTAATTCTTTATTGGTGATTTGAAACAGTTGAGTTATTGAGATTTGATTTGGAATGGAAAAGCCTAATACAAGCAACTCCGATGGCTGTGAGATCGTATCTGAAAACGAGGTGGTGTCAAAGGCAAAGACGAACAACCAAAGAGCTAAAAAAACTGGAAAACCCCCAAGTGGACAGGCATCTAACCCTTCTGTAAGTGAAGCTCCTGTTGTAACACGTGTGAAAAAAAGGAGATCTATTTGGTGGTCTCATTTTGTTGATTGTGATGTAGAAAATAGAGCAAAATGTAAGTATTGTGATAAAGAAGTAGGTTGTGCAACCTCGGGTGGGACTAATCCTTTAAAAAATCACATGAAATCCTGTAAACAATTCCCTCCGAACCTTGATAAAAGACAGAAGCTAATTGATCTTGAGTCAAAAACCGGTGTTAGTGATGATGGTTCTGTTGAACACATGGGGGTTCCTACGCTTTGGGAGTTTAACCAAGAAACAATTAGGAAAGCCTTGGTAATAATGTTAATGATTGATGAGTTAAGTTTTTCTTTTGTGGAGCGGGAGGGTTTTCGGGCTTTTTGTAAGGTTATAAATCCTCATTTTGTTGTACCTTCACGAGCGACTATAACAAGAGATTGTTATAGTTTATTCATTGATGAAAGAAGGAAATTAATTGATATATTTAAGAATTTGTCATCAAGAGTATGCTTAACCACTGACACGTGGACTCGGGTCAAAACTTGTCTTATATGTGTTTAACCGCACATTTCATTGATGATGATTGGGTTTTGCATAAAAGAATTATAAATTTTTGTCCTATCGTTGGCCATTCTGGGGTCCTTATTGGGAGAGCCGTTGAGAAGTGCTTAGTTGAGTGGGGTTTAAAGAATATTTTAACTGTGACAGTCGATAATGCTAGTTCTAATGATGTTGCTATTCAACATTTGAAAAAGGTATTTAATCATTGGGATTGTGGTGTCTTGGAAGGGGCTTTTTTACATATGAGATGTGCAGCTCATATTTTAAATTTAGTTGTTAAAGATGGTCTTAGTTCTTTAGCTAAATCAGTTAAGAAAATTCGTTGTTTGGTGAAATACGTGAGGTCTTCTCCCTCTAGGCTTTTAAAATTTAAAACTTGTATTGAAGAAGAGAAAATAGAAAGTAAATGTTTAGTTTGTATGGATGTTGAGACTCGGTGGAACTCCACTTTTTTGATGCTAGAATCTGCTATTAAGTTTAAGAAAGCCTTTTATAACTTATTGTTAAAGGATTCTTGTTTGGAGAAAGAGATAAAGAAATGTGACGGAGGTTTGATTACTGAGGCCGATTGGAATGGTGTCCATAGTTTGTTGCCTTTTCTAAAGATTTTTTATGATGCAACACTAAAGTTTTCTGGTTCTCGTTATGTGACATGCAATGCATATGTGCATGAGATACTCGGGATAGGCATTGTGATTGACAGTTTCAGCAACCATGCTGATGAATCAGTGAGGACAATGTCAGCTAGTATGAAAGCAAAGTATTATAAGTATTGGGGGGATGTTGCTAAGTTAAATCAGTTTTTATTCATTGCTGTGGTTCTCGACCCAAGACGAAAATGGCAATATATTAAGTGGATTGTGGACGAAAAGTATGTAGAGCCGAGTTTAGGTACTATTTTGGATTCTACTATTCGTACATTGTTTGATACATATGAAGAATCTATGCCTAAAAAAGATGGGAAGTTTGAGATGCAATCATCTAGTTCTAGTCAGGTTTGGGGTGATGATCGTGAGGTAGTCGACATTGAACAACTTATGAGTAAACGGTTCGAGATGGCAATGGGAAATTCACAAACATCCTCGAGAAAAAGTGAATTAGATAAATATCTTGGAGAAGATCGAGAACCAATGGACTCACGGTTTGACATATTACAATGGTGGAAAGTACAACAATGTCGGTACCCTATTCTTGCAAAGATGGCTAAAGATATTCTTTCAATTCCCGTTTCTACCGTTGCATCCGAATCGGCTTTTAGCACCGGTGGTCGAGTGCTTGATTGTTTCCGAACTTCTTTAACCCCAAGGATGGTTGAAGCCTTGGTTTGTGGACAAGATTGGTTGCGTGCTTCTAATAGCCCGATTACGGTTGACGACACATTACTTGAAATTGAGAAAATGGAAGAAGGTATGTTACTAGTTATTGTTTTTTACTAACTTTATATTCTTTGTTTGTGTATATATTTAGTTTTTTACAATTGAACAACTTTTGTGTATATCTTACTATGTCACAGAGTTGAAGGAATTAACTGTGGAACAACCTACAATTCATATTGATGAAACGGTTGAGGAATCTTCCGACAATTGAGGTATATAACTCTACACAACTTTTGTGTATATCTTACTATGTCACATTATTTTCAATGTGAGAATTGCATTTATATGACTTTTTTTTTAAGTAAGAAGCAGCAGGCTAGCAAGCAGCCTACCACTCTACCAGGTAGTACTTAACAACTTAACAACAGCAAAATTTATGATTTTTTTTCCCATTTAAAAGCAAACTGTAGCAAGTTTGATCAAGTTTGAATTACATTTATATGATTTTTTTTCCTATTTAGAAGCAAACAGCAGCAATATTTACGATTTTTTTCCCATTTGAGTTGTGAGATTATTATTATTATTATTTGATCAAGCTTGAATTGATCAAATGAAGCAGCAGGCTTGCAAGCAGCCTACCACTTTTTTTTCCCTACCAGGTGCGATTATTATTAACTTTTTTTTGTGTGTGCGCAGGTGGTGGATCAAGTTTGAATTGCATTAAGCCAAGTTGAATGAAGGATGTTTCTAATAGCAAAGTTGATATCGCGATTAATATTATGTAATATGTTTGTTTTTTGGTTAATTTGATTTGTATTTGGAAGACTTGAACCATGTTTATTTCTTTTGTCGTTTTTTTAGTTTGAACTTAGGTAACAAACAAGTGGGAACACGTTTATGTCTATTTAAATTTGAAATTATTTTTTATTTAAATAAAATCATTTTTCGGATATCCGATAACTTTCCAAGTCCAAGTCCGAAATTTCGGATACCCGGAATTCTGGGTATCCGAAATTTCAGACTTGGACTTGGAAACCGAAATCCAAATTCCGAAACTTTCGGGTACCCGAAATTCGGATATCCGAAAGTCCGGGTACCCGGTTTTGAACACCCCTATGAATACATACCAGTTTGAGATCTTGCCTTATGAGGGTCAGACAAATAACCTGCATCTGCAAAACCAACCAACCCTTCTTTTGAATTGTTAGGATAAAACAAACCTAGATCAACAGTTCCTCGAAGATATCGAAGAACATGTTTAACCCCATTCCAGTGTCTTTTTGTAGGGGCTGAACTAAATCTTGCCAGTAAATTAACTGCAAAAGAAATATCAGGTCTAGTACAGTTAGTAAGATACATGAGAGCCCCAATTTCACTGAGGTATGGTATTTCAGGACCAAGAACCTCTTCACTATCTTCGCAAGGGCGAAATGGATATTTGTCGACATTTAGTGATCTCACAACCATTGGGGTGCTTAAAGGATTTGCTTTATCCATATTGAAACGTTTCAAGAGTTTTTCAGTATAATTTGATTGATGAACAAGTATTCCATTTTTCTTATGCTCAATGTTGTAAACCAAGACAATATTTGGTTTTGCCAAGGTCTTTCATTTCAAATTCTTTCTTTAAAAGAATAATTGTTTCATGAATTTCTTTATGTGTCCCCATTATATTTAGATCATCAACATATACAGCTATGATCACATATCCTAATATTGTTTTCTTAATAAACACACATGGACACATATGATTATTTGTATACCCTTTGCTTATCAAATAATCACTCAAGCGATTGTACCACATCCTTCCAGATTGTTTTAACCCATATAAAGATCTTTGTAATTTGATTTAATACATTTCTTTGGGTTTTGAACCTAAAGCTTCAGGCATTTTAAATCCTTCTGGGATTTTCATATATATATCACTATCAAGTAATCCATATAAGTAAGCAGTAACGACATCCATAAGACGCATTTCTAGGTTTTTAGAAACTGCTAAGCTGATTAGATATCTAAAGGTAATTTCATCCATAACAGGGGAATATGTTTCTTCATAATCAATTCCTGGTCTTTGAGAAAAACCTTGTGCCACCAGTCTGGCTTTATATCTAGTAACTTCATTTTTCTCATTTCGTTTTCGCACTAAAACCTAGGGGTGTGCACGGATCGGTTTGGATCGGATTTTGGCTAAAACCGAATCCAAAACCGAACTTCGGTTTTTACAATTTTCAAATCCATTCGGATTCGGTTTTTTTGGTTTCCCGGATTTCGGTTTTCGGTTTTTTACGGTTTGGATTCGGTTTTTTCGGATTCAAATCCATATGAATTTTTGGGCTGAAAAAAAAGCTGATAATATTAAATTTGGGTCTATTGTTTTTTTTAATTATAGATTAATTGACTACTAATAGCATTCAAAATAAAACTTTAAAATCAATAACATTGCAAAATGATCCAGTCGCAAACAAGTACATTCAAACAAATCCTTAACGATTAATATCAAAGACTCGAGGATCCATAATGTTGCATAACAATCCAAAATAAACAAATCATTAAAGATCTAATCTCAAACACTCAAACGACATTCAAACAAATATTAATATCAAAGACTCAAAGGTCCTAATGATTATAAATAAAATTTTAATTTGAAACCTTCAATAATTAAATGGATCGGTTCGGCTTTTTCGGATTTTCTTTTAAGCTAAAACCGAAACCGATCCGAAATTTGGATTTTAGAAAAGTTCAATCCAAAACCTTCGGTTTCTATTTGAATTCGGTTTTTTCGGTTATTTTGGTTTCGAGTCGGTTTTTTCGGATTCTTGCACACCCCTACTAAAACCCATTTATACCCTATAGGTTTTACAGCCTTGGGTGTAAGGATAATGGATCCAAAAACCTTTCTTTTGTTAAGCGAATCCAACTCAGCTTGCATAGCATCTTTCCATTTATCCCAGTCGTGTCGTTTTTGACAATCATTGACAGATTTTGGTTCAGAAATATCATCTCCCTCCAAGATATCACTTGCTATAGAATAAGAAAATACTTCATCAATATTTTTCATTTCTGACCGGTTCCATAATGTTTGTATATGACCATAGTTAATTGACAACTCGTTGTTGTCGTCATTTACTTCCTCCTCATGAAACACTTTCAATGTTTCGTTAGGATCATTTTCTTTATGGTCAATTTCCTTTTCGGGTCCTTTTCTTTTCCGGGGAATTTTATCCTTTGAACCAATTGGTCTCCCACGTTTTAAACGTTTCTGGGATTCATGAGAAATGTTATTATCTACTTGTTTACTCGGAATATCAACTCGAGCTGGAGCATTTACAACAGGTATGTGTGATTTAGTTACTCCTTTTGTATCAGTAAATGCATCCGGTAGTTGATTTGCAATTTCTTGTAGATGTATAATCTTTTGAACATCTAATTCACATTGCTTTGTCCTTGAATCAAGATGCAACAACGAAGGCTCACACCATGAGATATCTTATCTTGGTTTTTCTTTTCTCCCCTAAGTGCTGGGAAGATTGCCTCATTAAAGTGGCAATCAGCAAAACGTGCTGTAAATACATCATCAGTTAAAGGTTCAAGATACCTTATGATGGAAGTTGTTTCATATCCAACATATATCCCCAACCTCCTTTGAGGGCCCATTTTTGTGCGTTGTGGTGGGGCAATAGGGACATATACTGCACAACCAAAAATTCTAAGGTGAGATATATTTGACTCGTGGCCAGAAGCAAGTTGTATGGGAGAGTACTTGTGATTTGCACTGGGTCTTAAACGAATTAATGATCCAACATGTAAAATTGCATGGCCCCAAATAGACACAAGGAGCTTTGTTCTCATTATTAATGGTCTAGCAATCAGTTGAAGGCATTTGATCAATGATTCGGCTAAACCATTTTGCGTGTGTACATGAGCAACTGGGTGTTCAACAACAATTCCAACAGACATGCAATAATCATTAAAAGCATGCGATGTAAACTCTCCCGCGTTATCAAGTCTTACTCTTTTAACCGTATAGTCGGGAAAATGTGCTCGTAATTTAATAATTTGAGCGAGCAATTTGGCAAAAGCCACATTACGAGTTGATAACAAAGATACATGAGACCATCTGCTAGATGCGTCTATCAGGACCATGACATATCTAAATGGTCCACATGGTGGATGAATTGGTCCACATATATCACCTTGAATTCTTTCAAGAAACATGGGTGATTCATTTTCAACTTTGAGTAGTGAAGGCCTAGTAATTAATTTCCCAAGAGAGCAAGATGTACATAGGTGTGTTTTATTATTTTGGGGAATCTATTGGTATTTCAGCAGATTACCATGTGTATTTTCAATTATCCTTTTCATCATGGTGGATCCTGGATGACCTAATATGTCATGCCATAAACTGAATGAGCCATGATCATAATATTTTCCTTTGACTACCATGTGTGCTTGAGGCACACCAATATGTGTATAATGCAAACCTGAGTTAAGCATTGGCAGCTTTTCCATTACATGACCTTTGTTCATGATATACAAATATTTTTCACTATCGATAGTTTTTTTATTGAGTATCATATCCGTTATGGTATATGTTGACTCCTTCTATTAAGTCAGTAGGGCCTGATATTGTATTGATGGTACCATTTGTTGGCTTCAGTTCATAAAAATATTTCTTTGATTTATGAGATATTATAACAAGAAAAATTATTTTAGAAAATATAATAAGAACATTCATTTCAGAAAAACATATTACATCAACGAGAGGGAAACACTAGTTAAACATAAATTAAGAAAGTGAAATACATGAATAACACATAAGAGTGTCAAGTTCCAACAACATTTTTCAGGCTTCATAGTCATTGAGAAAATCTGAGTTATTTAGTTCAATATCGAGATTTTCAAAAGTACCCACTTGGTTCACTTCTTTCTCTTTTCCTTTAAGGGATGTTTGGTACAACCTGCATAGATGTTCAGGTGTACGACAAGCTTTTGACCGGTGATTCATCATTCCACATCTATGGCAAGAATCACCACGATTTTGAGAAGTGCTAGCTTCATTCTTAAGCTTATTCTGCTCATTGAAGTTACCCTTTTGTGGAGCATGATAGGTGTTGTTTCTTTGGTTGTGACCATGACCACGACCACGACCACGATAATTGTTGTTTCCTTTGAAGAAGTGGTTGTGAGTATGGGAGTGGTTTCTATTAAAATGGCCACGACCACGCCCACGTCCACGACCTTGTCAATGACTTCGTTCCCATCTTCGCTCAGAAGGTTTGATATCATTTTTATTAACAACATGGACTTCTAGTATAGTTAGTGAACCTGTGGGACGAGCTTGATGATTTTTCAGTAGTAGCTCGTTATTTTTTCTGCTACAATGAGGCTTACATTTAGCTCAGAGTACTTTTTAAATTTTTGCAACCGATAATGCTGTTGCAAAACTATGTTTGATGCGTGAAATGTGGAGAAAGTTTTTTCCAACATATCATCCTCTGTAACAGGATGTCCACAAAATTGAAGCGTGGAAGTTATCCTGAATAAAGCAGAGGTGTACTCATTTACCCTTTTGAAATCTTGGAGCCTGAGATTGTTCCATTCATTTCTAGCAGCAGGAAGTAAGACTTCCTTTTGATGATCAAACCTATTTTTTAAATTATTCCATAAGGTATGTGGATCATCACAATTTGAGTATTCAATTTTGCAACATATTATCGATATGCTTGTGGAGGAAGACATCAGCAGTTGCTTTGTCTTTTTCCTCGCATGTGTTGCCTTCATTTATGGTTTCTAAGACACCTTTGGATTTGAGATGTCTTTTTGCATTTGCCGTCCATCACATGTAGTTTTCCCTAGTACATCCAAGAGCGGGAAATTCAAGTTTAGCAATGTTTGACATATTGTAGCTAGACATAAATTGAACAAGTAACAAGAGGAACATTAGAATCCATATATATCAATAAGCAATGAGATACAATAGAGTGGTATGACAATAAATTAAATATACGAACAAGGAAAGATAAAATTCACTAGGTGGGAGTTGAAAAATTGGGAAAAGGGCTAAGATGATCATTATGGTAACTATCACCAGAAGTGGATGAATCATTTTGAAAATCTCGTCCTGAATAATCCTTGATTATGGATGTCTTTATGCTTGATTATAAGACTAGAGCCTCATGCTGATAACGTGTGATAATTTAATGAAGATTACCACCACTTGAGAATATTAATTGTGATTACTTGAATCACTTCTCTCCTTTAAAGGAGTTTATAAGAAAGAGATTATAAGAAGAAGTAGAAAGAAGTTTAGAACATTAGAAAGAGTTGGTAGAAGTTTGTATATCATATAGAATGTTTACAAAAAAAGGTGCATTTTTCTCATTACATTCATGTGATATTTATACTACAATTTTAGGGGACAAGAAGACATGGCTAATAAATGCATGAGTGTAAGAAAGGTGAAAACTTTTGTGTGGGGAAGGTTGCATAGTTGATGAGTTGAAATTGGTGGTCATCCATATCTAATACTTGGATATTCATAATAAAAGAAACATTTTTAACAACTCTACACATTCTATCTTCTAAAAATAAAAAAAATAAAAAAATAATTGACGATCTATCTATCTATCAATTTCATTTCTTCTTCATATAGCATCCGAACTAAATAGGTAGAGTCAAATATTATCCTACGATAGGCGGTGTACCTTCGGGTACCTACCTCCGGCTACTAATCGGGTACCACCTCCTCTTAATCGGCTAGTGATTTTTGGGGTTTTCAGGTATTATAAACGTAAACAAACCAAGAGAAAGAGGGTTGTCATTTGACTCTTAATTTCTTTTTTCTTTTTTTTTTCAACTACACTTAGGCTACAGTGTACTATTCAAAACTACCCTAAGGGTAATTTCTATCTAACTCATTTCTCTTTTATGTGTGATACTCCCATTAGATGAGAAAAGATTACCATAAGGATAGCTTTTAGACCATACCGCCCATCTTATATGTAGAAGCATATTCTTATGCTAAATTGTGTCTCGTGTATTGTATCTATATTAGAACATATGTGTGTGTGACTATGAGGGCAGCGTACCAGTTGGTCCTGCGTACCAAATGGTCCGCCCGGACCAGATGGTCCGGATGTGGTCCGCAGCTCATTTAGTCGTACCTATAAAAAGGTAGCATGTATAGAGAGTCTAGAACTTCTTGCCATATTCTACCTGTGACAACCCGTCCGAAAATACCAGGTCAAACCTATACTTTGACTATATATATATATATACGTATATACATGTGCCTAACGTGAACTAGTAGTGATATTAGTAAATATTGTGCACGTAAAACGTCCACCCTTGACAAATTCCCACGTTTGTACTGGAAGAACAAAACCCATACCAAAATCAAAAGTTCACCACGAGATCGGTGGAACTTTAATAACAAAAAAAATAAAAATATAAAATGACTTTTATATTTTACCGAAACAGTGTCGTGAGAAGTCACACCGACACTTGACAAAGTCTTTGAGCGAACGTTTTATTTAAAACTTTAATTAGTTTTAACACCGTAAAATATTCGAGCTTAAAGCGGATCAAAACAATTATTTATTTTCTGAATGCGATACTCGAGCAAATAAAATAATTAAGACTAAAATTTCTAAATAATTAATTTACGACCAAAACAATAATTTTTTAACAATATTGAAGCCTCGTAATAAATTTAGAAACTTGTCTCGACCAAAACGGTAGAACGATTCGGTATGAATCGCCCGTATACCGAATTGGGCCCAACACGGCCCAATAACGTGAAACGAGCGAACCGAGCCTAAAAACAAATGACCCGACAAGCCAACCAACAATTTAAAACTCAAACTTATCAATCCCGACTAATTTTGGTGAATAACAAAACAAACCGCGTGAAAATCGGAGAAAGCCCCGCATACCGGCCTGACACGAACTATACCGGCCCAATAACCATTTTATAATTTTTGGCCCGTTCAAAGTTCCCGTCAACTTCCTAGTGGTTATTTTATGAAACGCTATATTTTTATATTTCGTGATTTTATAAAATATCCGGGTAAAGTTGTTAGTCTTTATAAAACTAATACCACCGAATTACCTAAACCCCACAAAATATCTAACTAACCTATGTCCTAACCTTGGTTAAGCCACTAACCCTACTATGGTTAACAAAATATCTAGATATTTTGCTCAAATTAACCACATGTTGAAATCCCTCAACACTCAACCTCATTATAAATACCCACCATCACCCAAGACTCACCACCACTCCCTCCCTCCTTCTCTCGGTCGGCGACACCCACACCACCACAGTCGGCGCCGCCCCAGCCCCTGCCGCCGCTGGTTCCGACGCCGAGCACCACCCAGCCACCACCGCAGCCCCTGCTGCCGTCACTGATCCGACGCCAACCACCCCCAGCCGCCGCCGCTGGAGCTCTCGGCCACCCTTCCTCCGTCGCAACCAAAAGCCACCACCACCATTCTCATCATCATCATCCACCATCATCATCATCATCGGAAACCGCCACCACCATTCTCATCACCATCATCACCGTCACCCACCACCATCCTCACCATCATCGACCACCACCACCATCCTCATCATCAACAACCGCCAACATCACCATCATCGGCCGCCATCACCACCATCATCAACCGCCGCCACCATCAACCGCCACCTTCGACCGCCGTTACCACTTCACCTAGCTTGCTAGTAGTAAGCCTCTAAAACCCATTTCATTTACATCTCTTTTGTTTGAAAGTTCACCCGAAAGATCCATTGAGTCTTGATGATTTTGCTTTCATTTCGGGTTAAAAACCCACATGAAATTATAACTTATACTTATGTTATTTGTATACTAATTGTTGACTAAATTCGTTAAAAACAACAAAGTCGAAGATGACAACTAACTAGTTTAACTCTTATAATTGTTGAACCGAGCTTTAAATGATATTATATGACTTGATTTGTTGATGAAATGAACGACACGAAGAAATGGTTTGGACCTATTTACAAGCGGAACCTAACGAAACTTTTCTAAAAATATTAGTCTTTCTTTTATAAAAATAAATCGAAAGGTTTAATAAAAGACTTATAATGTTTTCCGAATAAACAAGTAATCCTTGTTTAAAATAACAAATGTAGATTTGTTAAAGATCAGACAAAAATAACCAAAAGAACACGACGGACCAAAACCCTTTCGACCTTATTTCGCCATAATGGTTTAACTATCTTTATGACATATTTCATTCAAAACATTATTTTCCTAAAACCTTGAATTATTCAAGCGTTCGTGAAATAATAAATGTTTTGAGTAATCATTTGATTTCAAAGAAAATTATATAGATCAAACCGTTAGAAACTTTATCAAACAAAGTTCTCGAAGTCACGATAATAATAGTACCTATTATTATTAAAAATCTTCGAATCAACGACAAAGAGATATGGAAAATAAAACATTCATTTTTGCCAAGTATATCTATACTTTCAAACTTGAAAATAATAAACTAATTTTATTTTCATCAAAATTCCAACGTAGAGTTATTAATGTCATTAATAAGCTCAAACGAACGAATTGTCTTACACAAGTGATAACAATTATTTGTACAATAATTTATAACTTATACGCGTAGTTATCTATCGACCATATATAAACCAAATAACGAGATAAATAATACATATTATTTTCCGTAATATTTGAGATCTAAAATAAATATATATGTTCATATATATTTTTACAAAACTTTAGATAATTATTTGGCTAATAATTATTTACTTCGAATCCATAAGTTTATTTGTTTAAATATCATGGAAAGTCTAAATATTTATACAACTAATAAACGTTACGAACGGGTTTTTCCAAACATACAAACGGGAATAAGTTGTCAAGACTCGACCAGGATCATTGGGTAACTGAACGTTATTCAAACTGAACCAAGGAACTAAATCATGTTTATTATTATTATTATCAATATTAGGACATCGGTTACTTACAGCTCGTATCAGCTATCACGATCATCCACCTTGAACAGGTGAGTTTCACGGCCCCTTTCTTTTAAACTGTTTTAAATACTTTGGGGGAGAAATCATGATCAAACAAATCTTTTACTTGATATTATGGTACTACTGTCATGCCACGCTTGATTATCTGTTCTTTCTGTATCCCTATCGTGGTAATTTTGTTATATAACATATTGCTGCCAAATCCCATCATCAATTGATTTCGGTTAATTCTGTACGAAACGATAACTAATGAATAGATCTATTCGGGTTGACGCCCCTGCCCTAACTGGTCGCTCCAGTTCTGACTCCGCGTTAACAAGTCTCGGGGTACATGTCAGTTATTCTTTGCCAGTGGTATTTCTTAGGGGAAGTTACCACCAGGTGGGTAAATCAGTTAGTCTTCGAAATCAAGGACCAGGTAGATCAATGCAATCCACAGTAACCACATATATAATATCTTGTATGGTATCAAAACTGTTTACAAATACATTTTGTAGAGTCCTAAACCTGTGAACTCACTAACATTACATTGACCCTTTCAAACTCATGTATTTCTCAGGTAACTAAGTTCGCTCTCGGTGTGCAAATGGGAAGTCTGTCAAACAACAGGGCCTGCATTAGGAATGGTGTGATGGTCATCTTTTACTATCTAAATAAATCATGAACAATCGTATTTCTTATCGTAACGTTCTCGTTTCAGTATTGTAAGACAATGTTATCTTTTATATAATCCGCTGCAAACTTTGATAACATAATTGGTTTTCAAACGTAAACGAAACTGTTAGAGGTCGTTCTTTGTATCCACGACTATGACCCCATGACGTCACACGCCCACGTAATCAGGAACATCGGGGTGTGACAGATTGGTATCAGAGCCGTGGTTATAGCGAACTAGGTAACAAAAACAAAGAAACCTAGACTATAGCCCACTCTACGAGACTTCCATTTGCATACGAGACTCGCTACCAACATCATGAGGTACACATATTCAAAAATGCGTGTCATAAACTTATGTGTAGCCTTACTGATTACTTACGTGTAGTTTTACTATAATTATGTGTATATTTCCAGCCTTGCTTATATATATATATATATATATATATATATATATATATATATATATATATATATATGTATATATATGACTGTTACTGACATTATGTTGTCTTGGAACAGGTATCGCAGAGATGACTTCAGAGCAAGTCGTTTGCATACCTCCCGGGATAGAGCATAGTGCGTCTACACCAGACCACACACCTACTACACTGCACGACATTTCACCAGCTGCCACAGACATCCTACCCGCCAAGCCCGCTACCGGCGCGGTTCATCATCAGACATTAGACGACACCGCCGAGGAGCCTATCGAGGTTGCCTCTGGGGCCATCGCCGCACCTCTCTCCGCCAACGCTATTGCCATAGCTGAAGCCGACGCCGTTATAGCAGCCGCCACTACACTCCATACCTCCACCAAGGTTCCTCTCGTACATGAGGACCCGGATATCTCGCCTAGCCGTACCCGAGCACATGGGGTCTATCGTCGTATCCCTAACGACGGTAGTCAGGGTCACACACCACAGAAAACCATGGAACTCCCCAAGAAACGCCCCGCCTCTACTGGACACTCTGACCAGCCCGCTCCAAAGCGGAAGCGATTGACCGATTCTCAAGACTTTGGATATCTCCTGGACGCCCTACGAGAGTGGCATATCAGTGAGGGCATCCCTAGCACTCACGAGGTCGGAGAGTCGTCCGCCACGGCCTCCACACGCCTAAGTATCCCACCTCTGACCAGGGAGCCTGTCACCGACACAGTCCCGCTCCTCGTAGCCCGCATCTGCCGCCATGAGGACAGACTGAATACGATGGAGATCGATACCGCCAAGGCGCCGTCTTCTGAGGATCTGATGGAGATTGGGATGCGAGTGATCTTAGTAGAAGAGGTCCTAGCCTCTACCATTGCCGATATGGACACAATGATGGCCCAGTTTACTGCAGTTTGTAGTTTAGACGCCGACACCTTCATCCTAAACGATCACCTGGAGTATCGAGTCGTCTCTCTGGAGAACTACATCGCCGCCAACCAGGCCTACCTCACCACCATCTTCCAAACCCTAGCACTTCTAGCACCACCAGGAACCCCAGCAGGACCTTTTTAGGTATTACATCACTGTGGACGTACGTCCACAAATTTTGACATTTTGGGAAACAATTCGGATATGTATGTTTTGACGGGTCAGAGCACCCCTAACACTACTTATATTAGATATAAATGTTGTTGTCGGACTAACTCGAATATTTTGTTTCTTATATGTAAAATTCGTATGTAATGCTAATGGTAATGCTTATGGTTATGCTATGGTTGTTTGGTTGTGATGTTGTGATATTGTACTTATACGACCCTATTCATTCTATATATGTATATATATACCATCTGATTCATCCTATATCACATCACTTAGAAAGCCTAGAGTAGAACATGCCTCCCAGACGCAGTGCCAGAACCAACACGCCCCCACCAGTAATGAATGCTGCCGAAGTCGAGGCGCTAATCACTCAACGAGTCGCTGAAGCAGTCGCCGCTAGTGAAACACAACGAGAACACGATAGGCAACACAACTCACCCCGCGGTCCACGTGAGTGTTCCTATAAGGACTTCATGAGCTGCAAACCCACAAACTTCAAGGGCACAGAAGGTGCCGTGGGCTTGATCCGATGGTTCGAGAAGGCCGAGTCTGTGTTTCGCATCAGCAATTGTTCCGATGGCTACAAGGTCAAGTACGCCACATGTACGTTCATCGATGGCGCATTAACGTGGTGGAACTCCCACGCCGATGCCATGGGAACAGACCTAGCCTATGCCATGACATGGGATGAACTCAAACAACTTCTGCGAGATGAATACTGTCCTCGCGAAGAACTACAGAAGCTCGAAGCAGAGTTTTGGGGGCTAACCATGAACGGTTCTGATGTCGCTGGATACACCAAGCGATTCCGCGAACTCGCACACCTTTGCTCGACCATGGTGACGCCACCCTACAAAAAGATCGAAAGATACATTTGGGGACTTGCGCCACACATTCAAGGAAACGTCCTTGCATCCAAACCAGCTACATTCCAAGAAGCCGTGCGTCTAGCACATAGCCTAGTATACCAAGCCACCCGCCAGGGTGTAGCCTTTGCTAAGAAGAATCCCGAAACCAAACCCGCGGAAGTCAACACGACCACTTCCTCCGAAAAGAAGCAAGACAACAAAAGGAAACGAGGGTTCTGGAAGAGCAGAAACGATAAGAACTCGGAAGAGGTTCCTGAGAAAAGCTCGGAACCGGTGAAGATCTATGCTGCTACTACCCCCGTCCGGGAACATAGACGATCAAGTTACACTGGTGATGCACCCTTGTGCAACAAGTGCAACCTTCACCACACCCTCGACTGCGGAAATATCTTTTGCACCCACTGCAAGGCCAAGGGCCACATTACTCGCAATTGCCCAGATCGCGCATGCTTCAATTGTGGTGCCAACGGCCATTGGAAGAGGGACTGCCCGAAGGCAAAGAACTGGAACTCCAGTCATACAACACCGTGACAGGTACGTTTCTACTCAAATCACCATTATGCCTCCGTATTATTCGATACTAGTACCAATAGAAGCTTCGTGTCTACTGATTTAGTCAAACTTTCAAAATCACCCTTTTGCCTTAGACACTAAGTTCAACGTAGAATTAGCGAATGGTGAGATTATAGAAACTGGAGAAACCTACAAAAGATGTCTAATAAGAACTCTCCAAACATTCGATCAACATCAGCTTAATGCCAGTCAAGTTAGGAAGCTTCGATGTTGTCATCGAAATGAACTGGTTAGCTAAGAACCATGCCAAAATCGTCTATCATGATAAGATAGTTCGAGTGCCACTAGTAGACGGCAACACTCTTAACGTGCAAGGCGAAAAGAGTGGAGCCCAGCTAAACATCATATCTAGTATGGAAGCACGACAATTCCTTCGGAAAGGATGCAACGCCATTTTAGCACACGCCACGGAAAAGGAGCCCAAGAAGGAACATGTTGAAGACGTACCAACGGTCCGCGAACTTCCAGAATTATTCCTAAAGACTTGCCCGATTTACCACCCCTTGACAAGTAGAATTTCACATCGACTTAATGACCGGATCCGCCCCCGTCGCCAAATCCCCCTACCTTCTTGCACCATCCGAAATACAGGAACTATCTAGCCAACTACAAGAGTTGTTAGATAAAGGATTTATCCGACCAAACCACTCCCCTTGTGGTGCACCTGTATTGTTCAGAAAAGAGACGACACAATCTGAATGTGCATCGTCTACAGAGAGCTGAACAAACTAATCGTGAAGAATCGTTGTCCTTTATCAAGAATCAACGACTTGTTCGACCAACTCCAAGGATCAAACTACTACTCCAAGATCGACCTAAGATCAGGTTATCACCAACTTCGAGTAAGAAACGAAAACATATCAAAGACAGCGTTCAGAACACGCTACGGCCACTACGAGTTTCTAGTAATGCCGTTTGGTTTGACCAACGCACCAGCAGCGTTCGTGAACTTAATGAACCGCGTGTGCAAAACCTTACTTGGATAAATTTGTTATCGTGTTCATCGACAACATTCTGATATACTCACGTAGTAAGGAGGAACACGAGCAACATCTGAGGCTTATCCTTGAAATTCTAAAGAAGAAAGAACTGTACGTAAAATTTTCCAAATACGACGCTTGGATACGCGAAGTTCACTTCTTAGACCATGTAATCCAGAACAAAGGTATTCACGTAGATCCCTCTAAGTCGGAAGCTATCACAAACTAGACCATTCCCACGACCCCATCAGGGATATCTATGGACTTCATCACCAAGCTACCAAAAGGTGGATTAGGATGCGACACTATTTGAGTAATAGTAGATCGACAAACGAAATCAACGCACTTCCTGCCAATCAAGGAGACCGACAGCATGGAGAAACAAACCAAGACCTATATGAAAGAAGTCGTGTCACGACATGGAGCACCTATCTCTATCATCTCTGACCGCGACCGTCGATTCACTGCCAACTTCTGGCAATCTCTCCAGAAAACCTGGGGTACTCGCCTTGACGTGAGTACTGCCTACCATTCAAACGCTCGAGGATAGGTTGCGAACATGTGTGATTGACTATGGACCCAATTGGGATGACCACCTGCCCCTTGCAAAATTCTCCTATAACAATAGTTATCACACGAGCATTCAAGCCGCTCCATTCGAAGCACTTTATCGAAGAAAGTGCAGATCACCGCTCTGTTGGACTGAAATTGGTGACAGCCAGTTAACAGGTCCCGAGCTAAACTTCAAAATAACCGAGAAGAAAATATCCCTAGTCAAAACCGCCTGAAAGCCGCTAGGAACTACGCCGACAATCACGGTAAACCATTGAAATTCAAAAAAAAAGGAGACCACGTCATGCTGAAAGTGTCACCTTGGAAAGGTGCCATCATATTCGGCAAACGAGGGAAAACTTAATCCTCGTTACATCAGTCCCTTCGAAATCACTAAAACAATTGGCCCAATCGCCTATAGACTACCTCTATCCGCCGAGTTAAGTAGTGCACATAACGCCTTTCACGTCTGAATCTGAAGAAGTGTTTATCTGACAAAACACTCATCATCCCGCTTGACGAAACTCAAGTCGGCAAAACCTTTCACTTCGTAGAAGAGCCTACAAAAATCCTTTACCGCAAGGTCATAAGACTTAAAGCACAGCCGCATTCCCATCGTGAAAGCACGTTGGAACTCTCGACGAGGCCCAGAGTACACCTGGGAACGTGAGAATCAGATGCGTCAGAAATACCCTTGTCTGTTCGACAATGTCGCTTCCACCAGTACTCAGAACTAAATTTCGGGACGAAATTCTTTCAACTGGGGGAGAATGTGACAACCCGTCCGAAAATACCGGGTCAAACCTATACTTTGACTATATATATATATACGTATATACATGTGCCTAACGTGAACTAGTAGTGATATTAGTAAATATTGTGCACGTAAAACGTCCACCCTTGACAAATTCCCACGTTTGTACTGGAAGAACAAAACCCATACCAAAATCAAAAGTTCACCACGAGATCGGTGGAACTTTAATAACAAAAAAAATAAAAATATAAAATGACTTTTATATTTTACCGAAACAGTGTCGTGAGAAGTCACACCGACACTTGACAAAGTCTTTGAGCGAATGTTTTCTTTAAAACTTTAATTAGTTTTAACACCGTAAAATATTCGAGCTTAAAGCGGATCAAAACAATTATTTATTTTCTGAATGCGATACACGAGCAAATAAAATAATTAAGACTAAAATTTCTAAATAATTAATTTACGACCAAAACAATAATTGTTTAACAATATTGAAGCCTCGTAATAAATTTAGAAACTTGTCTCGACCAAAACGGTAGAACGATTCGGTATGAATCGCCCATATACCGAATTGGGCCCGACATCGGCCCAATAACGCAAAACGAACGAACCGAGCCCAAAAACATGACCCGACAAGTCAACCGACAATTTAAAACTCAAACGTATCGATCCCGACTAATTTTGGTGAATAACGAAACAAACCGCGCGAAAATCGGAGAAAGCCTCGCATACCGGCCTGACACGAACTATACCGGCCCAATAACCGTTTTCTAATTTTCGGCCCGTTCAAAGTTTCCGTCAACTTTTTAGTGGTTATTTTATGGAAACACTACATTTTATATTTTGTAGTTTTATAAAATATTCGGGTAAAGTTGTTAGTTTTTATAAAACTAATACCACCTAATTACCTAAACCCCACAAAATATCTAACTAACTCATGTCCTAACCTAGGTTAAACTACTTAACCTAGACTAATGGTTAGTTAAAATCACTAGATATTTTCTCCAAATTTCCCCACATGTTGAATTCTATCAACACTCCAACTCCCATGCAACACTCAACACCCCATCCCTCTTCCCCATTTCCATACTCAACCTCCACACTACAAAACCCCTCCTCAAACCCAGAGCAAACCACCCTCCTCACTCTCTCTCTCGACCGACGACCCCAGCCCACCGACGCCACCACTCGACGACCGCCGACCACCACTACCGCCGTCTCCGGTCCCGAACCACCACCACCATCGCAGCCTCCTGCTGCCGTCGCAGATCCGACGCCAACCACCCCAGCCGCCGCCGCTAGGAGCTCTCGGCCCCTCCTCTCCCATCGCAACCGTAAGCCACCACCACCATCATCATCATCATCTCCACCACCATCATCATCATCGCCATCACCACCATCATCATCATCACCATCATCCACCGTCACCATCACCATCATCCACCGTCATCATCACCATCATCCACCATCATCATCACCATCATCCACCACCATGCAGCACCGCCAGCCGCCAACACCATCATCATCGACCGCCGCCATCATCTACCGTCACACCGCCATCCATCGAGCCGCCACCATCCTCTCCTCCTAGCTTGCTACGTAGTAAGCTTCTAAAATCAATTTTCCTTTACATTTCTTTGATTCTAAAAGTTTCACCTGAAAGATCCATTTGAGTCTTGATAGATCCATCTCGCGTCTCGGGTTGAAAAACCCACATAAAGTATAACAATCTTATTTATGAGTTTATGATTTTATAACCATCCGAGAATCGAAAGCGTTTTTACAAGTTAAAAGAAATCATTAGATTTCTTAAAATATGACTTAACTAAAACTTATACCATTTTATACTAGATGTTGACTAATTAAACAAAGTCAAAGATGACAACTAACTAGTTTAATCTTATACTTATGTTATTATTGTTAAACCGAGCTTAAACGACATTATATGACTTGATTTGTTGATGAAATGAACGACACGAAGACATGGTTTGAATCCTATTTATAAGCGGAACCTAACGAAAATTTTCTAAAAATATTAGTCATTTTTATAAGATAAAAATGGATCAGAAAGGTTTAATAAAAGATTTATAAAGTTTTGTTCCGGATAAACAAGTAATCTTGTTTAAAACAACAAATGTAGATTTTTAAAGATCGGACAAAGATAACTAAACAAACACGACGGACCGAAACTCTTTCGACCTTATTTCGTCGTAAATGATTTAACTAAATCTTTATGACATATTTCATTCAAAACATTATTTTCCTAAAACCTTGAAATTATTCAAGTGTTCGTTAAATAATAAATGTTTTGAGTAATCATTTGATTTCAAAGAAAATTATATAAATCAAACCATTAGAAACTTTATCAAACAAAGTTCTCGAAGTCACGATAATAATAGTACCTATTATTATTAAAAATCTTCGAATCAACGACACAAATACATGGAAAATAAAACGTTTATTTTCACCAAGTATATCTATACATTCAAACTCGAAAATAATAAACTAACTTTATTTTCATCAAAGTTCCATCGTAAAGTTATTAATTTCCTTAATAACTTAAACAAACGAATTTTCTTACACAAGTTATAACAATTATTTGTACAATAATTTATAACTTATACGCGTAGTTATCTATCAATGACTACGAGCGTAGGACCATATATAAACCAAATAACGAGATAAATAATACATATTATTTTCCGTAATATTTGAGATCTAAAATAAATATATATGTCCATATATATTCTTACAAATCTTTAAATAATTATTTGACTAATAATTATTTACTTCGAATCCATATGTTTATTTGTTTTAAATATCATGGCAAGTCTAAATATTTATACAACTAATAAACGTTACGAACGGGTTTTTCCAAACATACAAACGGGAATAAGTTGTCAAGACTCGACCAGGATCATTGGGTAACTGAACGTTATTCAAACTGAACCAAGGAACTAAATCATGTCTATTATTATTATCAATATTAGGACATCGGTTACTTACAGCTCGTATCAGCTATCACGATCATCCACCTTGAACAGGTGAGTTTCACGGCCCCTTTCTTTTAAACTGTTTTAAACTAAATACTTTGGGGGAGAAATCATGATCAAACAAATCTTTTACTTGATATTATGGTACTACTGTCATGCCACGCTTGATTATCTGTTCTTTCTGTATCCCTATCGTGGTAATTTTGTTATATAACATATTGCTGCCAAATCCCATCATCAATTGATTTCGGTTAATTCTGTACGGAACGATAACTAATGAATAGATCTATTTGGGTTGACGCCCCTGCCCTAACTGGTCGCTCCAGTTCTGACTCCGCGTTAACAAGTCTCGGGGTACATGTCAGTTATTCTTTGCCAGTGGTATTTCTTAGGGGAAGTTACCACCAGGTGGGTAAATCAGTTAGTCTTCGAAATCAAGGACCAGGTAGATCAATGCAATCCACAGTAACCACATATATAATATCTTGTATGGTATCAAAACTGTTTACAAATACATTTTGTAGAGTCCTAAACCTGTGAACTCACCAACATTACGTTGACCCTTTCAAACTCATGTATTTCTCAGGTAACTAAGTTCGCTCTCGGTGTGCAAATGGGAAGTCTGTCAAACAACAGGGCCTGCATTAGGAATGGTGTCATGGTCATCTTTTACTATCTAAATAAATCATGAACAATCGTATTTCTTATCGTAACGTTCTCGTTTCAGTATTGTAAGACAATGTTATCTTTTATATAATCCGCTGCAAACTTTGATAACATAATTGGTTTTCAAACGTAAACGAAACTGTTAGAGGTCGTTCTTTGTATCCACGA